>OX155700.1:1883006-2585802 GCA_944547425.1 Eupithecia centaureata | reverse complement strand
TTGGTGTCCTTATAGATGTCGCTAAAACTAAACTAAACTTAATCTCAACTTTTTACATAACTTTAATTCTTTTTATATTTCATTAACAAATATTATACAGGTATATATCATAACATCCTATCCAAGGATATCCATAAATGCCATCTTACAAGTAAATAAACAATTCTCATTTTATTGTACGTGCCTTATACTTAGGTCTTGACCTAAAAGTAGATATTGCTTATTAGCTATGCTTAGGTATTTTGAGTAAAGCTCATATTTCTGTCTTTTAATGGTATACTAATTTACGTGTAATTTACACACGCATCTTCGCGGTTTCAATAATGACGTAATAACGATGGATTCATAAATATGCAGTAAAATATGCAACAATTCACACATTATATCTAGCCCCAAGCCAATTAGAGCTTGTGTTATGGTACTAGATACCTATATGTACATACATAATACTAATTGTAATTCTAAGTGGGGAACTGTGATCTGCACTGACATCGCTTAGGTGTGTATTGTGCATTATCCCCCGCACTAACCAGGCTCTAACCAGCACCTTGAAGAACCGGAGCAGGACTTTTGGTGATTTACAGCTACGTCTCAGCTTTTCTGTGGGTGTGGACGGGGTTGGTGCCTCGATGAGGCTCTTCAGTCCCGTCTTTTGTCTGATCTCTTCTGTGGCCGTGCAGAGTACCACAACGTGTTCTACAGTCTCTTCTTTTAAATTAAATTTCCACGCTCCGATCTCAGTAAAGTTGTCTGTTTGTCATCAATTTTATCCGGTTTATCTATAAAATCATAATACTTCCTTGTTTCATCGCAACTCTTTCAATTAAAAGTTTGTACAAATTGTTGGTGTTTCCTAATTGTTTTATGTAAGTAACCCTTGGAAGATGAACTACGAATCTGAGATCAAGTTACTTTGTTGTTTTAATTTAATTTAGGACTACTACAGCCAATCCTTTTTAGGGTTCCGTAACCAAAGGGTAAGCGGAACCCTGTTACTTAGACTTCATTGTCTGTCTGTCTATCCGTCCGGCTGTTTGTCACCAGGCTGTATCTCATGAACCATGATAGACAGTTGAAATTTTGTCATATGATGTCTTTCTGTTGCCGCTATAACTAAAAAAATATAATAAAATAAATATTTTAGGGTCTCGCATACAACAGAAATTATTTTTTTGCCGTTTTTATAGATAACTAACATATACCCGTGGCTACATCCTCATTCGTTCAGTAGTTTTTGTGTGAAACAAACATCCATAATCTGATCCAACCAGAATCTGAGATCAAGTTTCTTTGTTGTTTTAATTTAATTTAGACCTACTACAGCCAATTCTTATTTAGTGTTCCGTACCCAAAGGATAAACGGAACCCTGTTACTAAGCTTCGCTGTCTGTCTGAACCCAGGCTGTATCTCATGAACCGTGATAGGTAGACAGTTGAAATTTTCGCAAATGATTTCTTTATTTTGCCGCTATAACAACAAATACTAAAAAACAGAATAAAATAAATAAATTATTGCTGAAATTATTTTTTGCTGCTTTTATAGATAACTAATATATAGATACCCGTGGCTACATCCTCATCCGTTCAGTAGTTTATGCGTGAAACAAACATCCATACAAAGTTTCCCGTTTATAATAATAGTAAGGATGGTAACTGACATTTCCAAGATTCCTGCAATGTATGGTCTAAAATAAAAAGATCACTTTGAACTTTGAAACAAACCTACATCAATATACTTTTCTAATCTATCATTTTTTATTGTTTCAGGGAGAGAAGGACAACAGCAAGAACTGTATACTGGCATGCGAGAAAAGGAAAGCAGACGATACTGATGTCAACAAGGATTTGAAAAAGGTACGATTATATTTAGCTCCTTGTAAATCACGCAATTCATAAAACACTTTATGCCGTCTTATTAAGATACTGAAAAGTACACCAGGTATAAAATATAATACAACTAGGGACCCGCCGCGGCTTCGCACGATTATATTAAACATATAAACCTTCCTCTTGAATCACTCTATCTAATAAATAAAACCGCATCTAAATCCGTTGCGTAGTTTTAAAGATTTAAGCATACATAGGGACAGACAATCTGACAGACAGCGACGGGAAGCGACTTTGTTTTTTTACTATGTATTGTAGAGATGAAGAACACTTTGACGACCGATGTGGCGTAGTAGAAGAAGGTCTGCCTGCGACGCAGGAGTTTGCGGGTTCGATTCCCGCCTTGGGACGAATGTTTGTACGATCGGCAAATAATTGTTCTGGGGTTCTAGGTGTTTTCTGTGTATGATAAAAATATTTATCTGTTTATTGTATTGTATTAAGTATATCAGTCATCTAGTACCCATAACACAAGCTCTGCTTAGCTTGGGGCGATATGATGTTGTGTGAATTGTCCACCATTAATATTATTACGCTAGTTACCTGAATACCTATTTTACCGTCCTACCTTTCTTTACGGTCTACGGCATGCGGTCCTGTTGAATCTTTGATCTCATTTAGAAATCTACATTATTTCCTACTACATATTAATCTCATATGAATGTACATTCATCTACTCAATTAACATAATTATTCAGATACGAATATCACAATAATTTGATGAGTTTGGAGACTGTTGGATTCCTGCCAGCGAAAATACGCTGACAGGTAGATCTGTCAGCTGTTTTGATTAGTCTTCTGTAGATATACTATATGGCGGTTCAAAAACATAGATATTTTTTGTTAACAAATGAGTTATAAAACCAAAGGAATTTTTATCCTAAGTCGGGAAACTGGGCCCGAATTCCACTAAATAAATCGCTTCACCATTTTAATAGTATCGTGTCAAAATGTCAGTGTTAAACTCTTTTTGGTCTTCTACTACCACAAACTTTTAGATATTCATTCATAGCTGTGACGATTACGTTTATAACTACTAATTTGACATTCTAATCATGAAAATCTCTTCAAGAGCAAAAAATAGTAAGAATACTGAATGCACAAACGTCATTTTAAACATCTTGATTGAATGGCACTAACTTCAACTTCTTGATTATGGCTCTGGGTCTGGTTTGGCGCAATTTTGCCAATGACCGTTTTTGGATAGCATTACAAGGTTTTAGAAATGTAGGCTAATTGAGACCTTTGTTTTGAATTTAATGGAATTCGGCCCCTGGCATCTGCACTGACATCTCGCATTCCGTCGTCATCACTATTTTTCATAAATAAATAAATAAATCACAGATACAGGTACACAGGATACGGATACGGCATGGATTGGTCCCGCAAAACCTTCTAACCTAACTAATATTTACTTTATATTTTGATGATATCCGCTTACGTTTAAGACAAATGTATGTTTTCAAAACGGAAAAGTAAACTAGATACCTACTTTAAACTATACTTGAGCGATAAAACCGCCTATGTTACACATTTTTGTAATTTGTTTATGTTTTGCATAATACTTTTAAGCATAGATAACAGAAACCTTTAAGGTGTGCAATAAAGAATTTTCTATCTAAAAGTCTCTATCTTTATAACTCCTCGAAAATTTGCAATATTTTCATATCTAATTCTCAAATAAGAAGCGACATTTTAATCTTTATGCATTCGATCAATTTATTTATCAAATAAAACAAACGAACTGACAAAACAGTGGTAACTAACTTTGCAAGAAACTGATTATCATCAGGGAGATTAATTACGATTCGGGGGATTACAGACAGAATAGAAACCTTAGTAAAACCTTAGTAAATTAGTTGTCGTTTGCTTTTCCTGAATAAATAAAATCAAATAAAATAAAGTCTTTGGCTCCCGTTTCTACCATTCAAGTACAGAACCCAAAAATGGAGTCACGCAATTAAAAGTAGGCAAACAATACTGTCGCAAACTACAAGTAGACGGCTCCTGGGGGAAATAATGTAGGCTTTTCCATAAATAATATCCTGCTGTTTCGTTTTTAATATCCATAGCGGAACGAATGGCCTCTTGACCGGGGGTCGCGACCGTGTTCATTACTTTTACAAGGAAAATACATATATCAACGACTAGCAGTACATCGCAACGTGACTTCGTCCGCTTAGAATTGGATTTCTTCCCCCAGGAGATGTAATTATAGTGCGTAAGACCTCGCACATTGGGCAATATTTAATAAATTTAAAAACTTCGCTCAAAAATTCGACTTTGGCGGGAGTTGAACCCGCGACCCTCCAGAGTATTTCCATGAGTACTGAGATTCCCTCAGTCTCAGTACAGTACTAGAAAATTTACATACATTGTAAGTATGTAGGTAAGGTAGATTCAGAATTATGGCGTTAGATTATGAAGTGCCCGATAAAAAACATAATAATGTTTTTGATTAATTATTAATGTTTTGATGTAACTTTGTAAGGAACCCGGAACTTGTGCATTCAGCTTGTACTTAACCGATTTTATCGTAGTTTCCTCATAATTAAAGTTTTAAACGCTACCACGCTTTTATGTTAAAACTTTTCTAATCAAACCTTAATTTACTATTTTAGAAAATGTTTTTGTAAACATTCACATATACTTATTTTAAAAAAACTTTCTTCCACCGTCTTAAATATATTTTTATTCAAGTACAAAAAATAAAAAATACGCATATCCGCCTGCCAATAAAGCAGTTGATAAAGAGTTTACTTTTAATCCCATTTTTAATTTACGCATCGACTCGACCACCATTCAACCACCTTCTGGTGATATTAATCAGTGTTGCCATTTCAATCCCTCCGATATTCCATTTTATATCCCGAAATTCGAGGAAACACGTTTCATATTTCATTTGAGCGCATTTTGACGGCTTCGATAGATTAATATAAGTCGTGAATATGATTCGAGTAGTTGTAATTGGAATGTGAAACAACGAATCAACGTTGACAGTTTGTTATTTCTTTTAATACCCGAGCTTTACACAGCACCAACTAGTCCACCGAGAATAAAAACAGAGGGAATAAACGAAAACCCTGCAATGAAATTGAATGTTATTAAGTATTGATTGTATTGTATTGTATTTGTCGACGTGCTATAGGTAAGGTACGTGAAACATAATCTAAAGTCAGACGTTTGAAGTATAATTATTCGATTTTTTTTAAATAAGAAATCCTGTCTCTTTGCTGAAGAAAGCCTTCTTATTCTTGATTGTAAACAGAATATCATAAAAGTGGCTTAATTTATTATGTTTTCGGTTATTAACACGGCAACTTCGTTCAAATTAAATCAAATAGTGATCCAGGGTGAAAAAAATCTCGTTATAAAAAGTTTTAATAATTCAAAACTGCCTAAAATTCCGTAAAATATGACGTGAGGCGGCTACATCCTGTAGCGGTGGATTATTTCGTTTAAAAAAGTTTTCTCATTTCGCACGGCCGTAGTTAGTGTTTTGTAATCTGTTGCGTGGTGCCAGTGAGGGTTTTTGAACAAAAGTTACGTAAAATTGGCAAATCTAAAACAGTCAAATCCCAATAAATGATAAGTTGTAGCAACTTATCATCATCATCAACATATGTATATCAGTCCACAACTGGAAATAGGGCGGCCCTATTGAGCGCCAAAGCACCCTATTTATAATTCAGTTAAACAAAGGAAATTCCAAAAATCAAACTTTCACTTTTTATTCCACTAGGACTTTTTTTCCTATACTAAGTATATTATATCTTAAGCTTTTTTTAATGCATCTGTGTAATAGTTTTATTTTGACTATTTTAGGAAGAGATAGGAAATTGCTCTTGGTGGCCAATAAACTTTGTTTTTGTATCTCTTCCTTTATTAGACACAATAAAACTACTATACATATAGGTATTAAAAAAAAAGCTTATGATGTATAACTTCCAGTTATCGCCTTTAAAATATATCGGCAACTTATATTGTTGTTTAATCATATTCTGTGTGGGAGAAACTTTTCAAGCGGATTATAAGCTTATTACCATTGAGCAAGGTTTAATTTAATCTGATACCTAGATTAATAAAGAATTTAATTTATTTGTTTCAGGCAAAATTGGAAACAAAGGCTTTAAAGGCGAAAAGGCCGGGATTCACTGACGATAGGTACAACGAGACTTCATATTACATGGAAAATGGTGAGTCACTCCGGTTGTAAATATTACAAACTAGCGACCCGCCCCGGCTTCGCACGGTTTTATTATACGTATAAACCTTCCTCTTGAATTACTCTATCTATTAAAAAAAATCATCAAAATCCGTTGCGTAGTTTTAAAGATTTAAGCGTTCAAAGGGACATAATGACATAGGGACAGAGAAAGCGACTCTATTTTATACAAAACAAAAAACAAAAAATAAATCTTCATCATCTTGCTAGCATCTTGAAGTAAAAGTTAACTTAACTTTTTTTTAAGATTACATAGTTCAGGTTTCGCCATAGGTCCTTTTAGGTAAGAAAATAGTTAATTCCAAACTCTTCTTTCAAACAAAGAAGCTGCCTAATGGTTCGGTTATCTTTTGGTGAGCATCAGCCTAATAGTAATCCCTCGTTAATAAAATGAAATTAATTTTATGGAACCGCCCCGGGACAATTTTCTATCCAAAAGCAAAATAATATTAAAGTTGGATTTATTTTATTATCTACGACGTAGAGTAATTATTATCTACAGTTGACGGAGAAATTGGTGAAGATACATAATTAGGTCACATTTCTACATAAAAACATATAAATGACAAAGGACATCGTACCTTTTTCGAAGTACGTTAAAAATAGTGCAGTAGTTACAACAAACAATCCACACAACTTCATTTAGCCCCAAACGAAACAAACCTTGTGTTACCTATATTTAAAGCAATACAATACATGGTTAGATATTTTTATTTTAGATAAGAAACACCCAGAATTAAATTACTTCCAACACTCACGTTAAATTTACACATTCCCCTGCCAATTTTGCCAGCTTATAAACCTTTGTCCCGTAAACTAGCAAACATAACTATCGCGTAGAATTGTTTGAACGACGCCTTAGTTATGAAATACTCGTTCAGCCCGCCGGTACGAGTTTCGTATCTAAGGAAATTGAATGCAGAACCAATGGCGTTGGTTTGTATGAAAGTCGGCGACGCTATGTGACGGCAGTTATTTTAATCAATAAACCTAGAGCAACTTTGTACACATCCTTTCTCTTATTATTATTTAATGATTGAGTGGCCAGCGGGCTAAGGTCCGCGTGCGACCCTAGTCGTGGGTTCGATTCCTGCCTGAGGACAATATAACAAACATAACGTAAATTATTGTTTTAAGTATATCAATTAACCATCACCCATAACACAAGCTCTGCTATGTTCTAGGCTATATGATGCCGTGTGAAATATCCAGCATAAATTCTACTTCCTGCCCTTGTTCCTCTCTTGATGGGATTATAAAAATAACTTTTCTCCAGCCTTTCCTAAAACCCGTCAGTCCTTTTCTCACAATTTTATCGTCCATGTCTACCTATCTCACAATCTTTCCTGTTTATATCGAGTCTTTCTCTCGCAACATATAAACCTGTGTAAATTTTCGTCTTTACAAATTAGACTTATCCACAAAACAAGTATCCTTATCTGAATCCCTTCCTAGTAATTTAGTAAACTACAAAATCAAGTGTAACAGTAAAATACAAAACCTTTCCCAGCAGCTGTAAGGGTAATTGGCGTATTATGAATGCCGCATCTTCAAGGATTTCGAATTTCAAAATCATCTTCTTAACACATTAAATGGCGATCAAAATACTATCATGGCCGCGGTAATATGATAGCCAACCAGGGAAAATAAAACAATACAGTAATAGAAAATAGTGGTATAATACCGCCGTCATGGAACGGCGCCCGTTGCTTGGAAAACCTAAGCTATCCAAACATAAGCAATTTATAAGTCGTTACCGCTACCCGCATAGCACTATGCCTCCCTAAATGGGTGAACAGCAATGCGGCAGATGACTAAGGCTATTGGCTATTGATTATAATGAAACACCTTGGGATTAGCCCAAGGTGTTTCATTTATGGATTACGTTCGATTTTCCGGTCACCTCAGAGGTTAATACGAAAATCAGTGTTTGTGTTTTTATAACTATGTTCTTATTTATTGCCTTTTTAGATAGATAAATCGTTTATTTAAATACAATTTCTTTACATAAGTAAATAGTTAGTAGTGCCTTAAAGCCTATGTAAAGTTTATCTAAGCACTGGGTTCTCTTATGTCTTGCTCAACTATAATACTAACTGAAGTTTTGATTCTATGCAATTCTTTATTTTAATTTACCTAATAACTGTATCTACTTACTAGCCTAAAAGTTGTTTAATTGCTTAAATCAGTATAATTAAATAATCTTGAATTTTATATAATAATCTATAATAATAATCGAGCAGTAAATAGACACTCATTTTTGGTTTTTGCTGAGCACATTGTTTTTGATACCTGTGTAGGAACTTTATCTAGTATAAGAGATTTAGTCATAAATTTTACTGAAATGTCATGTTTTGATTGTTATCTGTTTACTTACATACGACTAAAAGTAAATAAATAACAATAATAATTTATTTTTCCTTAATGGTTTTCTTAAAGTATGTACAAAGTAAAAGTCATTTAGTATACTAGATCTAACCTGTATTGGGAAGACTGGTGTCATGTAGATTTAGTAAAACCATTATAAGACCGCCAATTGTAGCTTAAGTTATTCTTAAGTTAGCTTAAGTTGTTTCTTAGATTTAAATGTGCTATAAAGTATATTCTATCTATCTATAACAGGTCATCTGGGCTTCACTTACCGTTGTCAGTACCCATATTTTCGGTGCCTATCTATCTTATGTTGACTTGTATTCGATGTGGTACAAGTATTCGAGATACTAATAAAATACATTTAATACATTGGTATAAATATTTATAGAAAATGTACATTTACACTGTTACCTGATTAGTAAAAACATTTATTTTAATATTAGCGACCCGCCCTGGCTTCGCACGGTTTTATTATATGTGTAAACCTTCTTCTTGAATCACGCTATCTATTAAAAAAACCGCATTAAAATCCGTTGCGTAGTTTTAAAGATTTAAGCATACATAGGGACAGAGAAAGCGACTTTATTTTATACTATGTACCTACTGATGATACGCACGTAATTGCAAATCCTGAAGTAGTCGAATTTGCCAATGAACACAAAATTGAATTCAAACTTGCTAAAATTCGAAACTATAGGTAAGTTATACTAATTTTTCAAAAGTAACGATTGCGTATTTAGTTCTTTAAGCACTATCTAATCTACCCATATAGTTGATATGTATATTCAACTCCCTCGGTTAATCATTTACGGACTGACAGAGGTAATGGATAGGGTACTAAATTAACACGTACCAAATCTGTTAAGGTGTTATTACAGAGATCAAATTAGCTTGTATACATAGTTATGATGTATTGGATTGGAAGGTGGGGTTTGTTAATACATTTGCCAAGGGAAACTAGGTCTTATTTACTATGGCTTATTAATTTGGCTTAGGTATGTTTGCTGGATTGTTGTTCAAAATAAATTTTGTTTGGTAATTTTTACTCATCTGCAAGGCAACTATTTTGAAGACTACCCTGCTTTTTGCTTTTTTTATTATTATCTGAGCAAGAACGGATGCTGCTCCAACTGTTATACAGAAACACCCATCTATCTTATCAAATCAGGAATCTGCAGACCGTAAAAACATTTGCCCCTAAGCGAGAATCGAACCTTGCGGGTAACCCGACTCTGAATTAAGATTAAAGCGAAGAATATCAATTTATTTATATAACACTTATATTGTTTTGATAATTAATTATGCACCTATAGTTAAATATTAGACAAATCTAAGTGCTTATTTTGTAAGCCTAAAGAAATAAAGTTATTAATCAACTCATTATTATTTTCTACACACAAAGGCTAACGACGATCATTTGTTCCAGGCCTCAGAAAAGTATACCCCTACTACTTCACATTCACAACCTTCACCAAAGGGCGGTGGGTGGGGGAGAAGATCCTGGATGTGTTCGCGAGGGAGTTCAGGGCACACCCTGCGGCGGAGTACGAGCGCTGCATCAGGGCTGGTACCCTGACTGTCAACTACGATAGGGTCGACCCTGATTACAGGCTCAAGCATAACGATCTTCTAGCCAACGTGGTTCATAGGTAAGGTGGAGATATATTGGTGTTTAAGATGAGGAATGAGAAAACAGAACCCTGAGTCGTAGAACAAAAGTGGAAATCTGTGGTTCGTTTTCGGAAAATGAAAATCGTTGTAAGAATGTATAAGTTTCTGATTCGATTTCGTTCAATAGCAGTATCTAAATTTGAAAACGAAATTCAAAATATCTGATTCGTCTTCGTTCCTGATACGTTATAATGCAATAATATAAGATAATGCAAAAGAGCCACTATCTTATGCATTTATCATTTGTAGACACGAAAATGAATCAGATATTTCGATTTTCGTTATCATTTGCATTTTGAATACCGAACCTACTAGTCTGGACTTAAAACCGCATTTTGACGAATCGCATTTGTAAATTTTGCTAGCGGTTTGTTGCGGGAATTTGTCTAATATCGCAATTTACAACTGTTAAGCTATGAATGGCAGAATATCGAAACATTCCGGGATTCGCACATTTACCGCATAAGATCCCACTGAAAACCGCATATTATATTAGTATAAATGTGATTTTCCATGAGATTCTATGAGATATTTCTGATTAGGTTCGCGTCGAGCATTGTATTTCCGCATGTGGTTGCCACCGCATCCCAAAATGCAATTATGTTTCTTGCGGTAAATAATTAATTTAAAACAATAATCCGCTTTACAAACTCCTCGCGCTCAATTTCCGATGCGGTTCGTTAAAAGTGATAAATCAATTGTTGCTAATTATAAATCGATTAGCAACAATGTTAAATGATGCTTACATTCATCTAAGCAATGTGATTCCAAGGCATTACATTTACACAACACAACCACAATCATTCATGAACATTTTACACTTTACCTACAAATTACACGTTCTAGAAATATAAAATTTTAATTAGTTAAAAATAGGAACAGAAATAAGTAAAAGACACAAAAATAAACAACTTCCTTGAGTCACAAAACGACCCCTATCTCAGCATTACGTCGTTTGCAACCAACGCTGATTTTCCTATAGGGACGTTTGGTGACGTCATGGAAAATTAAACAATTACAACACAATCAATGTAAATATTAACATTCTCTTCTTTCTCTCGCCTTTCTATTGTGTATTTACTAAGTTACACGATTCACTGATGCCCATTGCTCTTTCTGTAACACGAGGTCCCTTTTCGGTATTTTATTCCAAAACAGATGAATTATAAAACTAAAGTCTGGCATAATGCGGGTCAACTTACATAAGCTTATCGATTGACAATTAAGTAATTTCATTCTATTTCAGTCGACAATACTGTATCAGTTTAATCGATGAAATAGTTTTGTCGTCGATTGATAGGAAACCTTTGCACCGTCGACGCGATTTTGCTACAAAATAAAACCTCTTCGAAGTTTGTTAGCAAAAGCCGTGCTAGATACCAAACCCGGATCGAATGTTGCCACGTATGAGGTTAATTTGAAGTTTTGGAATGGAATACAGATTCGAGGATACATTGTACTGACAGAGTAAGCTTGTTTGTATTTCAGGTTGTATTTAGTCCACTATAACACAAGTTTCTTAACGGAGTAGCGAATGAGCATACGAGTCGGTTGGCCATCGTCCAATAAACAAAAACATCCTCAAATAATACCCACTCTCTAGCTTCACCTAGATATCTGTAAATGTGCGTCGCCCTTGGTCCTATTCTGCTAAATGAACCGCTTCACTATGACAACGGTATCGTCGTAGAAATGCCACCTAAAATCATGACAAGAACTCCAGATAGTGCGTACCTACTGACCAAGAAAAACGTAAAAACGGTTTTAAAAATTTACAGACAGAAATAAGACCATAAGCTCCTCAACCAGTTCAAAACTGTTTCAGGAGATGGAACTTTTCTAGTTTATAATATCAGCTATTTAATTATAATGTCAATTACATAGAAACTTATTAACTCAATTAAAAAACATGCCTAAATAGGCGGTCAATCTACGCTATCGCATCAAAAGAGTGTTACTTTTGACGCGTATCTTTGTCATTTAGGGTAGAATACTAAAACGTATCTAAGGGGACGATCTTGTGACGATAGATACCAGTGTCATGGTTAAGCGATTGGTTGGCAGCATTGAGCCCTTGGCTATTCCAGTCAGAATTTTCCAATTTCAATTCAATTTCATTTTTTTTTTATTTCAATAAGCATATTATAATGTTAAATGCACTTAGAAAAGTCAAATAAATTAACAATCCTATATCTGTAGCCATGGCAGAAACCTATATCGCAGGTAAGAGTTGAATGCTGTTTTTAATTTTTGAAGTCAGCACACTCATTTCATAGATATCTTGGTGGATTTCATTGTTCGAGCTTTATCGGTTCGATACGTCTTCGAATATAATGGTCTTTTCTACTCGCATGGTCTTTCGTTGTTCACTGTACTCGTTTTAATTCTACCATCGGACCCTGGACGGATTCTGAGCAAAGACGTTTCCCAAGTAGCTTTTTCAAGTGACAAAACAGATGTAACTACTTTTATCTGGATTAGTTTTTTCTCGAATTTTGAAATCGTGATTTTTCGATTCGAGTATTATGCGAAGCATGCCTTAATTTGGGCGAAGATTAGTTGGATATAACGTGTTTAATCTACGTGTTTATTAATTGATTAAATAGGTCACCGGATTGGCTCCAACGGTAACTATTCAACGTAGGTATAGAGTCATTTAGTATGAAGTACCTAACCGATTAACTAATCTCACTCATCAATTATTTAAGCATGGGTTCATAGCAAATGTATTAGAATTGTAGCAACACTTCCTTCTAGCAAGATAGATTACTTGTCGAACGCAGGAAATATAACAAAGCGGGGTATTTAATATTTCCCGCAAGACCCGTGATGCAAACTGCCCAATGATTTGATTTTTTTATATTTATTTGCTAATCTTTATAATTATATAATAAATTAACAGGCATTGTAACTCGTTAACCTGATTATGGCTGATTGTGGGCGACCATATACAACGTTAGAATTAACCCCTCGCCCTTCGATTGGCAACCAGACACTTGTTTTAGGATCAACAATCTATTAACCACTAATTAGTGATTTACAAGCACCCACGTTTATTGAGAAGTGAGGGGCAATAGTCGATTCCACGTATTCAACCACCATTCCCGAATAATCGATCATATTGTGAGAGTAAATGCGGCTTATTAGGATGTCAGCTTTGGGATCATCGTACCCCCAGACCACTGTTATCCAAATTAACCGGTTAACTGACAGAGTAGTTCATAATCCTTAAGATTTTCACATAATGACACTAATATTATAAATGGGATGCATGTCTGTTACCTCTTCACGCTAAAAGTGAACGTATCGGGATGAAATATTGAACAGACGTAGTTCTAAGCCTGATACAAAACTAGGGCCACTTTCATCAATTTTCACGCGGGTGAAGCCGCGAGCTGCTCGCTTCAGTCGTATACATAAAAACGTGACCTTAACCATATAATAGACTCATTTGTAACAAGTCGAAATCGTAACGGGAATTAACCTTTTAACCGCGACTGACCGCTACGCGGCGAAAGCTACCACAAACCAGTGGCGAACACTGCACCGGTGACGTCACATGTTAGCACGGAAGCTACCCTCGTTTTGCACAGAATCCAGTCCTGACGTCATTATCGTTACAGGCACGAGGTCCCCGTCACCAGCCAACCGATCAACCTCGTACATATGGACGAGGAGATTGTGGTTGTCAACAAACCGGCTTCAATCCCCGTAAGTGGCAATTGAGACAGCCATGTTATGTACGCTTCTTGTATGCTTCTGCTTTACTAACTATGCTGCTGTAGAAAATCATATATAAAACGCTATATTTCTGTAAAATACACATGATTAATTCAAATGTTTTCGTGGGAATATCACATTTTCTCCGCTCATTGCACATTTTTAATTATTTATTCGCATTCAAAATTATTTATTGCAGTCAATGAACAGCGAAAACGGTATGTAATATACACTTATGCTTAGGAAAGATATACCTTATAATAGATATGAATAGAATACATTTGAATTGACCAGTTGGCTAAAGTGTCTGAGACAACAAGCCATGACCACGACTAGGTTTTTTTAATGCTGGAGATCGCAGACTGCAGGGTTAAAAAAATTTCGTTGCACTCAAATGTAGAACATTTTACGTATTTCCAAGTCACATACATTGCTTATAATCTATCTGCCTTCCTCACGTTTCTGCTTAAGAAAACTATCACAATTTGTACGCTGAACTATGCAGACCACGATTCTGTCTGTAGGGTTAAAAGGAACACTTAACTGTGAATTTTCTTCACGTTATCTCGTCTACATTTTACAGATCGAGTCCATTTTTTAAGTAAATAAAACTCGTGTAAGGTATCTTTCTTCATAATTATTATTTATTTTGTCATAAAAATGTATGAATTTAACCTTTCACGGTCTACTGGACGCATTGATTGCTTTTTTAGCAAAATAAGGGTGCTTTCGCACTGACTCTATTTTTTATTACGCTCCCGATTCGTGAATATACAGATCTACATAACTTAAGAAAATTCAGATCTGGAAAACAAGAAAATTTGCACAAAACCTAAACTCCCTTATACAAGTAGTTACCTACTAAGAACACTTTGGGGAATCATTTCATTGTAAACAACAAACATACAAACGTATCTATAAGTTAAATTATACATTTGCATGCTATGTGTAGTGTGTTACCTACAAGAAAATATTCAAAAAAATACTGTAAACAAGGAAGAAAAAATCTGGTCATATATAGGAAAGTACCACATCATGTTTTTTTTTATTTTCGAGTGTAATGTATGAATTTATCATTTTACTACCAAGATGTTGAGTTATTCGAGAAATACTTTATTAATACCGTATTTCAATGCAGTATTTTAGTGTGAGTTTGTATAGATAATGTCTATCGATTTATCTATAGTTTAACTTGATTACTATTCGCTTTTCCATGGTTTGGAGTTCATTGAGTTTCCATGGTTTCAGGAGGCGAATGACCTTATTTCTTGGAACTTACTGACTGAACTTTTTCATGTGCATTTTATAGCCTATAAAACATGACTTCACAACTCTAAAACTTCATAATTTCATGCATAATATTTACCTGCTATGTACGTCTAACTAGAATTTTACTGAAGTTGTAAAATCGTGACGGTAAAATTGAAATAAAAAAGTACATAAAATTTAAAGAATTAAAGGTACTTACGTAGTATCATTTTTCAAAGTCTTCCATCATGCTTTTGAAAGAATAAATTGATTAATTCAATTGAAATTAAAAGGAAATAAGTAGAAATATCCGTAACGGGATCACGTCGGGAGCTAATCTGACGTAATCCTGTTAAGGCGCAAACAGAAGCTAAACTAGCGCCACCACTTATTTTATCATATAATTACGCTAAACGAATACGAAAATTGAATTTGGTGGCCACCAAGAGCAACTTCGTATCTCTTCCTAAACTAGACCAAATAAAACTACTACAGATGCATTAAAAAAAGCTTATGATAGGTTTAACAAACTGAACATGTGAATTTTGGAAATTCCTTTGTTTAACATTATTATATGATAAAATAAGTGGCGGCGCTAGTTTAGCTCCTGTTTGTGTCTTAATTATTAGATAGACGAAGATTAAGGCTGTGTCCCCGGTAGGCAAACAGTGAGCGGCCGACTGAGTTTGCGGCATATCAGTTCAGTACGCCCTTCCATATATTTTAAATTGAGTGTTCACAGTTTGCTAGTTTGAGCTCACTGTACGCAGTTTGCAGCGATACGTGCGCTGACTGTCTCAGTTAGCGGCCGACTCGCAGGTTCCAATGCTTGCGATACGCACGCAAACTGGTCTGAGTTTTTAGCTGTTCGCCACAATTTTGCGGCTCACTCAGTCGGCCGCTCACTGTTTGCCTACTGGGGACACAGCCTAAATAAACATTTTAATCAGATATGTAAAATAAAAGCAAGTTACTTATATCGAGTCGCAATGAGGCAAGTTAAAAAAATCTCGAAATGGTCGCACGAAGGTAAACAAAGTAGCGAAAGCACGTCCCGATTCCATTCGTCCCACGATCCCTATATAAATCCGCCATGATATATTATGGTCCTTCGAGCCGCTTTCGCAAAAAAATGAGTTCAAACTCCTGTAGGCGTAAAGCGGTCAGTGGGGATTTTGAGAAATGTAATAGAATTTTAAAAAGGGGGAAAGCAGGATTTTTATTGGTAGTGCATGTTTTAAATTACCATTTGGTGAAATCGCGGTTGGAAAAATAGAAGCATAGTACATTGATCGTAGTGCGGTGCTGGCTTAGAATTTCATTTATGTTTTGCTTATAAAAAAGTACAGCTATAGTAATTACGCAAGTACGCAATGCAATAGCGTACATCTACCGTATTCCTTTTCACCAAAACAATTATTCTCGCGGGTCTGTTGAGAGGTATCTGCGTAGAAGATTATACATTTTGGTCTAATCATGGAGACCATATTAAGATCTGTCAAATGAACTAGACTAAAGACTCTACTCGCAGGATAAAGTACCTACGAACAAATACATAAATAAATTATGCTGAAAAATCAACACAACATCATCACAAAGGATAGACATAAAGTACCAGAATGTAATTAAACCTAAAACCCTTTAAAATATTAATAATTTCAAAAGCTTAAAACTTAGCGAGTGTATTATAGTTTGACTCGTAATTATCAAACAAATTGGAAAGCTTTTCAAAACATTATTTCGTAAAGTATACGCAAACATGCAATAGTTTAAATGACATACGTAAACAACTCTTTTACCAGGCTAGGCGAATTGCATCTACATGATTCAGATTTTGTTTCCTGCTTTGAGCCTTATTTTGAACTCTCTCCCATTGTGTTTGGATCTAAAATAATTGAGCTGTAGTTTTGATATGAGATCCAATATAGTGGTCTTGAATCATGAATGTAAGCAAGCTTGTAGGTATGTAGTATCGGTATTTGCATGCAAAGTGGACTTTAGCGGTAAAGACACACTTGCTAGGGCCGATCAGCACTATCTTCTACCCTTAATAACTATTCATAGTTATTTTCGGATATTCTCGATCCAATAAAGACGTTTTAGATACGCTAAGTAGGAATGCGTAGTTCAAACTACAAGTAATCAATATTTTTGGAACAAAACGTTATTCCCGTTAACCTTATTCCCGATACCCGTTTTTTGCACATTTGTAACACACCTCGCAAACGTTACACTAGATGTAGGTAATCAATTATTTGGTGTTTTTTAAAAACCCAAATTCTTTGAGCGATCATCGTCAATTTTAACTGACGAAATAAAAAAAATACACATTATAAAGGATAACTTTAAAACAACCGGTAAGATTTTGATCAACTTTTATGACAACTTGACAAGTTACAGCTCTCAAATAAAAAAAACCTCAAAATCAATTCAATTATATGGAGATCCTCGCTTTTTGGAGTCAAACAAAAAGCGTATAAGGAATTAAGGCCTTAAATTAATTTTTTTCTTAACCTCATGGATTGATCTAATCCCCTATCGATTTTTGGATAATTTGTGACACTTACATTTACTACAGTACACTATTTTTTAGAATCATTAGTAAATATCTGCCCCAAGACAATCAATATGATCCAACCCTTCTATAAGCTGGCAACGTTTTTGCCGTGCAGGCTTGTAAAGCATTTTGAGCTTGTGTCGAACTAGCATACGTCCAGTTTTAGTTAGATTAGATGTTACGTGTTTTGCGAACTTTAGTTAAATAGCTTCTAGCTAAATGAAAAATTCAAATGAGCACAAGCATTTTAAATGGAAGGGGCTTTTACTTAAGCTATTCAATAATCAATAATAATCAATAATCAATATCTTTATTTCTTTAGGCTTACAAAATAAGCACTTAGACAAGTCAATATATAATATTTAACACGCGGGTGGCAGTCGTTACAAATTTTGAAGTTAAAAAATCTTTCTGATTTTTTTCGAAATTTTTAAGCAACGAGCATATGGCATAAATGAGCATCACGACAAAATTTGTCGATATTTTGTCTCGTTCTTTTAAGTGCTCGACAAAACTGACATCAAAATTTTGTCACGGCTCGTTTCATATACTTACAGCTGAAATGTAATCTTATACCTACTATCATCTCAAAAATGTATGAAATTTATCTTATATTTAAATTATTTTTTTAATTTATTTCATATTTATTATTAATGACATTTATCTTATGCTTCTACAATTTGAATGACGGAATTTGAGACTGTAGGAAAACCGTTCAAACTCGTTTTACATTATTACCCTTTTTACCATTCTACCTCTATTATGTGTCATCTGTCATACTTAACCTTTCACAATAATATCTCTATTGGTTTTGTGTATTGTCTCTATCTTATCTATCCTTTATCTATCTTTTATCTCTGTTACTCTTGAACACAGATTAAAGATATTAAAGCTTTGCTTAGTTCCTTTCATTTAGCTTCAAGTTTAGCATTAGCTTTTAGGGAAAACAAACCATGGACTCTAAACTTCGCAGCCAAAATAGGAACTAATTAAAGCTTTCTACAAACAACTCTATTGTGTTTGTCTTAACGCACATAATTGGTTCTCTAATCTCTTACACAACCCAATATCTGAACAAAACAGAGTACACAATAGTTCATGTATTAGACACGTCAACAGGGCCGAAGTCAGGACAAGAATTTGGGTATTTTCCGTACATTCTTACTTAAGACTCTTAAATATCTACCTGAATTATTATTTTTTGTATAATGAACAATATGAAATACTATTTACAATAAAATCATAGGCTAGTGCAAGATTTGATAGAATATAAAAAGCCGATTTTTGAGCATATATAGCAACATAAATATAAATCCAAATGTTTATGAATTGACAATACATATTATAACATTTTAAAAGTAGGCTTTATTTAGTCTTGTCTTGTACTAGGTTTAGAGAGTATTGAAGTGAATGGTATTTTCATATTGTTTGTTAGTAAAGACGTTATTGAATGAAATAGGTACCCAAGCTGATTTTACCATTCCCTTTCGCCCCTTTTCACGGCCCTTGCTACGGCCCTGTGCTATCCCGCCACAGAGCAGTTGGGATTTAGATACTCGTCTCGTAAATAACACGGCGATGCTGAACGAAATTGTGTTTGCTCGCTCGCTGTGCATTCTCTGATTATTTATTACTCTATGATGTTGTAATTCACTTTGTTTCTTATTTGTCCGTGAATTCTTTATTGATACTTACAACTGTATTTTAAAAAATACAGGACCATTCCATTTCAAGGAAGTTTTGTTAAATTATAATAATTATCATGATTACGTACAGTATCCTACGTAAACACAAAATCACAATCAATTCAACTTATTACATTTTATCATCCAATGTTTTTGTTGAGCACCCTAAACTTGTTTTATACAAAGATTCAAGCTAGACACAAATATTCTAATTCAATCAAACCTAAAATTAGAGTTTTAGTGACCATGACTCAAAGTCAACGAAACCACGACTCAGAGTCATTTAAAACACCCAAAGTAAGTAAAGACCTTGACTCAAAGTCAGTTACAACATCAAACAGCGTAGTATCCGTATTGACGTTGTTATCCGTGGTGGGCCAGGCACGAAACTCCAGTGCTCGCTAGTCCCTTGCGCATCATACATGTGGACGAAGATCTACTTGTGCTAGACAAGCCTTGCTCGCTGCCGGTGAGTGCGATGACCTTTGTATCAAACTGTTGGACTCTGATTGGCTGGTATTGTGACCACAAGAGGCCAGTGTATTGGTTTTTGGTCAGTTCATTCTAATCATCTGCCACGCATGGATCTCATTAGATGCCAAGAAAGAAATAGGTAGATTAAAAGGTTTTTCAAGAATTTTCCATCTATTCTACATGGGCCATCTCAAAATTATTTATAAAGCTTACAGCTATAAAAACACAATTTCGTGCAATATGCAAATAAATATAAAACAGTAAGTTTCACGAACATGGCCGCCACTCAGAGTGTGCTGCAGGCAGCAGGCAGCTTTGAGAACCACAGCAATGGTCTTCCATAGCACCTTGTTAGCTTAGGAATGAAAGTTTTCTAAAAAACTTTTATGAAATCAACCACTAAATAAGAAGTAGATAACAAACCTTGCGCTTTCATTTATTGCCCTCATAGGTGTACAAGTATTCTAAGTAAAGATAATTTTCGTTGACAATAAATGGCTTTGTACGTCGTCTTATCTTGTACCACACCACTTAACCGTAAAAGGTTAATAAGACCCGCAGTAAACCTCAAAGTACTTTGACCTCGTTTATAAACGTAGAGTTTCAAGCTCACTTTTTAAAAGGAAAAAGAATAAAATATTCTTGAACAAATCCAGTTTAAAAACAACGGTAGAATTTCAGCTCGTCAAATCTACCAAGACAATTCTAATCTAAGTTTATAGTGAAATTCAGAGCAATATTTCTTACACACAACTTTTTAAATCACAATTCTTTGTCCACAATTTTATCTGAATTACGACAAGTCTCAAAGGATGTGAAAACTCCAATGAGAAAAGAAAGTAACAACACTGAACACGGAGATAAAATGGTGGCAACCGTCGTGTTAAATGAAACTTTTTCTTGTGACCCTGATACAGGGTTGCTGTAAGAATTCACGGGAAAGGGTTAATCTTTATTGAATCGGACTTTTATCTCGGTGAATGTAATAAAATCGATTGAATGTATTCAAAAGTTACAAACGACAAGTAAAACCCGCGCATAAAATATCCGGGAATAAGTAGATATGAGAACTTTTTTCTATCATTATCATAGAAGAAGTATAGGAAGCTCTTTGTCAGAAAAAAGTAAATATATTGTAACCTCCAGGTACTCAATCTACCCCACCCTGATTACATCCCTGCATCTCAAATTCGCCATCAGAGTCCGACACCATTGTGATCTGCACAAAGTTTGGAACTGTTTATAAGCATTTATACGGAATTTAAATATACGGTCTCGGAATGCCACTTGCAAGTGGTTCACTTGATATGCGAGCCTCCTTCTATGTCTTCTCTTTCTATCTTTACTTCTTCTTTGTTCTAGTCTAATAGAGATTTTATCTGCTAGCAAATGTTACTTTAATTGTAATATGAGATTTACTAGCCGGAAAGCTCAGATTTATAAACGAATTTCTTTGCGAGAGAATTGGTAACCTGGCAACGAATGAACTTTGTTACATTTCAGAGTTTTTGGCATATATAGGAAAATATAAATCGATTATTATGAAGCTAAATGAGCAAAACTTTTGATGAGATAATATATGGAGTTAACTTCAAAAGTTGCGAAAGTTAATTCAAACATTTGACGTCTTAAAGTAAAAGCCAGTCACTCTAATTTATCGCTTCGTTAATACAAAATGTTGAATACATTTTCAATGGAAGTTACAAAGTTTGAGCTAATGATGAGCTTTTCTCGCAAGGACGGCTTGCTATATAAATCAGCTTTCCAAGTGCGAAGTTCGTATAAATTAATATACGGAACAGAGAAAAGCACAAAACTTGTTCTTGAATATAACAATGTATTAAAGAACAACCTGCTTTCTAAGACAAACAATGAAATGTTAAAGTCAAGTGAAAACTAAGTTTTACAATCAATTGTGTGACTTGTTCATTGAATTCAGTTTACGATGAAACAATATCTTTCGTTATTAATTTGCACAAGTTCATTTTATTATGAACGCCTTCAACAGTTGTGACTAAATTTCTATTTCTACTACCTAATGTACTGCATGCTTTAATCTTTTTTGTTAATTACTCAACTTGTTTGAAATTTTTAATATATTTGAAACGAGAACAATTTAATTGTTGTTTTATTTGCTAGTCTTCTATATTTGCTTGCATGTCATCACTGCTTTTATGTGTGTCATTTTGCGCTTGCGATCCAATTAATCCTACTTTTTGCTTATAAACCAGCATTAAAACTATTTCTTAAAATTTAATATCCATATCAAACAGTGACTCTTTCAAAATCAACTTGTCGAATATGTCTTGAATAATCATTATCCATGTACAGAATATATAGTAAATACCTAGTGCACTCCCCTGACGAACTCCAGTTAAAATATTGTAATGAGACATGCTTGTTTTCCATAGGTTCACCCATGTGGTAGATACAGGCACAACACGGTTGTTTTCATACTTGCAAAGGAGTACAACTTGAAGAACTTGAGGACCATCCACAGGCTAGACAGGTTAACTTCAGGTAAGCATAAAGACGTTATATATAAATCCACACAATCATCGGCTTTTTTGGATTATCCAGCGTCATTTGTCTTTTCCGGCCAGGTGGGATGACGATCCGTGAAAGACTGCTAGCAGGTGCTGGATGCGGCAATATGAAGACAAGGCGATACGGCGCTCATTTAGAGGAGCCTTCTGTCCAGCAGTGGACTGATATGGTCTGATGATGATGATGATTTGTCTTTTCGAATCATTTAACGCCCAGCTTCTTCCAAAGCGAATATGAGAGATGTACATGAAGTAATGTGTAACATGTCGTGATTTTCAGTTGTTTTTATACACTATTGGTTATTTCTATCTCTAAAATTCTATCAAATCTCTGCTCTCCATTTGTTTTTTTTTTTACCTGAATAGACCTTTGTTTGACCACAATCTTATCTGAAAGTAAGTGACAATCACGGTGGTCTAGAAGACCACCTAGGACCTAGTGTTACCTGTTTCGCTTAGTTGGAAACCGTGAGACAATGGTTAGGTTATTTCTCATTTCATTGATTGATTTCCTTCGAGTGCATTTGGATTGGAATTCCATCCAATTCTTGTCGTGATTTGTTTATAGTTAGAAATATAAACTACAAAGTAAGATGCAATAAGGTTTTAAAGTGGACTATAAAAAGTGATGAAAATGAAGATCGCTTCGTTAAATGGCTACTTGCAATGACTGTGACGTTATTTGTAAAAATGTTGTGCAATAGAAGGCATAAGACGATGTGAAAATATTTGAAGGAAGTCTCAGTGAGATATCAATAAACAAAAAAATTAAAATAAAATAAATAAATCTCATGAATCAGTCGCAATGGGATAGAAATAACCTGACTATGGAAACAGTAAGGTTATTTCTATCCCATAGCGAAATATAAACAACGCGTGCGAAGCAGCTGGCAGAAACTATTTTATCATTTGAATACTCTCTTGAAATCCAATTCAAATGTCTATAAAATTCACCTCATTTCCGTTCGCGACAGTATAAACAGCTATAGAGTGTAAGTGTTTGTTGACGCGTCGTGTTTGTTGCAATCAGGTCTTCTATTGTTCGGGCGGAGTCCAAAGAAGGCGCGGCAGATGGAACATCAGATCAGAAATCGGCAGGTTCAGAAGGAGTATGTTTGCAGGGTCGATGGCGTCTTCCCAGAGTAAGTATTACTACATTTTTATGATCGTTTACGTTTTTAATAAATTTAAGGAAATAAGATTTCTAGAGTGCGCTATAATTGAGATAAAAATAGTTTATTCCCTAATTTTTATTGTAAGATTAGAAATAGCCCCCCAAAGGAATAAAAAATTTGCTGTGAAAGCCGATCACGGACGAGAAAGATTGAGTAAAGTATCGAGAAAGAATGATCTTCCGAAAGAAAGATCTGATAAATTTTAAACTATAAATTAGTATCAATAAATTAAAGAAGCTTACGGTCACAAAAATGAAACAAATTAAAACAAGTATGTACAATTAAAAAAATTGAGCTAACTGCAATCGCTCACTTCATTTGTTAGTCACTCAAAACTTGTACAACCCTCAAAAATATTAAATGTAAATGAAATATAGTGACCATGTTTCAACACCGAGAAGTTTACATTAATAGCCTTCAAAGGCTCTGAAATTAAAACTACACTTATCTATATTGATAAAGTATATTGATATAAAGTGGATTGATAAGAGTAAAAAAAATAAAAGAATAATTATAACATAGCTGACATCGAAATAGAAAGAGATCTAGTACACAACGCTCTTCCGTCGCGTTGTCCCGGTATAGTGGTACACAATAACTTGCAATTTAAAAAGCAAACATTTACACTGCAAATGCACTTTATGATGACACAGGTACGGACGGGCGATAAAATAGCATTAGGGGACGCTCACTTTCGATACGAATTTGTTCGTACGAAAACGTACTATCACCTTTGTGCCACCACACAAGGCCCTGGGCCAAATTCCACTAATGTCAAAACAAAGGTCTCAATAGTGCCATTCAGTCAAGATGATTAAAATGACGTTTGTGAATTTAGTATTCTACTATTTTTTGCGCTTGAAGAGACTTTCATATTTAGAATGTCAAATTGGTAGTCAGAAACGTAATCGTCACAGTTATGAATGAATCTCAAAAAGTTTGGGTTAGTAGAATGCCAAAAAGAGTTTAACACTGACATTTTGATATGATACTATTTAAATGGTGAAGCGATTTATGTGGAATCTGGGCCCAGGTCTGAAAATCAGCGCCGCTACTAGCTGCGGCCTGTAGCGGCATAATGCTGAGACAGGGACCTTTTTGGCCCCTTATATAAATAGCTTTACTCTTCTAGTTTTTGTGTTTCTTCTGGTTTCTGAATCTGTTACATGTGTTACAGTCAAAACCTGTTATAACGACATTGAAGGGACCGTATAGTTGCCGACGTTATATCCGATAGTTGTTATAAGCAATACACATACATACATACATAGGTAGTTATATTAGTTGTGTAGTTATATTTTATAGGTAGGTACATACATATCTATCTAGTATATGGGTTATGTTTGTGAACTTGTTGTCAAATGAAATATTAGAAAAAAAGGAAATATTTATTAAGAAATAACACGCGCACTTGGTGTAAAATATGCAAGGTCAAATAGCCGGGAAGAGGTTCGGATGAGGTGGGAGAAAGTGCTTAGGTAATAATACGCGCTCAAATATTCCTTCAATGCCTATCAATAAGATTTTAAATCATCCGTATTGTTTTGTTTTGCTGGGACAAGAAGCGATCGGTCGTTATAGTCGATGAATATCGATACATTTCGTCGTTATAAGCGATATGTCGCTGTATCCGATGTTGTTATAGGCGGTATGTTTGCTGAATAGTTTACTACAGACTCGGGCGGGACTTTACAATCTGGCTGTTATAACCGATAGGTCGTTGTAAACGATGTCGTTATAAGCGGTTTCGACTGTATTTATATTATTGTTATTTATGAAAAAGGGCCAAATAAACTGATTTTCTTTCTTGCTTTCTTTATCACTTTTCGAACGCACGTACGATAAATTCCACGCAGTCTGAGCGCGTTCATAATCCTTGGAAGGTCAGCATCATTCTTGCGTCATCGTACATTAACGCACGAATCAAATTAGGACGTATCCAAAGTGAGCATGGCCTTATACAGGATGGCTTATTTAAATCGGTCAGTATGGGAAAGTCTGAAGGCATACTAAGATTTCTTCTTAGAAATCATAATCATCGATTTTAGTCACATAAAAAAAGAAAAACTGATTTCTTACATTAAAAAAAACTTTAACTCTTGTATTGTATTGTATTGTAGCTCATAATCCCCACGCTGGGGTTAATAATAAGGGTTGGGGATCAAAACGTGAACTCAGCTCGGGAATCGAACCCGGACGTTTTGAAAAATAAAAATAACACTATTATATTTAGATATCGAATGTGTATGTCCTAAGGAGTAATTGTAGAAAACATGATGTCTAAAATACAAAAACGAATTGTTTTGATATCCTTTCATTTATTTTGCCATGCTGCATTGTAGCGTTAACAAATCTTTAAAATGTGACTTCTTCGCAATTATCTATCTAGTACCCATAACACAAGCTTTGAGTAGCTTACTTTGGGGCTAGATGGTGCTGTGTGGATTGTCCAACGTATTTGTTTATTATTTATTTATTTATTCGCAGTGACGAGATTGAATGCCTAGAACCGATAGAAGTAGTAAGCTACAAGATCGGCGTGTGCAAAGTGTCGCCAAAAGGCAAAGACTGCTCGACCACGTTCAAACGGCTCGGGTACAACGCGGTCAGCAATACCAGTGTGGTGCTGTGCAAGCCGAAGACTGGACGAATGCATCAGATACGCGTGCATTTGCAGTATTTGGGTAAGAATTATCTCTTATACTACACTTCATTACCTGTAATATAGTCAAAGTGCTTTATTTCATTAAGACCTAACAGGGGCCGAATTCCACAATTTTCTAAACAAAGGTCTCAATAGCGTCATACTATCAAGATGGCTAATATGACGTTTTTGCATTTGGTTTTCTACTATTTTTTGTGCTTTCTAGAATGATAAATTAGTAGTCATAAACGTAATCGTCACAGCTATGAATAAACCTCAAAAAGTTTGTGCTAGTAGAATACCACAAAGAGTTTAACACTGTTATTTTGACACACTACTATTGTAATGGTGAAGCCATTTTTTAGTGTAATTCGGGCCCAGGACTCTTGGACACGTCACAAAATTCATGTTACAAATAATTAAAACTAGGATCTATCTAGTGCTCACTTTGATTTTTGTTCACTTCAATCTTTTTAAGGTAAAGTAAAGAAGCGAACAAGAAACCTTTACCTTGTTAGGTTGTTAGTTTTCGAATTGGAGCAAAATTCGTACCAATTATTATTATCCTCTTAATAGAAGCGTTTTACATAAAATAAAACGCATATTAATTTACTTACCTTGGTAAACGTTTAATAACTGAGATAGGCACAACATTTCCCGCCATATAAATAAGTATTGGCTTTGACTTTCTGTAAAAAAGTACTAGCCAATCAGTAACCTCGTCCAATGAGCAGTTAGCCAATCCGGTGTCTTCCCGCCACCGGCCGCTACGTCAAATGTGCGCTGTAGCGCCAACATCTTGTTTCTTCATTGCGTCGAATATCACCAGGCAGAATTTAAAATGTAAACGTTTACCAAGGTAAGTAAATTAATATGCGTTTTATTTTATGTAAAACGCTTCTATTAATTTGACTGTACCTTGGTAAACGTTTAATAACTGAGACGTGTTTGTTATCGCCTGGTGGTGGTGAAGACACTCAACGCCAATGTGAACTTACTATTTTTTAAATAATGTTATAATCGTAAGCCACATCGCTTTGAATGCAAATTAGTCATTGTGACATTCAAAACTGCAATACGTATGGTCCAAAACACAATTAAAATAACCTCATATAAACAGATGGCTTTAATAATTAAATGACATTTATGTCTTGTTTCGACTGGTTCTGAAATCAATATCATAGAGATACCATTTTTAAACAGATTTATCGCACTCTATCACGATGATGATAGAATGTGCCATCGATCCTAGTATAATAAGTAAATAATTCTGAACAAAACCCCACACAGTATCATGCAATAGGGCCGCCCAGCTCAGCATGAATATGTTCTGAGTGATTGGGTACTGATGACTGATAAACTTATAACAATAAATTGCTAAATATGTTCGTATTGTATCAGTATACCTAACTGTATAATAAGACTTCAGCAGTTTAACTTCTTTTAGAAACAGTTTTTGCAACTTTTGCATTGTGTACGACCTTCGGTGACAATAAATCATTGCACAACTGAAAACTAAAATATCTGCTCCAAAATATGAGTAGGTACTAGGTATTTAACTCCGCTTTATGAACATAGTACTCGTTTTAAACAATTTAAAGCATGTCGGAAAACAGTTACATTAACATTTCAATTTATTGCAGTGCGCTGTAATACCTGAGTAGGTACTTTATGAACCTTTATGGTGAAGCTTTGTATGTCCATCTAAAATGTCCAGTTATGGGAAGTTCTTATAATACATTTGAATAACTGGTTTTTCCTCCCCACAATGTTTGGACTAGATTACAAGTTTTGCGATAAGACTTGTGTACATTTCCACTGTAGAAGCGTAAGAAATCTTAGATCCGATACACATAGCTAAAAATACAGGTATATCTATTTCTTTTTTCTTATACTTGTTTTGCTCTTAAATACGCCATACGCCTTCTAATGTTATTCGAAAATCATACCGAATAGATTTACAAATTCTCACCCGAGAGCATATAGGTACTTAACATAGAGAGGTCTATTGAGACATCAATAAGATTAAGACCAATAATGGTAACTAGTAAACCCTAGATTACTAAGCAGCTTGTGACAGTGAAACCAAGTTTACTTCGAGAACCAACGTTATTTGTAACACTGTAGGTATCAGAATTGTGCATGAATACCACATTGTCACCCATTGTCAATGTACCTCGAAAACAAGCTCTTCATTCGAGATGCAGTAGTGGCTGTTGTACTACAATGCTTATATAATAATAAACAAGAACCATTTTCCGCTTAACTAGTAGTTATGTTGAAACATCTCACGACAAATTACTGATAATTCTGACGTCATCGCTTACGAAGCGATAATATGGATGTACCTTTATTCTCTCATTAAGGATCACAGAGTGCTAGAGTTTAGAAGCTGACAATGATCGCTTGCTTGTAAAGAATAGTGTAACACTTTATAAAATATAAACAGTTCTTTATGTCCTGTCCTTTACTGACGTTCAAAAAGAAGACTATGACGATTTTCCAAGGTTTCCATCAGTTTCAAATTTTAATTTTAAAAATGTATTGGTATTTGCGATGTCTAATACAGTTGAGAATACATTCAACAATTTATCATACAAAGCAGATAACAGAAATGCCACTTATGATAAAAAGTATGATGAGGGTAGTTGTAAATAAACGCGTGAACATTTATTACCGTACACACCTTTGGACAGATAACCAAGAAATGCCACCGGTTATAAAAAGTATGAAGAGGGTAGTTGTAAATAAACACGGGAATGTTTCTTATCGTTCACACCCTTATCGTTCCCACAATCATAAATCCGGACATGGATTGAGTACAATTCAGAGCCTATACAGGTAGCTATATGACATACGCTAGACACTTATAGATAGTAAAATCTCTAAGTTAGTGCCGCACGCAACGCCAGTACTTTCACCAAATCTCCTTCTTTTTGTCTGACAAGTAAAATCTTTTATACAATGTACTCTTAAAACGGTCAGGCCAGTGAGTGAGCTGAACCCATACATATGCGTGGACATAACCACTGACAGACAGTATCTTGATACTGAAGGCAACTTTGTGCAAGATATTGTGTTTTTGGTAGAAGTTCCTTATTTATACTTACAACTATCTCACGCACGCAACATTCAAATTCGTGATGGAGGAGTTCTAATAATAGGCACTAAATTTTTAATGCGGGTGGGCAGCATTTATATTATAATTCATTTCCATAATTATTCGTGGTTCCCTACAATTGTTAATCATTTTAAAGAACTTGTCTCGTCAATGAGAAGTTTTGTAGGTAGACTGAATAACTTATATGTTAACATTAGAGTCTTTCCTGCGATCTCATGAATCCAAAAGGGTTCTTATATCTGCTACCGTTCACATTCATACAGTTTGAAAAATAGTAACTCTGGGTTAGACTATGTTGAATGTAAATCAGCTCGAAGGCTTAGGCTTGCACTTCATCCACAATGGCACCTCAAACCAGCTGCTATACGCAATTTATAATTTGCCTATTAAAATATCAGCCCATCAATAAATTATCAACCCGCTTATCAGCCCGAGTTGGCTAAAAAGAGTTTCTTACGATATCTTTATATGACTTTTGTCACAAGTACGGTTTATCAGAAGATTTTATTATTCCTTCAGCTAAACGGCTCCTTCTGAATGTTAATGTCTAACAATAAGTCTATATAGGTATCGAACCTCCCAGATCTTTTGTTGATAGGTATGCAATACACGAATCATATAATAATATATTGGTAAGACATTTGTCAACAGGTACGCGATACCCTGCACTTTTTATTTTGATCCCTGTTGGAGGTGCACCACGATTGATGCTTCTATTTAATAATAGTTAAACCTTCCCGGAAGTTCTTGTCAATAGGTACGCGATACCCTGGACTTTTTATTTTCATCACTGTTGGAGGTGCACCACGATGCTTTTATAGTTAGCCTTCCTGGAAGTTGTTGTGAGTAGGTACGCGATACCCTGAAATTCATCGCTGGTGAAGGTACACCACCACGATGAATTCCTTTATCCAAACAAGCAACCCTTTCTGAAGCTTATGTGAACACATACTTACGTTGAATATTCGAGAATAATGCATATCACGTCCAAGACAATTTAAAGCTGAAAAATATTCGGTTCGCCCGAATTTTATCTGTCATCGCAGCCCTGCGAGGGTGCGTAATGAACCCTGCGAGGGTTTTATTATATATTTGCAAGGAGTTGACAATGCGGCAGCCATTGTAGCCCTGCGAGGGCGTTAAAACAACCCTGCGAGGGTTTTTATTCCGTGTCCAAAATAATCCAAAGCTGAAAATATTCGGTGCGCCCGAATTTTATTTATGTCATCGCAGCCCTGCGAGGGTGCGTTATGAACCCTGCGAGGGTTTTATTATATACTTACTTGCAAGGACGTGACAATGCGCCAGCCATTGTAGCCCTGCGAGGGCGTTAAAACAACCCTGCGAGGGTTTTATTCCTTGTCCAAGATAATCTAAAGCTGAAAAATATTCGGTGCACCCGAATTTTATTTATGTTATCGCAGCCCTGCGAGGGTGCGTTATGAACCCTGCGAGGGTTTTATTATATACTTGCAAGGAGATGACAATGCGCCAGCCATTGTAGCCCTGCGAGGGCGTTAAAACAACCCTGCGAGGGTTTTTATTCCTTGTCCAAGATAATCTAAAGCTGAAAAATATTCGGTGCGCCCGAATTTTATTTATGTTATCGCAGCCCTGCGAGGGTGCGTTATGAACCCTGCGAGGGTTTTATTATATACTTGCATGGAGATGACAATGCGCCAGCCATTGTAACCCTGCGAGGGCGTTAAAACAACCCTGCGGGGGTTTTTATTCTTGCAAGAATACACGAGGTGTTTTGCTTAAAAATCAAGGAACTTAGCTCATTTCGAAAATAGGAACATAAAACCTATCAGTATTTATCCTTGAAATGTATCTTGTCAATCGTGGACTTGAGACACATCTTTATATTTGCATTTTCAACACTTCTGTTTGGTACAAAAACAATAGGCAATGAAATATGTATCTACCCGCTCCTGAAAAAAAAAGTTATTCTCTTGCCAACCTACATTAACACTCAGTGCCCTTGCAAAACCAGCTGCTCTGTGCAATGGCTAGGCAGTGAATAGGTTAGGCAACCTATTAGATTAATCCACCCGACGTTGGGTGTAGGCCACGTGTTATTTGCACAGTGCAAATAAACTCAACATTTCATATTTTGTATATTCGCGTATAAATTACGGGCAGGTGAAAACCAAACGGCCATCGTACGCGTTGCCCACGTGGCTGCGTGGCCCACAATACACAAAACAACGACATTTTAAAGTACTCACGATGTTATTTCCATTACCCTTCAATATTGACCTCCTTCTCCAGTTGTCTTTCAAGTCTCGTTTTCACGATATCGGTCAGAATTTTGCATATTATATCGTGTTAACATCCTTGCTAGAAAAATAATTATTTTAGCACATAGCAACATATAACCTCAAAATAAATTCATACGAATCGAACGGAAAAATCGAACGGAAATACCGTTAAAATCTTACTTAGGAGTAATAGAAGAAAAATTACCGCTGTTATTAGCGTCACTGGCACATGGGATGCCAGGTAGTTGTAAAAAGCCTCAGCTTTTGTCATTAAAACAAATATAACCACGTGCTTGCGAGCACATATAATAAGAAAAATGTCACGGTCTTAGTGCAAGGTAGTAAAAGGCGTATGCTTTCGTACTAACCATGCGACATGTGTGCGACCCGTGATTCTCCAACAAAATATAAATAAAATGGACTGGTCCAAAAACAAATTACGAAACTTATTTCGCAAATTATCATTTTATTGAAAAAATGTGGGTATCTAGTGGTGTAGACAAAGAAAAATGTACTTACGCAGTAATGCAATTTAACACCAAACCTTAAGAATATTATATGTCTTTGCAATAATTCTTTGCGAAATGTATGCACTTTGAAATATTTTCTGGAACCTTTCTTCAAAGCGTGCTACGTATTTGGTAGCACGTCTGTACTCGGCGGGAAACTAAACGCCAATGAAGAAACAAGATGTTGGCGCTACAGCGCACATTTGACGTAGCGGCCGGTGGCGGGAAGACACCGGATTGGCTAACTGCTCATTGGACGAGGTTACTGATTGGCTAGTACTTTTTTACAGAAAGTCAAAGCCAATACTTATTTATATGGCGGGAAATGTTGTGCCTATCTCAGTTATTAAACGTTTACCAAGGTACAGTCAAATTAATAATCTGATATTTTATACTAAGCATTTTACATAATAATAGTTTTGAAAATTTGTTTGAATCGAAGCTCCTATGAAGCTGCCTAATTCTCCGATTATCTATTGGTGAACACCAGCCTAAGTTGAATACATTACTAGTAGTTGTAGACTTGTAGCTCATCACCCGAGTTCGAACCGTAGACATCTTACGTGAGTAAACAGCCTAAAACAAACCTCCAGACGACTGGGGAATTGTTAACGTACATTGTGGACACAACCCTGCAGTGTATAGACTAAACTGAAATGTATTGTTGTTTGGAGTGTACCCTAATCAGCAATACATGCGAGATTAGTTGAGGCTGTAGCCTCAAGCGAAAGATGGGCCATAGGTTTATCCTAATCACTACATAGTATAAAACAAAGTCCCTTTCTCTGTCCCAATGTCCCTATGTATGCTTAAATCTTTAAAACTACGCAACGGATTTTGATGCGGTTTTTCAATAGATAGAGTAATTCAAGAGGAAGGTTTATACGTATAATAAAACGTGCGAAGCCGGGGCGGGTCGCAAGTAATATTATAAACGCGAAAGTATGGATGTTTGTTACTCTTTCACGCAAAAACACTGAACTGGATATGGATGAAATTTGGCACAGAGATAGTCTGAAATAACACATAGGCTATATTTGATCCCGAAATTCCCACGGGAACGGGACGGGATTGCGGGTGAAACCGCGGGGTGCTGCTAGTACTATTATATACAATAAATAGTATCTAATTTTACTAAATTTGCATTGAAAACGTTTGTAGGTTATGGTATAGTAGAGTAGGTATGTATTTGATTTCTGTTTTCTTTACACACTAGCATCTGCCCGCGGCTTCGCACATGTTGTTTCTATGGAAACGTGTCAAGGCTATTTTATGAGTCACGTACTTGAAATAAACAATTTTTATTTTATTTTTATTTTTATATTATTTATTTATTTATTTCTATCCCATGGGAACTGATTTATGGGATGAAAAGTATCCTAAGAGTTATTCCAGGGCTAGAACTACTGTAGAACTATTCGCTCAACTTAATAAAACAGTTTAATAATAAAAGAATCCGAAGTCAGTTATTAGTTTAAACAATTATTTGTACTTAGTTGGAAATATTAAACATATTGCATCTGTGTGTGTTCTATGTATAAAAATATCTATAATTAATGTATTGTATTAATTATATCAGTCATCTAGTCTAGTACCCATAACACAAGCTCTGCTTAGCTTGGGGCTAGATGATGCTGTGTAGACTGTCTTCATTTAGATAGATACTCGTAGATAGATAAAATGTTTATTTGGTTCCAGAGACACACACACGACATACAATTTACATAGACGTACAATAAAAAACAAAAGTAGTTTAGTTGACGACCGATGTGGCGCGGTGGGCGAAGGTCCGCCTGCGACGCGTCGCGACGCAGGAGGTTGCGGGTTCGATTCCCGCCTCGGAACAAATTTGTGCACGATCTGCAGAAATTTGTTTCGTTGGTCTGGGTGTTTAATATGTATAATAAATAATAAAAATATCTATCTATGTATATAATGTATTAAATATATCAGTTATCTAGTACCCATAACACAAGCTTTGAGTAGCTTACTTTGGGGCTAGATAGTGCTGTGTGAATTGTCCAGCATTATTTATTATTTATTTATTTATTAGTTAAGTTAATCATACATGCAATTTCAAAGTAAATAAGTTCTTAGGTAATAACTTAGTTTAAGTAAGTTTGTGTGTGCTGCAGAACGTCAAATAGGCCATGGCTCAGTGAAAATTTTTTGCTGATTTTTTTTTGCATTTACTTAATAACACTGTGTGTGTTCTATGTATAGTAAAAATATCTATAATTAATGTATTGTATTAAGTATATCAGTCATCTAGTACCCATAACACAAGCTCTGCTTAGCTTGGGGTTGATGATGCTGTGTATCTTCATTTACCTAATAACATCACCATAGATAGATAGGTAGATAGATAATAACTTTATTGCACCATCAAAGTTATAAAAATACCATACCATTTTCCAGGCTACCCTGTAGTGAACGACCCGCTATACAACCACCCTGTATTCGGCCCCCTGCGGGGCAAGGGCGGCGACACGGGAGGCAAGACGGACGAGCAACTAGTCCGCGACCTGATCGCGATCCACAACGCTGAGAACTGGCTGGGGGTTGACGCGGCTGACGATGATATGCTGTTCTCGAAGCCGGCTCCTGATGATAAAGGTAACATATAACCATAATCTAAATATATCCATACATAGATAATTGACCATCTATACATCAGCCAAACTCGATGTAGAATGTTTGTAAACAAACCGCCCATACTTAACCTTAAATATACTCTGTTGCCGCGCCTACGCAATTTACATTACTTGTCGATTTAAGATCCTTCCTTCACTAAATATTTCGCACACTCAGATCTATAATTCGACGCTAAGCAAGTGAATTTTAGTTTTTTGTGTTGTGGTTTGTTTACAAACATTCTACATCGAGTTTGGCTAGTGTATAGATGACGTATTCATATAATATCATTTATTTACGTTAAACAAAGGAATTTCCAAAAATCAAACGTTTAGTTTGTTATACCTGTCATAAGCATTTTTAATTGTTTTAAAAAGAGATACAAAGTTGCGCCTGATGCCACTAAACTCTGTTTTCGTGTTATAATGTTGTGTGTCCTAAAAATAAATCGTTATACAGGGTGTCCGGTGGCAGAATTTGGTTTTCAAATCTAAATTATTCCGTAACGGCTGAGCGTAGGAGGGGGGAGCGGGTGGCGGTGTGTTTGTCGATCGTGCGGATTTGTTAGTCACGATGCCGCGGTGGACGGATGAACAACGTGCGTTCGCAATTGAAGAGTATTTCAAGGCTAATGATTCCTGTGTAACCGCTCGTCGTAGATTTTGTTCCCGTTACAATATTCGACGTTTAAGTGATGCTCCAAGTGAAAATTTAATTCGATTATGGGTGCGCAGATTCCGGGCAACATGTTCAGCAGGAAATAGCCTTCGGCCAGGGCCTAGCCGGACGTCGAGAACCACCGACAACATTGCGCTCGTTGTGAACAGTTTACAAGATGATCCGCGTAAGTCCGTGCGCAAGAGAGCGTCTGGTTTGGGGCTTCCAAAAACTGTTGTGCATGAAATATTGAAGAAGGATCTTAAATTTCACCCTTTCAAGATTCAAGTTGTGCAAGCGCTTAAGCCAAATGATCAAAATTTGCGTAAAACTTTTTGCGAGAAAATGATGGAACGATTTCGAACCGTAAACACTATCTTTTGGAGTGATGAAGCCCATTTTCATTTAAATGGAAGTGTCAACAAACAAAAATGCCGTTACTGGTCACCTAAAGGACGGAACCCACGGTTGAAACACCAACAACCACTTCACAGCCCCAAAGTGACGGTTTGGTGTGCATTATCAAGCAGTGCCATAATTGGACCATATTTTTTTGAAAATGGTCGCGGGCAAACCATTTCTGTTGACGGTGTTAGTTATCGACGCATGTTGAACGAGTTTTTCCTACCAGCAATGAGAGACCATCCTGCCTATAGTTCACACACATGGTTTCAACAAGATGGCGCCACCCCGCACACTTCTAGAGAGACCATGGCAATTCTTCGAGATTTCTTCCCGAATAAATTGATAAGCCGTTTCGGTGACATCCCCTGGCCACCCCGATCACCGGATATTACTCCGATGGACTTTTTCCTATGGGGATACCTTAAAAGTAAGGTATACGAGACGAACCCAGCGACCATCGCGGCGCTAAAAGAAAATATTGTTCGCGAAGTTAACGCCATCCCGACTTCATTGCTCCAGCGTGTGGCACGGAATACAGAGGCTAGATTCGAAGAGTGTGTCCGATGTAATGGTCAACATTTGGATGAAATTATATTTAAAAAATAAAATCCGCACTATTCTTCTTTGTAATCGTTCTTGAAATAAACATTTAAAATTGATAGTTTTTTTATTATTTAATTTTTAAATCCAAATTCTGCCACCGGACACCCTGTATAAATAAGTTTTCCCTACAGGGTATGCACTATTAACATAAACTACTTTTAAGACCTTAGCTGTATACAAGTACATGTAAGGATATGTAAAAATAAATAATCTTCTATCTTCTAATAATCTTCTATCTTCTAAAATAAATAAATAATCTTCTAATAATCTTCTCTAGAGGCCATACGTAACCGAAGATTTGACGACCGATGTGGCACGGTGGGCAAAGATATGACGCAAGAAGTTGTGGGTTCGATTCAAGCTTGGGCCATTATGTTTGTACGAACTGCAAATATTTGTTTCGGGAGTCTAGGTGTTTTCTATTTGTTATAAATCTGTCTATGAATTATTTAAGTACTAGCAGCGCCCCGCTGTTTCACCCGCGTAATTCCCGTTCCCGTGGGAATTTCGGGATGAAATATAGCCTATGTGTCATTCCAGACTAGAATCTATATCTGTGCAAAATTTCATCCAGATCAGTTCAGTAGTTTTTGTGTGAAAGAGTAACAAACATCCTTCCATCTATCCATCCATACTGACAAACTTTCGCGTTTATAATATCCGTAGGATATTTAAGGATATCAGTCATCTATGACTCATAACACAAGCTCTTCTTAGCTTGGGGCTAGATGATGATGTGTTGTTTATCCAACACTATTTATATGTTTCAGATGTATCACGAAGACCTTGATGATATCTATTCACTCTCAATTGTGACAATTGTATATAATTAGTTTCAATTCTTGATTGTAATTTTTGTTGTTAATCACTACATCGTATAAAACAAAGTCTTATGTCCCTTTGTATGCTTAAATCTTTAAAACTACGCTACGGATTTTGATGCGGTTTTTTTAATATATAGATTGATTCAAGAGGAAGGTTTATATGTATAATAAAATCGTGCGAAGCCGGGGCGGGTCGCTAGTACATTATTAAAATAAATAAGTCATCTAATATAACTGCTTGGGGCTAGATGATGCTGTGTGGACTGTCCAGAATTATTTATTATTATTATTAATACCCATAACACAAGCTCTGCTTAGCTTGGAGTTAGCGTGTCTAATATTATTTATTTATGATCATAACTCTTGCAGTGGGTGAATATGATTGCGACACTGGCCCGGCGTCTCGGGAGTCTTCACCACGACTGGAGTCTCCTGCGCCGGGTCTCACTCCGTCTTCTGTCATAACTCGTAAGTTTTACACATAAAAGATAAAGATACATTTATTTGACAAAGAAACGGCACAGACCTAAATAAGAAGGTAGTTGGTAACTTAAGTAGTACGTTTTACACAATAAACAAATTTAGAAAGTAAGTTAGTAGGTATTTATAAAAATTACATCTATGGGTATATTAGCTCCTTAATTTTAAACTTATCCTAAGCACATAATATCCAAATAACCACTAATCTAACAAATAAGGGATCACTAGATAAGTAGGTATTTATGTGGGATAATTATGTATTTATGTGGTGTATTTACACATCCTTGTTTATCTCCAAATACTCTTCAGTTTTCAACTTTAAAGCATCGTTTATGTCCAAAGATTATATCTGTAAAAACGCAGTTATTAAGATAATTATAGACCATTTGATCATATTATGTGCAAACGGTGGGCGACTGTTGCTGCCTAGAACTTTTTTTGGAGTGTGTGGTTGTTCACTAATGTATATAAAAGACAGGAGGCCCATATTCCACTAAATCAATCGCTTTTTTATCATAATGTTATCGTCTTATACACATACATACATATATTTTGGCATTTTTACCCTTTAATGAAAGAAATCACAGATACACACACAAATCACAGACACCTACATATTTCTTGGGCAAAGTCCCTTTAATACATAAATATTGAGTCCAAAGTCTAAGTCACTGCAGCTGAAATCGGCTAGGGGAGATATATATAGTTGTTGTAGCCACGTTGATTTACAATAGTTTTCAAAACTCTACAACTTCCTCCGATTTTGAGACTTATTTCTCTGCAGTGACTTTAATATCTTGTCCACTTCACCTTTCACACTTTTCCTTGGTTCGATTCACTCAAAACTCTGCACTTATAAATAAACTATAAAGTAATTATTTTTCTAAACAAACAAAAAAAGATTTTACCTTGGTAGAAACTTGAACAGGTATAATATTGTATTTGGTATCGAATAAGAGTAAATAATAACTGAAAATCAAGTATCACTTTATTTCTTATATTATTTTGATAATTATGTACCTATAGTATTAAGTTTGACTTGTCTAAGTGCTTATTTTGTAAGCCTAAAGAAATAAAGATTGATTATTTGATTATTTGAATGAATAGGTTCACTATAATTAAACTAATACCAAACTAATATTTTGTAATAGGTATGATACCAATGTAATATATTCAATAACATGAATATGGAAAATTGACCCTAATATAACATCACTACCACTTGTTTAGCACAACTGCCAAGCCCGTGCAGCGGCGCGCAAGCTCCGATGGAGGCTGCAGAGTCACCAGCGGCTACATCTCCGGCGCAACCCTCACCCGTCGCCTCTCCATCTCTCAATGACGACTCCAATGATGCCAAGGTCAGTACGCTTACAAAATACAAATACAAAAAAATACAAAATATTTTATTTCTTTAACTTAATCTAATAAATTTCAGTGGTATGGGACTCTCTTTTAAATAAAATTATACCTGTGCTAGAGGGTCTCGCTCTGCAGCGCGGCTGTCTTAAAGAAAATTAACTATTTAATACTGTGAAAACACACGCACACCCTTACAGTTTGATTAGGAAAATGTTTATGAGAGCTCTATAGACCTATTTCCTATTTCGCTTACACGTCCAAAAAAGAATGAGACCCAGACAATTTTCTGTGAAAATAGCCTTCGTCAACCGTCATCATAAACGAATGTATAATGCGCAAGCACTAACGGTGTTGCTCAAGGCTTCGCTTTTTGCTTAAACTCTTTATTGTCTTCACCGTTACCGTTAAACAATATCAGCCGATAAGAGATTTTTCATGAAGTTCTATCTTCCACAGTCGGACAAAGTAACAGTAGCGACGCAGACTGGCTGCTCGCCGACGGCCACCAGCTCAGCGACGACGGTAACGACCGACGCGCTCAGCGCTGACCCGCACTGCTATGAGTGTCGCGTGCGTTACCGCGACCCGAGACCGCGCGATCTCGTCATGTATCTGCACGCGTGGAAGTATAAGGTAATAATGAAATATGTAATTATTTATAAGGTAAACATGTATTAGACACATAAGTTTTACACATGCTAGTGGTTTCTATTTCGCCTCTTCCACTAGTGGACAAAAAAGTGAGGCGAACTGAAAATCAATTATCACTTTATTTCTTATATTATTTTGATAATTATGTACCTATAGTATTAAATTTGACTTGTCTAAGTGCTTATTTTGTAGGCCTAAAGAAATAAAGATAATGATTTACTGATTTATTATTGATTTATAAGTTCATCACACTTATCAAATTAGTCATCATCATCATCATCAGCCCATATTCGTCCACAGCTGGACATAGGCCTCTCCTAATGAGCGCCATAGCGCCCTGTCTTCAGCTTGACGCTTCCAGCATCTGCCAGCAGTCTTTCGCAGATCGTCATCCCACCTGGCCGGAGGGCGTCCTACACTGCGTTTACCAAGTCGCGGTCTCCACTCAAGAACACGTTTACCTCAACGGTTATCGGTTCTTCGCGAGATATGGCCGGCCCACTGCCACTTCAGCTCGCTATTCTTTGAGCTATGTCGATAACTTTGGTTCTCTGTCGGATGTATTCATCAAATTAGTCTTGCACGCGTGGAGATATAAATTAATTATTAAGTCCATCGCACTAGGCAAATTGGTCGCTTACGATGGGGTACTGATAAACGTGAACTAGCAGATAAAACTGTCAATGATGGACGCGTTATAGAAACAGCATTTTATTATGATGCATCGCAAAGCAATGGTTATCCTGGCCCTGCTTATCCAGGACCAACTTAAACCAGCGGAGTAGAGCTTTCGATGTTTGGCAGCTATACTCCGGCTCAACTTGATGTAAAGATATTTGTAAAGAAAACCACCGCAAAAAAAACCTCAATTTCACATGCTTTGCGATGACTTTCTGACATCTTTGTTTGCATGTTTTATTGAAGTTAAGATCTAAAATTGACAAGGAATGTATGTTGCGTATACACGACCGCAAAGTGAATTTAAAGTTAGCCCATAGGTTACATAGTAATAAGGTTTGTGTATTTAAGGATGAGCTTGGCAAAATTTGCGTCAAAACAGACGCATAGCCATTCCACAAGAAGTTGAAGAACAAGCTGAAAGTTTCTTGTTTTTCGCAGGGCCCTGGCTGGGAATACGAAACTGAGCTCCCCCAATGGGCAGGCGTCGACTGGCAGGAGCAGGAGACCTCATAATCATCACTGACCACGCGCCTTGCTCGCCTTCACGTCACTGACAGAACATACTGATAGATGACAGTGACATTCGCTGTCGAAATTGACAGTGACATCAATGAGGCAAGAGGCGCATTTTGGGGCGTCACATACGAGACTTATCTTTGCAATGTTGTAATTAAATTTGAATGTCATCAGGTGACACAGTCATGTCAAAACCAAAATACCAATATAATAAAAGGTAAAATATTTTAAATGTTAATGTTCCTTAGTGACGCCCCCTACCCGGCTCATCGCCGGTTTTTAATATCTAAGAAATAAGTGAGATTTAGAATATGTGCCTGTTATCACCTAGGGCAGTAGCCATTTTGTAGAACTGTCTTTTTAATGTTGAAGTTTAGTTGTTTTGCTTTGAATCATTTCGCGCTAGGAAAGGTACAGGCAACAGTAGCCTAATTCTATCTGTTTCAGTAATTTTAAGAGCACTTTCGGTTCTGTTCTAATTACCACAAATGCTCTGTAAAATATGGTGTGGTAATTTTTTAACAACTTATTTATGTAAGTTTAGTTTTGAGTTCCTATCGGCCTAGAAATTTTTTGTCAAGCTTTTTGTAGTGTTTTAGAATAGATTTGTACCTAATAATGGTTATCAATAGTGTTGTAAATTGCTTAAACGAGGCAGGGTCTATACCAGAATCATAATGAATATGAATATAAAGTTAATCGTTTTGAATATAAACCCCAAACGGGATAGCTCTTCTGAAATATTTCAAAATTCTTGATTGATTCGTCAAAAAATGTTATCGGTTTTTGGTTTGTAAATAAATTGTTATTTCGTCAAACTTGGACCAGTATTATAAAAAAAATCTTAAATAGGACCAGAAAAAGAAAAGCTATCTCTAAATAATAATAGTCGCATAGATAACTGTATTAATACGTTTGTACAATGTTATCGCATGCTCGTCGACGTCTTTGCAACGTCACGTTTTGGCTTCCATAGTTTTGAAGTAGTGACATTTGAAAAATATAATATTTATTCATGAAATTTTGTACTTTACATACATAACGTAGATTTAAACTATGTAAAGGTATCTTCGAGATAACGTAATAGAATGTAATGAACGAAAATTTAATGCGAAATCCTTTTTTTTATATAAAACTTTCAATATTTTAACTTTCTAAAAGCTATGTTTATGTTTGAGGCCAGTTGTGATGCGCATTTAATTGTTTTCTTATTTCAAAAGACAATTTCCACAAACCAAAGCCATATTGAAATAGTTTCGATAACTTTTATAAAAAAAGTTTTCGCTCGGTTTAGCAGCATTAGTAAAGACATGTGTAAGAATATCTTGTCTATCGTAATAAGTTTGAGTGTTTAGTGTTAAGCCAGAAACACACTATTGATACGCGACCAGAAAGATCGCTATGCGCGTTGAGTTAAATCTAATCGTGTTGATTTTCTACGACCAGAAACACACACATACACATTTTCACATTATTATCACCCGACGATGAGACGAAACGTTGAATATTAGCAGTGTGGTTCTGATCAAAGAAAATGGATACGATTGGATTGAACTCATTATGCGTCGCGTTGCATCGCTTGGCGTTACAATAGTGTGTGGAACCCTTTAGCTAATGTTTTTTGTTTGACATTGGATTGTTTTAAACACGCTGGTTCGTTATTTTTTAGTTTTGGTCTTTACTATTCTCTCGAAACGTATATTACTTAAAACTTAATCCTTGCATGATTTTTACTGACATCCTGAAAAATATATCTTTTAGAAATGTACATTCTAATGCAGAGAAACGGAGAAAATAATTGACGTCTCTTTCTTGGTTGCGAATATGCAATTTACTAGAGTGGGACAAAATACGTTTCTTGATGGATAGGATAAGTCCAACTATTATTTAGTAGGATGTATGTATACCTAATGTAGAATAAAAATTTAAAAGACAAGTTTTTGTGACACTAAAATATTTTCACGAGCTTTTATATAAATATTATAACGATAATGAATATGTATATTTTATTACTAGTAGATGTAGTTGGCAGTATTTCTTATGTTTTAACTGGGGTTTCTAAAAATATTGTAATATCAAATGTTGGTGTCCTTTCAGATGTCCCGAAATTTTAACTAACTGCTTTATTTCCTTTAGACCTTACAAGACTCTTCGACACGTTACAAAATTCATATAATATAATTAAAAATAGGAAATGATGATTTTTGAACACTTCTGTCTTTATTAAGGTTAATAAAGAAGCGAACAAAGGTTTCCTTTACCTTGTCAGGTAGTTCGTTCGGAGCAAAACTCGTCCCAAGATATACCTATATCCTCGTATATTTTGTAGTTTAAAAAAAAATACCTATAATATTTGCAATTATCAACTCATATGGAATTTTATTTTAGAAACTTAAACATTGGCCTTTAAACATTGGTCCGTTTTATTACGATCAAAATAAAAAGGCTTCCTTTTAATCCTGTGAAATTATTTAAGTATAATCTTTAGTTTTGGCGACATTTGAATTGACTCTATTGTATTGTTTTTTAGTAGATGACAAGTAAATAACTTATGAACCCATTTTGCTGTTGACTGTAAATATGGCTTGAATGTATCTCGCTCATGCTTTCTTTGTTTCATCGCAATCAAAATTAATATCATCCTGGCTCTTCATCACATGTTTTGGGATCAAGTTAAATTATATATAAAAGATATAAAATCGGGAGTAAACATGGGTACAGAAAAAACTATAAAACACTTTAGTTACATGACTTTAATTTTTTTTCAATAAATAGATGTTTGTATTGTATAAGCTTTATACAAATAAGGGTTAACGGATCTCATGTAAAAACGCTGTGCAAAATTGTAATATTTTTTGTTTTAACCTTTATGACAAATGATTATAAAACATGACAGGTGGTTATAATAAGGCTATTTTACACAGTGTTTTTATATAATTTCCAAGTTTGTGGCATATCAACTAGGTACCACCTGTTAAGCGTCATCGGCCCGAGTCGAAACGTTCTCAAAAATTGTTGTATTTTAATATAGTGCGTAAGGATACCCCTATCATAAATCTTACTATCGTATCATTACCTACGATTGCGATACGAAAATTCGACTTATTAATACGATTAAAAACTGGAATTTGTTGATGACAGACATTTTTTCGGATGGCAATTACGATTCAAATATTCTGTTACACGGAAGTTAACGATAGAATAAAAAGAAAAGTATCGACATAATGAGCTTTCACGGAGGCTGTCGATACAAAAGCCAAGTGTTAGAAGAAATGTGTGATCTTACATAGCAGTCATATCTATTAATCTTATACGGACTTTATTTTCAAAATTAGTTCGCTTCTTATTCAAATACATACATATTTGTCAAAACTATCGATTTATTCATTTATTTGTAAGTAAATTTTCATGTGCCTTCTCAAAATAATGATAAAAATATAGATAAATTTGTAATAATATGTTTTAACAGTTACATTGTTACGCGTTTAAACGTAATTAGGATAACATCGGCACTATCGAGCTTCTTGTTGACATGTTATTGGAGAATGCAAAATAGATCATGCTGAAAACTTTTGGTCTAATCATAAATACAAAAAACTATGCGTCTAACAAACCGGCATACATAACCGATTGGAATATAAACACCGTGTGTGACGGGCCTTATTAGGTTTACATTTTGCATTCTCTTTGCAAGCTCGTTTTTCGGCACTTCACCAAAATTTGAATTTGTTTTGCGTTTTTTTTACCCAATAGCGTTTGTATTGTGTATAACCCAACCTTGGAAGTAGGGTTATGTTTTTGTCGTGCCATAAACGGCTTCTGCGAACTTGTGTTTGTATTTAAATACAATGACATGATGAAAGACATTGTTTATTTAATAAGTATTTCATAATTAAGAGTATAATAGTGTTTTCTTCTTTAGGCTCATGTTATAAGGTTCATGTTTCCACTTAAACTTAATTAGAATAAAAATCATCATGGAACGTTTGTTGGTTTTATTTCATTACCTAAGAAGAAAATATAATATAAAGAAGTACCTAAATATTAATTTCTAACAAGATACAAAAACCCTTTTTGATTGTTGTGGACAAAATAATGAAGAAGTTATAATAATAATAAATAATTAATTCGAAATAACTGACGACTAAGGATAACAAAAGGCTTTTGTAATCCGTATGTACCTATTGAATAGAGTATATCATTATTTTAAAAAAAAGTGCTGGTCTTCCCAAGCCAGTATTGAACAAAAATAAAATGTTAACATTATTAATCGCTACATAGTATAAAACAAAGTCGCTTTCTCTGTCCCTATGTATGCTTAAATCTTTAGAACTACGCAAGGGATTGTGACGCGGTTTTTTTTAAATAGATAGAGTGATTCAAGAGGAAGGTTTAAATTTAGGTATACGTGTGACAAAACCGTGCGAAGTCGGGGCGGGTCACTAGTGTAAGAATACAACAAAGTTTAATATATGAACAATAGTACATTGTTACCCAAGGGTTGAAAGTAACTTATTTAGTCTAACGAGGGCGCGAATAGTCGAGGGAAGAAATGAATCGAATTGCAGCTAATTTTGTTTTTTAATATATTAGTCAACCTCGAACAGGCCATTGTCTTTCGTATTTTTTGACTTCAGTGAAATGCCAATAACCGATAGATGCAGATGCCGTAATTAGGAAGCCTTTTTTAGCTTCAGGATTTATTTTTCTCATTCTACCAGTATCATGGTTCAATAGTAACGTGATAGCTGTCAGTTGAAAACGATTCTCCCTAGGGCTGAAAAGTATCACTTTCAACCCGCTCTTCAGGCAACTTCAGATCTACTTTCCGAGTATGAGTAATGAAAACCTCTTAATAGTCTGCTAAGTTAAAACACGTTATTTCTTACTCTTTCTTTTAATTATTAAACCATTGTAAAAACACAAAACCCTCCTATAAAAGTTAAAATAGTTCGCTCTATATTTATTTCTAACCACGCACGCCACTTCTGGCACCTCGAATCTCTAGATAATCTTAGGTTAATTTATGCTGGAATTAGCACGGATTGCACGGCTTGCTGGGCCGAATGATTAACCGATGACAGAATGTACGTACTAGGATTGATTAGAGATACGTTACTTGAACGCACGTGAGGTAAGTGTAAACAACCTTCAAAGGTTGTTCACACACTCACGGCAGGTTCATTGCTATGAGAGGGATTGAGACAGTCAAATCGATTTCATTAATTATACATGCGAAGCGAAGGATTAAATATTGCTGGAAAATACATACAGCGTCATTTAGATAGCCCAAAAATACATGCGATGAAATAGTTTTGATGAAGAATGCTAAAATAATGCTGGAAAACACAGCATCATCTAGCCTAAAGCTATGCAGAGCTTATCGGTACTATATAACTGATAAACTGCTCATTGCTATGAATACTGATCTAAGATGCTTTCAGACAAACCGAATCACGGTTTTTTAGATAGCTATTCAAATAAATTAAGTACATCCTTGTAAAACATAAATAAAATAAAATGTAACGTCGTTACACGCTACGTCGTAGCATTTCTGCTACGTCTTAGTACTTCTGCTACGTCGTAGCACTTCTGCTACGTCGTAGTACTTCTGCTACGTCGTAGCGCTTCTGCTACGTCGTTGTACTTCTGCTACGTCGTAGCGCTTCTGCTACGTCGTAGTACTTCTGCTACGTCGTAGTACTTCTGCTACGTCGTTGTACTTCTGCTACGTCCTAGCGCTACTGCTACGTCGTTGTACTTCTGCTACGTCGTAGCGCTTCTGCTACGTCGTAGCGCTTCTGCTACGTCGTTGTACTTCTGCTACGTCGTAGCGCTTCTGCTACGTCGTAGTACTTCTGCTACGTCGTAGTACTTCTGCTACGTCGTAGTGCTTCTGCTACGTCGTAGCGATTCTGCTATGAATAAACAATTACTTCCGACAGTTTTTTTACCTACTTACTATAACCTAAAGGATTTTTGGCTCAAAAGAACAGTATTTATGAGTAATACCTAAACTTAATGGTACTGCCGTGGTTATTTATTTGAGTATTTGTGTGTATTTACTTGTGTAAATGTTTGAAGTTGGGTAATTTGTGCCTTGCACGATAGCCTATTACAACTTGTATATTCACAAATTGGAGTTAGTGCGAAGTAGGGTTGCCATGTTTGCTTAATGTTGTCGCATTAATTTATTCGACAAATGACTGAATGAAAATTGTTTCGTAATCATTAGAATTAGAACTCATTTCCATAATAAAACGCTAACAAAAACACTCATCAAGTAAGTGTAGACAATTATTTATTAAAATGGGTTAAAATTAATATTCGATTAAGAGTTTGGCTCCGTATGTCTGTAACTTTTTAATGTAGAATGCTGAAGAACTGAAATTTAATAAAGAAACCTTAATTTCCTTCAAAACATGACTAAGGCAAAACATGTTGGTACTATTTTACAACCGCTTGTGACCCTTGTCTGCAAGTAAATGATTGTATTTTATTGTATTCGAAACAGTAACTACCTGTACCCTGTAACTATACCAGACAGCCCTATGTCGACCGCGGTTTCTAAAAAGGTTGACACAAACAAACAAACAGCGACGGTAGACGACCACTGCTTTTGAGGAACCTTAATAAAATAAATAACGCTGGAAAATCCACACAGCAACAACTAGCCCCAACCTTTTGTTAGGGGCTTATTTTTTTTGCAAAAAATCAAGAGTTATGTGTTACTAATCCGTCAAAGCATTTAATAGGGAGCAAATTAAAATCAAAGAATAGAAACGAATTAAAACTAACTTTTACTTTTACTTTTTTAAGTGTAGACGGTTGTATAATTTGCATATAATCTAAATCTAAGATCTAGCATTACTACGTTCCGTAGGACTAGATGCAGCTCAACTGATTTGTATCTGTTTATTTGTACCTTTTTAAAACATAGTCAAAGTGCTCTATTTCCTTTAGACCTTACACGACTCTTGGACACGTCACAAAATTAATGTAACCTTATTAATATTATAAACACGATAGTTTGTTTGTATGGATGGATGTTTGTTCCTCTTTCACGCAAAAAAACTACGGAACGGATCGAGCTGAAATTTTGAATACATATAGTTTTAGCCTTGGAGTTACACAGGCTAGTTTCAATCCCATAAATTAGTTCCAATGTGATAGAAATAGCCTTTAGATGTTTCCAGAGAAATAACGTGCGAAGCCGCGGACTGATACTAGTATATAATTAAAACTTGGAAATTAAAGCATATACTTTAACAACAAAAATTACAATCAACGAATAGAAAAATTACAACTAGTATATACAATTGAAACCATTGAGCTAACTGCAGACAGTTGCAAATAGTCTAAAGGTAGCTCTACAGATCCATGTCAATACCAGTCGTCGCGTCCCCAAGACACTGGCTGCATTACCACGCTGTATGGCAATACTGATGCGCTGCGTCAGATACTCACCAGCTCTCGGGTCACGCGTCGCATCGACCAGACGCTCAGATAATTTTTTTAAAACCTGGAGAACCTCGGTACCCCACGGAATTAAAGTGTTTACTTTGTTTTTTGTTTACTTCAATCTTTTTAAAGTAAAGTAAAGAAGCGAACAAGAAACCTTTCCCTTGTTTTTTTTAGCTTTCGAATTGTATCTTATTTTCGCTATTCCATAGTCGCTAAAACAACCTTCACTACACCTACACTCTACCTACCCAACCTGTTGGTGAAATCGGAGTCCGCAATACCTTCAATATTTATTCTTTCCCCTCGGTATTGCTTTGAAAACCATCAATAAATCGGCGGTACAAATATGGTATTACAAACGGCATGCCGATTGCTGAACCGAATCTACTCGGCCACTGGGGAAATCGAACCCTGTTCCAATGTACCTTGTAACGTGAATTTTCTGCTTTCTTTGCGTTTCTTTTCAGGTAAAAAGATACTATAAGGTAACACTGTTTTTTTAGGTTCGGGTTCTATTATCTTATTAGTGGCTTAGAGCTAGTACGCACTTAGCGGCTGCCCGCAATGCGGCACGCCGTCCGGCTGACCGGTAGCTCAAAATTGTATGTAACCGTATCATCTATATACGCATTAAATTGCGGCTGCCGTCTAACCGGTCCGGTCGCTCGCAGCGCTGCGGCCCCTCGGGCGGGCAGCCGGACGGTCGCTCTACGCACTACGCGTTTTCACTGCGGTTGCCAGTTTACCGATAAATACCGACAGCCTCTTTGACGTCCATCTTGAAAATGGTCGAGTCGACCGCTCGAGTGCAGCGCGGTCGCTGTATGCACTATCCGGCTTGCCGCGCTGCGGCTGGCCGTTCGGTTGCCCTCAAGTGCAACCGCAACCCGCGGTCAGCCGGACGGCAAGCCGCATTGCGGGCAGCCGCTAAGTGCGTACTAGCGCTTAGGTGTTGAGTAATGTTTGCATTAAAGAAAAAAAATGGCTTTGTTAACTAAATAGTTAGAGATTAGGAACAAATTACTTGAAGCTAGTATTTACAATTTTAACAATAGAGATTACTGCGTCTGCAGTCTGATTGCAAACAGTCTAGAACTAGAGCAACTGATACATATCAATACCAGTCGTCGCGTCCCAATGACGCTGGCTGTATTACCGCACTGTATGACAATGCTGCTGCGCTGCGCCAGATACTCACCAGCTCTCGGGTCACGCGTCGGTTCGTCCAGACGCCGAATCTATCATGAAATAGTAAGTAAAAATCATAGTTTACGTTAGGTATAGTGGGTCACTTACTACCCACATTCTTATACAATAGGGACATTATACATATATAGGATGACTAGCGGTCGCTTTGATGAACTTCAATATAAACAGGAAGTGTACGTCACACATTGCTGTATGCAACGCTGCATCTGTCTGTACACATGACTTCACTTCCGTTTCCGGGAACGAGTGTTGCCAGCGATAACGTTATTTATGTTTTCAATCGAGAGATCATAATAAAATACTACTTTCGCAATTGCAGTGAGTGGTTTTTCTTTTTATCAAGTTGATATAGACATAAATATTATCACACAAATATTATAGATGTTATGTGGATGGATGTATTTTACCTCTTCACGCCAAAACTACTAAAAGTATCGGGTTTCAATTTTGAATAAGAGATAGCCTTATAACCATAGACTAAGCCTGGTTTAAAACATGGGCTAGTTTTAATAAATTTCCACGCGGGTGAAGCCGCGAGACGCAGCTAGTAATGAATAAATCTTAATCAGGGGCCGAATTCCACTAAGTTCAAAACAAAGTTCTCAATAGCGTCATTCTTTCAAGATGGCTAAAATGACGTTTTTGCATTTGGTATTCTATTATTTTTTGCGCTTGAAGAGACTTTCATAATTAGAATATCAAATTAGTAGTTATAAAGGTAATGAACACCAAAAAATTTGTTCTAGTAGAATACCAAAAATAGATTTAAAAAGCACATAAAATAATATCTTAGGAAGAAGGCATATTTCTCCATAAATAATTACATCAATGACGTTAATGCTTGGCCAGATGTCGCTCAGTTCCACAGCGGCAGTAGTTATTAATTATTTATAAGACGAACATTTATTAGACACATAACTTATACACCTACTAGTAAAATAATCATAAAAAATTGGTCCACAGTAGTTGGCAAACATACATAAAAAATAAAGCCAAACATAAAACCTTCTTTTTTGGAATAACTTAAAAATATTGATAGAAGTACGTGTTTTGATGAGCCGATGAAAAATCACCCCGGCTTAAGTCATTGCGATGTCCCGGAAATTAAGGAAACTCTCAGCTTCTGTGATCATTTTCCGTGTCTATTGACAAACCCTCGCTGCTTTATTGATAAATTAAATAATCTAGTTTAACGCAGCATGTAGGTACATAATCGAGTCAAGAACTTATAACGTATACGTAAGTAACCGTACATGCATATCCTAGTACCTACATAGAATTTATTTGCCACTAAATTGTACACGCAAATATTTATACATATTTAATTAAGATAACAGTAGGTACTTAATCAAAAATTACAAAACACATATGTAGGTTAACAACTTATCGAACTCAAGATCTGTCGAAATGCAGTGAGAAAATTTAAAAAATAATCTAAAAAAATTTTTTTTTTTTAAATTCTGTGAAAAAATTTATCGAACTCAAGATCTGTCGAAACTCGGAGTAAATTTACTGAAACAACTAAAAATCGCATAAAAATACCTATTTTACAAAATAATCGAAGTTTTGCCGTGGCGGTGAAAGAATTTACCCCTCCGATTCGCACGTGAATTTCGTAAAAGGCGATAATGGGAATCTACCAGAATATGGGTTACAACTCGTTCTGTTTATATTCAATACTGCTATTCTCTGTTTTTTTTATCATTCATTATACAGATATTACTGCTACCTTCAGTCCGCATGACCAGCGTTCAAATTATGGCATTCATGAGTAAAGCCAACAAGATCAGGAGACCTATACCCAGCAATAGACTAGTAAAGCCTGTTGACTTATTACGTACCAAGTTTAAGCCAGTTTTAAACTTTTATTTCTAACGTACTCACAAGCTCATCAATCAAAGGTTTCCCTCGGTCAGAGGCTGAAAGATATATCCGCTTGGGATATCAACTTAGTTGTTGAAGTTGACCTAAAAGTTATGTCATCACAAAACCGATTTCATACGATCTCAATAATAATAATTCTGAAACTGTTATCATGTTACCTAACGCCCGATTCAAGGGCTATTAAATGGAAAACAAAACAGAATAGCCAATGTCAAAACCGGTACTATTAAATAATCCTCCAATGATGATTAGTACGTACTAATACACGAATATGATACACGAATATAATACACGAATATACTACTACACGAATATGAGATTCCCTTAAATTTAACACGTTAGCTGCGGCACCAATTTTTGCATACTTTCCGTTCCTGCGGCACGAGGTATAATCGGCCCGTACCGTGACCAGACGTTAGGGCGACACGCGGTCTATTAGACCCCACCGCCTTTTACAGACTAAAATCCATTTTCTGGCGCGAAATCAAACATAAATGAGAATTTTGGTCCTTATTGATATAGACAGTGAATTGATGAACCCTAATCCACCGTCGCCCCGGGATCTGATGGCTAGTTTAGGAATTATTAGCAAAACAAAATATGGGATCTTATACACCTCGTAACGCACTGAAATAGGGCAAATTTTCGCTGCGATTAGTGATGGGAAAAATAATATCGACGTTTTTAAACTGTCTTAACTACGCAACCGAATTTGGTCAATTATATCTCATTAGATCGTTTTAAGGGCAAAACCTGGCAAAACAACACAAAGCTATCAAAGGATACATTTTTTTTTAAATAATCTAAATTGTGCTTGAAGGCGCCATAAAGAAAAAAAAACCGGCTGTTTTGGCTCTGTTTCTGGGTTTTTTAAAATTAACTTCTTCCGACATCGTTTAGACATGTTCGGCGCTGTAAAAGGACGTGCTCTCCAATCGACGTGATGCACAACACTGGTCGCGGGAAGCTCGCGTTGAGTGCGGTACGAGGTCAGGGGGGATATGGGACGTTTTAGCCTCGTTCCGCACTGCATTAAAATTATATTAATTCAGTGCGGCACGAGGCCTAAGACATCCGGTACCAAGGTAGGTACACCACCGAGTCCGGAACCATTAGTGATCTCAAATATATATTTATCTCTTTCCTACACTGGACCAAACCAAAGCTATGCCATTCGCACGACAGAGAAATTCACTTTTTTGCTTGCCGCACCACAGGGAAGTTGCATCAGGGGTGATTTAGGCCTCGCTTCGCACTTAACGTGTTAAGGAAGAGATACGAAGTTGCTCTTGGTAGCCAGCAAACTCTATTTTCGTATCTCTTCCTATAATAGACATAATAAAACTACTATAGCTTATGATAGGTATCACAAACTGAACGTGTGATTTTTAGAATTTCCGTTGTTTAACGTAATTTTAATGATAAAAAAAAGTGGTGGCCTCCTGTTTGTGCCTTTAAATTTTTAGAGTTAATTTAGTTCCATTGTGTAAATGGCCGTATCATACGAGCAATAGCTGAAGACAGGGTTCTATGGCGCTCATTAGGGGAGGCCTATGTCCAGCATTGGACTATTATAGGTTGATAGTGAAGATGATAGAGCAATAGGTAAATCGTTTGAGGCGCAGACCCACTACATTCGTTAGCTTAGCGACGTGTGTAGATAATAGAGAACCGGTGAGATACGACCTACGCAGGTGTAGCAGTTTCGCTCTAAGGGTTGCCACACTTTAGGAATTAATTTTTTTAGGCTGGCAGATGCTGGATGCGTCAAGCTGAAGACAGGGCGCTATGGCGCTCATTAGGGGAGGCCTATGTCCAGCAGTGAACTAATATAGGCTGATGACGATGATGATGAGGTTAGATTTATCTAAGAAAGATAACTTCTTTATGCAAAAAATCCGTAAATCTAAAAAATTTTATGGATCACTTATTTTTAATCCTAGAAAAGGTAAAGTAAATGATATAATAAGTTGTGAGTTTGATCCCGCCTTGAGATAAATGTTTGTACTATCTGCAAATATTTGTTCCAGGGTCTGGGTGTTTTATAAAAAAATATCTATCTTAGAAATGTATTTAAGTATATCAGTTACCTAGTACCCAAAACACAGGCTTTGCTTACCTTGGGCCAAGATGATGCTGTGTGGATTGTCCAGCATTATCACTACATAGTATAAAACAAAGTCGCTTTCTCTGTCCCTATGTCCCTACATCCCTATGTCCTTTTGTATGCTTAAATCTTTAAAACTACGCAAATGATTTTGATGCGGTTTTTTTTAATAGATAGAGTGATTCAAGAGGACGGTTTATACGTATAATAAAACCGGGCGAAGCCGGGGCGGGTTGCTAGTTTATTAGATCTTATTCGTCGTTATCGTTTCAAATTTTGTACATGCTTTGTTTGTAGCAACCCTAGCTGGTGGACACACTGCCGACGTCAATTTATGAGGCGCATAGCCGCACGGTACCGAGTGCCAACCCTAGTGGTCATTTCTCTGCATGCTGGTATTTCACCAGGAAATGTAGTTATTAGGAAATCTGGTTAAATCTTGGTTAATACTTCATCTGCCCAGCCAAGAACTAGTACAGATAGCGTCGCGGAGTTGAAGATGTATGGTTAGATGAATGGAAGTTATAAAGATGTGAAGTCAACTATATACGTAACCAATAGAAATAAAACATTGCTCACCCACGAAAACCCAAAATAAATAAGATGTTAAAAGTTATTTGTTTTGATATTTCGGTCGTCCAGAAGTTAATAGGTATACTAATTAGTAATTAAACAGAGAAAGGGGGCAAGTGAAAAATGTTTTTTGGGTGTTTACGATAAGTATACCTAATTTAAATTTTAAGTCTAAATGTATAATAAAACGTCAAATCTGTTTAATCTAAGTTTCAAGCACTGGATAAAGCATAGTGAAAAAAATCTGTCTTTACCCAAATAATTTAACAACATCAACCCGCATTTTACACATATTAGTGTTTTTTTATTCCTAAAACACATGTTTTACACATTTGAGCGAAGACGTAGTGCGATTGATGTGATTGCGTTGAAGAAAGTCTTTTGTATGCTACGCGGCTTCATCGTAGCACGTGCTACGACGGTCTACGTTAAAATATATTAAGAAGAAAGTAAGAAAATACATTTATTTGAAAACTAGCGACCCACCCCGGCTTCGCATGTTTTTATTATATGTATAAACCTTCCTCTTAAATCACTCTATCTATTAAAAAAAACCGCATCAAAATCTGTTGCGTAGTTTTAAAGATTTAAGCATACAAACGGACATAGGGAAATAGCGACAGAAAAAGCGACTTTGTTTTATACTATGTAGAGATACATCCATTATACCTATTTATATGCGTGACACATTTCAATAGAAGAAAACGCTATAAATATTTTTTTAAATAATAATGTTTATTTATTTTATTCACAAAAAGTAATTTCTTATTTTAATACAATAGGTTAAGTACTTATCTAGGTTTTACCTGAATTGGTGAAGACTGGTGCCAGTGATTGAGATATTAAAATGTTTAATATAATATTATTAATCTGTTTATATCGTTATTACGGTCCTACCAGTGAGAAAGGAAGGGAATGGAACTTTTAAGACATCGTCACAAGAAAAAAGCATAATTTCATACACAGTGGTGAAATCCGCTACTTTCTTGGTCTATCTAAAGACATAATAGGAGTCGTCAGATTTTTCGCGCACATGTCTATTCGCTCAAGAGTCCACTCACGCAAATGGTCTCTCGCGGAAATGTCCTTCGCTCAAATATCCTTCGCTCAAATGTCATTCGCGCAGATATCCTTGGTCTGAATTCATAACAGAGCTGTTAGAATTAAAACTTTACTAGCTTAGTCAACGTAAATTTTGTCTCCGGCATCATTTTCTTATTCCTGGTTTCTTCAGATAATGTGTAGGTGGCTCTGTAAGACACCATCTGAAACAATTAATATTAATTAATACTTATATGAATAATCAACGCTAACTGCTATCTCAATCTAGGTAATTTTTGTATTCGCGCGTGTATCGCTCGAACTATTTTCGCCACTTGCTAGTATCTTTTCCACAAACGAACTTATAAAAAATCATTCAATATATCACTACATAGTATAAAACAAAGTCGCTTTTTCTGTCCCTATGTCCTTATGTCCCTTTGAATGCTTAAATCTTTAAAACTACGCAACGGATTTTGATGCGATTTTTTTTAATAGATAGAGTGATTCAAAAGGAAGGTTTATATACTTATAATACAACCGTGCGAAGCCGGGGCGGGTTGGTAGTTACATATATACTTATTATATTTATAAACGGCCAAGTGCAAGTCACGCTTACGCACGAAGGGTTCCGAACCGTAAATAAAAATAGCAAAAAAAACATGTCAGTTGTATGGGAGCCCTTAAACATGTATTTTATTCTGTTTTTGGTATTCGTTACAGCGGTAGCAGAAATAAATCATGTGTGAATATTTTAACTGTCTACCCCTAGGGTGACAAAACTAAATCGAGCTTTGCTGCGCTGTACTGCGCTGTGCTATGTTTGGTCAACAGATTGACGCGGCACAGCACAACGCAGCACAGCATGTTTTGTTTGTATCCTCATTAAAACATTAGACACGAGTTGACGTTGACATAGCACAGCGCGGTACAGCGCAGCACAGCTCGATTTAGTTTTGTCACCCTTAATGTCTACCTATCACGGTTCAGGAGAAGCAGCCTGGTGATAGACGAACAGCGGATTTTTATAGCGGAATATTATTTTGACATCAATAATCCCATAAAATGGAGTAAGCTTATCATCAACCTTTATAAGTCTACTACTGGACATTGACTTTCCTATAAGCGCCATAGCGCCCTGTCTTCAGCTTGCCGCATCCTAATCATCATCATCAGCCTATATTAGTCCACTGCTGGACATAGGCCGCCCCTAATGAGCACCATAGTATATTTAAAAAAGAATATTAAATAACAACCTGGTTGACTAGTGTGATCATCTGCAGGAGATCCATATCCTGGTGCCTCTCATCCATCACGGCGCAGAGAGCCTGCATCAGCCAGCTACCGTTGGAGTCGCGGTACGCGTAGTGCTCTGTGCGATAACAACCTCATTTGAAAACAAATGAAAACTTTATTAACAACGATAATTACAATAAAGAAATACAAAAAATAACAACTAGTACCAATTGAAACCATTGAGCTAACTGCAGACGGTTGCAAACAGTCTAAAGGTAGCTCAATTGATCCATACCAGTCGTCGCGTCCCCAATACACTGGCTGCATTACCACGCTGTATGGCAATGCTAATGCGCTGAGCCATTGAAAACTATACAAATTATATTTTATACTAGAATCCTTGGCTTCGCACGCTTTATTTCTATGGAAACGTTTGAAGGCTATTTATATCCCATGAGAACTGATTTATTGGATAAAAAGCCGCTATTCCAGGGCTAGAACTACGTCAACTCGAAATTTCAGTCCGGTCCGTCCTGTTCTTTTTGCGCGAAAGAGGAACAAACATCCATACATTCAACACACAAACTTTCACATTTATAATATTAATAATTTATGTATGCTATTGGCGTCTCTTAATAAATAAATAATGGATGATAACTATATACTTATGTATGCAATAGATAATAATAATAAAACTTTATAAACAACGAACATTACAAGCAAAGGAATAGAAAAATTACAACTAGTATTTACAATTGAAACCATTGAGCTAACTGCAGACGGTTGCAAACAGTCTAAAGGTAGCAATAATAATAATAATAATAATAATAGGTAGGTAATAATAATAATTCAATTTTTATCATAATCATCATCATATCAGCCATAGGACGTCCACTGCTTGACAAAGGGCTCCCTTATAGATCTCCAGAACTGCGGTTGGAAGCGGCCTGCATCCAACGCTGACCTGCGGTTCTTATCAAGTCGTCTGCCCATCTTGTAGGTGGACCTCCCACGCTACACTTGCCGGTCCGTGGCCTCCATTCAAGAACAATTTTTATTAATATTAGGTCCTTACATATGAAATTGGCGTTTTGTATGGGAGGAACAAAAAGTCGAATATTTTTTAATATAATATATTTAATTAATCAAAGTATGAACCATTATTTTCTATGCACTTTTGCCATCTTATAGGTAGTTCATTGATCCCTTTACTAAAAAAACCAGTCGGACGGGAATCAATAAAATCTTTGAAGGCGATTTGGACTGCCCCATCGGAGTTGAATTTTTTCCCTTGCAAGAAGTTATCCAAATTTCGAAAAAAATGGTAATCTGTTGGAGCAAGGTCCGGGGAGTACGGAGGATGTCTTAGACTTTCCAATTGAAGCTCTTCTAATTTAGTAGTCGACGCGCGTTTGCCGGTTTGCTTCAGTCAATTCGTGAGGTACCCTCCTTTCAAGCTTTTTAATCTTCCCAATTTGCTTCAAGTGAATTAAAACAGTTTTATCACTAACACCGCAGCCTGCAGCTAACTCGGACGTGGTTTGCGATGGATCCGCTTCCACAATAGCCTTCAACTCTTCATTATCAACTTGAGTCTCAGGCCGTCCACGGGGCTTGTTCTGCAAGTCGAAATTTCCAGAACGAAAACGTTGGAACCAAAAACGAACTGTGTTTTCTTTTGCAACACGACCGCCATACACATCATTCACCCTTCGAGTTGTTTCCGCAGCACTAGTGCCACGGCGGAACTCGTACTCGTAAATAATGCGATATTTTAAGTTTTCCATTTTGTAAAATGAGTGACGCAAACAGAAAAAAACAGAAGAAAAAAAACAAATGAATGACGATCATCGAAGCACAAATACACGAGTCTATAGCTGTACAAATTTGAATTTGGAATTCCTTACCAAAGAGGAGAAATTTGTGATTAAACTGGCCAGTACGAAAAACGCCAATTTCATATGTAAGGACCTAATATTAATAATTTATGTATGCTGTTGGCGTCTCTTAATAAATAAATAATGGATGATAACTATATACTTATGTATGCAATAAATAATAATAATTCAATTTTTATCATAATCATCATCATATCAGCCATAGGACGTCCACTGCTTGACAAAGGGCTCCCTCATAGATCTCCAGAACTGCGGTTGGAAGCGGCCTGCATCCAACGCTGACCTGCGGTTCTTATCAAGTCGTCTGCCCATCTTGTAGGTGGACGTCCCACGCTACACTTGCCGGTCCGTGGCCTCCATTCAAGAACAATTTTTATTAATATAATTAAAATATGTATATTTATAGTATTTGTAGGCCCTCTGCAGAGTCCGATACAAAACACAGATCGTCCGCGTACATAATTTCAGTAATTGTGGCTAAGTAAACCTTTGTACGGGATTTGAGCCTTGCGATGTTAAAAAGACCACCATCCGTGCGAAAACGAATTCGTATGCCGTCAGACAAATCTTTTAAGGTCTCCCGGACCACAACAGCAAAATACAATGCAAACAATGTTGATGCAAGAACACAGCCTTGTTTCACTCCACAGGTAACAGAGAAAAACTCAGACTGTTCGCTAGTCGCTGTAGCCGAAATCGGCTTGGAGGCAATCATCATTATCATCATTTATAGTATTAATGAATAAATGATGTAATATAATGTATTACTTTCAGCAGTAGCCAGCATGATGAGTGTATCCGCATGCGTGGGCAGCACTATCCCAGCATGGCCGTCGGTCTGTACGCGCTTGCCGTCGTCCATGCCGTCTCCACGACAAGCCTGGAACACATGAATGCACATACATGAATGATATGAATGATTTGAATGAAGGGAATGAACTCAATGAACTGAACGAAATGAACGAACGAATGAACTGAATGATTTTATGGTTGAATGAATTAACGCTATATTGTACCTTTTATGTATCACTAGGTATAAAAGGTCCACGTAAAATCAGTACATAGTACAAAACAGAGTCGCTTCCCGTTGTCTGTCTGTCCCGTATGTAAGCTTAGATCTTTAAAACTACACAACGTTTTTCGATACTGATATTTTTAACAGGTAGAGTGATTCAAGAGGATGGTTTATATTATACTAGCGACCCGCCCCGGCTTCGCACGGTTGTATTATAAGTATATAAACCTTCCTCTTGAATCACTCTATCTATTACAAAAAACTGCATCAAAATCCGTGGCGTAGTTTTAAAGGTTTAAGCATTCAAAGGGACATAAGGACATAGGGACAAAGGGACAGAAAAAGCGACTTTGTTTTATACTATGTAGTGATGTATACACCTGCGCCAAGCCGGAGCGGGTCGCTTTGCTAGTCTGTAATAAGCCGAAAGGGTCTGTCCCGAAACATCCCCTGTAGTTTTACAGTTGAATTTCGATCCCTAGTTCTTAAGTTTCGATATGAATCAAATAACGTTCTAAAAAGGTTCTAAACATCTGACGGAAATGGAATCTAATTCGAATTTGACGTTTTCGTTACGGAAACGAATCGAATGAATTAAAATATCCCTACTAGTGTCCATTTCCAAAATTTTCTAGGTTTTTTACTCTTTGAAATATATTGGAAAGAGTCCTAAAAGTATCGTTGTGGCTTCATGGCACAGTTGGCAGCGCATACCGACTGAAGAAAGGTCGCGTGTTCAAATCCCGCCAAGTAAATTTTTTTTGCGATATTATTTAATTCCACCATAGCAATACCTGGACAAAAATCAGTTTCGGTTTCCCCACGAGGCCCGGCGAGTTTTGCAAGAGGTTGATGACGTCACTGAGGTTGTAGGGTCTATCAGCTGCGAAGACGCTATTATCCTCGTCGCCGTGCGTCATGATAGCGATGGCAATGCAAGAGGTGCCTCGGTGATCCCTGCTGCAAACTGTGAGGGTGGAGTTTTGTTGTTTGATTAAAAAAATAAAGAATATACGTTACAGTGTTGATCTTAAAATTAAAATTCGCTCGTTAGCTCAATGGTTTCAATTGTAAATACTAGTTGTAATTTTTCTATTCCTTGCTTGTAATTTTCGTTGTTAATGAAGTATTTTTTTATACATTTAAATTAAAATAATGTACCTACATATATATTCTACCTTAACTAGGCATGCAAATATTTTGACTTATGAGTAATTATAACAACAAATTAAATTATACTACAAATCGCTTGATTACAAAATTAAGTGAATTCATTAGTGGAAAATAATAATATAGCAATGTCAATGAATATATTCAAAATCTTCTAAGTCCCTGTAATTAAAATATTGATTCATAGAACTATTTACTAACAGATATTTGATAGTTAGAAAACACTTTATTGCACACTGAAATAAAAATATACTATGAAGCGATGATGGTGTTCCGAGGCGGGAATCAAATCCGCAACCTCGTGCACCCGGAAATCGGTTATGTTTAGTTAGGTCAGAAATGTCTAGCTAGAGTAGAACAACGACGATGTTATGGGTACATTATTATTGCTATGGACCAGCTGGGCTGCCTCCGACTGTTTGCAACAGTCTGGAGTTAGGTCGATCGTTGTAAACACTAGTTTTAATTTGTTATCATGTATTTATTAAAATAAATTTATTAACAACGAAAATTACAATCAAGGAATAGGAAAAATTACAACTAGTATATAAATTAAAACCATTAAGCTAACTGCAGACGTTTGCAAACAGTCTAAAGGTAGCTCAAATGATCCATTATATTGTATTTTTTTCTTTTTTCTTTGTTATATAATATTATACAGTAGTGTAACAATAATAATAGTGTAATATACTATCTGTTTGTTTCACTTTTTAGTCTATTCTAGTTCATGTTCACTGCTCGTCCGGGCTCTACCTAAAAATCAGCGTAGCATCCGGTCTAGCCGATTGCTACACAATGATAAATAATCAATATCTTTATTTATTTAGGATTACAAAATAAGCACTTAGACAAGTCAAATTTAATACTATAGGTAAGTACATAATTATCAAAATAATATAAGAAATAAAGTGATAATTGATTTTCAGTTTTTTGTCTGTTTTGTTTGTGTTTTAATGCTGACGTGCCTTTATTTACCATTACCCTTCATACGTCGTCTTTTATTACTATTTCTTTTATTTTATATAAAATGTATATTTTTTTAGTTTGTAGTGTAAGTTACCTAGTCATAAGTTTTGCATAAGTAATAATAAAATTTTTCTTTCTTTCTTAAAGTTCGAAACACACAGAAGCCGGAGGCGGAGCGGAGGCGAAGGCGTGCCGGTTTTTCCTATGGCACCGCACTGCCACCTGCGGTGGGTGTGTAGGCTTTCATATGATTCAATAGAATACAACTCGCACGCCTTCGCGTTGCTCCGCCTCCGGCTTCTGTGTGTTTCGTACTTTAGAGTGTACCTTCCTTCACCTCGTTGATGATATCAGCGTGTCGCAGGTTGTGATGCACTGTGCTGGTGAACTTTAGCTTTGCAAACGTGTGGTGTAAACTCTTTACGTCCTCTTCTGTGCCTCTTCGCTCTGAGGGACGCTGCCGTCTGGAATAGAGCAAATTCTCAAATTATATGACCAATTGACCATAGACGTATCCGGATGTTTTCACTACATCCTAAGCCTATGTTATTACGACCGATGTGACGCGGGCCAAAGTCCGCCTACGACGCAGGAGGTAGCGGGTTCAATTCCCCCATGAGTCAAATGATGTACGATCTTCAAATATTTGTTCCGGGGGTAGAAAACACCCAGTTTTCTATGTATATTAACAAATATTTTAATTTATGTAATAATATTGTATTAAGTATGATGAGTGCCAATGATGCGCTTATCATGGGAAGGCCTGCGTCCAGCTGTGGACCAGTAAGGTTGTAGATAGAAGTATATCAGAACCCATAACACGTCATCCACACTGCAATATTTGAAAACGAAAGATCAATCAATCAATGCGTCCTACCAGGTGGGATGAAGACCTGCGAAAGAATGCTGGCAGATGCTGGATGCGGCAAGCTGAAGACAGGGCGCTATGGCGCTCATTGGGGCAGGCCTATGCCCAGCAGTGGACTAGTTTAAGTTGATGATGATGATAAGCTTTCGTACACTTTTTCGTAGTCAATCTTTGATAACTGGTACACTGTAGTGTGCAGTGGTCACAGTTGTGTAGTGTAAGCGTATTCTGTAAGTTTAGTGTACACACTAAGCTTATAGAATGAATAATAATAATAGCAGCCGTAACGTGCAACGTTATGTACCAACTCTAGTGCTTAACTTACTGAAAATAAGGTGTTTTCTCATAAACTCTGTGATTGAAAACCACTAAGATCCTTTCCCCAGACATGTCATAGTACAAATCATCGGGGTTGAAATGGATCCGTTGAGACAGGGATCTGTCAGTGTCATCCCTTGCATCATCAGGTTGCTCCGGGACTATGGGCTGAACCCTGGCTTCAGGGGAACTGGAAAAACAGACAGGAAATATAAAAAAAATAAAAATAAAAAGTTTTATTACTAAGGTTGCCTGGAAGAAATCGCGCTTAGCTATAAGGCTGCCGATTGTGCAAATGTTTTGAATTAGTATTTTTATTGTTCTTTTTATTTACTGTGGGTATAGACAATGAAGAGTATTTGTATTAATAACATATGGTACCAATAAATTATTTGATTTGAATTTGATTTGATTATCTCTGGGTGTAATTATCTCATGGGACATAGTCACTGTGTGACAAATCTCCATTATTAATAAATAATGATTAAAAATTGTTATAAGTACTAGTTAGTATTGTATTTTGACGACTTTCAATAGTCCGATTTTTGATTTGTGATATTTCTGGATTTGGATTTTTAGTTAGAATTTATTAATATTTTAATTTTATTGTAAAGTAGCAATACACTCGTACACAAAGTTTCGCATTACTTATCTACGACCGGAATGTCATAGGTAAGCAACTTTAGAAGAAAGATGATGTCTTGTCGCTGTGCCTCGTAATTCTAACTTGTAAAATGGGAAGGTTTGGCTGAGTGAAGCCCTCTAATTTTCTCTTCGATTGCGAGAAACTAAAGCAATCCTTAATAACCCATTTTCAATGTTCATCTTCATGTAAAAAAAATTCTAGTGATTTAGCGCCAATATCATGTTTTTTTTAATAACTACCTATAACGCAACGCAAATATGTACCTACGTATTCTACCATGAAGGGAACATTCAATCTTGCGCTTTCAGTTCCATTTACAAAAATAAATTCAAATAAAATTCTTTATTTAAAGAGCGCCAAAAAGTAGAACACAAAATGTAAGAAGGCGAATATTATAGATACTGGCTGATAATTTCATCCAAAGTTAAAAAAAAATATTCCTAGAAACCATAAACTCAATAATTTTTATGCTGTTAACACACTTGAGGTTTTGTAAGTGCATAAAATATACTCTGATTTGGTATAACTAAAAATAGAATAAAAATAGATAAAAAAATAAAATAGATAACTATGAAATTGATTTATTAATGTGATTTAAATATACTAAAAAGTGTACCGGAAATGACGAGGGTGAATCAAGTCTACATACTAAAAGTCATTCACCCTAAGTGTACTTAGGGTGAATGACCCCAGGTGAATTAAAAAAAATCTAAAGCGAAAGATTTTATAGTGAATGGATGTTTGTTACCTTTCACAGAAAAACTACTGAACGGATCGGGTGGAAATTTTGAATAAATGTAGTTCCAGCCCTGGAATAACACATATGCTACTTCTCATTCCATAATTAATCAGTTACCATGGGTAGGTAGAGATAGCGTTGATAATTTCCATAGAAACAACAAATGCGAAGCCGCGGGCATATATCTACTAATAGTATTCACCTAGTATATACATATCTATAAAAAACCACAAAAAACCAGTTACAACAAATTCATCGATTTTTCAAATGGAGTTAGGTGTATTTAGTTACCTGTTTGTTTTGTTATTTTATCTTATAAAAGTCCGACATCAGTTTTATCAGTGATTCAGTTATCACTTTTATCAATAGATAAACATTGCAACACATCAACAAAGCCAGTACAACAAAAACTTGTGTAATATTATAAAAACCTGGTCTTACCTTGAATTTGTGGATTTAAGCCCAAACCATTTCACATCAACTTCTGTAAGGTCATTATCCCCCATCTCGCGTCAATCACTTATTTCACTTTATTATGTTAACACGTCTGTGTCCTTCAAAGTCTTGTTTGTGAATGAAAGATATTAGAAATGACTCATCGATGACCGAATGAATAGAAACGAATTTGATTGGTTGTTTGCCTGGCGCATGAGTAGGACAACATAACGGTACATATAAATATGTTATCCTTGTTTCTATGGACGATTCTTTTTATTATTTTTAGCATGTAAACCAAGGTCAGGTCAGATACTGGCTTGAATCAGACAGTTAACTATAGGTACCTAAACCGCGCTTATTTAATACTACACAAGCTCTGCTTAGAAATAGATATATAGATAATACCTACTTTATTACAAAGCCTTATTGAACATTAGTCCTGGAAACTTAATTTTTCAGGATTTAGGATTACAAAATAAGCACATAAACAAGTCAAATTTAAAGCTATATAAATATTTATCAATAGGAATAGAATAGAAAAAACATTTATTACGACACAGGTGCAATAAAAACACTATCTTACTATTTATTTAACAAAAGGAGGTAAGTGACACAAAATGGTGGTAGTTAGTTTAAAAAATATGGTGACTCTACCTCCATGACCCTGAGCCGAAATAGGGGTTGGTTCATCTGTTTTTCAGTCAAGGAAATTATAAAAAACATATTAACAACGAAGATTACAATCAAGGAATAGAAAAAATTAAAACAAGTAATACAATTGAAAAAATTGAGCTAACTGGAGGCGATTGAAAACAGTCTAGAAGTAGCTCAACTGATCCATATCAATACCAGTCTGAACCGTCGTCCCCTAAACCCTGGCTGATGCAACCACAAACGGATCATATGATCAGATGGGAATCACCCGGCAATGCTGATACGCTGCGCCAGATAGGTAGGTTAGGCACTTAATACAAAAGCTTTTCTGGAAAATAAAAATATGGCTGTTATAAATATTTTTCTATACTTTCACAGGACGTGTAACGTGATAAACAAACAATTTAAATTAGTCCAAAGCACAGACCAAATTGTACAGTATCACGTTCTTCTTAAAATTAAAAGCTATTGTGGGTTTGTGACACATTTTTTGAATAGGTAGAATTCCTGGTACCGAGCGTGCAGTTGCGCTGTCAAGCTGAAATAAAATACACATTTAAAATTATAAATGTGAAAGTTTGGATGAATGGATGTTTGTTACCTACATCTACACGCCAAAACTACTAAACGGATCGGGTTGAAATTTGGAATATATGCAAGTACTTTTCATAAATTTTCACGCTAGTGAAGCAAGTAAATCAAGTAAATCAATATCTTTATTTCTTTAGGCTTACAAAAGCAGCAAAAAGCCGCTGCTGCAGCTAGTTATAGCTAAAGTAATTATGTCTGTCTGTTACCTTTTCACGCCTAAGTGGCTGGACGGATCTTAGTGAAATTTGGCTGGGAGCTATACAGTACCTATCCCGAAGACAGATCAGCTGTGCTATTACGCTAAAACCGCCCATCCAAATTGATATTCTTGAGCCATTTCAATGGCCATCGCGCGCGTCTTTTCCATACAATTTCAAATTACGAAAGCCATAAAAAGGGCTTTCTTAGGTCAGTTTTGAAAAAAAAATGACTTAAAAAACAAAACTGACATAAGTAATTTGAAATCGTATGGAAAGGACGCGCGCGATGGCCATTGAAATGGCGCAAGAATATCAATTTGGATGGGCGGTTTTAGCGTAATAGCACAGCGGAGCGGGCTGGAGTTAGATTTATCGTAAAAATAAAATAAGCAGTAACCTACCTTTATTTTACACACTACTTTTAATACAATCAACTATTTTTTACATTTTTTACAAATAAACATATTACTTTATTTCATAAGATAAACTAGAGATCCTCCCTGGCTTCGCACGGCTGTATTATACATATAAACCTTCCTCTTGAATCCCTTGAATCACTCTATCTATAATAAAAAGGACCTAAATCCGCTGCATAGTTTTAAAGATCTTAGTATACATAGGGACAGACAGACAGACAGCGGGAAGCGACTTTGTTTATACTATGCTATTTTATTTTTATACTATGTAGTGAAGTAACATTGTTTAATTACAATGTTACTTCACTGTCATAGTCATATTTATTTTCAACTAGCTGCGCCCCGCAGCGTCGCCCGCGGGGAAATTTATTTATTTGTCAAATATCATATTTTTCTCGCCGTAAAAACCATCCTTGAACTTCAACGAACATTTTAAAAAAAGATTTGGCCAAATTGGTCCAGGCGTTGTTGAGTTATGCGCTTACCAACACATTTTGCGATTCATTTTTATATTATAGATGTGGGCAACAACTTTCGACATTCAGAGCCTAGTGTGACCAGGATTAGCGCAGCCAAGGCGAGCTTGCCAAGCTTTGAATTAGTAAATGAACATGGCAACACTAAACTTAACCAGCTACAGGATTTATGAAACTGTAGCAATAATAAAAAATAACAGTTCATATGGTTAAATACCATTTGTTTGGATTTACACTGGGTACGCCACAAACAATGACTTTAAAAGTAGATTTTTAAGTAGACAAAAGTAGTTTCATATACTTAGATTTAACGTAGCATAAAGGATAAATTCAAACAAATTGTCAAAACTATTCTTTGTAAAAAGGCTTAGGTACTATAAAATATCTGATTATTTAGATGATAAAAAAAGCTTGGGACGAATTTTACTCGAAAACTAACAACCTAAAAAGGTAAAGGTTTCTGTTCGCTTCTTTACTTTACCGAATGAATGAATGAATGAATGAAGACTTTATTGTACCCTTTTGAAAATAAAACAATACTTAAATTAACTTATATCTAATCTTATAAATTATAAAACGGTACAACAGGCAGCCTTATTGCTGAAAGCTATTTCTTCCAGGCAACCTTATTACAAACAATAGATATAATTATATTTTAGAGTTGGTACCTAGTGCATAAAATTTTGCAAAAGAGTTTTTCTATAAACTACTAACAATTTAAACATACTTAGATAAAATATACCTATAAATTTACATTAAGCTACAACATGGGCGTAGCCAGGCATGGGCTCAGGGTGGGGCAGGAGTCTAAAATAATGTGTAACTAGCAAACTATACCCGCAGTCTTACCCCGGTTAATCTTTTCATACAAAATTATCTGTATGTTTAATTTGAAAACAATAAGAAAGTGTTTACCAAAACAATTTCTTATTGCTCACCTGTACCTACACCACGAAATCTTCAATCATATTTTTAATTTAATAATAAAATCTATCTCCAGCCGTTTGGGCTCTGAGCATTTCTGAGCCAATTTTTTAATCAGGGGCGGTTCAAGTATTTATAACTATAACAGGGCGTGAGGGGGGCGGTTGGATTTATTCTTTGCTTTTTTTTGATGATATGATGCGGGTTGGATGGATGCATACGGCAAGCTGAAGACAGGGCGCTATTAGGAGAGGCCTATGACGTATTTCCGGCTGTGGACTAATAAGTATAGGCTGATGATGATGAGGGTTGGGGGTCTAGATGGTGAGTAAGTCAACAACAAATATAATTTGCATCATGTAATGTCGGTGCGATCTTTCTTACAGATATTAATTATTGTAGTTAGTTAGTACCTCGATTAAATTTAGTTTTTTAAGGTTTGGTTAGGTACCTACGCAACAGATCAGAGCCAGGGTGGGGCAAGCGCCCCACCCTGCCCCACCGTGGCTACGCCCATGAGCTACAACTTACACAACAAGATTATTTAAAAACTAATCACTAATAATTAGGCTACATAACACCAAAAGTAACATTTAGGAGACAAGGAAACAATTAAGAACAATTTAGACAGCTGAAGAAAGGAAATGGGACTTTAGTTGTTAAGGTGGGGATACAAATGGTATAAAAAGGTGTACCTACATACTCATTATTATCAATATCAGCAGAGAAAGTTCTCCTTTTTCCGACCTACCAAAACTCACAGGGCGACTTTACCCTGTATTTTTATTCGGGCCAGCTGTTTTAATATATATCCTCATATATGTCCATTAAAATCAACCTACATCAATTAGTAATTAATTATCCTAATTAATAATTATATTTAACTAGTACCTATTTAACATCTACTCCTACTAATTTCACTATAGCAACAAGAAACTGATCCAGTATTAGTGATTAGTGTTTTCTCTTGTAATTAAACTCAAAAGTGTTTCTAACACAAAACAGCCGCAATTAAAATCTTTATCTCAAAAACATTATTAAAAAGTTCTTACATGAAATAAAAAAGTTATTTCAACATTTTTTGCAAGTTAGTAGATACTGTAAAAAGATATTGTTAAACACAAACTTTGTGCATCTTTTTAACGACACTTCCATTTTACTTTTTCTTGTAATTTTTCCGGGTTTTTTTCGGGTTAAAACGATTCTTCGGTAAAGACTCGGTTTTCTTAAAATTTAATAAATTTTAAATCTTGTAATCTTACAAAGGTTTCAGGAATAATAAGTTGAATTCCTGCAGTTAAAGAATTTCTAACATAATTTACGAATCATTGTAGGTATTAAATACGATTAATCTTGAAAACGTAGGTATGTACCTACATACGTACATAAGTCTTATGTAAAATCATATATGTCGTAATTAGAGGGAAAACAGGATCATCTTCATGATCATCTCCGTAAAACCGGATTCAACTCCGAATAGTCATTTGGAAAATCTTCACTGTCATATTGCCACCAAAGTAATTCCTTTTTTCTTTATGACATTTTTCCATCCACAGTTACTTGTCGGTCAATCACAGATTCTATGGACAGGCCGCGCATTGAGCAAAGAGACCGAATACATACCAAGAAGTTATCATTACCTACTCTTGACTATGAAATGCATGGTATCACAAGGAAGGCTCGCAAGTACAAAATAGAATTGAGGTCTAGAAATGCAGCGATCTGCGACACGACCATCCTGACCTCTCACACTCCTGTGTGAGGCAATATCTGAACGTAGAAAGGGTCTACAATCTACCGCTTCTGACGCTCGGCTATTCTGACGCCAAAAAAAATGAAACAAATGATAAAGGTCACCACAATAAAATTTAGATGCTGGCGAGCAAAGTAAGACCATTGCACTAAACCAGTGCATAGTAACGAATTAAATCATAGGATTGAAATTAACAACGCAGTCAAATTTATTTAGTAGCTTCCCGACTTATTACCTACTCAGCTGATCAAAACATTTGCATCAACAGAGTGCAAAATAATAATAAAAATCATAATAATAATGTTACCGAATTCAATGTTTCGATACAGAGTGTACATTCCTGACTGATCACTCTTTATCGTTGGAATAATACCATCACTTAACCAGTGAACATTTACGCTTGACCAGCAAAGTAGAAACAATAACGCTGAACTGGTAATCAATGCTTAACGTGTCCTATCAACGAGAACGCTTAACTAGCGCATATTGCTTAACCCAGCATAAAATCCATAGCTCAAAACTAGAGCTCAATGCTTACCCCAGCAAACAATCCATACCACTTGACTAGTGCTCAATGCTTACACAACATTCAAATGCGCAGCACTTAACCAGTACCCCATGCTTTACCAGCACTAACGCATAGCACTTCACCATTGCTCTATGCTTATACAGCATTCAACGCGCAGCACTTAACCAGTGCTCCATACTTAACCAGTACTAACGCGTAGCACTTAACCAGTGCTCCATGCTTAACCAGCGTCAACGCGTAGCACTTAACCAGTGCTCCATGCTTAACCAGCATTAACGCGTAGCACTTAACCAGTGCTCCATGCTTAAACAGCATTAACGCGTAGCACTTACCCAGTACTCCATGCTTAACTAGCATTAACGCGTAGCACTTACCCAGTGCTCCATTCAAAACCAGCATTAACTCGTTAAACATTACCAGTTGCGCTACGAAAGAGTGATAAGTCGGTACAAGACAAAAATAAAGTAACAAAATTAAGGACTCACCCATTGCAATTCTTCTCTTTAGAATTCCATAATAATAATTAGTGCCAATACTCACAAATGGCTGCAGCAACAAAAATCATCAAAATAATTTTACGCATCATCATTGGTAGAAATGCCGTTTTCGTAAAATAAGTGGGCAAAAGGTAACATCCCACTTCTGATGTCGTAATGAGAGGGAAAACAGGATCATCTTCATGATCATCTCCGTATGTAGGTGACCCTACCATTTTATATTTATATATTTACGTCTATAAAATAACTCCACATTACATCTACACATCATATTTATTTACGTATATAAAACACTAAAACATTCATTACTCACATTCATGCATTCACACATTCATAACACTAAACAATTAAATATTACACCACAAGCCAAGCCGCGCGATATTAGGAGTAACATAAATGTGCTGATCCTAGGATTCTTTTGTTTGCGCTCGGCAAGGCTCGGGTCTAGCTGGGGCGCGGCCGCACCGGCTACCTGCGTCCGCGCTCGGCCGCCAGTCGCTCACCTATCTATGAGGCGAAGCGCACGCGCGCTACCGGCCTTCTCCCATTGTCCTCACTCTCGCGATGTATTTATTTAATAACTGTTTCTTCCTTCCGTTTTCTCTGCCGTATAAATCTGTGCTTGACTCTTTCTCTATCTTCTACTCCTTCTGTAAATATTCTGTGTGCTCTGTGTAAAGTACTGATTAAACATCTTGTGGAGTTATCAAGTGTTTCGCTGGACATTCCCACTTTACCTACCTGAGCACCTAAACTGGTGACCCCGAGAAAGAACATCAAGGAGATAATAAGCGATGCCGCAGACAACAAGCAGACCTGATTCAAGCGGATCGGAAACGGGCGATTCTCAAGCTCGCGTGAACACCCGCCAGCGCCGTGAGAAGAACAAAATGGCCACGCCGGTTAAAACGGAAATGTTGCCGACACTGCAACCTACTCACATCACCATACCACCGTTTTGGCCGGAAAAACCGGCGATATGGTTCGCACAGGTGGAGGGCCAATTCGCAATAATGCGAGTGACAGACGAGACTGCAAAATTTTACCATATTGCATCCAATCTCGATCGCCAGTACGCCGCCGAGGTTGAGGACATACTCACCGGTCCTCCCGACTACCAACGGCTCAAGGACGAGCTCATCAAACGACTGTCGGCGACTCGTGAAAACCAGGTGAAACAGCTACTTTCACTCGAGCAGCTTGGCAACCGCAAGCCGTCGCAGTTCTTACGTCATCTGCAACGACTTGCCGGCCCGAACATACCTGAGGACTTCGTGAGGACTATCTGGTCCAGCCGACTACCTACCTCGATGCAGCCGATCGTCGCTTCGCAGTGTATGCTGCCCCTGGATTCACTCGCCGAGCTCGCTGACCGCATCCATGACATCGCAGCGCCAACGCACCACGTAGCTGCGACCGCCGTCGCCGCACCATCATCATCATCAGTGGCGTCGTCACCACTCGACGAGTTAACGCGGCAAGTTGCCGAACTGACGCGGCAAGTAAGTGCGTTAACTGCGCAGTCGCACCAACGCTCCCGGTCAACCGAGCGACGAGGAAAAGGACAACGCAATCGTTCGTCGTCACGCCGCTCGCAGTCCAACTACCGGAAGTGGCCCTTGTGTTTCTTCCACTTCAAGCACGGGGCCGACGCGCGCAGGTGCATCAAGCCTTGTGACTTCAAGGCGGGAAACGCGACGGGCAGTCAGTGATGGCGACCAAGGACTGCCGCAGTGCCAGCACAGGTCGCCTCTTCATCACGGATCGTGGAACGCAGACACAGTTTTTAATAGACACTGGAAGTGACATTTGTGTGTATCCGATTTCCGCGCTTCGTGAACGACGGTGTAAAACTTTTTATCAGCTGAGTGCTGCCAATGGCTCGGCTATCGACACTTACGGCTACATTCATTTAAATTTGAATTTAGGCCTCCGCCGTAATTTCCCTTGGCGCTTTGTTGTCGCTGACGTCACGAAAGCGATCATAGGCGTAGACTTTTTGTCACACTACCGCCTCATTGTTGACGTTAGTCAACAAAAACTTGTCGATAGCCTCACCAATGTTAGCACTGTAGCTTCTTTAGATTTAAGTAGTTCACTCGTATCTAGTGTAAAGGTAGCGACTGGTGGTGATGGTAAGTACCATAGAATTTTAGCAGAATACCCGGAGATAACACGCCCTGCTGGTACTCCTGGTATCGTAAAGCACAAAATTACACACCACATTCGCACTACACCTGGTCCACCTGTATCATGTTCCCCACGACGCCTCGCCCCTGACAAATTGAAGATAGCGAAGCAGGAATTTGACGCCATGCTAGCTAACGGAACCGCACGTCCATCTGATAGTCCGTGGGCATCACCCTTGCATCTCGTGTCTAAAAAAGATAACGGGTGGCGTCCCTGTGGTGATTATAGGTTACTTAATGCGCGAACTATTCCCGATCAATACCCAATTCGTCACATACACGATTTTTCACACAGTCTGTCCGGTTGTAAAGTCTTTTCAGTCATAGACCTAGTTAAGGCGTACAACCAGCTGCCGGTGGAGGAAGCAGACATTCCGAAGACGGCGATATCGACGCCCTTCGGGTTATATGAGTTCCCTTATATGACTTTTGGATTACGCAATGCGGCCCAGACCTTCCAGAGGTTCGTGGACGAGCTCACCCGAGGACTCGACTTCTGTTACCCGTACCTTGACGATTTTTTAGTGTACAGCAAATCGTCAGAAGAGCACGAAGACCACTTGCGCCAGCTCTTCGAACGCATGCGTAAGTACGGCGTGCTGGTCAACTCGGCCAAATGTGTCTTCGGCGTCTCGGAGATAACGTTCCTCGGGTACCACATCTCTGAGAAGGGCACCAAACCTCTGGAAAGCAAGGTAGAAGCTATCTCACAGTTCCCACCTCCAAAAACCGTCCGAGAACTCCGACGATTTTTGGGGATGGTGAATTTTTACCGTAGATTTTTACCCAACGCTGCACAAATTCAAGCGCCGCTCAATGCCTTGCTGACTGGATCGGTTAAGGCTTCACATCCAGTAGTAATAGAAGGGGATTCACTGCGCGCGTTCGAGGCGTGCAAGAAGAGCCTTTGCGACGCAGCTCTGTTAGCTCATCCTGACTCGCAGGCTAAGCTAGGACTAGTCACTGATGCTTCCGACACAGCTTTAGGTGGAGTTCTGCAGCAGCTGAAGGATGGACACTGGCAGCCGCTAGCATTTTTCTCTCGCAAGTTGAGCCCATCGCAAACCAAGTATTCTCCATACGACCGCGAGCTCCTTGCCATTTACGAGAGTATAAAATACTTTCGGCACATGCTTGAGGCTACCCACTTCACCGTCTATACCGACCACAGGCCTATCTGTTATGCTTTCCATCAGCGGAAAAATAACTGTTCGCCACGTCAGTATAGACATCTCGACTTCATCTCGCAGTTTACCACCGACATTGTACACATTGCCGGCAAGGACAACCTAGTTGCCGATACTTTGTCGCGCGTCGACGAACTGCAGATGCCAGTTGACCTGGAAGTGATGGCTGAGCTCCAAGCCACTGATCCAGAGCTTGCCGAACACCTCAATGGCGAAACATCACTTCGCCTAACTAGGACGACTATTCCTGGAAGCCGTGCCGTTTTGTACTGCGACGTCAGTACACCGAATCCCAGACCTTTCGTCCCGCAGCAACTGCGCCAGCAGGTTTTCGACTGTCTTCACTCACTCAGTCACCCTGGCGCCAACGCTACAGCCAAGCTCGTTGCTCAACGCTTCGTTTGGCCACTGATGCGGAAAAACTGCCATGCATGGGCAAAGGCATGTCTGACCTGTCAGCGCTCGAAGGTAACTAGACACGTCGCCTCACCTTTAGGTAAGCACGATCTACCTTCGGCGCGTTTCAGACATGTCCATTTAGACCTGATCGGCCCTCTTCCGCCTGCTGGTGATTATCGGTATTGCCTCACAGCTGTCGATCGCTTTACGCGATGGCCGGAAGTCGTACCGATAACCGACATCACCGCCGAAACAGTGGCTAAAGCATTCGTTTCCTGCTGGGTAGCCCGATACGGTTGTCCTACCGAGATCGTTACCGATCAAGGTAGACAATTCCAGTCGGCACTGTTTCAGCAGCTTTCAAAGTCCATCGGTTTCGATCACCGTAGGACGACAGCTTACCACCCGCAGTGCAACGGCTTGGTGGAGCGATTTCACCGTCAGTTGAAGGCAGCGATTACCTGTCATGCTGACGCAAACTGGACCGAGTCTCTTCCGCTCGTGCTCCTCGGCATCAGGAGCGCCTTCAAAGAAGACCTCCAGACGACTTCGGCTGAGCTGATGTACGGTGAGCCGCTTCGTCTTCCTGGCGAATTCTTCGGCCACGACGTAGCTCACTACACCACCGACATCACTGACTTCTCAGCCCGCATGAAGTCTTTTGCCGAGACGATACGTCCAGTTCCACCTCAGCACCATTCCAACACTCGCCGAACCTTCGTATTTAAGAAGCTTGCCACCTGTAGTCACGTATTTCTTCGGGAAGAAGTGCTACGTGGTTCATTTCAACCCGCCTACACAGGTCCGTACGAAGTGCTCAAGAGAGGTGCTAAATTCTTTACTATTCGCGTAGCGAGCAAAGACGTGACAGTAAGTATAGACCGCCTTAAGCCAGCCTATATACTGTCCGCCGATTCAGCCGCACCGCCACGGGATACTCCGCCCTCTACACCAGATCTCCCACAAACACCGCCAGAAGACCCACCTGTTCGGACGACACGATCAGGCCGGCGTGTGCATTTTCCAGACTTCTATCGACCCTAGTCGGTCTCTGGGAAGGGAGTGATGTAGGTGACCCTACCATTTTATATTTATATATTTACGTCTATAAAATAACTCCACATTACATCTACACATCATATTTATTTACGTATATAAAACACTAAAACATTCATTACTCACATTCATGCATTCACACATTCATAACACTAAACAATTAAATATTACACCACAAGCCAAGCCGCGCGATATTAGGAGTAACATAAATGTGCTGATCCTAGGATTCTTTTGTTTGCGCTCGGCAAGGCTCGGGTCTAGCTGGGGCGCGGCCGCACCGGCTACCTGCGTCCGCGCTCGGCCGCCAGTCGCTCACCTATCTATGAGGCGAAGCGCACGCGCGCTACCGGCCTTCTCCCATTGTCCTCACTCTCGCGATCTATTTATTTAATAACTGTTTCTTCCTTCCGTTTTCTCTGCCGTATAAATCTGTGCTTGACTCTTTCTCTATCTTCTACTCCTTCTGTAAATATTCTGTGTGCTCTGTGTAAAGTACTGATTAAACATCTTGTGGAGTTATCAAGTGTTTCGCTGGACATTCCCACTTTACCTACCTGAGCACCTAAACCGTAAAACCGGATTCAACTCCGAATAATCATTTGGAAAATCTTCACTGTCATATTGCCACCAAAGTAATTCCTTTTTTCTTTATGACATTTTTCCATCCACAGTTACTTGTCGGTCAATCACAGATTCTATGGACAGGCCGCGCATTGAGCAAAGAGACCGAATACATATCAAGAAGTTATCATTACCTACTCTTGACTATGAAATGCATGGTATCACAAGGAAGGCTCGCAAGTACAAAATAGAATTGAGGTCTAGAAATGCAGCGATCTGCGACATATACATGTTAGTTTTGTTTGGGCATTTTTACGCCTCCTACATAATCAAAAGCTTTTACTTATGAACTAAGAAAGCCAAAGACCTCATTATTAAGTCCAACGGACCTGAGTTTTATGAAATACTTCTCATTAACCAAGCCTTAATGAGATACTTGCTTACAGGAAAGAAATGCTGAGGATATTTTCAACTAGGAATCGCTCCAAAGTCCATTTTCTTTACTCGAAAAATAATAGGTACCCTAAGAGTTTTGTAGGTTAGGTATGTAGGTTTAGCAGGATTTTGGCACACTTATTTTTTCACACAAGTATTTCACTTTTTTTCACACAAGTGTTTCACTTTTTTTTACACAATTCTTTGACTTCCAAGCTCTGAAAGAAAAAATCTCTTATCATCTAAATAGGTTCATTAGAGGAGGCCTATATCCAGCTGTGGACTAATATAGGCTCATGATGATGTTAAATAAGTAAGTTATGAAGAGTTTACGAACTATTATAATGCAATCAAAGTCATCCAACCAATATCTGGATCTGAATTTGAAATTTTCGTAAACATAAAACCCCATACTTAGCCAACTTGCACAACTTACCAATTTGAGCAGTTTCTAGAATGCACAACATATTGTTTTTCGAAGACCACGCCAAGAAGAGAATTTGGGATTTTTGTGTAGGGAGTTCACCAAAATTTCCGTTTTTTTAATATCAAGGACTTTGCCACTTAACGACCACACCGTCCCATAAAATCATTACAAACATAAACAAATAAAAGTCTCCACACACAGAAGCCGGAGCAGGAGCGAAGGCGTAGGTACCGGTTTTTCCTATGGCACCGCGCCGCCGCGGCGCCGCCACCGCCTGCGGTGTGTGTGTAGGCTTTCATATGATTCAATAGCATACAAATCACACGCCTAAACCTCCGCTCCGCCTACAGCTTCAGTGAGTGGAGTCCTTTAATGTAAATAACTTTCACTAACTACACACTAAATGAAAGCAAAACTCATTTGAGACGCTGTCTGCAAATTTATTTATTTATTTATTATTTATTTATTTCACAAAACTCAGTACTCCATCTTGACAGGCAGACCCAATGCAATAGAGCACCCACACAATTTATAAAACAAAAATCAGCTTATTTGCTTCGTTAATTACTAAATCAAAATAGGTACATAATGTCAAAATAAAATTATAAATATCAATCAAATTTCTATGAGACCACTTAAATACAAAATTTAAACTTTACATCAACAATTAATTCAAAATGATAATAATAATTTATACCCTACTTGCAAAAACATAAATATAAAATGTCCAAATCAAAATAATGTCAAAATTAAATAATAAATATAAATTTTAAAACAGATTAAATACAAAATTAGACTAAACATACAAACAATTAATTAAAAATAATAAATCATAATTAAGCCACTAGTTGTAAAAACATAAAATATATAACAATGCCTTTTGGAATTCGCTCTGAGAACAGTAAAAGAGATCGACTCTCTCGGCGATAAGATTTAGTGTGCGGATGCTGCGTGTCAGAGGAGCTTTGTGCAGCAGGTTTGTTCGCCCATTCGGTACTGCCAATAGGGCGGGACGCCTTCGTCTGTGCACAAAGTCTGTGGGCACATTTAGCCGCATTTCCTGCAAAATACCTGGATGGGCAATCCTCCCTCTCAACACCTTAAATAAATGCGTTGCTAGCGCTGCATCCCTCCTTACTTCCAGTTTGTTGTATCCAACCATGCCTATAACAAACAAGGTTGGATACATCAAAGGGTAGAAGGGGTATATACCGTAGAGCTTCAGGTATAAGAACCTCGTGAACTTATTTTGTATGCGCTCTACCATTTGGCAGTACTTAGCCTCGTGCGGTGCCCATATCGCTGCATTGAATTCCAAATGGCTTCTCACCAAAGCGTCATAAAGCAATTTTATTGCTTGCAGGTTTGTGAAGCCATCTGTCTGACGGAGAACAAACCCCAGTGTTTTAAAGGCCTTCTTGCATATGTTGACCACATGTACCCGGAAATGTAGCTTGTTGTCCAGACGAACCCCCAAATCCCTCACAGAGTCGACTCTCTTCAGCTGAGTACCCCTCATATGGTAATCGTGGTAGAGTGGTGTCTTAGCTCGACTAAAAGTTATTATAGAGCATTTGCTAACATTAAATTGGAGTTCATTTATCTTACTCCACTCTACCACTCTGTCCACGTCCCTCTGAAGGGTTACACAGTCTTCTTCGTCCTTGATGGGTAAGAGTAATTTGAGGTCGTCTGCAAACAACAAGCATTTGGCGTTTTCTACGACGGTCGGCAGGTCGTTTATCATTATGATAAACTCTAGCGGCCCCAGATTACTCCCCTGACTCACACCGGTTAGGGTAGAGTAAGCCTTTGATCTGCATCCCGCATAGTCGACATACTGCCGCCGGTCCTTCATATAGCTCGCAAAGAACTGCAGCAGTTTAGTGGTGCAGCCGATCGTCGCCAACTTCTGAAGCAAGATGTCGTTGTCGACTAGATCGAACGCTTTTTTGAAGTCGAAGTAGGCGGCGTCGACTTGCACCCCCGCGTCGACATGCGGTAGCACAAAGGCCATGGAGTCCAGGAGGTTCGTTGAGGTGCTATGAGCTGGCCGGAAACCGTGCTGCGCGTCGGAAAGTCGTACCGAAACCTGATCTTGCATACTGCGCTGCACGGCTGATTCGAAGACCTTCGCCGCCGTCGACAGAATGGCCACTGGTCTATATTCCGTCACATCCGATCCAGAGCCCTTAGGTATAGGAATAACCCTTGTAATCTTCCATCGCTCTGGAAAATGTGACCTCTCTAGACAAGCATTGAAAATGTGTGCGAGCGGTTCTGCAAGTGACATTCGACAGTCTCTCATAATAAATGCTGGAATGCCGTCCGGACCTGCGGAGCGCTTCGGCTAATGCTACATAACTGGATCCCCCTTGTCTGTGTTGCCTGTGGAGTCGTGCCTTCAGTTTAATCTCTCTTATGATGTCCGCTGTGTACCAGTTGGGATACTGATACCTAGAGTTTGTTTTATGAGGGCGTTTTTTGGGAACACACTGGTCCAAAATTTCAATTAAAGTGTGGTAGAGCAAATCCAAGGCTTCCTCGGGATCTTGTATTTCATAAAGAGGGGTCTAATCCGCTGCTGCAATCGAAGAGTACAGAACCTGATAATCCGCTTTGGAAAAGTTCCATTGGTGTTCGTGGTCGGGCGAGGTCGAGGGCGGCGAAGCAGAGGGCGGGGCGCGCGCGGCGGGCGGGGCGCGGCGCACCGACACCGACAGCGGCGGGTGCTGCTCGTCGCGCGGCACCAGCTCCTCGTCCGCGGGACATACCACCACCTCATCCATGTCCAGAGAGACTAACACCAAGTCCAATATTCGATCATTACAATTCTTTACCGCATTTCTCTGAGCGAACTCGCAAAAAGCTGTCACAAATTCAAAATAATTAATGACATAATCATTACAAGAATACATATTAAAGTCACCTATAACTAAACATGACTTGTATTTTGCGCACCAATTTTCTATAATTCTAAATAAAATCATATAGTCATTGTCACTACTATTTGGGGGGATGTAAACCACACTACAAAAAAAAAGAAAATTATTATTTAAATGCACTGTTGCCCCTATTATTTCAAACACACAGTTGTTAATATCTACCCCCGCTAGTACGTCAATTTTTCGCAACACTACTCGCGTCGTGGCTGCTAAGAATACCCCGCCGTGTTTTCTTCCATCCGTGCGGTCGCACCTTAGTATTTGGAACCCCGGTGGAACGATCTCTGCGTCATCTATCGAGTCGTTGCAGCCCGTTTCCGTTATAGCGAAAATGTCACACCCTGAACCCTCTATGTTGTTGAAGAACCGATTTAACTTTGTTCGCAGCCCCCTCGTATTCTGATAGTATATTTCTATACTACTGGTTGTTTTAGTGCCGGTTCTCTTCGCCGACACGAAAGGGCTGGTTAGGTTTGCGAGCATTGTATCTAGGCGGATAAACAATCCAAGGCTTAATTTTCGCGTTAACGGGCCAAACTTCGACGGACAGACATATTTCTTGATACGCTGCGGGAACTCCTATTTTATACGACTTGTAGTCTCCTTTAGCCGAAAGTTCCGTCACTGAGCAGGTCCCCCCAGGGCACAGGTCCCGAAGGTATGTTCGGATCTCTTCAGCGCTTGACTCCATATTCCACAAGTGAATATAGCTACGGGGTTCTACGGCCTTCAGTGTTGTTACAGACGGGCCTGCGGTACCACACAACGAGGCTGGTCTCCGGCTTCTTCTTGCTTCCCCCCACTGCTGCTTGTCTTCCGGTACATGGTCTACACTGGCATCACTCGCACCGGTACCTGTTTCCCCTGAACGGTGCTGCATCCTCTCCGTGCGGTTGTCCGTGTCAGAACGTGGTAGCGCCCCTGAAGCCCGGGGATTAACTACGACCGGTTTTGATTTCTCTGCTGGTTTTCGCACTGGACGGGTCGGCTTTACTGGAGCCTGTTCTTGTGCTTTGGTCTGTTTTGGTTTATCTACTTGTTCAATAGTTAGCCCTGACTCTACCTCCCGTGCCTCGTTGGGATGATTGACTGAAACACTCCCCGCCTGCTCATATAATATCTTATGAAGTGCTTGCACCTGCTGAGAATAGCTTTCTAGCTTGACGTCGTAGCTAGTCAGTATTGTAATAGCAAGAGCAAGTTGATCTTTCAATAGAGATACTTCTTGTCTCAAACTATGAACTTCAACCGAAAGTTGCGTCGTGTCCGCTTCCTTACTAGCGGGCTCTTCGTAAGAAGAAAATGGAGAACTCTGCATTATCTTTTTAATTCTATGGGTAACATTCGGGTCGCGATTTGTACTGGTTTTCTTCCCAGCGCCGACAGGGGTCAGACTATTGTCTCCCCCTTTCTTCTGCGCGCAGCGGCATTCCGGGCAAACCCATGACTCGGGGGAGGGATTATAACCTCCAGCGCAGACCTGGTGGTACAACTTTTTGCAACTCTGCATAGTACATGCCAATCTATCCTCAGTTTCTAATATTATCGAGTTACAAGCCCCGCAACTCATACTGAAAGTACTCATATTGCCCTCTTGTGGATGGATTCGGTACTAAGCTTGCTGGGTCGATAGTTGAATGTATTTCAATGTGGTTCGAACCTTGGTAAGTACGACTATTTCACAGTAGATGGCGCTGGCTTCACATCTGCGTATGGATTCGTAACTCCGCGTAGCATATAATTTTAATCCCCTCACCGCCACTAGATGGCGCTTACTTGACCGGTAATTTCCGATAATTGTAGACTCGCCTTTGCTTATGGTTAGGACGTTACTTGTGTCAGTGTCACAGCTATCAGCTGTCAATTTGAAACCAAAAACAGCTGATTCAGGATACTAGTCTCTAAAGTGAACGTTTTCCTTGTGTTATTATCCAAAATTGTACTCACTGAATTGGTGTTCAAAAGGGTGAAAGGCCGTAAAAATTTGAGTTTCAACCGCCAGTTTCCTTCTCCCCCAAATATTCTGGGTGATTTTGTGATGATTACAGCCGTCGGAATGCTAAAAACAAGGTAACACTCCACTGCTCGACTTCCGAATTCCTTGATGTGATGCTTTTACTTAGCAATATTCACTTTTTACTGCTCAATTTAATTTAATTATCTCGGCGCAATGACTGTTGATGTATTCGTTTCGACGAAACCAGAGAGAAAAAAACATAACAAAACACAAAATTTAGAACTACCTACATACACAAGTAACTCCTAAGTGGCAACTGATTGTTTATCGTACTTTACACTTTGGACCGTGGTATCATGTTATTATAAATAGACTTTAATCTTGGCCTTATAGAAGTCCTCGTTTCCTTATCGTATGATTTTAGTCCAGTCTAAAGTCTAAAGTCTAGTCTATTTATCGGTCTTTAACCTACATAGTAATTTTCCAAGAACTGTTTAAGTGTATGTTCAACTATTCTATAACTAGCACCTGCCCGCGGCTTCTCATTCATTTTCACATTTCGTGTTATTTCTATGGAAACGTTTCTAGGCTATTTCTATCCCATAAGAACTGATTATGGATTATGGGCAATAACCCCCACATAATGATGCCATATATGGCGCTCATTAGGAGAGGCCTATGTCCAGCAGTGGACTATTATAGGCTGGTGATGATGATGATGATGATGATGATGATGAAGAACTGATTTATCGGATAAACTTCATAGTTAGCATCTGACCGCGGTTTCGCATGCGCTGTTTTGTTTCTATGGAAACTTGTCAAGGCTATTTCTATCTAGGACAGGAATGGGATGGGAAGAAAAGTAGTCTATGTGTTATTCCAAAGCTAGAACTACGTCTATTACAAATTTCAGCCCAATCCGATCAGCAGTTTTTGAGTGAAAGAGGAACAAACATCTGTCTTCGAGAGGACTCCATTTTCAATTATTTTTTTTGGAAAGATTTGGTTTTATCTGAATTTCTGACGTACTGACACCTGTGCTAAATATTAATTTTTGTGTCAAATATAGTGGCCGAATCTTTATCGTTATCCTCACTTATAAATGAGAAAGTTTGTATGAATGAATGGATGTTTGTTCCTCACGCAAAAACTACTGAACTGATCAAGCTGAAATTTGGAATAGACGTAGTTCTATCCGTGGAATAACACATCTTTTCATCCATAAATCAGTTCCCACGGGACAAAATAGCCATAAAACATTTCCATAGAAACAATGCGTGCGAAGCCGCAAGCAGATGCTAGTTAAATGATATTATTATCTAGATGTGACTTGCAAATCTCATTTCCTAAGTTAATTTTAAAAATGCTCATATAAAGTGGTGTCCTGGACACGGAGGTATCTCCATGGCACTTTAATGTTAATTCCGCTAGAAGCGACTATAGCGAGCCTGACTAAAAAGTAAAAAATGGCGGTTCTTCATTATTGGCTACTGGAAGCTGGGAAAGGATGGAGAAGGTATGTAATACTACATATTTACTAACAACGAAAATTACAATCAACGAATAGAAAAAATTAAAACTAGTATATACAACTGAAACTATTAAGCTAACGGCAGACGGTTGCAAACAGACTAAAGGTAGCTCAATTGATCGATGTTAATACCAGTCGTCGCGTCCCTGAGACACTGGCTGCATTACCATGCTGTATGGCATTGCTGATGCGCTGAGCCAGATAAGTATTTTAAAAACCCTTGATAAAAGCTTTTCACGATTTAAATCCAGTCTCCGTGTCTTCAGTAGACGCAGAAAAATTGTAACTGAAATGGGTTTAAGAAATGAAGCTTTTAAGTTTTATCAATTTTCTCCTCGCAACAAAACCTAGACCTGGTACGAGGTTCCTCGCGAATACGAAGCAGGAGGTTGCGGGTTCGATTTCCGCCATGGTGAAAATGTTTGTGCGATCTGCAAATATTTTTCCTAGGATTTTGGGTATTTTCTTTCTTTAATAAATCATAATATATTTATCTATGTTTGTAATGTATTGTATTAAGTACATCAGTTATTTAGTAGGTAGGTACCCATAACACAAGTTCTGCTTAGTTTGAGACTCAGATGAAGCTGTGTGGATTGTCCAAAATTATAATTTAACTAGTCTCTACCCACGGCTTCGCACGCGTTTTTCAAAGCTGTTTATTTCCCATGGGATCTAATTTTAGGATTAAAAGTAGCCTATGTTTTATTCCAGGGCTAGAACTATGTACTACAAAATTTCAGCCCAAACCGTTCAGTAGTATTTTTTCGTGAAAGAATAAAACATATCCATCAAGCTAAAGATAATAAAAGTCGTAGCTAGCAATATTAAAAGAAGCTCGCTTTTTAAAAACCATTTTTAGTCGAGCGAGACCCTAGTTCCGTGGGGTACCGAGGCTCTCCGGGTTTTTAAAAAATTATCAAAGTAAATCAACCAACATAACCCTGTCGAACTGGATACTAAAATATTTATCATGATTTGAGTTGTTTTGAGTAATTCGATATTTCGTCACAGTTTCAGGGAAGTGGTCTTCCCTGGTAAATATCCCGTTTTGACTGAGCGTCTGGTCGATGCGACGCGTGACCCGAGAGCTGGTGAATATCTGGCTCAGCGCATCAGCATTGCCATACAGCGTGGTAATGCAGCCTGTAGTGTCTTGGGGACGCACAGATTGGTATTGACATGGATCAATTGAGCTACCTTTTAGACTGTTTGCAACCGTCTGCAGTTAGCTCAATGGTTTCAATTGTATATTACTATAATTTTAATTTTTTCTATTCCTTGATTGTAATTTCCTGAACATATTATATTTTCTGTGGCTTGGACTTGGGTCATCCATTCCATTTCCATTTTCGATTATTTTCAGTTTCGTACATCTTAGTATCCAGGTAGCGTTGGCTCTTTAATCTCGGATGAGGCTGCCACGAGATTTAATATTAATATTAAATCAGGAGTTAGGCCGGCCTGCGATGCACCTATTTAAAATTCTGCAGATAAGTAGGTAGGTTAAAGCGGTATTACACTACACGTTATTCAGGGCCCTAACTACCGGGCCCTGAATATCGTCCGGGTCCGGATCCGTCCCTTTTGGACCCTAAATCTTATTACACCACTCTATAAATAAGGTTTAGGTCCCTGAATACCGTGTAGTGTAATACCCCTTTTAGTTATACTCTGGACAAACGAAATCTGAATTTTTGCAAAATTGAAAATAATAAATTCTTATCATAACCACTTCATAGTATAAAACAAAGACGTTTCCTGCTGTCTGTCTGTCCCTATGTATATCTACTTAGATATCTTTAGGTACAACAAAACAAGATATATGATATATATCTTGTTTATATATATGCATAGAAAAAAAAAAGAATGTAGATATATGTACGTAGTTTTTTAAAACTGCGTAGGTATCGGATTTTGATGCGTTTTTTTTATAAGTAGATAAAGTGATTCAAGAAGAAAAGAGTTTGTTTGTATGTACAATACACCCGTGCGAAGCCGGAGCGGGTCGCTAGTAATATTATAAACTTGAAAGTTTGTAGGTATAGATGTATGGATGGAAGTTATATTCCTCTTTCACGCAAATCGGATCGGGCTGAAATTTAGAATAGCTGTAGTCCTAGCCCTGGAATAACATATAGGCTACTTTTCATCTCATAAATCATTTTCCATGGGCTAGAAATAGCCATAAAAAGTTTCCATAAAAAACGCGTGCGAAGCCGCGTGCAAAAATATGCAGATCATAAAATTTTTGCCGACAAATTTTTTCTTACAAGTTTTTTCTTGTCCTATTTGCCAGGGTGATTCACTTTGCCCCGCCGCCGTTCTAGGCGCTGCGCTGGGGGCTCGACAACTGATATAAACTCGGACGGTTAAAGGGTTATATTTCTTACCATTGTAATTATAATCAGCCATAGCAACAGTTAAATACATACTGACATGATAGATAACCCCCAGATAACTTGAACCGGAGATCCTGAATCCGGGCCTTATCGTCAGAAAACTTTTTAAAACAATATTATTATTCAAACAATGATAACATAAAATAGGGCAAGTTTATGCGACCCATGCTTTTAGGGTTATATGGGATCTTGTTACTAAGACTGCGCTGTCCGTCCGTTTGTCCGTCTTTTACCAGGATGTCATGGACCGTGATAGTTAAATCTACTATATATAAATAAGTCAGGTTTTCCTTCCTGACGCTATAACTCCAGAACGCACGAACCGATTTCCACGGTTTTGCATTCTTTGGAAAGGTCTCGGGCTCCGTGAGGTTTATGTATAATAAAACCGTGCGAAGCCGGGGCGGGGCGCTAGTAGTTGATATTTTTTATGCGCGACTAACAGTGCGTCACGAACGTTCTGACTAAAATCTGATTTAGTTTTATTAACGCACGCTACAAAGCACGCTGTGTCAGAAGAATCTTACTTCTTACTATTATAATAAATGGGAAAGTCTGAGTAAATGTTTGTTATAACTGTTATAAGTAATCTCGGTAATTACTAAAGTTATCTAGATTAAATTTGGTACGTAGATAGTTTAGGTCATAGAGTATAAAATTTACAAAAATTTACCTCTGAGGGGTTAAATAGGATAGTAAAGTTTGTATGGAAAATTATTTTTCCTTGGTTCGATTTACTCAAAACTCGGTATAGATAAAGTATGAAATAAATAAATAAACACGTTTTTTTTTATTTTTACAAAATAACTCCTAGTGTGCAATAAATTTCTGAAATTTGTACGAAAAAAAACTCTGGTTCGCTCGCGGGCGAAGCCGCGGGGCGCATCTGGTAAATAATAACTAGGGCTTTGTACCTACTTAAATAGAAATCAACGGACAACGCGCGTTACCAAAACGCGCGTTTTAAAACGTCCATATGGGACGTTTTAAAACGTGAAGGTAATAAAATTATCACCGTGAATCACAAAAAGTTATCAGCGTTTTGATAACATTTTGGCCACCAGACAATTTTGATAAGTGCCTAAAGGTACCTACCATAACTCTGACGACCGATGTGGGGCGGCGGGCGAAAGTCCTTTGCGACGCAGGAGGTTGCGCGTTCGATTGCCGCCTCCGGGCAAATCTTAGTACCTATGCCTACCTAGGATCTGGAAATGTTTTCCAGGGTTTCTGTGTTTTCTATGTATAAAATTTCTATCTATGTTTGTATTGTAATACGATTGAGTTAGTTTTATTTTATTTTTAGCATCGGCGCCGCCAGCCTGTGATCTTCTCTTCTTATCTTTGAATGCCTGGAAGACATCACTTTAAGCGCTAAGGCTGCCAATTCTTATGACTTTCTGTATGAATAAAAATAACTAATTGAATAAAGAATTATCTATCTATGTAATGTTTTTGTATTAATTGTGTCAAAGCTTGTGTTATGTATGTGTATTAGATAATACACATACATAACACAAGCTCTGTTTAGCTTAGGTTAGGTTAGTTAGATATGATGTAATGTGTATAGTCCAGCATTATTTAGGTAGGTACCTATTTATTTGATACACACCTTCGCAGTGTGCACGCCACATAACGTCATCTATACTTATAATAAAACTGTAACAGGTCAAATTCTGTACATTGAAGATATTTTGAAAATTTTTTTTGGAGGGCACTCTATTATCGATACTCAAGCCAAAACTGTATTTTTTTTCATTCATGTCTGTCTGTCTGTCTGTCTGTCTGTCTGTCTGTCTGTATCGTAAACGCGCATCACGCCGAAACTACTTGATGGATTTAAATGAAACTCGGTATGATTATAGGTCATATTACGAGGAAGGACATGGGATACTTTTTATCCCGGAATTCGGTAAGGTTCCCCTGGGAGAGATGGTGAAAGAAGAATTCTTTAACCACGCATCACGACGGAAGTGAATGAATTCGAATGGAACTCGGGACGATTGGACATGGGATACATTTTATCCCAGAATTCAGATTGGTTCCCCTAGGCTATACGGGATTTCAAAAATTTCTCACAGCATCTGAACGACGCGTGTGTACGCGTCGTTCAGATGCTGTGAGAATTTTTTGAAAACCCGTATAGCCTAGGGGAACCAAACTGAATTGAATTGATAGACGCGAAAGTTTGTAAGTATGAATGGATAGATTGATAGATGGATGGATGTTTGTTACTCTTTCACGCAATAACTGCTGAACGCATCTGGATGAAATTTGGCACAGAGATAGATTATAAGCTGGAATAACACATGCTTATTTTATCCCGACAATCCCACGGAAAAGGGAATTACGCAAGTAAAATCGCGAGTATTCGAAATACTAATCATGCGCAGACGAAGTCGCGGGTACCAGCTATATATAACTAAAACTGGTGAGATAAGTAACAACAATAATTACTAGACTTATCTCTATTGTCGATAATATTCAGACAGATAAATTGATGGCCCAGCCAGACGCGGCCATTCAATGCTTTGAAACTCTGGCAGTAGTTAAAGTCTGCCCGCTTACGCTAGACTTATTTCGAAATATAATAATTAAATTAAAATTAATAATTATAAATACAATTTTTACCAAGTTAATTGTGGCCGACAAAATCACTGTGACTACGCTGAACAGAAGACTTATCATTTCTCTTAAAAATAAGTTTAATTTTTTTTTTTACAAGCCTGTAAAAAGTTTTTTTTAAAAGAAAGCGTTAGTTTTCCACCATGTTTCTACCAGTTTTTCACTTGTCAGTGGTGTTTGTATACTCGTTTGCGATATGGTACGACCAGGCGTATGTAGACACGCCTTTTCCTACTAAAGAGATTGAGGAGTTTCCACTGAAAGCTCGCTTTTTGTTTCTGACAGTGTGGTGCTTGGTGAGTTTTTGTATTATTTATATATAGAATAACATTTCAGATATCTCCAAATCATTAGGCCTAGTGGGTACACTAAATACTCGACGCGCCCCGCGGCTTTGCCCGCATGAAAATTTATTTGTTAAATTTCAGAAATTTATTACACGCCTCCTAGGGGTAGTTTCGTAAAAATAAACAATACGTGTATAATTATTTACTTTGCAGTTTATTTTATACTTACCGAGTTTTGAGTGAATAAATGGAATAATAATTTTCCATACAAACTTTACCACCCTATTTAACCCTCTCAGAGGTTAAAATGTCCAATTTTTTATATCATATGTGTTATGCTAGGTCCTAAACTATAGGTAGGTAGGTATACAAACCAAATTTCTTTTCATTAAAATAGGTAAGTAGTTACGGAGATTACTTACCTATAACAAAAATTCACACAGACTTTCCTTTCAACAAATACTGTACCAAAATTATGAAAATCCGCATTTATCACCCCTGTCCTTAAGAAAGGGTCTAAAACAGAGGTTTCTCACTACAGACCTATCTCTAAACTTTGTATTATAGCTAAAGTATTTGAAAGAATTATTTATAATCAAGTATATTCTGCTCTTAAACGTACGTTCTTGCGAGGTAAATCAACATTTTCAAATCTAATACTCGTTCCTAAATGATTATATCACTCAAGCCATGGACAATGGTAATCAAGTCGTTGTAATATATATCGACTATAGTAAAGCATTCGATAGAATAGATCACTTCACGTTGTTAAATAAGCTTTCTCATTCAGGTATAAGAGTTGATTTGCGAAGATGGTTTGCATCGTATGTTGATAATCGATCACAGGCAGTCGTTCTCAATAACTATTATATCAAGTTGCGTGATCTTGGAGTTTACCACGACTCTTGGACGTCCACATTGACAACATAATTAGTAAAGCTTCTATCACTGGGATTTGTTATGCGAATTTCTAAGAGCTACGTCAAAACATTTAAAATTCTATATTGCACGTAAGGAGTCATCTAGAATACGGATCTCAAATATGGCACAAAATAATAATATTTTATTATTTATTAGGGATTATACGTAGGTACCTGATCAGCCAGTAGGTAAAAGAGGTGTTGTGTGTGTAGTTTTTGTATGTGTGATAGCGTATTGTAGGTAGGTATGTGGGTAGGTATTGTAGGTACCTAGTAGGTACCTACCTATGTGTGTGATGATCTACTGATGACAGCACCATTTTTAATTCAGTAATTCAGTAGTAATTCAGTAATATTTATTCACACAAAACATGGTACATTACATAGGTGGAATAGGTCATTCGTTCTGCATATTTCGCCTGAGTAGGGGATAGGTGTACAAAATGATCCCCCTAAGGGAAAAGCTTGATTATGTCCAAAGTATGAAGGTTATTGAAAATGTTGAAGGAGATCAAGATGAATAATTTCAGTGCTAACGTTTTAGCATACCCTTATTTTGCGTTCTTTAACTTTTACAAGATTTATCTCAGATTTTCAAAAACATTACTAAAGGATCATTTTGGACACCTAGGTGTATAAAATGATCCCTGGGGTAGGGTCAAAATGATCCCCTATTATTATAGTTAGAATAAAAGATAAGAGTACATAATCACGATTATGTTTATTTTCAACACAAATAATAATTAAAAATAGGTTACTTAAATTCTTATAGTAGGTACCTTATGAACACTATGTCTAAATACCAAGGTAGAAATTACAGAACCTAAACAATCATTAAACATCTTTTTTTTCTTGAGATCAGAAATATTTAATAAAACATAGTAATAACTCATCAACTATCCTTTTTTCACAGCTTCTAAAGCTTTTTTCATGGAATTTTCACTCCAGTTTTGACTTAAGTTTTCCTTTCGTATTTGCTCGTATGATAATCTGTAAAAATATAAGCATCATGTGTATAAAAATCATTTATATATATTTATATAATTGGGACGGGAAGGTAAAAAGCAATCGTAGGGGAGAAGGAGGTAGCTTAGGACAGGGGCACCTTTAGACATTGGAGATTACTCCAAAACCATCGACATTTTTTTGGAAGAAATTGCATTTTTAGAATCAACACTACTACTACAAACCATGACATATCATTCGCCACGCTGTCAGCTGTAAAACTGATTTTATTAGCAGGTCGGGTTTTCCGTTAGCTGGAGTACATTTTTCATCTGATCTCCGTAAGGGTTTATTTGGTCACTTTGAGCATAGATTATATGTTTTTTTATGGTTTCTATTAAGTTTGGGTATCCATGCATGGATAGAGCCTACCGTATTAGTTTCTAAAGGAATAGAAAATTTTATGTGACACAAAGTTTTTTAAATGACCCCTTGGGGTAGGTTAGGACTAGATATTAGGGGGCACTTTAGGACATGTCCTAATGTGTGTGATTGGTATTATAAAAAGTTTTCATTTGTTTTAAGTTGCTTATCGCCGAAGCAAATATACGAAAAATATAGCATCAATCAGTTATTTACAAAAGAAGAAGTTATGGTCGAAAATATAAATATTTTAAAATCATCAAAGATAAATTATGGTTTAATAACAATAAAACCAGTTTGTTGGCGTACCAATATACTAAGGGTTTAAAAAATACCCCTAGGCATGGGTAATGAATAAAATTGCTGGAATTGAATGGTAGAAAAGAAAAGAAGATGAGTGGTTGATATTAATATTGGATCATCCTGACAAAACTCCCATCACCCAATGAATGAAAGCCCTTCCAGAACTGCTGCGATACTTTTAGATTAGATTTTTCAAGATTTAAACTGTGTGTGTTATTTATCCTAATAATAAATGACGGATAATAATCTACATATTTAATAATTTCATGTTTGATTAACTGCATTTTCATAGTTAGAAACTATGAATGAGTTTGGTTGATGTCATGCACGAATTTAATTGCAATAATTGAAGAATTTATAGTTTTTAACTAATACATTTCATAATAATAACATAATTATTTAAAATATTTAATATTAAAGATTTTATTACTATCATAGTAAACTTTTAAATCAAAAGTCCTAAACTGCCCCAGTAGCGTCCCAAACTACCCCCCAAGGGGGGCAGTTTTGGACATTGTCAGTGTCTTACAAAAATGAAAATTTTGCATAATCTACTCAATAAACATGTTTATTTTATTATTGTTTTGTAAAGGTAAAATACAAATATAGGTTTTACCGCATAAAACATACAAAAATTTTAAAAACAAAAAAATCTACGACCTTTTCTTTAAAAAGTGTCCTAATGTGCCTCCTTCTCCCCTACACAGGTATATAAAAACAAACTTAAAAACATTAATTTAAGTTCTATGATTCCAGGGATCATTTTGTACCTGCAAAAAGGGATCGTTTGACCCCAAGAGCACATTTTTCATAACATGTCTAAAAATAACCTCGAAACATAACCTTATTGAGATCGTAGCGTGCTTGAGAGTAAATTGAATATTGATGGAAGGAACAGCCAGTAAAACATTCATTCGGTAAAATGCAACCAAATTTCAACAATGAAACATTATTTTTATGCTTACCTTAGATTAAGCACACCAATTTTCTTTTTTCCGAAATATTTCGACGCACAACACTCACACCGCCATGACACCTTGTGAGATCACTGAGCGGGGAACGGGAAAGACGTTTGCTTATTAATCAGATAGATGGCATTAGTAGTTTGCTGGGAACCATAGGGGATCATTTTACCTCGAGGGATCATTTTGTACACCTATCCCCTACAGGCACGTGAATATTATAATTATTAATACTACTTAAACTAGGCCTTCTAATAAACATTAAAATAAAATTAAAATTACATTAAATTATTAAACATTATAATTACCTATCTTATTAAATTAATGTAAAGTTCAATAAATTTTCAATTAATTTACATCTCACAGTATTCAAAATATGTCAAAATTTAAAATTCAAAGTGTTAACGATCTTTTCTCTTGTTTCCAGGTCCTCCAAGATATCTATTTCTTCATTTCCTTCCTAAACGACTTCATCGGCACCAACGCAGTCGCTCCTAAGAAGTCTCCACTAATCAGACGAATCAAAGATATCCTCTTCAGCTTGGCTTTCCCTACAGCAATCTGCGTTTCCTCCGCTTTCTGGGCCATATATTCCGTCGACAAGGAACTTATATTCCCTGAAGAAATAGCAAGGGCTATACCCGTATGGATAAATCATGTGATGCATACTTTAATAGTACCATTCATTTTTATTGAGCTGTTGGTCACTAAAAGAGTTTATCCTAGTAGGAAGCTAGGGATTAACATAATGTATGTTTTTATGTTTACATATATTCTGTGGATTATGGGTGTATATATGAAGACTGGTGTATGGGCATACCCGTTCTTGAAATTTTTGAATTGGCCGTTGCGAGTTGCGTTTTGGTCTACCAGCTTTTTCGGTTCAGGACTGATATATATCGTAGGTGAGAAGATAAACTACGCCGTATCATCGCGTACTAAGGTTTACGTAAATGACAAAAGCCACTGAATACTTTGGTAGTTATTTTAGAAATAAGACTACAATTAACAATTGCCAACTCTATTATTTAAAAGCTATTTTCTCTATTAAATAAATGGCTAGGTGTAGGTACCTACTTAATTTTTTGTACTTACGAGTTTAAGTTTTGGTACCTATCTAGGTACTATGTTGTAGTTGTAGGTATCTAAATCTCTATGATCTAGATACAATAATTTGATATAAACATAAAAACCATAGTTTATATTAAGCTATTGTAAGTGACTATTGTCTAAAAGTACTTATCTTTAAGGTATTTTTTTTTCTATACTTAACAATTTTTGTAAGTAATTTTATTAAACGAGACTATACTTTGTCTACTTAGGTAACAAAAATAAGGTCATGGAATGAGTATGAATCACTTTAATCAATGCCTGCTTAATAGAAAATGTATTAATTAAGATTTTAATAGATATTTACTAGTATGGGTGTCCTGTATAACTTACCATAATTGACCTTAAATTATTTTTAATTATCACTTTCATAGATAGATCTCAGGGTAAAATTAATGTAAAACACACTGTTAAAAAAATATAAATATATTTTTGATCATATTATGACTTCTGATTCAAATCCTTTGACAATAAAGTTTATCTCATCTAATTCTAATTTAGTCTTTTTCTTCCGTCTTCTTTTCCTTCCCGACGCCGACCATTTAACAGTTTCTATCTTCATTTTTGCTATACATGAATCAAAGATTTTACTGACACTTCTGTAGAATTTTAGAACTGTTGATGCCCCTTTTAGATACTCATTGAAGAATGTACATGGATCTGCTTGGTTCTCCAGATTCACAGCAATATTGTAAACAAATGTGCCATTGAACATCTTACTATACTTTGTTGTCGGAAACGGACATAGGCACAAGCTGTTCAGAGAGTTAATTTGCATCAAACAACATTGGAATTGAGCAAAAGAATGCATTATCTTTGAATCATAAGTTTTAGGTTTTTTTATAATTTTATCATCCATTTCAAAATGTTTTAATAGTACACTTGCTGCAATCATGCAATCTTCATACTCAACTTTGTTCTTGTTAAGAAGTTCAGTTTCATCACAAACTGTGTTTGCTTTCGATTTTATTTCCTCAAGTTTTTTAGAGTATTTATTGTTGAAATGATACTGCCCTCTGAATGTCCCAGTTTTCTCATCAACTACTTCTAGCATGATGTAGGCTAGAAATATACTGTGCACATGACCTATAGGAACAGAGCAATTGGCAACCCACCAAAGGATAGCTATCATGGCTAATTGAAAATTACCAGGCAAAACTTCAATGAAATTAAGGTCTAAAAGCTCCATTTTATTACGAAGAAAGTGGTAGAAGTTTGTTTTAAGTTGATCTTCTGTTAGCTCTGAAAACATTATATCTAAAGGTCTTGATACTGAGTATTCTCGATCAACAGTTATTCTTTTGTACGTGAGATCTTTTTCACGGCTGACGTATGTGACAGTTTCTTCGGAAAAGTCAGTTAGTATGTCGAATGCATACCTCAAGATTGGAAGGCAGGGTAGGAAACAATCGTCATCAGTGTAGTCTTCTGCCTGAGGTGAACAGAAATACAGATGATGTGTGTATAAGTTTAGGTAGGGCTTTGGTATATGATTACAGCGCAGTTTTTCAGCATACCAGTCTGGTACACCTATATTTTTGTCTAGGCCACTGTGTTTTTCATCTAGTCTGTCTTCATCATCCGATTCACTACCTTCAGAAGATGAATTATCACTTTCAGAGATATCTGGTCTGTTATCTGATTCATCAGCTTTGGTTACATTGTTATTGTCAATTTCTAAATTAAATGATAATTCCGTTTCGAGTAAAATGGGTTCATGGTTAAGATTGAAGTATTTTAGTGACCGGCAATTTGTTTTTTTATATCCCTCGATGCTTTTCTTCAATACATGGAGAACTTTATCCTTTTCACCTTTTTTCAATCTTCCTATGATTTTAGATATTGCTGTTTCTAAGGTCTCCTTTTGTAGCCAATTGAAAAGACCATGTACACACCTTTGCTGGTCATTCTTCTTTCTCTTACTTTTAGGAGTCTTCAGCTCAGCGAAGAATTTATTAAAGACTTTCTTTTCAACATAGTCATTCCCCAGTAATGTTGCCAACACAGGTAACAATTCTTTGTCAAAACTTCCAAAATGATAAATAAGGTTTTCTACTCTATAGATCTTACACTCCACAGTAAAAATTTTACTATTCTCTTCCAACGGCTTTGGTTTAGTTTCCAAAGTCTTGAATGGGATGTATTGTACATTGTAAATGAAAAAGTCTGAGTCATAGCTCAGTACAGGGCAGTTTAGGTATCTGGCCATTGCAGCAATTTCGTCGTCTGCCTCAAACTCACACACAGTGTAAGGGATAGCTAAGTCTGTAAGTGCTTCTATGAAAACATCTCTCATTAACAGAGGGAATATTTGTAAACAGCCCTGTGTAACGGAATCAAGCTTCGAAGCACCGTTGATCTTAGATCTGAGACGGCTGTAAGCAGTTTTTAACTTTCGCTGCTCGTAGGCACCGTCGAAAATCACGTAGGAGGTTATGTTGCATTTGCGTAAGTTCTTGAAGAATGTTTTTACATAAACAGCGAATTTGTCATAATCCCCGCCAAAGGCAGAGAAGCTGTTAAGTCTGCGGTACAGCTGGGCGCATAAACTGTGCCCGTCAATAACAAGGCACGAATCGTGAAGAAAAAAAGTTTGTAGGAAGGCATTTTCGTTGGAGTTAATGTAGGTTGTCAATCCTCGAACACCCATGATGAATAGGTAATCACTCTACTGCCATAATATTTTCACAATGACACGATATCGATATCATATCATTAGGCAATAAACAGCCCTCCAAATAATAGAAAATCGTTTTGTTGTTGTTACAATAAAGAGGAATCTTCAACTTCTTGTAGAACGGCTCTGGGTCTGGTTTGAATTTGAGGAACCCTTTCTATTATTAATGTATTGTAGTTTTATTTTACCATTTTATACTGTCAAATCAGACAAGTTGCCATCAACAACGAACGAAAGTCAAATGTGCACAAGTTGTGCGTTTTTTGGCGTGAGAGCCGATCAAACCAACATAAAGTCTGTGGATCATACCAATCAAACAAGAATCAAACTAAACAACGCTTATCAAGCAAAAATAAGGAAAAAAAAACAATCAGAAGCAAGCAAATGTGGCGACGGAACTCGCGTGTGGTAAAATTTTATTGAAAACACGTGTTGGTTTTGTACAATATTTTACGATAAACATAAGTCTTCCGTGAGTGTAAAGCCAAGCTAAAACTTCAAAACTAGTGCTAATATTATTTTCTGGACCATTATCCACCGGGTAAGCCGCATTCAATTAAAATTGTGGAACCGTGAGTTGGTCCGTAGACCGTGCCCGTAGTAAAGTTATACTATATTTACAGTGCAACCACAATGACTGAAGAGAATGAAGTACCTGCAACTAATGACCAGGAGCCTGCAGAAAAGGTTGCTGAAAACCAGGAGGATGAAACAAAGTTGGAAAGTGCTATTATCCGCCAAGTAGAGTACTATTTTGGTGAGTCAATCGGACGTTAGACAGTATTTTGTCCATGGGATTATGAATATACTCGTCGACAAAGACTGAAGCTAGGAAAACAAGCATTACTGCAATGTTGTTAGGGTATCTATTTGCAACTGTTTTAGAAAACAACTTGCAAATCATGATTGCTATGTTACAATGTGCACACACTAAGATAGGTTACCGGCAACCTTGTTTAATTTTATTATTAGGTTGTTGCTCTGACGCGCTTGCTTGAAATAATCTTTATTGATGGAAAATCGCATTGGGGCATCAATGGACCAGGTGGAGGACCCCCATCCATTTTAAAAAAACTTTTCCTAAAAGGAGAATGTCTTTTTCGATTGATATTATTGATTCTGTAGATTATGCGATTATTCTTTTTTTATTTGAAAGCTGGTGCTACTCATGCTATAAATTTGATTAAAATCAGACTAGCTTTGACTTTTCACCTCATAAAACAGTTCCCTTGGGATATAAATAGCCTTGAAACATTTCTAATAAATAGCGAGTGTGAAGCCGCGGGTAGATAATAGTAATGTAAATTTTTTTGACACCTACATTGATGATGTTTTCATTATTGCTCTAAAGTATTTGAATTCAGTACTAATATAGTTTGCAACAATGCAACTTTGTTAAATAATATAAACCTACATTACCATGGATACCTATGTAACTATGTTTATTTTTTACTTAAAAATATTAAATAATTACTGCCCATTAAGTTAACTAGCTTTATAAATTTTGGTACTAAAGTAATTTAAAACAGGATATTTACCATGGTTTGATTTGTTTTGAGTTTTTCGATATATCGGCACCGCCAATAAAGACTCACTCGCAGGGATCTTAGTTCTTTCGTGATGATGCTTCAAACTGCCCAAATATCGAAAAACATGGTAAAAATCCCATGTCGACTTTAGTGTTAGTAACCATGATAGCTTTAAATTTTGTTAATTATGGTGTTATGTTTCAATTCCTCAAACACAAATTCAATATATTTTTCTGCAACAGGTGATGCAAACTTGCCGAGAGATAAGTTCCTCAGAGAACAGACTCAACTCGATGAAGGCTGGGTGCCCCTGGAGGTTCTAACGAGGTTCAACCGACTGGCCAAGCTCAGTTCTGACACAGATGTTATCGCCAAAGCTCTACTGAAGTCCACTAATGGTTTACTTGAGGTTATTACTTAAACTATTGAACAATAAGCTGTGAATGTTGTAAAAAAAAACAGTTCAAAGTCAGTTCAGTGCTGAGTGCAGCAAGCTATGTAAAGTTATGCTAGGAGAATTGTTGGAAGGAAAGAATTCATAAAAAATACTACATTGAATTCAGACAACATACCTAGATCTTAAATTTTACTTATTCTACAGTTGTATTAAAACTTACAGATATAATAAAAACTCAAAAATTATTACGACAGCTACATGTAAATGACACAATTGATATCAACATCATATTATTACTTATGTGTTTATTATATTCTCCTTCCTTTAAAACTAACAAAAAAGGCTAAACAGACACGATTGCCATAATCAAGAAGAAGAACATCAGCTTATATTAATCCACTGACTGCTTGACATAGGCCTCCCCTAATGAGCGCCATAGTGCCCTGTCTTCAGCTTGCAATTGGTATAATCTCAATAGATAGGGCACTGGTAACTAACTGGGTATCAATCCTTACCAGTGCTATAACAATGCAAATAGCACTCAAAACACCACCTACTTAGTTTCTTAATCCGATGAACTTGAATTTCAGATATCAGAAGACAATAAAAAGGTCCGTCGTCACCCTGAACTGCCAGTCCCAGAGCTGAATGAGGAACGGCGCAAGGAACTCTCCAATCGCACCCTCTACGTCAAGGGTTTCTCAAAGGATACAACCCTCGATGAGATCCTGGCCTTTCTGAAGCAGCATGAAGACGTGGAGCATGTTATCATGAGGAAGTACCAGGAGAGGAATACGAGGGTTAGGGTCTTCAAGGGATCTGTGTTTGTTCTTTTCAAGACTAAGGAGCAGGTGAGCTAGGTTTATGGTTTATGTATTTAAGATTTCAAGATTACGGAAACTAAACTATAAACTGGAAGTATTAAGGCGCTATTCCGAGGCACACTAGCGCGCCCCTTATTTTATACTATCGCGGTTTCACCCGCGTAATTCCCGTTCCCGTGGGAATTCCGGGATAAAATATAGCCTATGTGTTATTCCAGACTAAAATTTCATCCATATTCGTTCAGTAGTTTTTGCTGAAAGAGTAACAAACATACATCCATAAGTACTGACAAACTTTCGTTTATAATATTAGTAGTATGGTTTATGTATTTACATTTCGCCATTAGAAGAAACTAATGGCGAAATATCAATTCATAGTATAAAACAGTCGCTTCCCGACCGATGATGTAACTACGACCGATGTGGCGCGGCCGGCGAAGGTCCGCCTGCGACGCTGGAGGTTGCGGGTTCGATTCCCGCCTTGGCACAAATGTCAAGCATCATTATATGTAATCGTGTATAGTGGGCGTTCGCTCCCAGCGCCGCCGGCTTAAAAACCAAAAATCCGAATAAAATTTTGCAATCCAAAACGTGGCCTCTCCATTACAGAATCAAATATTATTCTGTCTTTGATACCCATATTGTTCTCCATTTGACAACGAAATTTACACGCGGGCGAAGCCGCGGGGCGCACCTAGTGTGTACTAAGCCGAAAAGGTGTGATTCTGTACCCCAGTAGTATATGAATTAACTTAAAACGATTTTTAAATTAGCGAATTCGTTTTTAAATGCTATGCTTCCTATGCGTGAAATTTAAAAATTTAAAAGAATAAAAACAAAGTAAAAATACGTGTATAAGCTTACGCGAAGATGAAGAAGTAAGAAAAAGCCATTAATTTAAAAAGAAAGCCAAAATTCAAAAGAATCAGAGAAAAAGTTTGTCACCTTGTCGAAAAAAAATATTAATAGGTATTCTCAAATAATGCGCGCTCGTATTGAAATCGACCTAGCTTTTGTTCAAATAGGCTGATTCTACAATCTGTCGCGGCGGTGACTTGCATGCAAGACAAATAAAATCCCTATCAGCAGATAGGGGATATAATAATAATAATAAAAACATTATTTCGGACAACATTAGAATAAGTTATGAATAAGTAGACAAATCTTATATATCTTATTCTATTGTGCATATAAATAATATATGTACCTTAAAAATAAAATACAAATCAACTTATAAAATCATAACTACGCTTAGCTTGGTGCTAGAAGATGCTGCGTGGATTGTCCAATATAAAATTTATTTATTCCTTCCAGGCTGAGAAATTCGCGAACCTGAAAGATCTCAAATACAGGGATACAGAGTTGATAGTGCTGTGGCAAGAAGCCTACAACAAAAAGAAACAGGAAGAGTATTCAGCCAGGAAAGAACTGAAAGACAAGAAGAAGGATGGTCAAGTTAGTACTATTTATTCACCACCAACTATTTAACCGCTATGGTGCTTATTAGGAGTGGCCTTTGTCCAGCAGTGGACTAGTTTTGCAACCAGAGTTTCTTAGCCTCCACTGTCTGTTAGAGGGTTCTATCTAAAGAATCGTGAAAACTTCACAGAATATATCTCTTGCCGCCATTAGCAAAAATCAAAACTTATAATTGATATTGAAATTATTTTGAAGACCCGCAGATTAATTACGCTATTCTCAATGGATCCGTGTATGGGTGACCGGGTAATAAACATTCTGATTTCATGAATGGGACAAACTGAATTACACAATTTTTATGGCTGGATGATCAATGTAAATGAACACGAAGTGTACAAAACGGATTCCTATGTTTCGTTATAGTTTTTGCCTAAATCTTGTCCTTAAAACACCTTCATCAACTGAAATCATTCTATTTAGTGTCAAGTACACTAATTTCGTTAATTCATGGGCTTCAATTTCGGCTGGGAATGGCTGTTGTCCTTCGATGGAAAATTTATTTCCAATCGCATGGATGGGAATTGCGAAGGCCATCGAAAGGGCTTTCAAATGTCAAATATTTGATGGTAGATTTTATCGTAATCACTGCTCAAAGCTGCATCCAGCTGATAACTCTTTGATAGTTGTTTCCGAAGGTTGTTCCAACTTTAGGATATTGTTCAATAAAACACCTTATTTTGGTAAATTACGTGTATTGTGATTTGTAGCATAGCAATTCACAATAAGTTGACACCTTGAAATATATAACTAACCTCACTTAGTTGATCTTTTTATAAAAATAAGATGACGACTACCTGCATGTTACATACACCATCATCATCATCAACCTATATTAGTCCACTGCTGGACATAGGCCTCCCCCAATGAGCGCCACCTGCTGACTTTATCATTTAGGGGCCCATAATCCCCATATTACATCCATAATAGATAGTAATGTATACAAAAATAAAAAAGTAATTTTTCAAATATCCTTTACAGAAGAACGACAAGGCTGAGGATTTGAAGCTGCCAAACGGTTGTGTCCTGCACTTCAGTGAGGGAACTGACAAAATGAAGAGAGAAGACATCAAAGATGCTCTCACTCCGTTAGGTGAGATGTATAGATAATGCTGGACAATTCATACAACATCATCTAGCTCCAAGCAGAGCTTGTGTTATGGGTACTAGATGACTGATATACTTAATACATTATATTTCATAGATAGACATTTTTATTATACATAGAAAACTACCAGAACACATCCTATAACAATTATCTGCAGATACTACAAATATTTGCCCCGAAGCGAGAATCGAACCCGCAATGTTTATGGTATAAAAAGTAGCCTACATGTCATTAACAGAGCCCTGAGTCCAGTAGACGATAGTATCGAAACGTTATCGTGACGTCTCCTTTCCTAGGTACATAAAGATAAAGAAATTTATTTATGAAATAAAACACAAACTTAAATACTAAAAATAATAAATTAAGTCCGTGAATTAATTAGTATCGTCATCATGTACATTGTTCAATTCTTAATTTTATGTAGTACATTCTCTGCTGCGCGGACAGGGAACTACTCAAACCCCTATTACACTAAAATGAGACGCATTAGTGTTGATACTATCGGCAACAAATATAACAACAAAACAGAAACAAAATCTTTTCAGCAAATAAAAATAAGGACTCTTGGAAAAATGATTTTATGACATTCAAAAATAAATTAATCAATAAGTTACCTCCTTCTAAAAGTTTAATATTGTATGTATATAACTATTAGATAAACTGTTGTTCCACCTAGCTTGTAAGATCTTTTTTGTACAGTTTCTACACTACAATAAATTTCCTATTAACTCAAGTTGGTCCTTTATCGCTACATAGTATAAAACAAAGTGGCTTCCCCCTGTCTGTATGTCCCTCCCTATGTATGATTAGATCTTTTAAACTACGCAACAGATTTTGATGCGATTTTTTGTAATAGAGTGATTCAAGAGGAAGTTTTATATGTATATACAATGATACATCCGTGCGAAGCCGGGGCGGGTCGCTAGGAGATACTAAAAAATGTTTCCTTTGTTTCAGGTGGCGATGTAGCTTACATAGACTTTAAGGTGGGCGACACAGAAGGCTGGGTGCGATTCGCTAAAGAAAACTCCGCGAAAAATGTCATAGAAAAACTCACAGACAACAAATTAAAAATCGCCGAGGCAGACGTTGTTTTTAAGCTACTGGAAGGCGACGAAGAGAAAGCATATCTCGAAAAAACTATCAAAGAAATGGCAAATCGAAGGAGAAATATGAAGCAAAACAAGTTTAACAAAGGAAAGAACTTTAAAGGAAACAGAGGCCAGGGAAAGAAGCGACGTCTTGACAACAATGATGGGGCGCCACCATCTAAAGTTAAGGCAGACAGTTAGATTTTAAGCTAATTATAGTTTCCAATCTGTCTAATTTTCTCTTATAATTACTTTTTGCAATAAGTCAGAACAGCTAAGCTACATATATTTAGTATGAATAATTTAACACTTAAGGTGCCTCTAACCTATCTGCTGATTAGTACATGCATAGTTTTATATTGTTAAAGTTTGATAACGAAACTTATTATGCTGTAAAAAGGGGTGATTAGAGACTGCTGGGTGAATAGAAATGGACGAAATACTGGAGCAAGACATAACCTGGCTGGTACAGTTGAAGATCTTTAGTTACATTTCACCTCAGTGGATCTGACCTCTGCAAAATGATATTTTGCTCCAGTATTTCGTCCATTTCTATTCACTCAGGAGTCTAATCACCCTGCTTTACTGTTACTGAATTTATTAAAAAAAACAAACGTTGTAAAGTGTTAAATTGATTTGATTAAACATACTTCAATAAATGCAACATTATTTTGTTGATTTTCTTGTCGTCTATTATTCATCATATACGCACAGCTACGTATTTTATTCTATTCTACATAGAAGGTGCCATAGTTATTTTGGGCCTCAAAAGCAGCTGTTCGATAACGCTAAAACCACCCATCCAAAAAGCCATTTTAATGGCTTTCGTAATTTGAAATTGTATGGAAAGGACGCGCGCGATGGAAATTGAAATGGCTTTCGAATGTCAATTTGGATGGGTGGTTTTTGCGTAATCGCACAGCTGTTGCAAGCTTTTTGAAATACTAATTTTTCTAATGTTATTTCTAAAGTAACAAATGAATGACGCATTATTTCTAATAGGATTAATTGTCACTCCTCTTTGATTTACGTGAGATAAATAAACGTAAAAAAACGCAAAGGCGCTCATTAGGGGAGACCTATGTCCAGCTGTGGACTGAAATAAGCTGATGATGATGAAACAAAACAATCTTTTGGCGCTAGAATCGGGGGGAATCTGGAAAAAAATATTATAAATTCCATAATTATCAAAGTTATCGACATAGCTCCAAGAATTAGCAAGCTGAAGTGGCAGTGTCCTGGCTATAAATCTAAATCAACCGATTTAAAACGTTTTAAACCAAATTTCGCCGATTTAAACGGTTGAAAACTCGCATAAAACTTTGCGTCAAATCTCGAAATTCTGTTTAAAATCAAACTCTCCCACTCGAGAGCAAAAACGAGAGACCGCCACGAGAGTGTAAGTGTGCTAGTTTGGTTTTAAACCGAATCAAATTGCTTATTTAAATAAGGTTATCAATATCAGTACATGCCGCATTAACAAATTTTTATACAGTTTTTATGTTCTACATCGGTAAAATCAAGAAAATAGTTAAAATTAAGAAAAACAGTCATCAACACCAAGAGTTTTAAACCGAAAAAAATGGTTTAAAACGGTTTTTTTCGTTTAAAACGGATTGGTTTAGGTAATTGGTTTTAAACCGGCCTTCCTTACATCTAGCCCGGCCATATCTCGCGAAGAACCGACAACCGTTGGGGTAAAGGTGATCTTGAGTGGAGACCGCGATTCGGCAAACGTAGTGTAGGACGCCCTCCGGCCTGGTGGGATGACGATCTGCGAAAGACTGCTTGTTGGATGCGGCAAGCTGAAGACAGGGTGGTCATTAGTAGAGAAAGGCCTATGTCCAGCTGTAAACTAATATAAGTTGATGATGATGACGACACATATCCTGGAATAATCCGTTCCCATCTCATCCCACGCCACGTGTAATTATTGATTGATTAGTTATTCATATTATGTTTAGGTGCACTGTTGTGGCCAGCCAGCCAGACAACATTTATCGTGTCAATTGCGTGAATATGATAGCATCCTATACTAGTCCACTGCTAGACACAGGCCTCCCCTAATGAGCGCCATAATAACATGGAAAATTCTAGTGTTCAATCTTCGCTAAACTTCCCAGTTCCCAGATAATTTGCCAATATTTTAAATCTCGCGCGCAACGTGAATCGAACGTTCCGATTCACATTGGCGCGCAAGACAAAGTTCGAGGCAGGTAGTTAGCTTTGATTATATACTTGTCAAATAATCAAAGGTAGTTAGGTAGGTCCTGTACAAGGGATAAAACTCATTTGGTAACTCGGAGGAAGAATCAAAGAAAAAATACCTACTTATTTTAGGCTTGGTAACAATACTAATCTGTATATCGTTCGTCCATGATACTAATGAACTAAAAGTGTATTGGTGTATAGGTTCATAGAACAGTAGATTCCTATAGCGTACTACGATTGAATAAAATTGGAGAAATAAAGTTAACTTTTTTATAAGGGTCTACAAATAAAATTGTACCTACCTACTGTTAATTTACCTAAAAATAATTATCATAAAACTACTATACGTGACTCCTAAGCCTGTTAGATTTTTCAGACCTAGCCGCTTATCTTTGAGTTTGCTACGAACCTCTCGGTAGAGAGTATTATGTTCCTTGCTACGAACGAAGAAATTCATCAAAGAGAATAAAACCACTTAAGGCCCTGTCTGTCGACAATCGGTCATTTTTAAGTAGAAATAGGTAATGTTTCTGAGCAAGCTACATTTCAAATTTATAAATATATATTACTTCACGTTCGTACATAGATTAACAGCTAAGCTGAAAACATAACAGCAGAAACTTTTCTCAATTAATAAATGTTTTCAAAATGGCACGTTTCAGAATTTAATATAAAAATATATTGATAGCTACGATAAACATCAACTAGGGAGTTATTGTTAAAGTTAGGTAACATTTTTATCTAGAATCCGGTTAGCTTAGTCTTTTGATGAAGATTCTCAATAAATTTAAATATTAATTTATTCGATTTACAGCAGGCGCTGAGCCCGCCGCCCATGCATCAGTACCGCCGTGACCTCTGTCAAGGCCGGACGTGTGCTTGATGTCGTCTCAGATATCAATGACAAACCATACGTAATATTTATCGTGAATATTCGGTTAGAGCCTGTCCAGATGGGGCGTTTTACGTGCGCTCCTATGCGCGGTGCGTTAGGGAGGGACTCGGAGACAGTTATAAACATGGAACCAAATAAAATAGTTCTGGAAAAGTCGGAAGCAAAAAGCACTACAAAGATTTAACATACATCCAATTCTACTAATTCTTCCGTTATTAGTTAATTGTAACGTTTCATGGTTCTATTGGATTATCTCTGATTGATTCAATTTTCCCATACTGCTACTTTATTTTTAAATTTGGTCTATGAAAAGTACGGTAATTTGTTTTTTTTTTTGACTGGACGAGGAATCGCGCACCAGCATCTGGACGGGATGTAGGTATAGTGCTCTAGTATCTGGAGAAAGCGCGAATGTTTAAACGCGAGAGCACTCGCGAGTAAAACGCTCCACCTGGACAGGCTCTTAGCTAGCGTTCCCTGACAGATTGACTATGTTTCATTTCGATTGACAACTAGGATTTAGGCAAATCGAATTTTTGAATATAGAATACCACTACGCTACACAAATTATCAAAACTAAATTTCATTTAGCATCCAGAGATATGATATCGTTTTGCATAGAGTGGAACTGGAACGTAATAGAGATGGCACAAAAATTATTATGATGGTAAATTATAAATTAGGATTTGCGCCCGGGCATTCCAGGTTCTCAATTTCCCGGGATTTCCCGAAATTTCTGGATGATTTCAAAACCTGGTTATTGTACATTATGTCTCGGGAAATTTCGGGTCTTTTATAACAAAACTTTATCTATTCCATCATCTTGTAGCATTTCGGATATATTCATACCTTAGCGGTATAAGGTATGTTAGTTAGCATTTTTATTTTGCAGCAGACAGTTAGCTTTGATCAAATTTGAATTTTGAGTATTTTTTACTCATTATTAAAAATAGAGAATTATAAATTATACCTCATATTCGTAATATTTCGCAATATGTTTTATTTTACCTGAATTTACCTAAAAAGCAAATTAGATTTTCTGTAGACTGTTTGCAATCGTCTGCAGTTAGCTCAATGGTTTCAATTGTATACATGTACTAGTTGTATTTTTTTCTATTCCTTGATTGTAATTTTCATTGTTAATAAAGTTGTTTATTTCCTTATTTTATATCATATTATATCATTTTATATCTCATTCTGTAAAATCTCGAATTTGAACTCGAATCCACTCTAGTGACCGAGCTACGTCATTCTTTAGCATAGGCTCTATGCTAAAGAATGACGGGCATAGGGGAACGTAGGCTAATGAAAGCTGTCGGGCAATGAGTGATAAGGTAAAATTGAATTGATGGTAGCCTAGCTAATATTTTGAAAAAGATAAATTATGTGCAATTTTTTTATATACTGAAACATGTAGAGATGTGGTACCGATGATGAAAAAGTGTACTGGCAGTGATAGTCCAGATTCGAGAGATATTTTGTACATTTTGTTTGGATCCATAAAGTCTGGATCCAATCTTTTGTTTTCCATCAATATTTTTATATTTATTTTCTCCGTTTTGTTTGCCAAATTATTATTATTACCAAATTATTTATCAATAAATTTTGATTGTAAAAATGTTATGATTTGAAAAACTCTAACAGTAACACAAATGTTACTGATAGAGTTTTGCAATTTTTTGATCTAAAATTAATTATATTTGCTCTAGCATTAAATGGGCACTCATTCATTGCAATTGAAAGGCAAAAGGAGCGACTGACTGGTTAAACTGTAAATTGTACCATAATACATATCTATAGTTAAGTACCATTTAATAAAAGAAAAGATTTTTTTTATTCTTCATATTTCGAGACTTTTGTATGCCAGTCCCGTATTTTAACTATAGGTATACTATACAAATATATGAAATTGAAAAAATAATCTTTATTAACAACGAAAATTACAAGCAAGGAATAGAAAAATTACAACTAGTATTTACAATTGAAACCATTGAGCTAACTGCAGACGGTTGCAAACAGTCTAAAGGTAGCTCAATTGATCCATGTCAATACCAGTCGGAAGCGTCCCCAAGATACTGGCTGCATTACCACGCTGTATGGCAATGCTGATGCGCTGAGCCAGATATTCACCAGCTCTCGGGTCACGCGTCGCATCGACCAGACGCTCAGATAATTTTTTAAAAACCCGGAGAGCCTCGGTACCCCACGGACCTAGGGTCTCGAATCCAAGGGGAGCAAATGCGTAGGTTCTGTCGAGACCTGCATATTTGCGCCTCTTGAGATCCTCGGCCAGATCTGCCGCCGCACCAGCCCTAGTGGATGTCCTTGAAAGATGGGAAGGTGCAAGTGTGTCGACGCATGTAGCGTCCCACACAATGGGCCTCCCCAACTCCCATGGGACTAGTGTCATACCGTCGGGCCTCTTGCCATCGTCACGGAACAGACCATTCGGTTCGAGAATAGCTGGTACGTTAGCGCTGACAAAGGCCCGCCGGATGATGTCATTAAGGCTGGCATGACGAGATATCCGACCAGCGGCCCTAGTACACGATAATCCGTGATGACCAAGCTGTTCGACTGCAGTACCGCACTGGCATTGATGAGGCGCACAACACCTTGCACCCAACCGAATACATGTTGCGATACGGAAAGTAGCGGGATCCAATAAAGTGCCAGTGTTAAAAGAAGGAAGTGCTTGCAGCCAATGTCCTGACTCCCATTTAGAAACGGCTAGGAGACGGGCACGATCTGCCGAGCTGGAGCACGTTTGTAACAAACATTTCCGTGTCAACTCACACAAAGGCCCGTCCCATTGCCGTTGGGACGAAAGAGATTTTGGAGGAGCAGCATCGGGGCAAGCACTATGCCAAGCCGTTCTAGCTTCGTCTACATATGAAATTTGAAAAGAAATTTGTGATCGGACCAAATCAGACGTGTTTAAAATTTTTTCAACTAAAGAACTAGTGCTGTAGACGGAAGATAGGAACGCTGGTAGGGCTACACTGGAAATTTTGCGAATACCTAAGCCTCCCAATTTGACAGGCAGGGAGGCCTGCGACCATGCCTTGTCATCCAAATCAATATTCAAAACCGATGATAAAGTATTCTTTATTATGTTGTCTAAGCTTTCTAATAGCTCGCTGTGTTTCCACAGGTGACTACATCTTAAAGAATACGTAAATTTAGGTACAAACAGGCAAAACCGAATAATAGTAAAAGCCGTTAATTTTGAGAAGTCTGTCCGAAGTTTTGTTGAAATTTTGAATTTTCTCATCTACAAATGGCCGAAAAGACTCATCAAGAATTGGTGAACCTAGGAGTCGAAGTGAACATTTATCTATAACTGTTATGTTAGGGGCCAAACTGTTAAATTTTGCAATGAAATTGTTTTTGTCTACACAAGAGTCCGAAATAAAAAGCTCGCACTTTGAAAAATTCAATTCCAAACCTATTTGTCGAAATTCATCTGTGATGATTTTTAAATCATTAAAAACGGTGTCCACTTCTCCACCTAAAGTTCCGTCATCCAAATACCAAACATTGAGCTTGGATTGAAGACGTTGAATTATTGGATGAATGGCAAGGCTAAATATGGCCGGACCAAGAGGGTCGCCCTGCTGACAGCCAACGGCAGACGAAATAATGTTATTCCGGTAAATGAATTTTGAGGGTGTGGGTTAATTTTGGGCACTGCCAGAGAAAAGGGTAAATTTCAGGAATTTTATTTTTAATTTCGTTTAGCAGGGCGCCCCTATCTACGGAATTGAAGGCATTTTTGACGTCTACCTTCAGAACTACCTCCCCATAATTTTGATCCAAAAATGTACGAAGGGAATGTACTGCGGCCTCACAGCCGCCTCGCGAACCAAAGCCTAGCTGAATAGGTCGGAAATAGTCGCCTAAATAGTCGGCTTCTTTCCGACAGCAGACTTTAGCCGCAAGGCGGCGGTAGGTAGTGCCCACGGCTATGGGTCTTATACCGCCATCCTTCTTTTTGAGTGCACAAAGGTTTGCACCATACAAGAGTTCCGTGATCTCGCTGTTGACTCGGCCTGACAACATCAGGTTGATCAAAGACGTCAAGTCTTCCAGAAGGACTTCACCTGCATGGCCAGACCCACCAGATAGTAGATCTGAAATTGAAAATAATAATAGGAAGAATTTTGACAAGTTTGTCAAATTTTTATTAAAACTTTCCTGGAGTAGGCTCCTGTTGCCCTGTTCTCCCCTAATTGTCAAAATCTCAGCATTTTAAACTGACAGCGGATTTCTAAGGGTCATACCACACGGGAACTTCTCCCGCTGCGGGAATACGCTTCTGGACCGCACTAATCACATTTTAATATGAAATATGAAATATATGATTTTCCTTCGCGGTTCACAGCGAGGCGGGAGCAATACGTCCGCCACATGTAGCTTCCAACCACCGCTGATAACCGGTTCTTACTACATGGACGCTTTCGCGCTATACGTCATTCTGCGCGGATTTATCATCCCCGCGTATCCCTTGTAGTTTGATGGTCTACGGCAGCTTTGCCGAGCGGATACCCGCGACGGGAGAACCGCCCGTGTAGTGTGACCCTAAGTGATATTCGAAATGAATTTATAAAATGCATAGGCTGATATAATAATATGAAACACTGCTGATAGATGCTGAATGCTAGGCTAGCTGAAGACAGGGCGCTATGGCGCTCATTAGGAAGCCTATGTCCAGCTGTGGACTAATACATCATCATCAGCTTATATTAGTCCACTGCTGGACATAGGCCTCCCCTAATGAGCGCCATAGCGCCCTGTCTTCAGCTTGACGCATCCAGCATCTGCCAGCAGTCTTTCGCAGATCGTCATCCCATTTTGCCGGAGGGCGTACTACACTACGTTTGCTACGTCACGGTCTCCACTCAAGAACACGTTTACCCCAACGGTTGTCGTTTCTTCGCGATTATATTATATTTTATAATGATAATGATGAAATATAGTATAGGTACCTAGGCATAACCATACATATTATCAATTTACTTATGCATTACCTAGGAACTTGGGGAGGTCGTTACATCAGGTACAAAACAGGGTAAAGTTACCTATAGTAAAGCATTATTACCTACCTACGCAGGTACCAGCAACACGATCTTATAAAAACTAATATACTAATTAACGGTAGGCATGCGCCATCTATGAGGTAGCCCTTGTCAACTCTCCTGGTTTTTCTGCCGCATTTTTAGCTACTTAGCCCGCCTTAAATTCATGTTGTATGACAAAATTCGTCAAATCAGATGCAGAGCCATACTCACAGATGTACTTCGACTTCTTGATTATATAATCAGTACCTAATCAGGGACTTATTATTTGGGTAGAAGTTCCTTGGTAATCACAAATGTATGTACCACTAGGGATGCTGCCATAATCAAGAAGACGAATTCATGTTGTATGTTGTCTTGTCAACGCATTATCATGTCAATGTCAAATGATTATTGATTATTTTGGAAAATGAAAAATAAAGTTCCTTTAAATTTATTTCTGTACATTCGTTAAAATATTCTTCAAAGACTTTGTAATGCATTTCTTACCATATTATTGATAATTTTTCTCTCCGTCTATTGCATCTTTGACCCTTCATGATGTCAGGCTTTGACATCATTCGAACTCATGTTGACCCGGAGTTAGAAGTAGAGGATGCAGCTGGAGTTGTCCCCATAGTCGGGGATCTAATTGGGGACACCGCCTACAGCGAGAGATTTGTACTCAAAGTACTGGTGAGATTCGCCAACTTGAATGTATTCAAGAGAGTTGTGGAGCAAGAGTCATTCCAGGAGGAAACAGCAACTCTCTGGGAAATGTCCGCAGAGAGAGATGTCGTCCTCTTTTTATTGGAGCATAATGCTCTCGATATATTCAGATTCGCTCTAGCTTCGCTCGAGGAAGAACATGCGCGCATACGAGAAATAGTAGTCGGTATTCTTGCAAATATGTGTTGCGTGAAGGAAACCGTGCCAGTCCTGTTGCAAAACCAAAATCTCTTCTTCATAGCTCTGGAAAACATGAAATCAGACTACTCTCCAGGCATAGTTCAAACCTTGCGAATGATCAACCATTGCTTGTATTTGACTGAAGAAAAGGATAGACATATTATCATGAAAATGTTTGAAGAATTTGAGTACACTGAAACTCTATGCTTCATACTTAAGAATTCGGCTAATAGGGACTTACTCATTACAGCTCTGGAATGTTTCAACACTACCTGTGAATATCTAAACATTGAGAGTTTGAGAAAAGATTTCTTAAAACAGTTTGTTACACCTGAAGTATTGGAATCAGTGTCCGTGGCATTTAACGAGATCATGTTAAAACACAGCAAAAGTCATGGTGATGGGGGTTCGTTAGAGAGAATCTTGGCTATTACCTTACAGATAGGACTGAACCTCGTCTGGTTTGACATGAACACACCGCAGATTTACACTGAAAACAAATGGAGTGTCATAACAATGATCAGCCAAATCCTTGGCTACTATGAGCACAAGATTGTCCTCAAGAAAGCCTTGGATACAGAATTAGAGGATATTGTTCATGCTGCTAACATGATTCTGACTTCACTCAACATCTCTGAGATCACTGAACCAGACAGATTTTTCTTACCAGGATACAGAATTTGGAAGGCAATGAAACCAAAGAGAAATAAGTACAATCAGCCACTAACTGGGGAAAAAGCGGAAAAAGCTGATCGTTCCATGGCAGAACTCTGTGACCTTATGTGTATCTACATGGCCCAATGTACTGAGCAGAACTTTGACAATGTTATTGAAGTCATTGGTAATGATTATTCTGCTATAATCCAAGGATCAGATAAAATTGAGTTGAAAGATGTAATAAAGACCAAAAGGGATCAATATAAGATGAAAATGCTAATTCTAATGAACTTTGACCAAATCAACCCATAATAAATTATGGACAAAGCTATGCAGAAATAGCAATTTAAATCTTATTAGCTGGCAAGTGTAAGTTCTATGCATTTTGTTGCCAAACCTAATTCTGTGATTTATAATAACAAAAGTACCATCTTTTAATATTCTAATTCAGAATATTAACTGTGAATATTATTCTACATAGCTCATATTGTAGACCTTTGCGATTTCAATGTATTTCATAGTGAAATATATAAATTATTACAATAATAATTAGTAATCATAATAGAGATGTTTTAGCAATAGTTCAAAAGTTTTTGAATTTAAGCAAAAGTAAAAAGCTTTAAGTGTCTTTCTTTGTTACTTTTCATTCATAGTTGTTTGTTCATTCCATTTCTCAATTGTAAGAAATTAAGTTATTTAAGCAATAACATACCTAGATCTAGTTCATAAGCTTTTTAAATATTGCAAAAGTAAAAGCTTTAAGTGTCTTTCTTTATTTCTTTTCATTGGAGAACCTATCCTAACTTAATTCGACCTTACCACCTGGATTTCTGAGCCCTATCCAATCTGTACGTCGAGTCTTCTCGTCATCCATACCGCAATGTTTGAAAACGAAAGTTTTCAATCAGTGCTTCCTACCCGTAATGACGTTGAGACGTGGACACTCACGGTAGGGCTGGTCCACCAGTTCAAAGTCGCTCAGCGTGCTATGGAGTTTCTCTGAAGGATAAGATTCGTAATGAATACATCCGACAGAGAACCAAAGGTATCGACATAGCATAAACGTAGTGTAGGACGCCCTCCGGCTATCCCACCTAGCCGGAGGGCGTCCTACACTACGTTTGCCAAGTCGCGGTCTCCACTCAAGAACACGTTTACCCCAACGGTTGTCGGTTCTTCGCCAGATATGGCCGGCCCACTGCCACTTCAGCTTGCTGATTCTTTGAGCTATGGCGATAACTTTGGTTCTCTGTGTGACGATCTGCGAAAGACTGCTGGCAGATGCTGGATGCGTCAAGCTGAAGACAGGGCGGTATAGCGCTCATTAGGGGAGCCCTATGTCCAGAAGTGGACTAATATAGGCTGATGATGATGATACAATCTGTGACCTTATCACCTAGGATTTGTAAACCCTATCCAACCTGTTAGACCTTATCACCTGGATTTGTGAGCCCGAAATCTGTTGTCGATAGTATCGCCATACAAGTCGTCCCTACCAGGGTGGCCAAGCGTAGAATTTCTTTCTAAGTGCATAAGCTGCAAGAAATACTTATAGTATTTTGGCTTTCAAACCTTTACATTTATTAAAAGGACTCGTTGTAGGCCTAGTTATGGGCAAACCAAGTTTTTTGATACTCAGGAGCAAATAAATCTTACGAAGGCTGTAACGATGTCTGGTAAATACAAATAAAACGACAATATGTATACGGGATTATATATTTAGACATTGTAAAGCAACATTTACATTACGATACACGAGTCTTACATCGCCGCGTCGTCCAATCGGACGCTTCCGAATGTAACAGTAACACGCCTCCTCATGTCAATTTACATGATCACACGTAAAAAACATTCACAAATACTGAAAAGGATAATATTTAGAGATTAATAACTGTTTAATTTACATTAATGTACTTATAACTAACTAACCACGAGTCTACAAACCCCTAGAGCGGAGTAAAAATCGCATTAGATTTTAAATATCAATTCGTTATGTTCAATATATCGTAAAGATAATAAAAACAGGATAAAGACTAGACTTTACACTGAACAACGATGAATTAGCTAACAGCAACTTATCTTAAGGTCCCTGCCGCGGATCATAACAAAATATATTACATCACATCGCACGCCTGCGCTGCCTATTGGCGGCAGTGGACGTGTTAAAGCCATCAACTATTCAAATAACGACTTACTGCATAGACTATAAAAATAAAACTATATGTGACCGACATTCGCCGCGCGCAGGGACCCACAGTAACATACATAAACATCACTTGTTACCTACTCAATAAATTACATAAATAATCTGAATTTAAAACAAATTCTTAGGCTTCCAAAGAACATATTGTAGTACCATCATTTTTAAACCACGCTCTGTCTCGGACGAGTCTTTCTGGTCAAAAGACAGAACGTGGAATTACAGCAAAGTATCATTATTTACAAATAAAAACTGCTGGCAGACTAAACCGCGGGTGATATGAATGCACTATCAGGTAAAAACCCCTTTGTACCAATGGGATATGTATTCTCATTTGTTATTTGTGACATCAAATCTACAATTTCCACACTATGTCATACTGCTAAAAACTAACTTCCGAATGTAAAACATAAATAGAAAATAATTCACTCACGCTTCGTCAAAATGAAAATAATGAAATGATTATAATACAAGTAAAATGTAAGGGAAAATGAATGAATACTTTTCTACGGGTTCAGCCAATTTAACAATGGTCCAAATTTGGCACAAAACGTTCGAAAATAATACTTTTTAAAACTGCGATCGGCAGTGTGGGCCAAAGTCGGGATAATAAACTTTATTGTATGTGATATAAGAGCTATTGAACGAACGTCCAAGCTAAGCTATTCGTGTACCAGTTGTGAACAATTTTAAATAATCTATCATGTAGTACTAAAATTTGTACACAAAAGGTCCACATAACTACGTTTAAATTCTTTGGTAATTTTTGTGAGCAACGACAGACGATCACTGAGTATATTAAAGGCAAGCGATACACATATACCAATACTACGTTTTGGACCGAATCACGAACAAATAAAGAGCAAATATTTAATTTATTTTTGGTCTCGTACCGTCGTTCAGAATGCAAAGCTTCTTTACTCACGAAGGAGGTCGAAAATAACTCGATTGTGAGATATCATTTTCGACATATTAGTGCGTAATATCTCACCGACATATATATGTCGACTTTGAATAGGATTCCTACCTCCAATGTCACTGGAATGTTCGCACATAATAAGATAGCTTCACACCAGATAAATTTAATAATCTAAATATCATTCTCACATGCATATATCAAATTTGGATGAACAAATAAAAAAAAATGATATGGAAAAAAAGGATTTGCCGTTTGAATCGTAGGTATATTTATGTGCGCATTATTTTTTCATATGACATCTTTTGGTGTTTTTTTGCACACCTTTTTTATATTGCAGTTTTTTTTATATATTAATATTTTATTATAAAATCTACAGTGTAAAGCTACCTTGGAGCATTCACCGCACGGCTGGACCCCTATATTGCTTCAATATAAGCGTATTTAAAAAAGAGTAGGTACAATACATTTGTACTTACACACAGACACATAGAGACGAGTAAATATGTATTATAAACAACCTACGTTCTCCTTTCGTTGTCTTAACGGACAGCAGAGTTAACGAATGTCGAAGTTAAGGTAAAATGGACCCTATTGAGTCAAAGTTCAGTTTATAGAAGAAAAAAAGGACCACTGTAAAGTCCATTTTCGCATAACTTCAAGCTTTACACGTACAAGGTGACACAATTAACTACAGGAATAGATCTACACAGTCTGATTTATCGGCAAGGAGCTATCAATAGTCGTATGAGACGTTAAGAAGGGCAAAGTTTGGTCCTTCGAGCCAGATACTTTAGATTCGTTGTCTCTGGAAAGATACTCATAAAGCCATAAAGCAGTAAAGGGTGATTCGAAAATATTGACTTGATTCGCATACAAGACTTAGGTTAAAAGAATATCCGGATTAAAGGACCAGTTTATTAACTAAATTGTAATTTATTTGACGATACACACGTCTACATTTTTATTGCGTTTTCGATTACAATTTCGTTATATTTTTATACTAGAATGCATTGCACGATTTTAAAATGATTAATATGCCCGAACTTAGTTTAAAACCCCTGGCACTTATTTTATAACCTCTGACACACTTTATTTGATTGCCTCAACCGGCTCGTTACATTTAAATATATTTATACGGTGATTTCAAGCTCAGAGGTCTGACTATTTGGCCCAATAATTACTTCTTTAGCTAGATTAAAACTGAACCTCTGGTTTAATGTAATTTGATTCATATCGCGCCAAGATTAAGGTATATAATAATCAGACCACTGTGCTTATTTAAATCTCCCATATCTATATCACACGGGGATGACACAATACATTACGACATAAGACATAGATAAGTCAAAATCGCTAACTTCACAGTAAATTTTGTGTTACAGTTAATTTAGAATGCTATGGCATCAAACACGGCGAATTTTTATTTTAATACTCGGTCACCTCAAATATTGATAAGAAAACTATTTATTAAAGATGACAAATTATTTTTCATTAAAAAATTTATAGTTTCATATTTAAAGCAAGTTTATTTTATTACGGAGTGGAAAGGCTTTTAGGCACTCCTATTTGTCGATTCGATTCCTCGTTTCGAATATAATAATGAACCATTTTTTAACTAAATGTTTTGGAATCAATTAGCAGTAAAATATACCTATGCGATGAACCCAGTTGTATATGTATGAGCTTTTTCAAAACTAAAATTTCTTGAAGCAAAAACTCGCCGCATCGCCGATAGAGATTACACTCCTCTTAAATACTAGGACTCCTTGTGAAAGCCTAGGTCTCCAGCAAGCCTAGCAAAAGATCTAGGACTTTACTTAAAGGCTTAGAAACTTAAAAGCCTAGCACACCTATCCTCGAAGTTCAAGCAAATCTGTTTAAAAACCAAAACTCTTTTAGTATAGGTATAGGACTCATTTAGGCGGTCTAGCTCATCATTCAACAGCCAACTCTCCACTTGAAGACCTAGCTCTTCTCTTGCAAGCCTGTCGGAGGCCTAGGGCTCCTCCCGAAGGCCTAGCTTTCCTTTTAAGGCTCTACGCTCCCGAGAACCCATATACCTCCAGAACTCTAATCTCGAAGTCCCCGCTAGGACATAGGGGCGGGTTGTTGAAGGTGGAACAGCGATCAGTCTTGCCAAATCTTATGTTCTCGTCCATCCATATCGCTTGGCCTTCACTGGAAAGCAAAATAGTATGGTTAGTAAAGTGATAAATAAATATAATAATAATATAATAATTCCGGACAGTCCACACAGCATCATCTAGCCCCAAGATAAGCAGAGCTTGTGTTATGGGTAGATGACTGATAATAAGAATAAATAATTGTTTTAAATGTGAAACACTCAGTTTAGTGGTTTTTAATAGTGGCTTTAGCGCGATATAAATGCATCTATAGTGGGTATAGAGTACGAAACGAGAGCGAGCGAATACGAACGAGTGGGATTCGTTGATCGGTACCGCACGTTCACTCCTTTTCGCTATTGTGTCCAAACTAAAAGTGTCCACAAACTGAAGCCGGAGTCGGAGCGGAGGCGAAGGCGTGCGAGTTGTATGCTACTGAATCATATGAAAGCCTACACACACACCGCAGACGGTGGCGGCGCGGTGCCATAGGAAAAAACCGGCACGCCTTCGCCTCCGCTCCGCCTCCGGCTTCAGTGTGTGGAGACTTTAAACGAATGCGAACTCCAGTGAAAGCTGGCGACGGAGCACGGCCGAATGCGAACGAAGGCGCTCGCTTGCTTACGCCATGACGTCTACACTGATTCTTTCGCGTTTGTTTGTTAGCATTCGCTCGCTCTTTTTTGCACCCACCATCAGATTTCAGCACGTCTCAAGGCGCTATTATTTGACTGATGTCGAAAAGCGAATCGAGACGTGTTTAAATCTGAAATGATTTTGAGTATCTGGGCGTTGCAGTAACTCGATGAGAATAATTAACTATCAAGAGATATGATAAATTAAAATAAAGCTCATTCAAATGACTTAAAAAAAGTAGAAAATCCATTATTCTGAGTTTGTTTGCCTTAGAATCAACACGGTGAGTTATATTATATAGGATGCAAATACACCACAGTTTTATAATTCAAACGACACCAACGAGCAAACTCTGCAGAGCTATTTGAACGTCTTTCTGAGCGATTTTTCTCGGAAATTTGCACTTTGCAATACAGGGTGCCACGTAACAAGTGTACTAAGCCGAAACGGGGGTCATTTTTGACCCCTAGAAGATCAACTTCTAATATAAGATTTGAGAAATTTAATTAAATTTAAATAAATAATACTTAGTGGAATATTTTTTTTTATTTAGATTATTTTTATGCATAACCTGATATTTCACTAATTTTGCTTGTTTTTTAGCAAAGCCAGTGTTTAAGCATCGAATAAAGCCTGTAAAGTTGATCCCCTCCAGGATCAACCGCTTTAGGCTTAGTACAATGTTACGTGGCACCCTGTAGTGCAGATTCTGCGATGACACCATTCCCATACGCGATTGGTTTCGCAGAATCGCTCCAGACCTACAATATAATTTCCGTAGCACAGATGTAACAGAGTCGCTCAAAAAGCTCCGAAGCAACATACCCTCCTCCGATAGTGATCATTGTGCTATCAGCGGCCATGAACAGAGAATTGGCATGTCTCGTCCCTGTATCATCGCTATCCTCCAAACAACCGACCCAGGGGTACTTCGCTCGTTGCGGGTGCAGACTACAAAACAAAAACAACTTTATAACTATAGCAGGAAGGTACTAACCCGCCTCCGATGGTAATCATCTTTGAGTCGGCAGCCATGAACAGTTCGGATCCGTGTGCGACTTTCTCTTCGCCTTTTTCGGCGGCGGAGCAACCGACCCAGGGGTACTTGGCTCGCTCGGGGTATAGGCTGAAACATGCAGGTTAGTTGATGGGGTTACGATGGACACGACACACGACACGACATATGGGGTCAATTTGCAAAAATCATATTAGTCATTCGATATTATACGTCAAGACGTATTTTTCCAATTGGAAAAATTGTGGAGGAAATACTCAGTTATTTTTTACTGTCTTGTTTGGTATAAGCTTGATTAAAATTTTGCTTATTTAGTGACCTATTTTCCAAAATTTTCCAAGTGCAAACTACGCCTAGTGGCCCAAATTTCATACGTTATTGTGGGGGTGTGAGTGTAAACGATATTTGATTTATTGCCCTCCCGCTCGAACGTATAAGTAAACTTTTTCAAGTTTGTGTGCTTTCTATTTTTGAATCAAAAAGTTAACTTTATTGCTAATTTTAATGGTCTTCTGATTTAAAAACACCACACCAAATGAATATTGTAAGTTTTGCACTGACTTTTTAACTGTCGTAAGAATGACTATTATTTATAAGTAATAAGAGAAAAAGTAAACTATCCATAAGAGATAAAGGTAGTCAACCATGCAGTAATGTAATGCACATGCAAAATATCGTTTTAACAGACAATACATGCACTGGTGCTGTGAAAGTGAATGAAAAACAGATAAAAATGGTGATAGCCTTCACCCGAAGAGCCTATTAAGAGAAATATATTCACAAATAATAAACAATACAAACAGATAATTTGATAAACGTAAGATAGAAAGTCGTAAAAATGTTTTAAATAATTGGCTAGTAAAGTTTAAAGCAAATACGATGATAAAGAAAGTAGATAGTCTTTGAAAACAATTTTGTTTGTAAGAAATAGGACTATTATTGCAGATCTCAAGTTCACCACTGCCTGAAATTTTGAATACACGTAGTTCTAGCCCTGGAATAACACACAGCCTACTTTTTATCCCAGAAATCTGTTACCATGGGATATAAATAGCCTTGAAACGTTTCTATAGGAACAACGCGTGAGAAGCCGCGGGTATATACTAGTCACTACATAGTATAAAACAAAGTCGCTTTTTCTGTCCCTATTTCCCTTTAACTGCTTATATCTTTAAAACTACGCAACGGATTTTGATGTGATTTTTTTTAATAGATAGAGAGATTCAAGAGTACGGTTTATATGTATAATAAAACCGTGCGAAGCCGGGGCGGGTCGTTAGTATAAAATAAAACTATTACAGAACCATTTCAAATAATTTGTAGATTTAACTAGACGTGCCCCACGGCATCACCCAAATGAAATTTTATGAAAAAGTACCCTATGTTTTATTCCAGGCAGGTCTAGACTTTGCCAAATTTCAACCCAATCAGTTCAGTAGTTTTGGTGTGAAAAGGTAGCAAACATCCATCCATCCATCAAACTTTCGCATTTTATAATATTAGTCTGATTTCTTTAATATAGCCCTGAGTGTGAGGAACACACACACTCTTACTATAATAACAATTACTGTTGTACATGTACATATTATGTTACGTTCAATATAGTCTCGATTCTTTTATTGGGGTCTATAATGGTTTAGTGTCTCAATCGCGGCACAAACACGACCCTCAAACACGGTAGTATCGTACCTCAAATACGGGTAAACCCTAATTTGTTTAGTATTAAAACTCACCTAAAGAGGAATGTTTCCCCCGTTCCGAAATAAGCCTGCCTGTTCCCACGTTCGTCTTTCTGGTTCCTCTCGAACCATCGCGTTGAACAGTACGCTCCGAATACCTGACAAAAGAAATAAATTGAATAAGATTTTTTTATTATAAAATTGTGTAGGACATTGTTATAACTTACGACACCGTTCAAACCGGATTTCAATACATAATGTTGTAAATTAGATCAATTAAAATAAAAAAGTCTTTTATTGTTACTAAGTCAGTCTTAACTTAGTAACAATAAAAAACGTTTTTTTTATTAATCATGAAAATCCAGAATACCAAATATTTAAATTTTTTATGATTTCGAAGAACGTTCAAAATCATCATCATCATCAGCCTATATTACCAGGCCGATGTCCACTGCTGGACATAGGCCTCCCCTAATGAGCGCCATAGCGCCCTGTCTTCAACTTGACGCATCCAGCATCTGCCAGCAGTCTTTCGCAGATCGTCATTCCACCTGCCGGAGGGCGTCTTACACTACGTTTACCAAGTCGCGGTTTCCACTCAAGAACACGTTCAAAATACTTCGTTCAAAAGACTTCTTTTTTTAACGTAGTATTTCTTCGAGCCACTTCGCCCTCAAGTGAGGTTCGGTTCCATTTTTCTCATCGCCAAATAGTTTTAACGAGATATATATTATTATAAAGGAACAAGCGATTTAAGTCAACGCTTGGCCCAAACCGCTGAAACTAGAATGTTGTAATTTGGATTATACTTAGTTAAGACCTATTGCAGACACCCGATTAGAAGGGATTTTAGTAAATTCTACCCCAAAGGGGGTGAAAAGGGGTCTTTTAGTTTTGATCTCACCTCGTTATTACAAGTCTTGATCATCAGCAGCGTCGGCTCATGGTGTTCCACCCTCACGTAGAAGGTGGTCAGAGAACAGCCGTGCTCCTCAGTCGTGTACAGAAGTACGGGCTGGTACATCGTTATCCTCACAGGCAGCCAAGACCATAGGGTAAACAGCTGGAATTTTTACAAATATACATAAATTTCTGATCATTTCTTGTTGTAGCTTGATATTTTTGAATTATGATGACATGGTAGAGTAAAATTTATTATTTTTGGTTTCGATTTTGGAGTGCAAATAGCGTGGACTAAGTGGTGATTAGGTTTTATAAATAGACTAAAAGACTATATTTATCGTGATTTCATAGTATAAAATAATTATATAAAATTCAAAATTTGACTTGTCTACGTGCTTATTTTATAAGCCTAAAGAAATAAAGTTATTGATTTACTGATATATATAATTCAATTTTTTTTTTGTTAAATATTTTACATAACAATTAACTTTTTTAATGGAAGGTAATTTAAATGTGTTTGTAATTTATGCCTGTTGTGTTATAGATAAAGAAGTAAAAATACAACATAGACTAAACGAATAAGACATCACAGTTAGTGGGTAACATTAGTTAACGCTACAGGTGAAAAGTGCGATTATGTGCACACCTACACAAATCTACACGCTATACAACATAACATAATATAAAGTATTTACAAACTAAGGTTGGATTTCACCAAAAGATGTCTCAAAAACGTCTAAACAACTGTTTGAAATGTAATCATCTTTTGTTGAACTTTGGACTAAGACAGAGAAATTCATTTGTTTATATGTGTTCTAGAAAATACAAACTTATCTGGCAATAATTATTAATCAGGTACATACAAATCCAATAAATGTCAAAGAGTATATTGATGTTTTTATAGATATTTCTGGTCATGCTCTATTTTTAGTTCTTTCAAGCACCTTTAAACGAATAACATAACAGATAAGTTTATTTTTGTAACATATAGGTAAATACGCTGACAAATTGATAAACAATAAATTTCTCCAACTCACTACATACTAAAAGTACTAAATTTACACTAAAACGTAGACCAATACATTGCATGCAACATTGAGTACAGTCGCAACAACACAATTACGTCTAGCTATTTGAGTGGGAGCCAAATTTACAATAAATAAAGTTCTATACAGACGAAACACGTCCGAAGAATATCAAGAAATTCTTAATATTGGCCGAATTTCTCATGTAATATGTTCTTTTTATAAGCAATTTTTTATTTTACATTTAATTATCCTTACCTTAATTCTTAAATGCAAATCATTACATTTTCTATTCAAATATAGTTAGGCTATCTAAATACCATCTAATAGGAATAAATAAATAAAATTATGTGAAATAAAAACATAGAATAAACGAAATGTATGAATAAATAAAGTAAATGTTTCGTTTTAGGGTTTGGTGTGTGAATTGATATGATACTAAATATTGGTCAGAAATTGCACGTATAAAGAATCTTTGTCAGCGCTGTTGATTTTTTGCCAGAACCTTTATTACAAGATTGTGTAGCTTCGCAGAATAACTAAATATATTTTATTATTAACGAGGTTTTTAACAGAATTATTATTCTGGTGCATTTTGTGTTGATGTGGAAAACCTTGCCAAGATATGAGAACATGCATAATAAGGGTTCCGAACAGACTTTGTGGATCCTCAGATCCGATTTAGAACAGCCAAATCATAACGTTTTAAGTGAAATGACAATGGGTATTCCAAAAGCAATCGCTAATACTTAACACCAAGAAATTTTTCCAGTAAATTTTTACAAATATGAGCAAAGAATAAAGAAAACCTTATTGCTTATGCTTAAAATGTGTGATACCTATTGTTATTTCGCCTCGTTTGCGTATAAATACGGCCTATCTAACAGGACAGTTTACTGAAAACTAAACTACATACATTTCACCGTTTTAGAAGTGCTACCAAGACATCTAACCCGATTAGTGCGTTAATGCCAATTCCATAACTTACTTACGGATTAAACACGGACAATAACTAAAAAGGAACTAATTTAAACCCCAGTACAACATTGTTAGTCACCAAAATTTTACTTTTTGGTAATTTAGTCCAGCTTTAAGTGCATCTTTAGTACTATAAGTTACACAAAAAACACTGGGGTTACCATTTCATCTAACCAAACAATATCAGTTAAATATGTATCTAATCTAGATAAACCTATAGAAAAGAAAAACCCGGCCATGATGGTATAAAAACACTCAAAACACAGCAACAGTAGACTTGTCTATTACCAAATTCACAGGATACCACAATATTTCCTTCACCATGAACAAATTTCCGATCAGAAGTGAGATATCTGTTAGGAAATTTACGATCAGAAGTGATTAAACTTGCTAATATCTGTTTGGAATCGATCCGTAAGTAAGCTAGGGTACCGACTGATGTTGTATCTGGCAAACCTTCTGTCTCAGGTCGGAGGAATGCTGTCGTTGATCGCGGAACACCGCGTTAGGGAAGGGGAACCACAGAGCCCGGTGGGACGAGCGCGGACTCTGCGAAGAAAGGGCTATGCGCTGCTTATCGTGGGCTATAGTCTATTGCTATGGGGTCAGGTTTGTCGCAACCAATGCCTAGTCTATGGTGTCACCATAGACGGTACAGTCGCAGGACTAAAAGCTCCTGTTTCTTAATTTCACATTGCATTATACACTCAATGTTTTCAATTTGAATGAAAAGTTTACCTGATGTTTAAAAACTTTGTTTAAGGTTAAAGGGATATCTTTTACCTTGGAGGAATCTTACCTATAACAGAAATAACAGCGTCCTATAAGTCTATTTCGTGTTATAAGGATTTTAAAGAGGTTATGGAATATATTTTGGTGCGTCAGATCGGGAAATATGCCTCTGTTACTTTCATTAGTCATGTTATCTAGGGTTTTGTTTATGTTCACGTTTTAGTAAAATAAAAGTAAAATGATACAAAAATCATGATCGTATGATATATTAAATAAAAGATGATAATAAATACTAAACCTATTCGTAGCTTTTTACAATACAAAAATAAACATCGCACAACAGTAAACAATCAGTAACGTAGCTCCATGCAGTCTAGCTTCATAAATACTCACCGTTTACGCAAAATAAAGGTAAGCGAATAAAGTCGGGTCTTCTAAGCTGTCGGGGCGAATATAAACAATACCTAGTGACAAGCAGTGCATCTAAACATCGACAAAACTGCCGCCAGCTGCTGCGGCCATACTGCTTACTTCACACTGGTCTAGAATCTGCGACTTGAGCGCTTGGATGGGGTAAACGCCCATGGAAAGGGCGCGCGGGCCCGGCGAATGGGAGCCCTAACGGGAAACACACTGTTAGCACTCACACAAAACGCCATGCCACCGTCACGTCACTTACAAGTTATATATCACAAAATTTTGCCTGTTATTGAATTCGATATATATCGATTCAAATGTCATGCCAATCGGATGTCTTATTGTATCTTACAGTATCACACTGAAAAACATTAAGATAAAACACGGAATCATACATTCAAAGCTATGAGATGGTTTGAGCTGTTAGCTCGGTATCGAGTCGAATGATGACATGAAATACAACATTTTCATTCACAATCTGTCGCTAATATCGCTACACAGACCGAAAAGAATATAACTAGACAGGGTCGTAGCCAGGGTACACTGTAACCACTATGATATAACTCGTTTTACATAAAGAATAAGACACATTTTTGCCTATCATCAACGTTTCAAGGTAGAAATACAGTCAACTCCACAAGGGACCAAAAGTAATTTTTTATAGGTACACTTTATTGGCCTAGTTCTATATAACTAGGTATCAAGTCCTGGCTACGGACCTGAAAAATGGACGGAAGAAAACTGAAGGAGAACAAAAATCTTACAGAAACTTAAGTGGACAGTATCGATTGTACTATCGATATAACTGAAGTTAGTTAGTTATTCGCAAACTGATGATCGAATGATATATAAAAGCCAAAAAGCCACGCCTATTTATCGAGTACGATACCATCTGTTTGCACGTTTCTTCAGACATTCTCTGCGAAAAACGATGTACATAAATAATTTATATACCGACACACATTATAGTTATTTGTGTATGTGCGTTGTGTGTTATTTGGTTTCTGTTATGACGTCGAGATTTGAGCTCGACTTTTATTTTTTTATTGTATATATTAGTTAGTTCGTGTGTAGGTAGAGCACCTATGTAGATATATATAAATTAGGCAGTGGCTTGTATAAATATACCTTAGATATTCTATAAATATACCTGAAATAATATCCTAGTCAGATCAGCTCTCTCTTGAAGTCTACAAGTAATAAAAAAGGACCTCCAACCATCATAATAAAGTATCGAATGGAATGACAAGCGATATATCGCGAAGTGACACTTGGTACAGGGTGCCATTACAGGCCTTAATTGAAAGGATATTCATTTAATTGGTTCAAAAAAAGTGGTAAGTACATACTTAGAAAGATCCTTTACTTGTGATACTGTTTCTATTTGTATTTCTATTTATTTTTTGTATAACATTGTAATGATGAGTCCAGACCAGCGAACGAGAGCGAGCGGTATTCGACGATCGCTAACGCACGTTCACTTGCTTTCGCTGTTGTGCCAACACTATGCGAACACATATGTGAACCCCAGAGAAAGCCGGCGACGGAGTACGGTCGAAGGTAAACGAAGGATGGCAATCGCATGCTTTCGTCATGACGTCCACACTGGTACGTTCGCGTTCGTTTGTTAACCTTCGCTCGCGCTCGTTCACTTAGTCTGATCACCATTAGAATACTATTCAGCTAAGTACACATGCTACGTGGTACCCTGTACATCATTTAACTTAACGCAATATATCGTCTATCGTCCCAACAAGATATTTTATAGCAACATTCGATACCTACCAAATCGGTATCTACAGGAGGTTTCATAAAACCGTTTTGTTTGACTTAATAACCTAGCTCTCTAGACAAGTGGCGCTTCTAATTCCAAACTCACCTCGCGAATGGTCAGCGTGTGAGACATCATCTGGATGTTGACTTGCGATTGGCTGGTCGGCAGGTTGTCGGACGAGCGCGACCGAACCAGACGAGATCCGGTTATAACCTGCTTCGACTTGAGCGTCATCTCCGTTTTTATGAACACCCTGGATATGTATTGTGAGCTGTGGAGAGAGAAATGGGAATGTTAAATTCACATGGGTAACACCATCGTGTGTTTAAAAAAACTTTACAACTTCTTCTAAGGGTCATATGTCTTACCTGAGTGCGCGTATGCTAAAGGCGGTCCGTAACAGTTTGGTGGGCGAAGCGGGCATGTTGCGGCAGAACTTGTCGATGGCGTGGTCGACGCCGTTCTTGGAGGCCTCGGCGAACCACTCGGAGCTCTGGTTCGTCGCGTGCTTGTGGAATAGAATCAGGATCGCTAGAGCTACCCTGTAGAACACCTGTAAGTAAGAATAATGATTATAATTAGATTAATGTAAATTGACTTTTCCAAGTGTACAAATGTATCTAACTGGAATAAATAAATACAATACAATACAATGAATAATGTTGGATAATCCATAAAGCAAAATCTATCTCCCAAGCTAATTAAAAATAATAATTACAATCATTTTGAACATGGGCAATCCACACCGCATTATCTAGGCCCCAAGCGTTTATCCTACTAATATAATAAATGTGCAAGACTGTATGAATGTTTGTTACCGCAATCTCCATAAAACTTATTAAATTGAGTATGTAGTTAGTTAACATTCTAGAAAAACTGATAGGTTAAGCTAATTTTGAAAAAATTACCTTTAAAACTTTAAAAAGGGGTTGTAAAGTGTCTATAGAAAATTCATATTCATGTTCAAGTCACTGTGGGTGGAATGCAGACCATAAATCATGAAAATCCAATTTTCAAGTCTTCCGGTAGCACATTATGGTGTGGCACATGAAAACGTACCTTGATCCCTTCGCGAAAGAAACAGAGGAGACGAAATCATTATTTTTCTTTTTCATAAATCTAGATAATCAGACTTTCGAGAGCACATAGTGTGTCAGATGAAGACGTACCTTGATCCCCTCGTGGAAGAAGCAGTCCAGCACTCTAACTAGATGCGGGAAGGGCAGGGCAGCCAGGATCCACCACTGCCAATCCGCGTAGATCCTCTCCGGCCCGATGGCGCCTGATAGTCGCGACAGATGCTGGGCCGCCGACTTCTGCAAACATGCTGTTGGTTAGTGACCAAGGACAAAAGTAAAAGAGGACAAGTGACTAATGGGTCATTCCATTGTGACGGGTGGGACATTCTAACTCCTTTTTGCTCAAACTTCAAGTAATTTCTAAGAAACTGCCTTAGCAACCGGCTTAAAAATAACAACAAATTAAAGCCAGATATTTGTTTTAAATCATAATATCAAGGGACAGACTCTAATATCTCATTTAGCATAAAAATTAACTTCTTGTAAGTGTGACGGGTGGGACACCCAGGACACCCGCCTGTCTGAGTAGGTGGCTTCACATCCCAAAACAAGACAAACCATTAATATTTTGTTCAGCAGTTTTCTCATATGTTATTTCTTAAAGAATAAGGTATTATTTATTGATAAAATTAAATTAATTCAACTAATAATTTTCGAAATAATGCGTCTTATAGGGTGTGACGGGTGGGACATCAATTCGTGACGGGTGGGACGAGTAACATTGAAAAACATAAATGTTCATGAATTAAACATAAGAAACTGTTCGAAATGCAATTTATTTAGGGGACATGTATAAATCTAATTGGGGATGGTATAAATTTAATGCTAACACTGTTTTAGAGCAGAGAAAAGCTAAAAATGTCACCAGGTTTGTATCTCATGAACCATGATAGTAAGAAAGTTGAATTTTCACAGATTATGTATATCTGTTGCCGCTATAACAACAAATACTAAAATAACAGAATAAAATTAATATTTTAATACTTAATTATTAATTTAATTCTGTTTTTCTCCCATACAACAGACATGATTTTTGTAGGAAACCCTTCGCGCGCGAGTCCGACTCGCATTTGACCGGGTTTTTTCTATAATTATTATTTTTTAACTTCTCCTATACTTTCTCTGCCTTTTCGCGGAATTCATGGTCTGAAAAACAATTAATACCAATCCAGAATGAGCTTCAAAATCTTAATCATTATGGCAATCTCCATACTACAGGTACATACGTACATTCAAGAAATAACGAACAAAAAGTAAGATTTTTGTCACCAAAGCCCATCATAAACGAAATGAATAAATAAATAAAAAAATAACACCGAAGAAATACAAATTCATCCAATTTTTATAAGGTCCCTCATCTCCGTGACGGGTGGGACATCATTTCCATACTTAATATTTCCATGCGTAATTACTTTATCAATGTTCTTTTAAGCTAAAACTATAGCCCATCGCATAATTGTTACTTTTGCAAAGCTGGAAAACAATAGGTTTGATATTCCCAAGTCAGGCTAAAAAAATATATATGTTTGCCGTGACGGGTGGGACAGGAGGTAAGCATTTAGTTGAACCCCCACAACTTTTTACCAAAAATAATCTCTTGTGATATCTTAGCGCTGTTTAAAACTTCACAAATTGCATTTTCTTTCTGGATAAACATTTTTTACAATGGCTAAATAAATGGCGTATAAAAGTACTGCTAACTTAAGATAAAAATACAGTACAATAGACAACTGCACTACGGTTGACTTCATGAACACTAAAAACTACGAAAATCGTAAAAAAATATAAAAAATGGCCAGTTACTGTTGAATTACTCCAATGGCTTTACTATAGTCATATATTCAAGTCTCAATTATGCAATTTAGTTTTTTGATCTGGGGTGTCTTCTTCGCTGGAATGACCCTAATCTTAGGAAGGCTCGGTGTAGGATTTTATATTTATTTAAAGCCTTTATTCAGAAAAAGATTTACAATTTGTTACTTTAATACTATAACTATTGTTACGATACCCATAATTCTTCTGTTTGCCTGCCCTCTTTTGGCAAAGGCCTCCTCTTGCCTCTTCCACTTTGCTCTATCTCTCCAACCTTATCCATTTATTGAATGAGAATCATTACTTTGCCATAACACACTTCATAACTAGCACGGAAAGAAAAGTTTTATTGTCTAGTCTACATTAAGAGTCTACTGTCATTTTTGTTTATTCTTCCGAATGAATTAGTTATACCATAATCAAGAAGTCGAAGTCGAATTAGTTATATTGGTCACCTAGGTATGTTGTTACGAAATTTTTCTTGACCAAATTTGAAGGTATGCTGACTAAGTATTTCTAAGTATTGTATTTAACACTAAGTAGCTTCTTAATCCATGTTTTATAATTTTTTTTAAATAAATATTCTTATTTCTCGCTATTTCTTAAATTTTTTATTCGCTCGTCCTCCCACCTTTTAAAGTCTCCCGCTATTTATGTGGTGTAGGATAATAGGATTTAAAGCCGCTACACACAGTAGCCATGACCGGGCTGGAGGCGAAGGCGTGCGAGTTGTATCCTATTGGTGCCGCATCGCCACCACCCCCGGTGTATGGTAGTCTTTCACATTATGATGCTGTTGGTAAGCGATCAAGCATAAAAGTGACAAATCACTAAGCTTAGTAAAGCTCTTTGTAGGAATAGGATTTAAAGCCACCACACACAGAAGCCGTGGCCGGGCCGGAGGCGAAGACGTTCGATTTGTATCAGTGTGTACAGATAAAACTATGATTCAAAATACATGTTTAAGGAATAAAAACATATAAACATAATTAAAAAATAAAAACATATAAACTTTTAAATGGGTAGATAGAAGAGCAGGCGAAATCGTATAGACTACGCGGGCGAAGCCACGATCGGAAAGCTAGTATAAAATAAACTGCAAACGTAATATTGTTTTACGACGTAGTACGTGGCTCGTAAACTGATAAACCCATCTTGGGTGCATTGTCCTTGATGTGGGAAAAGAGTGATGCAATCTCACAATAACATTGTCAGGACGTTGGTTCAGATCTCGGGAACACAATATAAGAGAGAATACATGAAAGCTTTTGGCTGAAACCCTGCTTGATTTATTACTATAAGTAATAAGTATCACTACATAGTATTAAACAAAGTCGCTTTTTCTGTCCCTATGTCCCTATATCCTTATGTCCCTTTGACTGCTTAAATTTTTAAAACTACGCAACGGATTTTGATGCGGTTTTTTTTAATAGATATAGTGATTCAAGAGGAAGGTTTTTACGTATAATAAAACCGTGCGAAGCCGGGGCGGGTCGCTAGTTTTATTATATAACTAGCGACCCGCCCCGGCTACGCACGGTTTTATTATACGTATAAACTATAAATAAACCTTCCTCTTGAATCACTCTATTTATTAAAAAAACAGCATCCGTTGCGTAGTTTTAAAGATTTAGGCATACAAAGGGACATAGGGATATAGGGACAGAGAAAACGACTTTGTTTTATACTATGTAGTGATTCCGTTAAACAAAGGAATTTTCATAATTCACACTTACAGTTTGTCATAAACTTTTTTTAATGCATCTGTAGTAGTTTCATTTTGTCTAGTTTAGGAAGAGATACCTTTGGTGGTATCTCGGTGCTGTTTGCGTCTTAGTCTAATGTTACCTAAACATAAACTTTTTATTTATTACTTGTATCTGCCCGAGGCTTCGCATGCGTTGTTCTTTGGAAACGTTTCAATGTTATTTCTAACTAGTGACACGCCTCGGCTTCGCACGGTTTTATTATACGTATAATCCTTCCTCTTGAATCACTCTATCTATTAAAAAAAACAGCATCAAAATCCGTTGCGTACTATTAAAGATTTAAGCGGGACATAGTGATATAATGACAGAGAAATCCACTTTGTTTTATACTATGTAGTGATGAAAAGCAGACTTTTTTTATTTCAGGGCTTGAACTACATCTATTAGAAATTTCATCAATTTAATTCTTCTTTTATTTCTCGTATTTGCATGAAAGAGTAAAAAACATCTATAAAAACTTTCACGTTTATAATATAAAAAGATTTATATTGTAGTGTATTAAGTAAATCAGTCAGTCATCTAGTACTCAAAACACAAGCCTAGCTTAGAGCTAGATGAAACTGTGTGGATTGTCCAGCATTATTTATTACCATTAACTCTCACGTTTATTAACCCCTCAGACTACCATTAACCCACGACTGGTAAGTGCCATCAGTCAAGGCAACGCAAGGGTTCAAAGAGTTTGAACGATCGTTTTCCTCATTAATAATTTAAGTAGTGCCGTTCACCCTGGCTATCGAGACAGGAGCAAGTAGCTTGTAACCTCTCTGATAATGTTATTGATGATTTTGTTTACTAGCTCCCAGATTGTATAGAATTTTCGAGAAGGTACTATTGTATCTATTTAGGTCTTATCGGGTAACACATATGAAATGCAGTGTTTATAAAATCATAGACTTCGGCATGCATTGCTGACTGATATGATAATGATTCGTAGGTTCTATTTCGATGTTCGGGTTATTTTGAACTAACTGTGCCACGCGGCTTTGTAAGCTTGAAAATTCACGAAAAGCAATCTATGTTTTATTCCAGGCCTAGAACTACGTCTATTCAAAATTTCAGCACGAACCGTTAAGTAGCTAGTTATGATGTGAAGAGGTTACAAACATCCATCCATTCGTATTCATATAAAATATTAGTGTGATTTACTTTTTAGTGCTATATACAGACAAACACGTAACATGTGTAGTGTACCAACTAAGACGAAAGGGGGTGATTCTAGACTCCGAGGCGATCAACTTTTGTGTATATTTTTTTAAATTTAGTACCATTTTAATTACCCAACATAATATACAAAATCCAAAAAATCATAAAACGTAAGTTGATCCCTCAGGGCCCAGAAACACCCACTTTCGACTCAGTAAAAATGTTATGTGGCACCCTGTATATAAACAACTATTTAATAGCTTATGAAAAAATCAAACAAACAAGTCTAGTCGTCACACACATGTAGTCGTAATAGAAAGACGGGGCAATATCAATAATTTATCAACTAATAGCTTTTTCCGTACAAAATATGGGGTTTCGAATTTTACCGCACCATTTCCGAGAAAACAAAAGAAAGGTAAACATCACTATTACTTATAATGATACCCTTTTCCGTATTTATTACTGTGACTCAGATATTGATGCGTGCTTTCCAAATGACGTAATAAATAATTGTATTTTATTGGTACAGTACCTACTACGAGTATATAGTAGATACAGTTATTACAAGGCGAGACAGTAAATTAATGTCTATAAAGTGACTATGTAGTATGCTTTTAATTACAAAGTAATAGACGACCTTTGTGGCGCAGGCGAAGGTAAACAAGAAGTTGCGGATTCGTTTCTCGGGACGAACTTCAGATCGAAATCAAATTTATGTGGGAAGAGATACGAAATTGCTCTCAGTAGCCACCGAACTCTGTTTACGTATCTCTTCCTAAAATAGACCAAATAAAACTAATACAGATGCATTAAAAAAGCTTATGATAGTTATAGTAAAATGAACGTTTGGTTTTTGACTATTCCTTTGTATAATAAGACTAGCGACCCGCCCCGGCTTCTCACGCTTTTATTATACGTATAAACCTTACTCTTGAATCACTCTATCTATTGAAAAAACCGCATCAAAATCCGTTGCGTAGTTTTAAAGATTTAAGCATAGTACATAGGGACATAGGGACAGAGAAAGCGACTTTATTTTATACTATGTAGTGAAGATACAATCATTGGCGACGCTAAAGTGCCTAAGACTTAAAATCTATTTCAGATTTCACTCATTATTAAGGACCTCATCATTAAGTACTCACATCAACATAAAATTTATATGGGAAGAGATACGAAGTTGCTCTCGGTGGTCACCAAACTTTGTTTCTACAAAGGCATTAAAAATAGCTTATGATAGTTATAGAAAAAGACTGATTTTTGAAAATTCCTTTGTTTAACATCACTACATAGTATAAAACAAAGTCGCTTTTTCTGTCCCTATGTCCCTTTGAATGATTAAGTCTTTAAAACTACGCAACGGATTTTGATGCGGTTTTTTTTAATAATAGAGTGATTCAAGAGGAAGGTTTATAATTATAATAACCGTGCGAAGCCGGGGCGGATCGCTAGTAATAAATACGATACAATAGGCGACGCTAATGTGCCTCGGGGTAGCGCCATTAGTTTACTTTTTTTACGTTACTTTTGTATCGGTATCAGCAAGGAATTAAACCAAAGCAAATGCTTGAAATCACGTACCCTTGCGTGTGGTCGCTGCACTATAAAAGTACCCTCTAATTTATTCGTAAAGGCACGAGCGACATGCGATGCGATACCGTCTTGCATACGACAACGACGTTACGGTAAACAAAGTAAAATTATTCATTACTTCGCACGAAATATAAAATGATGCTGAAGTTGTGGTTATGGCAAAATATTGGAACTTATAGACAAAACAAAAGACTGTCGTCGGTTCAATGTCTGTAAATGATATTGCTTCAACAAAAAAATACAAAGTGCTTTTATTTCCTTTAGAACTTACACGACTTTTGGATATGTCAGAAAAATTAAATTACCTACATTAGTAAAACTAGGAAAAGTGATCATGCTTTTTTGTTTACTTCAATCTTTTTATAGGTAAACTAAAGAAGTGAAGAAGAAACCTTTAACGTGACCGTGTTAAGTTAGCTGTTACTTTTCGAGTTGGAGCAAAACCCGTTCCAAGGTTTTTTATCCTCTAGGAATAATATGATATTTTCGAATAGTTTTACAATTTGTTTGATTTCCTCTTTTTATTGATCGTTCAATGAAGTATAAAGCTAATTTATGTTTAGGTTTGAGTTCATTTCTTAGATCTCACTTATTTAAGTTTTCATTTACCTACTTTAATTTTTAATATGTTTAGTTGGGTTCAATAAAAAAAATTCGATGTAGCTATGTCTCAAAAACATTAAAATACCTATAACTACTTAAGCTGAAGTGTTCTATTTGCTGAGATTTTCATGTAGGATGCTCTTTTAAATTAATAATAATATTTTTTCGAGAGCCTGCTACACGAATACGAAACATTGCTTAAACATTGCTAATAAGCAATGTATTCGTTCGTATTCGTGTAGCAGTTTCATTTACTTTAGGCAATGGCATTAAATATAAGACGAAATAGATCGATCGACGCACAGATCTCGACAGAAATAGTCAAGAAGCAAATAGTTTATGTATTAACTATGTAACTTAAAATGACTTCAAAAGAGCCGTTGGAAGTAGGGCATGTAAAAACCGGGTTATTTTATAAACCGGTTAATTCGGTTTTTCTGATTTCAAAACCGGTGAAAACCGGTTTTTTCGGTGATTTCGGTTATTTTCTACAAGACGAATTAAAACAATAAAATCTGTATTAAAATGTACTTATATTTATCTAAGGACTCATTAACTTGACTTAAATCACATTTCTTATAATTAAAACATATAATGTTGTCGATAGTAACAGAAATGTACCACCTACAGTATTTTTTATACCACCAAGGTAGCAAACAGCATGCGGCCCGCCTGATGGCAAAAGGTTACCGCAGCCTATGGACGCCTGCATATCAGAGACATTGCACGCGCGTTGCCTACCCTTGTAAATGTCTTAAAAGACTCTTTTTTTCATCCTTTTTTTTACCCTTGGGACACAACCTGTCGCCATGTTCCATTTGTTCGTCTGGTCGGACCAAAGATTTTACGCAGCACCTTACGCTCAGCCACGAGGAGTTTGTTTTCTTGTTTCAGCGTCAACGTCCAGGCTTCGCACCCGTAGATCAGAATAGGACGTATAACAGTTTTATATATTCGGATTTCGGTGCTTCGACTCAGAAGTCTGGACGTCAACACTTTATGAAGCGCTGCACTGCACCGCAAGGTGTTCTGGATGCGAATGTTGATTTCATCTTCCCTAGAACCTGTATCTGTTATATTGCATCCTAGATATTTGAAGCTTGCAGCACCCTTATACACCACATGTCCCGCATCTAAGTCTTTACGTTTAACACGGGCGCTTCATGTGGATGTATTCAGTTTTGTCGTGGTTGTTTGCAAGCCCTACAGTTCTAGCCCTTCTTTCTAACTCCGTAAGCTAGAGATTCATTAAAATACGCTATAGTTCATTTATTTCAATCAATCTGTCAATCGACTATATTTCTTATCAATCGTTAATATCGTTCCTTTATGTCTTTAAAACATTTTAAATCCTTTCTCCTGCTTCTACACTTGCGACCTATAAACTGGAATCACTTCATCGCTGGTTTCTGCAGACCATATTTTACAGTTTCCATGGAATAAACTGCAGATTGGTGTATACCATTTAAAAAGAAATTTTGTTAGCTTTCGAATGGTATAAAAATATTATATATATTTATATTTAATTTAGTTTCCTACCTTCATTTAGTGAATTATTACAATAGGTCGAAGTTGTTGATGTTTAAATTTATAAGAAGTAATATGAAAATATCAAATTTTTATTTAAAATCTTTGTTATTTCTCGCTTTATATTTTGTATTGCCCCCCCTGGCCCTAATGACTGCTTGTAAACAGTTTTTCATTGACCTATTGAGTTTCTTGATGGAATCCTGTGGAATTTCCTGCCACTCTTCGATAAGAGCAGTTTTTAGGTCTTCTATTGACGCCGGAGCTGGAGATCTTCCTCGTACCCGCCTTTTCAGCTCGTCCCACAAGTGTTCGATAGGGTTCATGTCAGTGCTGACGGCTGGCCAGTCTATTGTGGGAATCCCGACTTCTTCCAGGTACTGTTAAGTCGCACGAGCGGTGTGGCAGCGGGCATTGTCGTGCATTAGCAGGAAATTTTCGCCAATAAACCCGGCGTAAGGGAGTACATGGCCCAGCAGAATGTCGTTGATATACCTTTCTGCGGTTAGTCCTCCACCCCGACCTCCACCGGGTACGAATACCAGCTCCGTTTTAGCTTCAATTGAAATCCCCGCCCACATCATACAAGACCCACCCCCATATTCCACTGTTTCCGCTATACAGCATTGTGCGTATCACTCTCCCGGTCTCCTGTAGACTCTCCGTCGACGGTCGCTGCCATACAGGCACATCCTAGTCTCGTCCGCGAACAAAACTCGGCTCCATTGCTGTATATCCCAATCTAAGTGATCACGAGCAAACTGATGTCGGGCTTGTCGGTGGGCTGTAGACAATTTGGGTCCCGTAGCTGGCCTTTTCGCCGAAGTGCATCGCTGTCGTCCAGATCCTGGTCTTCGGACTAAATTTCCAGTCTCTCTAAACCTCTTGTATACTTTGGAGACACAGGACTGGCTCAGATGAAGCTGTCGAGCGATAGTACGCTGAGAGAACCCTTGCTGGATTAGGGTGAAGATTTGAGCGGCTTCTATTGGTGTGCTTTCCATTTTCTTGTAATTCCAGTATTTTGAGTGACGTGACTGATTGGACTGATGACAAAATTGCATAAATTCCAATTTTTATAGGGATTCAGGAGTTTGAAAAAATTGATATTTCGTTCCAAAAAATTATGTCTTTTGTTTTCACGTTCCATGACATATGATGAACATTTTTTTCGCTATGATATCGAAAGAGTTTGAAATCCAATAAAATTATCTTTAAAATAATATACCACAACCTACAGTTTATTGCATGGAAACTGTAAAATATGGTCTGCAAAAACCAGCGATGAAGTGGTTCCAGTTTATAGCTCGGAAGTGTAGATAAATATTTCTCTTCAATAATCTCTATCTGGTAAGATTTACATATGACAATCTTAAAATGTTATAAAATAGTTAGATGGATCGTAATATTATATGCATACACTGCATAATAACACTAAATAGTTTTCTTTATCACCCAATTTTAATACAGATGAGGGACAAATTCTTGAGTTTGAAGAAACAAATAATAACCGAAAAAACCGGTTTTCCTGACCAAAAAACCCGGTTTAAAACCGAGGTAAAATCAGTCGGTTAACCGGTTTTTCGATTAACCGAATAACCGGTTTACATGCCCTAGTTGGAAGCCGTCACAGATTATGCACCTGCCATGACTTTCACGATAAATGAAATACTTTGAAATCAATCTATCAGTATAGTGCTTTGCTAAAATTGCGATTCATTTTTCAAAGACTGGAGCGCTACAAGATTATCTGACTTTATAGATGTTTAAGAGGCGGTTCACAAATCTACGTTATGCTGATTTAGGTATTTCGACACCGAGTGGGCGGGGCATCGTGCTACGCAAGCGAGTATTGCTATAAAATCTTGATCCACGAGTAATTTTTACAAAGTTTTCTTAGGATTGATTTCGGTAGATGATTTTTTTATGTGAATCAAATATCGCTTCCATAGATTTATAAATAATTTAATAGTATCTGTTTGTCTTATAGTTTTTATGTAATTTATGGTAATTTTATTTATACTTACTATGTTACTATTACATTAAAAGTGAAAGTCTGTGAGAATGTTTGTTATAATTATTGCAGTAACTACTAATTTATTTTACGTAGAATAACACATGTGAAGTATTATTTTGAAATTAACCTTTGAAGAGGTTAAATAGGGTGGTTCAAGACCTTAGTAAAGGAGCATTATTTGTCCTGTTGCCAGTGAACGCATACCTGATTTCCTATGTATGAGTATATAAGTAGTATATGTAAATATTATATGTAGTATATCAAATTGTTAGGTATTTGTATTTATATACGAGTATGTATATTAGTATATCGTTATTTATAATATATATAAACATAAGTATTGTATTTATAATAATGTAGGGTATTTACATATGCACACAGATCCCCTTATACTCTCCAATGATTCTATCCATCCAAGGTTGTCTGGTAGAGATCGCTCTTCAGCGATAAGACCGCCAATTGTCACTTAGTCTAAGTAATTTTATGGTATTTTGTTATTTTTTATTAAAGTGTGCAATAAAGCATTTTCTATCTATCTATCTATCTAAATTTTGTACACAGTGCAAATAAATTTTGAAGTGAATAATTAAATACGTATTTTTATGTTTTACAATATAACCCCTAGGGCTTTTGCAATAATTTTTAGGAAAAGAAAAATAACTTTGCCTTTTTCTCTCATTCACTCAAAACATGATACCATTACCTGAAAACCAATACGTATGTAAATAATAGATAAGCGCATCCGCTCTTCGCGTCGGCTCTAAATTCCAAAAAGTGGCCTACCCACTAAAGAATAAAACGTAGTGATTATTCTCAGCCTTGGACATCGATATAGTTCTCAATTTGACAAATAAATTTACAAGCGGGCGAAGCCGTGGGGCGCAACTAGTAATATTATAATGTGAAAGATTTGTATGTATGTAACGAATAAACTCACAAAGTGACCGATTTCGAAGACTCTTTCACCATTAGAATGCTACTTATCCTTCAGCAACATAGACTATATTTATAAGTAAAAAAAAGGATCCCTACTAAAACTTAAATTATCTAAAACAAGGTGTAAAAAAGTTAGTCACAAAATGTCTTTCGGCGCGTGCGCTACGAAAACTATTGATGATAGAACAAAACAATGTACTACGACTTTGCAGAACACATTATTATCTACAAAAAATATCGCTACAATATATGTCTAACTATTACAGTGACGTCATAATAAATATTCATTTAAAAAACGCCATCATTAACGCCGTCGTCGCAAGAAAAGGCTCTTTATTTGTACCCTGGTATAATAATAATAATGCAGGACAATCCACACAGCACCATCTAGTCCCAAAATTAGCTAGTCAAAGCTTGTGTTATGGGAACTAGAAAACTATTATAATTATATAGGTAATACAATATGTATATGGATAGATTTTTTTTTATTACAATAAAAAACGTATGCGACTAATTATTATTTTTTAAAAAATGTATTGAATGAAATACATGTTGAATTGATTAATTGATTCCAAACAATAAACTTGTTTTAATTTAAATATTGTTATTAATAAAATAAGTGAAACGATACCAAAGATTAATTTTAGGGACATGAATAAGGCGTATTAGATTAAAAATAATTAAGTAATTTATATCCTCAGTTTATACGAAAATAAAAAAAAACGCCTTAAATGAAAAATAAACTTGGAAAAATTAAAAACACCTCAAATTCGTAGCAACATACCCTGGGTTTAGTCGGAAACGATCACGTGATCGAAATTTGTCTGGGTGTTTTTATAATAAAAAACTAATTTTTAGCTGCAAGCAGCTCGCGTCGGTTGTGTAGGCTGTTTTTTTTTATTTAGAACCCCTTTTCGTAACCTACACTCCTGAATTAGTCGAAATCGAAACCCATGACAATATTTTGCGATAAAAAATGTAGAGGAGGGGCTCGATTTTTTTTCTTCCTATTAAAGATTATACCCTCTATACGATTCCGCCATCCGAAATTATCTATCGGTACGCTATCCGGTAGCAATTCAAAAGCGGGGGGTCTTGGGGGTCAAAAAAATTTCACCCCCCACAACGATTTGGAACCTTCCACACGACCCCACAAAAATCTGACCCACCCCCCTACAGTGCCGAAGAACCCCAGGGGGGGGGGGGGGTCGAGGGGGTTGTCCTGGGGGTCGTGGGGGGAACGCAGCTCAGCGAGCGAAGCGAGCCATACTGGTCCCGGTGTCGCATCTCGGCTCGCTTCGCTCGCCTCGATGCTCTTAAAAAAACCTCAAAAATGGGGCAAAAAATAGTTTTTTTAAAAAAAGGGGGTCTGGGGGTGCAAATGGGTCTATTTTTTTTTGGTTTCCGCAATTATTCGTCCTCCTCTACGTGACTACGAAAAGATTTTTTTTCCATCGCGAGCCGTTCGGGAGATATGAAAGGGGGTTCTAAAAAGGGGTCATGGGGGGAGGTCGATTTTTTTTCTTCCTATTAAAGATTATACCCTCTATACGATCCCGCCATCCGAAATTATCTATCGGTACGCTATCCGGTAGCAATTCAAAAGTGGGGGTCTTGGGGGGTCTTAGGGGTAAAAAAATGTAACCCCCCAAAACGATTTTGAACCTTCCACACGACCCCACAAAAAAATCTGACCCACCCCCTACACGGCCGAAGAACCCCAGGGGGGGGTCGAGGGGGTTGTCCTGGGGGTAGTGGGGGGAATGCAGCACGGCTCGCTTCGCTCGCCATGCTGGTTCCCAGTGTCGCATCTCGGCTCGCTTCGCTCACCTCGATGCTCCACCCAAAAAAAACCCTTAAAATAGGCCAAAAAACGGTTTTTAAAAAAAAAAGAGGGTCTGGGGGTGCAAAGGTGTCAAACTTTTTTTGGCTTCCGCAATTATTCGACCTCCTCTACGCGACTGCGAAAAGACTTTTTTTCCATCGCGGGCCGTTCGGGAGATACGAAGGGGGGTTCTAAAAAGGGGTCATGAGGGGGGGTCGATTTTTTTTTCCTTCCTATTAAAGATTATACCCTCTATACGATCCCGCCATCCGAAATTATCTATCGGTACGCTATCCGGTAGCAATTCAAAAGTGGGGGTCTTGGGGGGTCTTAGGGGTAAAAAAATGTAACCCCCCAAAACGATTTTGAACCTTCCACACGACCCCACAAAAAAATCTGACCCAACCCCCACACGGCCGAAGAACCCCCGGGGGGTCCTAAAGGGGGTTCGAAATTTAAAAAAGTGGAAATTTTCCCAAACTCACCCCCACCCTCCCTACACATTTCCGAAAAAAAAACCATACTTCCCCCTCCACCAACAGGGAGAACAATCATGTCAGTCAGTGAGCGAGTGAGTCAGTGAGTGGTAAACCAATTTTATATAAAGGGTAATAAAATAATACCATACCTTGCTTTCTTCAACGATAGAATATTTAGTTATTTTTTTGTTTAGTAACGCATTTGTATTTATTTTTCCCCATTTCGGCTTGTGATAAACCTCAGTTATAATAAAAATAACTATCTGGTAAAATATGTAATAATCATGTTACGAATTTAAAAATTATTGAAATGCGAAGGTAAATATTTACAACGATCAAAACGTTCCAACTCGCTCATAAACGCTGCATTTTTGGGCGTTTCGTCCGACGGAGAGTGCGAGCAAAAGTGACATAGGTCCATCTTCGACAAGCGCTCGCGCGGTACTGAGGGCAGATTGCCAGCACAATGAAATATATACGTTTTTTAATAAATTCATTAAAAAAAATTTGTTGGGATTTAAAACGTAAAATTAATATTGTAGTTTAAGAAAACAATGAAGATTATTTTGGTATAAATTTTATGTCAAAATGATGTAGAACTTTGGAGATATTAGGGTTTGTTTCGAAGCCTTTTCGATCGATAGTTAACCTCGGTTCAGATTTTTTTCCCTTCATATAAAGGCATATAACGAAAATGTATTAAATTATTATCGAAGAATGGGATATTTGTTACCTTAAAAAAAATAGTTTTATGGTCTATATTCAATGGAATCTTCAAATTAGAGCTCCCAAAATAGGTCTCCGAGCGTTTTTGCCTAAACTTGCATCGGGAGAATGATTATAACTAAATAAACAAACAAGTTATCTAAAATCTGGTTAATTATTACTGAAGTTGAGGAAACAATCTACTATTAACAAGAAATTGTTATTTCAAGCAACGAACGAAAGCTATAGAATTTGGACGACGAATAAGTGTATTTTCACCTTTTTTCGTAATAGGGGCCTTAAATTGACGTAGGTAGATAAGAATGATAGGTGTGGCTTTTACATTTATGTAAGAGCGCCAGCAGACTGATTAAAAACCTAATCAACTTATGTACAGCGACGGATATATATAAGCGTCAATATAATGGTTTCATTCAGTTGATAAGTACAAGAATAAAAAGCAAAGTTTGGTTGTTATAACGGCTAACCAAGGCCCATCCGCTTCGAAAGGAATCGAAGGATTTGTGGAAGAAAGACTTTCAATTTGTTTCAAGAGAGAAAGACACTTACGGCATGTTTCTTGGCGATCTGCATGACAGTTTTCCACGTGACCTCGTTGAGGAGTTTGGTCTGTGTGATGAACATCTTCTCCTTAGAAGCCACCAGACTCGCCATGCAGTGGTAACATTCTTCCTCTGTGGACAAAAGAAGAAAAGGCTTAGATAAAGATCATGGGTCTAATCAGCAGAGAACCGCGCATTGAAGAACAGAAAGACACGGGAGCTAAAATGTAGCCTCTTTCCACTGCCGCGATTTTGAAGCGCGTCTTGTGTTGACTGGTGCGATTTGATACTGATACATACTTGAACACACAGACGTTTTCAAGTATCTATACACAACTTCCTGAATCGCAGGCAGACCTTTGCTAGCCGAGCCACATCGGTCGTCACCCTTAAATGTATGTATGTGGTAGCAAATAAATGCAATATATTTGTCAATGTGCTATGTGACAAATGGAAATCAACTAGGGCTAGTTGTTTGTAGAATCATTTAAGCTGCATAGCGGTGTCAAGTTTGCTCTTGATACCCCATTGTGGACTTTATTACTGGTTTCTACCCCACGTTCGAAAACAGAACAAAACCCAACCAATCAAACTCTCAAATTTATCCCATAAATTCTGCATACGCAATCCAGTCAACAATGGCTGGCAAACTCAATCTAAAATCCGATTACTGCGGGCACTGCGAGCGTTTGTACAATATAAAAGGCCAATTAACCTAGAACAAACCCCGGCTGTCGAGTCGCTCGCATGACAAATTGGAGAGGGACTTCCAATTTGCGATCTCCCGCGGAAGTGCAATCTCTGTCAATATATGTATGTACGAAGCTAGCTGCAATAGTGCTTCACATCGATAGGTTTGAGATAGGCGACTGGCGTGTCGCATTAGGTATAGGTAGGTAGTACTTGCTTACCTAGTTAGTATTTTCTACTTTTAGGCTAATTATTAGGCCGGCGGGCGAAGGTCTGCCTGCATCGAGTTTGATTCCCGTCTTGTTACAAATGTTTGTAGTATCAACAAATATTTGTTCCAGGATTCTGTTCTGGGTGTTTTATATATATTTTTATGTACGAGTTCTATGTAGAGGTATTAGGTATATCAGGCATCTACTAATAACACAAGCTCTGCTTCGCTTTAGATGCCCAAGCACGAGAATTGTCTAGTATTTATTCATTTTATTCCCTTGCATTTTAATAGTAGTAATGTGAATATTTTAAACTAAAGTCTGTTCTATAAATACTTATTTTGATTTATAAATTACATACATATATATAGGAGATAAGACAATATTCTAAAAAAGTGTACGAAGTGTAAGGTAAACAACACTACTTATAATATCCATTCCCTAGTGACTTGTAACTTGTGAGCGGACGGTCTAATAAAGGCAAGGCGAAGAGTCGTATGAAATAGATAGTCTTAAATTAAATATAGTGGCCACAAGTCTGATCAGACAAAGTGGGAACGTGCTACTGAACATAATAAAGTTTGTTAGAGAATTGGATTTTAACCCTATAAGTTGGTAGATAAAAGGGCAATGTTTTAAAAACTTGCAGAATCATAGAAAATTTTACGACGCGGTTTTTTACAAGGCCGAAAGTTTCCGCTAATACCGATGGCGTGTCACTTGTCTTTGTTTTCAGTCAATTAATTGTTAGGGTCAATTCACAAACGGATGGTAGCGGTCGGTAAAGCCGCTGCGTTCATTAGGTACCTATGTTAGCAAAATAGATGAATTACATGTTATAATTGCATGCTTTTAATTTGATGAAATTATAATTGCCTGTTTTATTTAATAAGTTTGAGTTTTATTATCATACTAGCTATATTTAGATAATAAGTGTACCTCTTGTTTTATAGTTCTACAAGCTTTTTTATAAATTTATTTATTTTTATTTTATTTATTTTTTGTCAATGTTACAAAATTCATAAAATATAAAACACTGAACTGATTCATTCGGTGTAAAATTATTTAAACTTAATCTGCCCGTGGCTTAGAAAGCGTTATTTTTATGAATGAAAAGTAGCCTATCTTTTATTCCAGGTCTAAAACTACGTCTTTTAAGAAAATCAGCGCCTCTCCGCTGCATTGCAGCGCAGTGTGTTTCAGCCTTTATTGTTGTGAATTGAGCCTTAGTCTTAGGATAGAGCTTATTTTTTGCCAAGTTTTTACATTTTGTTTCCTTTTCGAACCACTAGGCTCACAAAAACCCCTCACAAATCGAATTTCAGTAGTCTACTACCGATATTCAATTTGCTAGGGTTTTTGTGCAAAGCGCCATCGATTTCCAATAAGTGCCAGTGTCTGTGCCAACATCGGCAAATTAACCGTGCGTAAATAACGTCTCAATCACAAATTGGATTATAAACAGGCAGATTCAACGAGGAATTTGATCACGATCTTTACAAGGCTTCTGTACTCGACTTTGCACAAGAACTTAGGTTCAAAATAAAGCAAGTTCGCTTGGCGAAAGCATTGGGCGAATGTATGAGATCTTTAGATACTGTAGATAGCGTTTTAAGTACTACACAAAAAAAGAAAAGAAAGTAAACCTTTGGTTTTTCGTTAGCTATTTTCTTATAATATCTATGTTCGATTTAAATTTTTAGTTTAATTATTAAATAATAGCTGCGCTCCACGGGTTCACCCACGTCAAAATTTATAAAAAGTAGCTTGTTTTACGCCAGGCCTAGAAACTCGTTTATTCAAAACTAGCGACCCGCCCCGGCTTAGCACGGTTTTATTATACCTTCCTCTTGAATTATTCTATCTATTAAAAAAACCGCATCAAAATCCGTTGTGTAGTTTTAAAGATTTAAGCAGTCAAAGGGACATAAAGACATAAGGACAGAAAAAGCGATTTTGTTTTATACTATGTAGTGACTAGCTGCGCTCCACTGCTGCACCTGTGTCAAAAATTATGAAAAGTAGCTTAGGCTTTATGCCAGGTCTAACGTGTATTCCAAACTTTAGCTTGATCTGTTGTTGTTTTGGTGTGAAGAGGTAACAAACATACATCCATCCACTTCTTTCGCATTTACAATATAAGTGTGATAAGGAAAAAAATACCATTCATCTTTGTCCAGTTAATATAGCTTCCTTCCTTTGACAATATTCCCTAAACAAATGGTGTCTCTAAGTAGAAATAGCGGTTATCGCTGCGGGTAAGGCTATTAGGAACGTTTCACACCGTCAACTTTGCTTTTAACGCGTAGAGTTGTCTGAGAAGGTTTTTAGCAGCAGCAAAATAAAAAGCCGGACTAGAACAGCTGTAGGTATATTATATACTTAGTGACTAGTAATGATCGGAAAATCGGACGCTTATTTACCTAAAGTTGGAGCGAAAACACATCATGGAGCTGTTAAAACCACCTATTTCAGGAATTTTGATGAATTCACAAGAAATCAACAATTTTCTAGAATGTTGATGTTTTTTGGCCGGAATCGTTTTTCATCTAAGTTGATATTTCTGGGCAAAAATATTTTTATATTAACATTCCAAATTTTCTGGTATGTTTTTTTTTTGTTTTTTTTTTTTGTTTTTGACTATTTTTATATACCTATCATTTATTAAATTCATGTTTAAATTCCTTTAATGTGTGTATTCATTTGTGCAATGTAAAATTAGACTTGTCTAAGTGCTTATTTTGTAAGCCTGTACAAAATAAAATTATTGAGTTCTGAGTTGACTTCAAATGTTCCATATCAAATCCTTAGACTTGAACTAAATTGATGTTATTTTCATTTTTGCTTTAAAGAATTAGAAGTCTGTCAGTCTTTTATAACACGCCAAATAATTAACTATCCGGCTATTGCATTCGTTATATCTATCGGGTCTGAACTAGAGTTAAAAGGAGGAATACTTCCTAAGGGACTCGGTAACCAAGTATGAATAGAGGCGATAAAAGCATTACTGTAAGAAATGGCTCGATAATTAGATTGCGGAGAGAAGAAAAGACGGGGAAAATGGACCGATTCTTGTAATCAAATGTTTTTTTATTGATATTCTTTTCGAATAGATTAGTTAGTTATTTTAATAGATAGATATAATCCTTTATTTATGCCCTATTAACATTTAGTACCTAAGTAAATATCTCTAATTTCACTGCATTTCTACAAGACAAGCGTCCTGTAGAAATGCAGTGAAATTTAGAGACATTTTCGCTTAAAGCGACTTCATCCAGGCAACCAAGGTGTAAGGAGATGATCATATGGGTATCATCATCGTAAAATCATATTATTAAGTTTGCAAAAACATGTTCTCGCTTTCGCGTTTTTCATTCCATATCATATGTTAGGATAAAGGATTATTTTTTACACTTTAAGGTCGTTGACATACTGATTTTATGACCGGCTTGAATAACTATGGCTTATTAGATCCTCAACTCAAATAATCAATCAAATAATCAATAACTTTTTTTCTTTAGGCTTACAAAATAAGCACTTAGACAAGTCAAATTTAATACTATAGGTAAGTACATAATTATCAAAATAATATAAGAAATAAAGTGATAATTGATTTTCAGTTCGCCTCAGTTTTTTGTCCACTAGTGGAAGAGGTCCTCCTGAAGAAAGGCCTCCCCTAACACACGTCATAGCGCCCCCTCTTCAGCTTGCCGCATCCAGCATCCTGCCAGCAGTCTTCCGCAGACTGTCATTCCACTACGTCACGAGGGCGTCCTACACTACGTTTGCCAAGTCGCGGTCTCCACTCAAGAACACGTTTACCCTAACTTTACATTACCTAAATAAAACGTACGTAAACAAATTCCATTTTAACGTGACGACATTCAGTATCATCGAACTTGAATTACGTAAAGCAGCGGGTGAACGCTCTGACACGGTGGCGTTCCACTTTTATGTCCTTCTTTTATTCATGAACAGCTGCGTCCCTTCAGCATGAACATTGATAGCAGATAGGTCATTTATTGAATAACTAGCAGCGCCTAGCGGTTTCACCTGCGGTAATCCTAACTTAGGCTGTGTCCCCAGTAGGCAAACAGTGAGCAGCCGACTGAGTTTGCGGCGTATCAGTTCAGTACGCCCTTCCAATACAGTTTGCTACTTTGCGCTCACTGTACGCAGTTTGCAGCGTTACGTGCGCCGACTGTCTCAGTTAGCGGCCGACTCGCGGGTTCCAATGCTTGCGATACGCACGCAAACTGATCTGAGTTTGTAGCTGTTCGCCACAAATTTGCGGCTCACTCAGTCGGCCGCTCACTGTTTGCCTACTGGGGACACAGCCATAGGTCATTTATTCAATAACTAGCAGCGCCACGCGGTTTCACCCGTGGTAATCCTTACTTTAATCTATTGTTTACACTAATTTGTAATGTATAAGTACCACAACTTTTTAATTTGTTAACGACTGTGTAGTCAAATCATTACCTACAAACCGAACAATCTTCCCTAACTTGCTTTTATCTCTTGTTTACACTATTCTCATGTAAGTGACCATGTCTTTTTTGAGAATAAAATATCTTAATTCCCGTTCCCGTGGGAATTTCGGGATAAAATACCTATGTTTAAAATGCCTATGTTTTATTCCAGACTATGATCTATCTCTGTGCCAAATTTCATCCAGATCCCTTCAGTAGTTTTTGCGTGAAAGAGTAACAAACATTCATCCATCCATCCACTTACACACATTCGCATTTATAATATTAGTAGGATGTACCTATGGTTAATATAAAGAAGTTATCTGTCTAATGGTCTGGAAATGCATATGTCCAGCAGTGGACTGGCTGTTAATTTTGGATGATAATCTAGCTAATATGAGGTAAGAAAAACATCAAAGAAAGACAGTATAAACAATTTATGATAATGTATTGCTTAACGAATTGGTAAACAATGAGCCACAACTTTAACCACGGGTCAAGGCTCCATTCAAAATTCAAGAAGCATCATCAAGTATACTATCTACTATCTTTTAGAAAAAATCGTAGAACAAAAGTTCTTAGTCTTGATTTACCCATGTCGCCTTTTCGAGGTTAATCGTTAAACACCTGTATATATATAATAAATGGGAAAGTCTGTGTGAATGTTTGTTATAAGTAATCTCCGTAACTACTTAAGTTATTTAAATGAAATATAGTATGTTAAGGTCCTAGAATAACACATAGGATATTAAAATTTGAAAATTTTAACCTCTGAGGGGGTTAAATAGGGTGATAAAGTTTGTAAGGAAAATTCTTATTCCTTGGTTTGATTCACTCAAAACTCGGTATATATAAACTGCAAAGTAAATAATTAGACACGTATTTTTATTTTTACGAAACTAGCCCTAGGAGGCGCGCAATAAATTTCTGAATGACAAAGAAATCCATGCGAAGCCGCGGGGCGCATCTAGTAACAGACTAAACGCGACAAATAAAATAAATAAAGATTAAAAAAAATAAAGATTACAATTTATTACTTTCAGACAGTTTTCAGGACCATTAACATTAGCAGATGTTTTCGAATTGAAATCGAAAGTAGTTTTCCGAGACGATATAGAAGTATTTGAGATAACAGGTGAAGTAAACAGTGAAGACATTAATAGTCTAGGTTAGTTTCAAGATGTGGGTGGGAGACTTCGTGCCTTGCATACTTAAACACTTATGTAATAGGCCAATTGAAAAAAAACCGGCCAAATGCTAGTTGGACTTGCGCACGAAGGGTAAAGAAACGAGTCGAAGGGTACTGTTGATGATGATGATATTTAAAAAAGGCAAAAATCTTGTCTGTTATTATAGGAGCCCCCTTAAATACTCTGTTTTTTTAGTATTTGTTATTATATCGCCAACAGAAATAAATCTCTGAACATTTCAACTGTACATATAACAGTTCATGATATATAGCCTGGTGACAGACAGTCAGCGGAATCTTAATAATAGGGTCTCGTTTTACTTTTGGGTACGGAACCCTAATAACAACTAGATAAGGATTTACAAGAGATGACACTGAGTACTTAACATAATCCACGAATGTTGAAAACCCCAGAATAGAATAAACAACTGAATAGATATCACTTGCGTACGTCTTGAAACAATTAACGATTCCCAGACAGGTAAATCCCACAAAATCGTTCAACTGTGCTAGTGTATTGTATTGTTAGCACGTTCATAAATTCATTTACAATCGTGAATAGAAAATGGGCAGTACACAAATTAATTCAGACGCAAAACCAGGGTTTGATTCTGCTAGCAAATCGCACATTGGTGTCATTTCATCTTACAATGGTATCGCCGCAGTATCGCTTAGAATAAATATTATATTTCTTTAGATGAAAGAAACTCAGAATAGTGCATTCTATTCGAACGATTGATATCTTATGATGGGTTTCAATCTTAACGCTTTTGGCGTGCGTCTCCCTATCTTAATTTCTTTAATCTAAGCCTCCTTAAGACTTCCAACTTTGGCGATTTAGCAACGATACCGCTGTAATAGTAAAGCAATTATTATTAGCAGAATAGGTATTTAGGCATAATAGTAGCTAAAGACAAAGACGACAAAGACAATACAGTAAGAAACAATAAAGTAGCGGGCATAAAACCCTTATTACATTCATAGCTAGGTATTAAACAGCTGGAGTTTATAGCTGGCCTCACCCACATATTGGCCGAGAGATATTCATAAAAGTATGCGATATTGGTCGTATTCGTTTCGCCGTTTATGGATGGTAAACTATTACTGGCATGACGAATTGAGGAGTGAAGTTAAAGATAATCTAGCGGTCTAGACGTTTGAGGTAATCAATAATTTAGATATTGTCAAAGTAGACCAGCTAGATCGGAATCGGACTGATGAACGATCATAAGAAAAAAAGCCAATAGAAGACTATAATGAAAATAACACGGTACTAGGTAATTCAAAGATTTATGTGATCAGAAAAAGAAGTTCATCGACCGGAGTGACAATAATGGATACGAGTAGAGTAGTTAAACTGGAGTTTATGATGGCGGAGAGAAGCTTTAAAATCTAGGCGTACGCAGATATTTAAGAGAATAGCAGAGCTATACATAGACTACACTCTCTGTACATCTACATTGTAAAATAATGTATCCAAATCTGGACAGAAGAAATTAAAAATATATAAAATAGGCGAGGTCTTAAAATGAAGTCAAGGTTAACAGAAAATATAGTTCAGAAAACTGCAATGCGTAAGACATCCGTGCCAAGAACAGATAGTCAAAATGTATCTCGTGGAAATTTACCTCAGAACAATTTGGCAGGATAGACGATATTAGGATAAACCCATCTTGGTTTATCCTATGAATCTCATTATTTTAAAGTAATATTTACCGTAGAAAAAACGCTATACTCTATATTAACTTATCTATAACGATGATGATATAAAATAGAATAAAAAATTGTAGACCAAGGAAATTGAATAATCAAGTTCATCTTTAATCATTCGTATAGCTAAGTATTGCGCTGCCTGTCTCTATTTTCCCAGTCAACTACAACCTGAGTCTCTTCAAGACGAGATAGAGAGAGTCTTCTAGTCCTTCGTGATATATATCACGAAGGACTAAAAGAACTAAAAGACTCTTCGACAACGTCGTCACTTACTATCAGGTGAGATTGTGGTCAAAGGTCTATTGTTTATATAAAAAATCTATCACCATATTGGTTCTAATTGTAAGCGTAAAGATAAGTTGGATATTCTAACCGTGTCAATTTGCAATTGTGTCGTATCGTGCCTCTGTCGGTAATCAGCTAATCAGGCATTAGCGTCTATCGGTAGCGCAAACTAACAATCAACTGAGCTCGTTGGAGTAATCAGCTCGGTGATATGTAATTGGTGGAATCATTGCATTGTGCCGCAGTGACGAGAAAGATTCAAATCCGGTTTGATAGATTAGATTAGACGGTTTAATTCGAAATCGAGAAATTACTTCCTTTATTTATCACAAATCGGATATGACATGGATATTTTCAAGATTAAGTATTTGTTTGCGCTACACCATTGTATTTTCGTTCAATTTAAGCGAGCTTTAGGCTTGCATATTTTATCTACAACCATCTACAATCTTATTTATTTATCTATCTAAGATTAAGTAATCATGTTTTGTAACGCGAAGTGTAAACCTGCGAACATTTGGTCAAGCGCACGCCCTAGCTTCGAAAATGTTTGAATTTAAGTATCTTTGTGCATTCTACGATAATAATTATTGTATCAGACCACGTCTCATTTTTATATATAAACAAAAATTAAATTGTACATATTTTAAAGTGACCGAATTAATAAAATTGAGTACTGACAGCTAAAAGACAACATTATTGTCCTCTTTCAAGAAAATAAACGAGATTTATGAAATTACTGTGGAACATTTCGAAACTTTAAATCGTATAAAAGATAAAGTAAAGGCCAAAAAGTACAAGCAACAAAAATAAACAGCAGTTAAACCGACATATTCACGACCGTCACAGTTCTTTAATTAAAAGAAACAGATGATAATAAAAATGCTAAAAATACGTTCTGCAAAGTTATAAAAAGATTCGTTTATAACAAAAATGTCAACAATCCGTACTTTGAACTTTGGGAGAGATGAAGCTGGTCCATTCATCGCTAACAGTGACCTGTGACCAGTGACGTAGTGGCCATGAGAAATGACGAAACAAGAGCCGGCTGCCGGCAAGATTATGAGTAATTCGAGATAATCAGCCGACGACAGGCACGAGACCGATAAACGGATAATCAAACGGCTGAATGAACTCTGATCAAGGACAATGTACAATTCGCTTAAGTATTTGCAGGTATAGCTGTACAAGTGGCGAAGAATGTCGTGGTCACCACGTGTCACGCTTAGCTAATGTCACGTGTAGGCCTATCTACTTTACAATGGTCACGATGATGGCACGATTTATCATTTAAAGGTTGAAGATTGAAGCGAAGAGAAAATCAATTATCACTTTATTTCCTGTATTATTTTGATAATTAAATATGTAAATGTACCTATAGTTTAAGATTTTAATAGTCTACGTGCTTATTTTGTAAGCCTAAAAAAATAAAGATATTGATTTACAAGGTTAATTTCGTCAGTATCAAAAACTTTATGTTACAAAACAGTCAGATTTACAGCGAGTTTGTACACAATGAAGCAGATTTGAATAGCTTCGAAAACAATACCTCGCTTGCTAATTAGTACACTTCTATGACAATAATGCTTGCAAACTCGCTACAAAGCCTACGTTCTACCCACGCTAAATACTTGTGAATACAACATATTTTAGAACAAATGCGTCATTTCTATTTAACAAAGTACCGATAAGGTACTTATGTAGGCTTTACGTTACTACGTGATATTGGTCAGGAGAAGTCATGACATTGTGGAGTTTTCAATGACGCAGGGATTTTCAACTCTCTCAGAAAATAACAGGGATAGACTTTTCACTCACACCTATCCCTCACAGAACAAAGTGCCAATGAGATAGTCATGTCATTGTCTTGGACTTTAAAGTGTTTAAAAACTGGCGAATTCACCACACCTAAGTATTAGGTTACAATAAAAGCTACTTTCATGTCATATCATAGGTATAAAGAAAATAAAAAGGATCGCATTGGAAAGAGAAAGAGGTATTGCAATGATCCTATCATTGTAACGTTGCATCGACAAGAGCTAGGCTCTTTAATTTATAATAATATATTAGGTTGGCGAACGGGGGCAGCTTATTTCGAGCATATCATATGCAAAGGTCTACCTTGTTGAATTAATAGTTATACTACCGAAATTAGGTGGACATCTAGCTGTTCAATGAGTAATTTAAAGGGCATTAGAACTAGGTACAACGGCAAAACTCACACTCCTAGCAACAATGAATGTGAATCTTTTCTGACAAATGACGAATCAGAGAATCTGTCTCCAATGGAACCAATTAAGAACTATTAAACAAGTACAAAGTGGAAGTATTAATAACCTAGTAACAGATCCGGCAGGCTTGCTACGTCAAATGCTTTTATCAACTGATATAAAGTATTTAACAGACGTAACGTGAATCAATGACCGGGCTAAGGACTATCACTTTGATGACGCTGATAGGAGAATGACGTATATATGGATGATGCACATCACGTATTAGGTTGAAGGAGCGTGTAGAGCTGGTTAATCTCTTGATATGTTGAGGCTATGATATAGGATAAATTAACCTGTGACGGTGACTGCTATCAAAACAACGCGGAAAGAGGCAGACATAATAGAGAAATCGAAGACATAAATCCTGTCAGGCTGCTTTCCTACAGTAATATTTTAACGTTGTTTACCGAATAAGGATATTTGGGAACAACAAGAAACCGCCAACATCAATTTCGATTTACTTAGATAGGATTACCCGAAAATTGAAGGGTCTTCATTAAGATTACCCAAGTTTCTCAGAGAGCTCAGCATCCTCGCAATAGAAGCCCGTTGATTGAATATGGAACAGTATAATCGTGTTACGCTTCTATTAGTTGAGCGAGGTGATTTGCAAGTTCACAAACTTAGGATAATAATATTACGGCCAAGATCTGAAAGGATTTTGGGAAATAGGAAAGGTAGTTTCCTTCGTTAGACAAATTGAATAGAGTTTCGAGAATTAGGGAATTTGGTAAATTATTATTAGAAATTCATGAAAATGTCTTTTGTGTATAGAAAATAAACAGAAACAATAAAACCTTTGTTACCCACGAAAAAAAACAAATCAACGACAGAAACCGTAAACTTTTGTAAGGGTCTAATAAAAAAGAAATTTACTGGCGGTGAAATGTGAGGTTATGGGTCGACTTGGGAGTAATAGATTCCATCTGGCGAATTTACTTAGTCAAGTCAATACAACTGTAAAAAAAAAATGTGCTTGAAAACATAATTGAACTGCTCTAGATCACATGAATATAATAGACATTTTAATGTACTTACTATAACTAAACTATATTCGTAAATATTTTTAAAATGTATCTAAAAAATGTTACAGTAGTTTTGAGTCAAGATTGATATACCTACCCTATAAAACCTAGTCCTATAAAATAAAAAATCTATCGCAGCAATCTTGATTCTTATAGTTTAAATGCAAATGTTTGTATTGTATCTTAATCCTAAAACTACGAAAGGGTAGTAAGGATCGGGTTGAAATAAAACAGAGGCAACATTTTTCCGAAAACATCATCCGGCGGGCCTTTGTCAGCGCTAACGTACAAGCTATTCTCGAACCGGATGGTCTGTTCCGTGACGATGGCAAGAGGCCCGACGGTATGACACTAGTCCCATGGGAGTTGGGGAGGCTCATTGTGTGGGACGCTACATGCGTCGACACACTTGCACCTTCCCATCTTTCAAGGACATCCACTAGGGCTGGTGCGGCGGCAGATCTGGCCGAGGATCTCAAGAGGCACAAATATGCAGGTCTCGACAGAACCTACGCATTTGCTCCCCTTGGATTCGAGACCCTAGGTCCGTGGGGTACCGAGGCTCTCCGGGTTTTAAAAAAATATCTGAGCGTCTGGTCGATGCGACGCGTGACCCGAGAGCTGGTGAATATCTGGCTCAGCGCATCAGCATTGCCATACAGCGTGGTAATGCAGCCAGTGTCTTGGGGACGCTTCCGACTGGTATTGACATGGATCAATTTAGCTACCTTTAGACTGTTTGCAACCGTCTGCAGTTAGCTCAATGGTTTCAATTGTAAATACTAGTTGTAATTTTTCTATTCCTTGCTTGTAATTTTCGTTGTTAATAAAGTATATATTTTTTCCGATAAATCAGTTCCCATGCAATAAACGTCAAACGATTCCATAGATACAACACGTGCGAAGCTTCGGCTACAAACTAGATATCTATAAATTTGAGAAAGCCATTATGAGATCTGAAATTATTTTAACCTCTGATTTCACACATGGCAATAATCAATTAGCAGACAAAACCTGCTAGTGTAGACGTATTGTATTACTTCATAAAAAACCTGTTTCCAAACAGATAAGCATCAGTTCCCTTAGATAGAAGGTGCTAAGCGAAGAAAACACTCACAGGTCTTGACTAAATAAGTGAATAGGTGACATAACAAGATTTACCGAAATCGAAGTTATAATAAATAAATAAATGAATGACACTAGACATTTTGATACAACATCCACTAGCTAGAATATATATTTAGACTAGAAACAAATATTTGGAGATCATTGAGAGAGAAGTAGCCAAGTAGTAAAAGTAGTTTAAACAGCAAAGTGGTATAAAACACTTAAAGTATGAAATTGAAATTCTCGCATTACATAGTTAAAGTAACACTGTTTTTCGAGCTAATAATTGCAATAAAATGAACAGATCAGATATAAAAGCCCTTGGACTATTGGCAGTAGAGATAGAGGCCAACTACCCATATACATGTAATTGCTAACGATATAATATGAGTAGAAAATGATTCATAATAATGATACTATTTTCAGAGTTACCCTGCGGTTGACATTGCTTTGTTTGATCCAATTTTACTAAGAAATACTAACGGTAACTTAGAGAGTTTGAAAGAATTTGAGACAACGACGCGACGATATGAATTGTGATAGGACACTAGACTCCAAGTTTATCTAGAAATAGCTTCATAGTGGACCTTACACGAAGGAGTTGACAAAGCACATTCAGATAGTAGTGGTAGTTGAAGACATGTAAGGGAAAACAAATGCGAAGCAGAAATTATATAGATATCAGCAATTGCCTCAGCAAGCTCAGTTGTCACTGATGTCAAGGATATAAATAGAACCGAGATTGAAGATTCAGGACTCAGGAACACTTAACTCAATGAACGGATCAACTACTGCTATAATAATTGGATCCATTGAGAAATTGAAGTATTAATCCCTAGCCTGGAAATTTCCGCCTATATCTGTGGCCCAAGCGGTGATCGTAAATTCGATATCACGTGTTCAGAATATTAACTAAATTGTTTACAAACTACATGGTTTAATAGCATAGAAGCTATCGCGTTCGAAACTTCTTAATCAAAGTTTTTAGAACAACACGAACACTTGAGCCGCACGGATAACTTCGTCTGAATTTCGTTAGCTTCATGAATTATTGATATCGTGATTTTATTCACGTTCGGCTAATATTCTAATCTCCGAATACAAAAAGCGCTTTATATAATCCGAGCGGATGCTTCGTTAATTTGTTTCAAATATCGATTTGAAACCAAGCTGGGTTTATTATTTTTCAGCTGATGGAAACAAAGAGAAAAATAAATCATAGAGTAGGCAGAGACATGGTGGCTCGAACGAGACGTGACCCATTTTCGTGTAACGAGGATAGAAGGGAATTGAGGCAAAAGCCCTCACAGAAATGGAACACAAGGCATCTTTGGGATCAGCAGTTTATATTGCCTTGTAACTTTGTAAATAGTTCAAAAATAGTATGAAAGTTTATTAACAAAGGTTCATAATAAAACTGTACGTAAACTTAATTTACGAAACAATTAAACACCTATTATTTAATTGTGCCGTTCAGTTTAGGTAACTGATTAGAGACAACCGATTAAGACCACAAAATTACGATAAGTTTACTAAACAGTAACTTAAGCAGAAGTAAAAATAAAACTGTGAGACTTTCTGAAAATAGCAGACTGAAATTCATGCGAGAGGCTGCTTGTGGTTGACACTTGACCTACTTAACTTTAACCTGACGACGGAGGGATAAAAGTATAGGAGGCGGTGAAAAAGAAACTTGCCAGGAAAGTGCCGAGAGAAATGAATGCGCAACTGAATGATTTCATTACAAAAGGGCTTTTCGCAATTGGGAAACCTGATCACGTAGTAAAACGAATATCGCTAGAGCCCTTTATTACTTTCCATTTACGAACCTTCAGGTAAGGACTTGACTTTTGAGATCAGTGAAAATAGGGACGGCAGAAATTCTATTACTGAAATATAATTATCGAAACGACTTATCTAAAAATAGGAATAAAATGCACGTTGTGGATTGCGTTTGTAAAATTAACATTTACACAAACATCCAAGCAAAAAATTGTGAATAACATAAAATGTCCTTGAGTTCGTTGTGTTGACAAAAACTACTGAATTCGTTTAAAACTTTTGACGGATGAAAAGCTGACAAAAACTTAAATGGACTCGGTCGTCAACATTCTTTTGTAAAAGTAGATTGGGTGTTTTCAAAGTATAAGACCGACAAATTAAGTAGATTTATCTGAAGTCCTTACTTAGACATAACATAGAAATTATGGACTTTCCACATTATCCACACAGCACCATGCATGCCCTGCCTGCCTGCCATGTCTGCATGAAGTAGATAGATATCCATCATGCATGACTGTATGAAAATATTTCCCGATGTGTCGCACGCACGGCAACAATGGGATAGTACGGATGTAGTCGCAAGCAATGGATAAAATAGAGCAACGTAAAGTTCAATTTAATCTCCCAGACATATCTCAGTCAGCTGAGATTGCTTCTATTCAAAAGACTGCTCTCGGCAGTATCGTTCACAATTAGGGCGGATTGACTGCACAAGAGTAAGTACTTTCAATGTAGGTCACAGTAAGATATGAATCTTGTGCTGTTGTTTAGGGGTGTTATACATGGCACTATTTCTAAGTAATCAGATTATTTGATTAGATTTTGATTTATTTTTAAATTCTGTAGTGCCACATAGCAGATATAAAAACGCAAATTTCGGATGGAATCCAGTTCTTCTTAAAATCTTGAAATTTCCTTGGGTTACTTTTTGCCTAGGACAAACGCGTGCAAAACAGGGACGTGTGGACTTTATATTTTATTGATCTTACTTTGTACAACTTTCAAATATGAAGCCCGTTGCAACAAATAGCAGTGTAATAATAATACAGTTGCAAAGCAATGATATCACTTGTCACACTGGACCTCATATGGTAATAGCAACGGCCTTGTTCGCATACATTTGATTAACCTTATGATATGATACTATCGATCGATCAACAGAAAAACATTTAATCCAAAGTCATAACAAGCAGACTATTGAAAGTTTTTATGGTCACAGTTGGAAAGACACGCGATTTCAATGCGCTAGACATTTGTTACAAGTTGGAAGGGCCTTCCAACTTGTAACAAATGTCTAGGATGTAAAGGGGAAGGCGGCTTTTATGGGGGGAATAGAAATGGATGGTTTTTCTCTAGCCTAGTTCGGTAATATAGGACACAATTTCGCTGATGATATTTCCAAAGGGAATGAAATATTTACGAGGAGTTTCGTTCTTAAAGGTTTTGGACCTTAAGGTATAGGGTAGAAAGTTAAATTTAAAAACGTAAACTTCTACAAAGGTTTACAATGGCTCGACTTTGAAATAACAAATTAATCAAAACCAACGCGTATTTTACGAAAATGAGTTAATACTTTGTTCCCGACAGGAGTTATTACCTCCTTTGTCCTTTTATGTTCTCGTTGTAAGTTGTACACAGGACAAAATTTATTAAGCCTTATCTAAGTGTCGCCGGTGAAATAAACCTTTGCAGAGCGAGGACGGAACAGGAAGCCGTGTCTCGACTCAATGCCCGCAGAAAACGAACAAACAACATGTAATGACGATTCTATTCAAGCTTTTTGTAAAGCCCTTTCGACCTTTGTCAGGGAATTGCGCACGGTGTTCGGTTCTATACGTTGTGCTTAATTAAATGAATAGCTTCTATTGTTCCGTATTGTTTATGAAGAGCCCTTGAGTTTTAATCGAATGTGTGGAAATGGTAACAAACATGTTTATCGCGATAGGAATCGTCAATAGAATGATAAGGTGAGATAAGACGAGTGACCGCCAGGGCGGAGAGATTCCCGCGGTCACATTGCTGAGGCTGGCTGGCTGGCACGAGCGGCTCGGCCAGATCGATACGCAGAGAGCGCGGTCACTGGCTACGGGCCAACCACTAAAACATGGCAGGCCCCAGTTTATGTCGACGCTTTAGAACGAATCACACACGGTTTCTTTATTTATTCCAACAAACACACGAGTTGGATGCCTTGTTGTCGATGACGTGACGTGAACTCTTGGCACCGATCCGGTTGGAACCAGAACGGTGACAGCTATGGGGAAGGGCTTGGTAGTTGCAGTGTCATGGACATTATATATACAAGTGAAACATTTAAACAGGTGTTATACACGGTCTAACAACAAGAATTGATCATTAGAGCTATGACAGATGACTTTGATACAAATAAGTTTCTGTCCATTATTAATATGCAATAAAATAGGATTTCTGTGTGAATCCACGTTACGGTATGAATGAACAACAATGAAATGGTAAAGGAAATCCCGGAAGGCAGAACAGACGCTTTGCATACAAAGTAGCCCGCAGCAGCTGCATTGTTAACTTCGTCTGTTTTCAACTAGCATTGTCGGTGAATTAATTTATTTGGCTGATAAACTAGGATCTTGATTGCATTAATTACAATGAAAAATAACACAATATACGAATAAAAAACAGAGTCAATGCGAGCACACAGAGCCACAGTTATATAATCAAATTGTCTAGAACACGAAAGGAAATTGTCACTTTTCGAGGCATCCGGCTCCAAATTGACTACATTGAGCTCGCCTCCCATTTCAAATCTTGTGTTAAGAGGTGTATCTACTTGTTGAACAACTGCGACTTAAAGTCTTGAAGCATTTTGTCTTCTTATATGGCTCAACGTCTGGTGTGACACAATTCTGAACGAAAAGCATCTTGTTTAGTAAAAAAATTCGCCTATATAGATAGATAGATAGATAGATAAGAATTTTATTTGGACTACAAGCACAACATACAAAATACAACAAAAAACATTACAATAGCTTAGAAATACAATAGCTTAGATTTAATATATCACACAACTAATGTCACTGTCACTGTAAATAATGATATTGTGACGAAACCAAATGTGTTCCAGATATATGGACGCATTCCTGCTAATGACATGAAAACGGGAGAGGAAGTGAGACGTATAGAATTGACAGCCTCAACGGACGTAATGCAAATCTGCGGCGTGTCGGCACCGCTCAATTATCGTGATACAACGCCATCCCGCTGCGATAGAATCTAGACGACTCCAGACCTTCTCACGGAGTATTAGGACGCAATTCAGGTCGCGATAAAACTTATCAAGGATACAGTCACGATTGCAAGGAGTAAAGCACCTTGTGAGTGAGAGATATGGTATAAAATTGGCACAGCACAATAGTGAATGGCGACGATCTAGACGGGACGGTAGAGACTGCTCCGGCAATTTGCCTATTGCCGAGTTCAATTATCGCCCCCCGCACTTATTACTGAATTAAGGCGAGAACGACTGTAAATTTTATGACGCCTCTGCTTCAGAAATGCTAAAGCACTTTATGAATGATGACTTCTTAAAAACATCGTCAGTACTTTTTTGTTAGCCTGTACTGTCCCACTACTGAGCAAAAGCCTCCCTCCTTCCACACTTCTCTGTTTTGCGCCAACTGTGGTCCATTCTTTTGAGTGCGCGTCTAGATCGTCTTTTCATCGACGCTTCAGTACTTAATCGTTAAAATTTCAAAACTAAAGTCAAATCAGTAATTGCTTAGTAGAATACTTATACTTAAGTCAGTTTCAATTGTTATATATTAAATAAGCTATTGTGAAGCAATTTGTTGGCCGTATGGCTATTACAGTGAATTTGTTATAGTACCGTTAATGACAACCAATAAAGCTGCGGTTAGTTATTCATAAAACGGAGGAACCGCACAGATAAAATTAACTGCTCTACCCCACCGTCATGAAAATAATTGACGATAAGTTTGTATCTCGTAAAATAAAGCTAATTCAACTACCAACTAAATATATAATTTGTTGGTTGGATGATATCAACACGAACTATCTCATATTAAGTTTTTCAATATTTAAAATTACCTAGGTGAATTAGCTTACATTGCCATACAGCGTGGTAATGCAGCCAGTGTCTTGGGGACGCTTTCGACTGGTATTGACATGGATCAATTATGCTACCTTTAGACTGTTTGCAACCGTCTGCAATGAGCTCAATGGTTTCAACAATTTTTAATTGATTTAGATTGCGATTTTCGTTGTTAACAAAGCTTACATTGGTATATTAGATAAACTTTTGTGAAGTGGAATGTACATTGAACCTAATATTTTTATTATTTAAAATACTTCATTTAATTACGTAGTATTGTAATCGAATTGTGTTAATAAAACTCATCAACCTAAAAAAGGGTAAATATAGAAGGTGTGCCAGGCATAAAGCAAGGCAGCGGTAATGGGATACGGGCTGGGGCTATACTCGTACGTGATATCCGGGCAGGCGTATCCGAGGACGGACACTACCCTACTCATTATGTCACCTAATGTCACAATGATTTTCGATTTCACGGACCATTTTGAACTAAGACGGAGTCCATCTTTCACACAGCTGCGTCTTAGGTTTGGCGATTTGAAGGATATATGTCGTACTTACCAGGCATAAAGTGCAGCAAGGCAGCGGTAATGGGATACAGGCTGGGGCTGTACGTGATATCCGGGCAGGCGTATCCGAGGACGGATACTACCCGGTCGGCCACCGCCCGCCCCTTACGGGTGAGGTGGTAACCGAGGCAGTGAGTGGCTTCCACGAACGGGGGCAGCATGATCGGCTTGTCGGGAAGCTCGACTGTGCCGAACACCTGGAAACAATGGGAAAAAACTATGAGTAAACACAAATAAAATTAAAACCGGCCCAGTGCTAGTCGGAAGGATTATGATGTAATAACGTCATCACAACACAACACAACCCTTCGCAACAATTCTAAGATGTTTTTTCTGCCGTTTTATTATCATTTGTGTACAGAACCCTAAAACGTTTATTTTAAAGGTACAATTTGCAAAAACTTAGACTGAAGAACCTACAGCATCATCTAGCCCAAGCTAAGTAGAGCTTGTGTTCTAGATGACTGATATACAATACTTTACATTACATATTTTTTTATTAGACATAAAAAATACTCAGAAACCCGGAACAAATATTAGAAGATTGAACGACCATTTTGTCTCAAGGCGGGAATCAACCAGCAACCACCCACGTCGCAGGCAGACCATCGTCCGCCTGGCCACATCAGACGTCAAAAAGATTTTATTAATCATCACTACATAGTATAAAACAAAGTCGCTTTCTCTGTCCCTACATCCATTTCCTATGTCCCTTTGAATGCTTAAATCTTTAAAACTACGCAAAGGATTTTGATGCCGTTTTTTTAATACATGGAGTGATTCAAGATCTATACGTGCTTTATACGTATAAAATAAAACCGTGCGAAGACGGGGCGAGTCGCTAATTTTAATATAAATGAAAGCTAAATTTTATTTCACGAAACATCACAAATAAATCCTACATAGCGTGTCACAACCTCAAAACTTTCCATCACATTTAAAATTTGTTTTTCCGCATATTCTCGGAGGATGTTTTTAAAATCAAATCTCGCCAATTGATTTAGTACTCTCATATAAATTTGTTATCCAATCTAAAGCGACTGTTCGCCGTCGTGTCGTGATTATCCACTTTACAAGCAAGGCCGAACCAACCAGGGCGATTATGCGACACTGTACCTACGTAGACTGAAGTCTGTACCTACTGTAATATTCGTATGCATCACTTCAAATAGAATAGCTAGAGTAGGCGGATCATCGTTCACGCTTCATTTATTATGCACAACTGTTTTGTTGATAAAATTGTTAATATGAATATTTCTGTAAACGTTGTCGATTTCAGATTTTTGGGTTTCGATAAATATAGTAATAATAAGTGAATGATGATTCACTCCTCTAAAAATAAGCACATTGAACAAGTAAATTTTTACCAACCATAATAAATTACCTATGTCTGGCCTATGTCCAGCAGTGGACTAATATAGGTTGATGATGATGATGAATAAATTATGTACCTATTATTATTAATACATTATATACCTGTAAGAATAAATTATATAATCGTAAATAAAATAATGCTGGACAATTCAATCAACATCTTCTAGACCCAAGCTAAGCAGAGCCTATGTTATGGGTACTAGTAATGGCTATAAATTTTTTTCTCATTCGTCAAAGTTTGTTGTAAAAACGTAGGATATTAATAAAACATTTAAAGTCTAATCTTTTCATTTTAAAGTGTTCATTATCTACAGCTAAAAAGAACGTATGTTAACGACGTATGAATATTACGAAATTTGTCCTAGTTTTGGGTTCATCGTACGATTTTTAAAATCTTTACTGATAAGGATAAAAGAGTCGTCAACGACAGAACAGTGCAAGTGAATAACTAAGTTTTAGTCGTAAATATTACGTATGGTTGGGTTGAACCACGTTATATTCTGCTAAATAGGGCAATATAAATAATTTGTTCAACAAAAGAAAATATGTGGGTATACATAGTGGGAAGGCAGACATATTTCTATTCTACACTGATACAAACCTTTAATTTATAAGGAACAAAAATAATCGGGAAAAGTACAAAGGTAGGATTTAATGATACGAGTATGATTTGGTTATATGTATTCTATTACCAAAACCAAGAGAAAAGAAATAGAAACATTTAATAATCTACTTCTACGTTACGTTCTGTGGCCTCGACAGAACGTAAAACATGACAAAAGTTTCAAGTGTGTGACCAATTCGGTTATTGCTGTTTTAGAAATAAATAAACTAGAAATAGAAGGACGTCTAAACAATCGATGTAAACGCAAGTTATCATGTCACATGATCGACGATTATGTAAGAGTCAAGTACATTGGTAGACGTAATGAAGTTTAGTACGGTAGTTTTAAGAACGTAATAGCTATTTATTACATAAAATACTCATAGAATGAACCTCATGCGACGTGTGACCCGAGAGCTGGTGAGTATCTGGCTCAACGCATCAGCATTGCCTACCATACAGCGTGGTAATGCAGTCAGTGTCTTGGGGACGTGACGACTGGTATTGACATCGATCAATTGAGCTACCTTTACGTGGTAATGCAGACGACAGTGTCTTTGGGACGCTTTCGACTGATCAATTGAGCTACCTTAGTCTGTTTGCAACCGTCTGCAGTTAGCTCAATGGTTTCGGTTGTATATTATATACTAGTTGTAATTTTTCTATTCCTTGATTGTAATTTTCGTTGTTAATAAACCTATGACCCTGATAGAATATAATAATTGGATAGAATGAAATAAATAATTAAGAAAACAGAGATATGGTTGCCTATCATACTTTAGTCTTTAATATCTATCCTGCTATTCAGTTAGTTCAGTGTACGATATTGAAAGCAAGTGTTATATGGTATGCATAACAGTTATTGATAAACACTTTTATAATATTTAGCTAGATTAGATTTACTTCTAAAACATACAGTACAAATACATGCGTAAAGAAAATATATTTTAATTCTGTAATAGGAAATTCTTGAATATACGAACTTGTGAGAAAGATCAATAACATATTGCTTGGTGCATGATGCTGTGTGGATTGTCCAGCATTATCCTTACTAATATTACAAATGCGAATGTTTGTAATGTATGGATGTTTGTCACTATATTTTTTTGGAAATTTGGATTAGACATAGTTCTAGTTACATTCACAAATATGCCACTTTTCATCCCATAAATCAGTTCCCAATTGATAGAAAAAGCCTTGAGAGGTTTCCATAGAAATAACGCGTGCGAAGCCGCGAGCAGATGCTAATCACTACATAGTATAGAACAAAGTCGGTTTCTCTGTCCCTATATCCCTTTGTATGTTTAAATCTTTAAAACTACGCAACGGATTTGGATGTGGTTTTTTAAAAAGATTCAAGATTCAAGAGGAAGGTTTATACGTATAATAAAACCGAGCGAAGCCGGGGCGGGTCGCTAGCTTATTTATATTTTCAAGTGCTGTTTATAAGGGATATGTTTATAAATTCTGCACAAGCTTGTAGGTACAAAGTACTGACGTAGTGTAATCTATTTATTATTTCCACCGCGTCCGCAATGTCCGGCGACCAAGCTTAGAGATTAATGGCTAGAGATAGAGCATCAAGTGACATTTTTGTGGAATAATTCAAAGGAAGTTTTTATCAACACTTGATTGTAAAATTACTTGGGAAAAAATAAAATTCGAAAGCTAAAAAATTATAAGTTACATTATAACGAATCGTAATATAGAGTTTATACCTATTTACCAATTTCAAATTCTAGTTAAAATGTTGTTATTATACTTATTATATTATATTGTGCCCATATGAAATTACCATAATATATATTACTCGATGTTACAGCTGCTGGGTATGAGGTGTTTCGATTGCGCAAGGCTGGTTAGTTGTAAAGTTAGCGTAAATCTATGAGCTCTGTGAGGTTGGCTTCAACGGCTGCGCACTGAACCGTAAATAATAGTATATATACACATAATTATATTGCGATCACTCTTCCACAGATTAGATATGTTACTTCGTAAGTAGCACCTATAAGCGGTGCATTTGAGGTCCATTGCATGTGAGGCAAGAGGCAGACGCCGCCGCGGGCGAGAATATAATAAGTACGTTTATTTATTTATTTAAAACTTTATTGCACTGGAGTTAAGTACAATGGATGAGCATAATGCTGAGGCATTTTTATCTGCAATCCAAAAAAAAATAATGTTTTGTAACATTAGTTTTATAATTTATAAAAATACATATTTATGTAAAGATTTGAACTTATTAACCTACAAAAAACGTAAATATGGTACCTAACCTACCATATATAATAATCTGAATTTCTATACTTAATCACGAAAAAAAACTTTTGTTTTTTTTTACACTGCACCAAGGTGGCAAACACATACGATGAAATACTATCACAATCAATACAATCTCTCTACGTTGTCAAAGTTCAAGATCAAAACAAAAGAAAAAATAAATTTTAGAGCCAGCAAATAGGTAGGTATAACATCGCGTGTGTTAGCCACGCCCCCGGCGCAAGCGCACGCTCACTGCCCAACAGCGCTCCTATACTACATTTGTCTTCTGTGGCTCGACGTCCTTCGCCCAGTCAAGGCCGCCCACACGGCTCACGGGCCCCAAACCTGATCCAGCTTTTGTAAACACGCCTCTAAACCAGTCCGCAAATACACTTGCTGAATACCACGATATCAACGATATCACAGCCCAGCAAGCGCTACTACATCTTCAGTCTTCTGTGACTGGACGTCCTTCGCCCAGTCAAGGCCGCCCACACGGCTCACGGGCCCCAAACCTGATCCAGGTTTTGTAAACAAGCGTCTATGCCAGTCCGCAGATACACTTGCTGAATACCACGATATCAACGATATCACTGCCCAACAGCGTTACTACATCTTCAGTCTTCTGTGGCCCGACGTCCTTCGCCCAGTCAAGGCCGCCCACACGGCTCACGGGCCCCAAACCTGATCCAGGTTTTGTAAACAAGCGTCTAAACCAGTCCGCAGATACACGTGCTGAATACCACGATATCAATCGTCGTATGGTGTTGTTGGTGTGTGAATCACAAAAAGCAATTTAGCGTTGAAGAGGACAATCGATCGTGGTGTAATTTCGTGTGGAGATGATTTTTGTTTGATTCTTATTTAGGTAAATAAAGTAACGTTAACAAAAAAAATGTAAATAAAAATTTCGAAAAATCACAAGCGTTTGAACTATTTGGTCTGAGCCAAAACTATGTAGTAACACTGTAGGAGTGACGTAGACAAATTAATGAGACAATTATTTAACAAGGCAAGATAATTGAAAAAAAAAACTAAGTGTGAGTCAACACCAGGTCAGCGATTCTATACCATCATTCGTACAAATACTTAGTACGAACGATGGTACAGAATCGTTGAAGCTATCGCTCGCAAAAGAAAGTGTTAATTATTATTTTTTATTAATCGGAAAATGTGGTGGTACGGTCGTGCGTAGGTCTTATAAAATTTATTTTATTTACATTCTTTGTTAAACTTTGTGATCAAGAGACTCAGACTTTTAAGCAAAAAAAAAACGTGTTTTTACTGTTTGTTATTCTAGGGGAATTTGTGAAAATAAATATTGTTGACGAATTTCAATGAATTGTCCCAAATCATAAGGTCGAACCAGTACCTAAACTCAAGACTTCCAAGATCATACGAAACCCAATCAGTCCTGCTGAGTGACTTGTAGCTCACGTAATATTCGGCTTCTCAACATTTGCATTCAACCTTGCTGCCTCATGCATAATTGAATGTTCTATTGAACGCTTTCAAGCTTTCAACGCGTTAGATAACACTATTATAACTCTAGATTTTGCAACAGGAGTTAAATCTCCAGAAAATGTCAAGATGTTCAATGATAAAGAGCAGCTGATCGTGAAACTACCTTCATCGTGAAAAGCAATAACAATTTTATGATTGACATTAATACTAGAATGAGTAAGCACAATGGTTGCATTGTCCGTAACACGGCATACCTTGGCGGTGTCATTACGAAGTGTGTCACGTGAGGTGGGCTGGATTATAGGTAGGAGAGCGACAATGAACACGTGTGTGGGCGAAGAACTGAGGCCCTAATTAGTACAGGCACAACCCCGACGCGACCTCTTTGCCACCGACAATCAACGCTTGATTGAATAAAGTCAACCGACGACAGGCACAAAGCGGATTTTGCTCGCTTCTAGTGCTACAAAGAATGAACATTCGTTAAGCTGGACTATATAAATAAATGTCCCGCAAAAAGGTCACATTTACACACGTGTACTTCATGCTTAAATAACTATTTTAGCTAATCCATGAATAATAGTCAACAAAAGAATGAAATAACCAAACAATATAAACATGTAAATACACTCTAAATGGAAGGCGCAGGTTTTCCTATATGCCACTGAACATATGAATACATATCAAGCAAGTTGTCCGAGTTATTTTCTTGCAAATAAGATCTATGTTACTATTTTTGTCGGAGCAAATCCACAAGGCGGATTCCGTCCAAAATAACTTTTGTGTATATCGACCATAGTACAGAGAGCAGTTGTAAATCTTTCGCAAGCATAAGTCGATTGTGAAAAACACTCCTGTTATCTTCTAGCCAGATAGTATTTGCGTCGAGTGAAACGACATTGAGCACTTAGGAGCAATGGAAATTCATGATAATGATGCAACAGTAAACTATAACGAAAATAAAACTAACAGACACAACACAGATGTGGTCAATAAAATAATGTAACTAGTTCATAAAGGATAGAATAGCAAAAGTTTTCATAATCAACTGTTCTGAAAATTACAATAAAATCCACGCCGTGTTTCTAACTAAAATAATACGATGTTTATAAAAATACATCGCGGCCTCTTATACTCAGCTAACTATTAAAAACAAATAGTAGAAAGAGGCTAATGAAATAAAGTGCCGGAGCAATTAAGATGATAAAAATAAACCAATTTAAATTTAAATATTCACTTTGTTATGAAAGCAAATCGTCGATCAAAACTCTGTTGGACAATGCGGGCAAATTCCACTGCCCTATTTTGATAGATCGTATAACAACAATCAGTTGTCACGAAGACAATTTCCGTATCAATCTAGTAAGCATTCCCTGTAAACAGAGTTGATACGATAACCTCTATCACAGGACAGGACACATTAAACAACACAACAAAGATACTGCATAGAAACGAAATACTTATGTAAACCCATCATACACACACAACAGACCAAGCTTTATATTAAGGTGATAACAAAGACACAATCACAAAAACTAAAGATAATAACCACGCCCACGTGGTACATAGCTCCCAGCTACAATAAGTAGATACAAAAGCCTCAATCGAAACGTATGTGAATCTGAAATCTCAATGCAACATTAAAAGTTATGTGTTACAATAATAGTTTAAATTACCACGCAGGCCGTGTTATATTGCAGTCATAGTTTTGATTGATAAAGTGATATTTGCGTATGACCGCGAGGTTATCATAGAGGACATTATTCATGTAGATGATGACTATTTTATCGTGTCCAGCTATCTCTGTTTATTTACAGGGTACATAATGCATGTGCGCCGAGAAGTTCTGATAAGAATATAATAGAAGCTGAGAATATTAACATTGTTTATGATATGGGAGTAGGAAGTTGTTTACTGGAAATTATACCTAAACTTAGAAAGCAACCGCAGACGAATTTACGCTAAAACTTAAATAGATGTCAGTTTTAAAAATTATCTACTGAATGGAACTTTTGATAACATTATATTATGTATTTTTTATATACGCTAAGCCTAGGGTAGAAGTCTTTCATAGTAACAAAGCAAGTCAACTTATTGTTGTGAAGAGTATTGAAGTGACAGACGCAAAATTATCCTGATAAAACGACGCTGGCTGGCACGAACGACGACGGTCGGATCGACCTAATATATAGGAAACGAAGGCGTTGCGCAACTGTAGCCAACGACGCGGATGTGAGTGTACCTATATCCCTCCTTTGTGAGATAGCTTGCACAATGCCGCATCTATTTGAATATTATTATGGAGTTGGAAATAGTTACATTAGTTTGGCTTGATGAAGTCTTCATAGAGGAAGCTACAATAAGTCTTCACTTGAATGTCGCACATATTAATTCACATGTGAAAGCATGCTATCATGTTCATCTCTTTTGGATTATGGCATTTTTTTCTTGGTCTGGCTTTATTATTTGTCGTATAGCGATATATTGTTAGGATATTTGTACATGGGTTTATGATTGGAGGAATAAAGGGTAAACTCCGGTCAGGACTGATGCCTTAGGGGGATGTCGTGGCCAGTGTTGTAGAAAGCAAATTAATGAATTAAAACTTCGACAGTCATACCGTAGAATCATTATCATATTCGCTAGCACTTAATAAATCACGGAGAATAAAATAAAAAAGTGGAAAATTAAAATACATGAGAACGATCACAAAGCAAAGCTTGCAGATGGTAATAATGACATATGTATACGAATTTCCCTGTATATACATAGACAACCTGCATTTAGCAGGTCATCAATACATATGTTAAATTTTATACTTACAGGCAAATGTATCCAAGTCAACTTCAAAATGACCTCAGATAGGTCGGAGACCCAAGTGCGACACTTAATAATTGAATTACGACCATTAACGTCTTTGTTCTATATTTGTGATACGATACGCATTGTTATTAGTTTCAAACTATGGTTTCAAAGTTCATTGGTAATAACTTGCGAAATATATATCGGCTATAAATTCAATACTTGTTTCAAAATTTGATAACCCTCAGACGAGTAAACAAAGAATGGAATACGCATCTGTAGAATGTTCTAGAAATCTGAAAGCCGTTTTGTTAGTACCTGTTGAAATGTTTAAGCTAATAAGAAACGTACGTTATTTGATGCAGTAGACGTTGCCAACAGCTTACTTCGATCAACTATATAATAGAGTTAGTTACGTTTATGATATTGCAACTACAAATAACAGCTAAAATCTTGGAATTAGTTTAAGTTGTTTAATACATTTTACAGGTTCATTATTCGTATTTCGTACCCAAACGTTTGTTTACGTTACGCAAAAAGTTACTGCGCATTTTGCTTCGTTAGTGCAGGGAAGGAGTAAACGTGTTCATAAATTAAAAAAGCTTTTTAGTTTACGTTTAGAATGGTAATGAATAAATGAATTTGAGATATTTTATATAAAATTGATTGAACCTTAAAGCAGGTAGCACAGTTCAAAGTGTTAATGCATAGAAATTACACGCAAGACCGTATATGAATCTGGCTGATAAGGTTACAGAATATCGAGAAGTTAGTACATTTACTAGCTTCGCTTCGATAAATCATTCAATGGAACTTTAATGAACGCCTTAGAAAAACGCAATTGGGTTAGGTCGACAATTTATATAGAAATAAACTTTACGAAGATAAATAAATGGTATCGGGTCAAAGGCGAAGATTTCATATGGAAAGGTATTTTAAGTGAATAAGTTATATCGTCGTAAAATATAAAAGCTGCCACACATAGAAGCCGTGGCCGGAGACGAAGGCGAAGGCGTCCGGGTTGTTTCCTATTGGTACCGCACCGCGCCGCCACCGCCTCCGATGTATGTAGTCTTTCACATGATGCAATAGGATACAATACAACACGCACGCCTTCGCCTCCGGCTTAGCCACGGCTGCTGTGTGTGATGGCTTTAAAAGACAGCTGAATAACACTATAGGTCCCACAAGGGCTCACGACGCACATGCCAAAGACCTGCACAGTGCACCTGGTAGCTGAGTTAGGCTGCACCACAGGAGTCAGGATGGGAGTGAATGTCATAAAGCATTCAAAATAAACAACTAAATCGACAAGTCCCTTTAATTACGTCCTTGTAAATTAACAAAGGACGTGCTATTGTTCCAGCCAACAATATAACATCGAACAATGCCTGCTTAGCGTATTTATTACACTGTTGGACTGATTACCTAGCTAGATTATAAATTTAATGCAAAAGTAAGTGATAAATTTCTCTCGAATAAAATTATAATTATAAAAAAGCAAGATAGAGGCAATTCAAAAGGTTTTGCAGAATTCAGCGCCTAGGTAGACTATTTGAGATCATTTTGCTGTTGCGACGGTTCTGAAAAACATTTTGGGGAATTTTCCCTTGTAATGATAGTAACCGATGTTTCTTTTTTTAGTGTCAAATGTATTAATGTATATTTTATTATATGTATGAATGAGCAGCAAATGTGTTAAAAAGCCTAGTTTGGACTGACTGACATATCAAACAAAATCTAACAGACCCTGTTGAAGTAAATTGAAAGAAGTGATTGATTAAATTAGAATAATCATAAATAGACATATTTAACTTAAGTAATGGGCTAGTCCGTACTTTTGTGTTCTGACACTTAAAAGCCATTATAAGCTTAGTCAGCTGTAGTGACCGTGGTCAGGAACCACAGGTCCTAGTTTACCTAGCTTTACCTACGTTATTAGTTATTACCAAACTTTATGGTGTGGAATCTAGGGCTTGGTTGACCAATCGTCAACCCGCTCTTAGTGGTTTGAGGTTAGGAATAAGGAATTTATGATTATGGCTATATTATACAGTATAGTATATATAGCAGTCAGGGTGATAGCAGTACATAATTCGAAAACAGCTTTTCTTCTTCATCTTAAAGAAATATCTTGATATTAAGTTCGTTCATATTTGTAATCCAGTGATGAGGTCAAACATTTTATTTTCTATTTTGTCTTTTTCTATAAAAAAAGTGTAACTAGACCATCATTCATTATACATAGACAACAATAGTAGATTATTAATAGCTGTATCTATTGTGTTTATAATTGTTTTACCATTATCGGTGCGAGTAACTGTACTGCGAATATAATTGATCTGAGCGAGGCGAATGTGATCGAATCAGGGCAATCTATTCGCTTTCTGCACTGACTGCGAAGTGTGATGCAAATGGGCCTTTAGTTGGAACAGTGCTGAATACATCAGCAAAAACATGCATGGCAGTGGCTGACGTGAAGAAGAATTATGCCTTCCGTGATGATATTTTATAATATATGCAATTTAATTTGAACTTTACGGTTAATTGAAGAAAACATATTTAAAATTATACAGCACAAGATCGAGGTGAGGTGGCGTTAGATTGGGAAGGCTTTTGTCCAGAACTGGGACAGTAATAAAGTACATTAGAATTTCATGAACACCTAGTAGAAGAAAAATTCTAAATGAATTGAAAATAATATCTTCTTTAATTCTACAATCAAAATGACAAGCTCAGCGCTCTTGGCCCGGGTCTGAATGAGAAGGACATATTTCACAGCATCTCGCATGAAAATGATCTTTGCAATTAGTAGTTCCAAATCTACAGTTTCCAAAAACACTAGGTGCTTACACAAGCTGCCCTTTTTCAGCGGCGTAGCGTGATAGTTTAATGTCAATGACACACAGATGACCAATAACAAGTATAGGAAGGAAGCTATCTGAACCTGCCAAGGTCTTCGAAAAGACGAAAACAGCAGGAAGTAGTGACTTCCTGAGTCAATAACTGCTCAATAGTAATGCTTAGTCATAACCGGTCATAATATAGGACGGGTTTCTTGATCTGTTTAGAGAAAAGTAATAGGGCAAGAGTTGAAAGCTCAACTATGTACCATACCTGATTGAATTTATTAAACTAGCTCTTCACTCGGTCTTCCATTGATCCAAGGGATCTTCCCTTTCATTCTACGAAGCTCCACGGCTATCGTATGATTTGTTTAAACTTTGACGTAGAGCATGCTGAGTGGTCGTTGACCGATTTTTTCCTACAAGTATATCTTCTTTAGTAAATTTTTGAGTAACGTGGAAATAACAGCCAAAACGAATGACAAACGGTTCTGTAAATCGCTTTGTTTTGATTAGCATTTCTCGTCAAAACCAGTATTGGGCTGATCAGCTGACTTTGGCCAAGGACGCGAGTGCCGGTGCGTGTAATCGAATTTTATACATACATGCATTCTGTTTTGATCGACTGTTTCTTATGATTTATTGGCGTGTGGAATCTGGCATACACTTGACGTTATTAAAATCTCATTAAAAAGAACCTTGAACTCTCTTATGGTCCAAAATCGTACGAATCCGATTTACGAGATTCACGTGACCACAATGCAAGCCGTGGAAGGTGGGAAAACAAAATGGTGTGCTGATCTATTTTTGGATTTGGCCGGGCGCCATTGCGAGCAGGTTTACCTAGCGAGTGTATCAATCATCATGCGAATTATTATTTTAATGTCATACAAGATTTAAAGAATTTTAATGTTGTTAGTCGTAAAACCGAAATTACAATGTCTTCAGAATGTTACATACAGTTCGTTAATCTATATTACATACTTATGTGCAAATGTTTATAAATAAGTACATGCTTTTGCAGATGGAAGGAGCTTTTTTTACAGCAAATCAGCCCTTTCATTTGTAGTTTGGTAACGTAACGGGTATACCGTTTACCAACACGATTATCATAAATCAAAATTTTATCAGTCAAATCGCCTACTTTATCTATTATTCGATGCATCTTGTGCACATACGACTGTAAGACATATCAGTCATATAGAGACATTCCCTGATCTGCCACACCTATGAATTTGTTATCGTATCGGTATTTATTTAATTATTCATGCTGTGTCGTCATTACCCCATCCTCATTAAAGCTAAAATGATACGTGGTATTGTAGAGAATGACGGCAGATCTTATCATTATTATCTCTGTAATAAAGACGGCTTGATCGATGGTAGGGTATTTTCCAAATATATATGGTATACTTTGGGAAACATCCGGTCTATTAATTTATTGTAGGCATTTCCAGGGAATTTCAAACAAGACTTTTTGCGATGCGTCGAGGTGAAGCCAGGGCGCTATGGCACTCATTGGGAAAGGCCTATATCCGGCTGCTGGTGTGTAGTACTGACGAAGACGATGAGTATTTCTGACATGCTATCCAATAAGCTCCGGCCATTTCTTCTCAGATTGAGCTAGGATGGTAGCTACAATATACTACAGTAGGTACTGAGTAACCTGAGTAACCTACTAGCGAAACGATTGTCGAAATATTTCGATTATCTAATTATTTTAAGCAAACTCGTAATTTTAAAATTTGGAATAATTTTTGAGATCGGTCTAGTGGGATGGTAATATATTTAAACCACAGCGCGTTGCGAATTTGCGATTTTTACCACTTACTACGAACTCAAATTGTGAATAACCGGTACGTTTATGTCCTTGAGCCAAAAGTTAAGACAGCCAATCTTTAACGGGACCGACGACCGATGGAGTGCGTATTAAATGAGGCGCTATTCATATTATTTCATTAATTACATCTTAATAGATTTAAATTGGCATTCAGATATTCAAATCTCTAATAGGTATCTCTAAACTAAGCCAACAGCTTTTTATATAATCCAATTGAACTAGGTACATACCTACGATTTTTAATGACCCTTTCATTTTTCATTTCCTTAAAAAAACACTGATAATATTAAGGAATTTGAAGTCTGTTTTTAGTTATTTTTAAAGTAATCAAATTATGCTATTACCTTTAGATAAGAACTTGCATGCAAAAGTAAAGCATCATGATCGCATTACTATTACCAAACGGTTGTTCAATTTATAATCGATACAAATTGGATTATCAAAGAATTTGATATCAGAAGTACAATATTACAGGATATAGTACGTTCATTGAAGGTATCTTTCATTGATAAGTAGAATGAACAAGCTGTAAACAACGTCTTTGTCCTTGCTTTGGATGATATAAGATTCAGTCATGCAGTTTCTTATGATTTGTAGTACAGATCATTATTGTCAGTAATTTGTCTTGATCTTCCACTTTGTTTGCGCCATTAGAATGTAATGTTACTGCGACGTCATTTCTTATTCCACCGTTCGATACAACTTACAATAAATCTGGTATGTGAGTAAACATGGATTTCAATCAAGCAATCCATGCAAATGCAATCCATGATCTAATGGTGGATTTTGAAAACAGGTAGATTACCTCTATATTCCGAACCTACTTGAAATCTTTCACTGACAGACAACTGATGTTTAATTGCAGTAATATTAATAAATTTACAATCAAAAAAATTACGCTCAAAACTTATTTTCGATTAACATCAACAGGTTACTCACAAAATGTAATTTAAAATCGATTCCATTCAAAAATGTTTCGTGAAATGCGTAATTTATCTCCAAATCTGTCCATGTCACAAATCGACTTTTATATGTTTTTTTTCGTATTTCGTAAAAATACATTATGAACAGAGATAATAATTACACTACCTACAAATTAATTAAGGCTATTCCTACAGTCGTATTTCATTTTAAAATGCGCGATGTCGTCATTTCGTCCCCCATAATCCGATTTCGCTTAATAGGATTATGGCAGAACGTCTGACATTGCTTTTCATTTGCCGTTGTCCTTTAGGTCTGCATGAATGAACTGAAGTACATAGTATATTTTCATCTTTCGAAACGCTTCTGATCTTAATCAAAGAAGTAGGTATGGATCTTTAAAGGTTAAAGCTTTTCCGACGCCTGTGATGCTTTCAGTTTAAACCTTTTGAATCCTCAGCTTTTGTTGGCTTGCCACGTGCGTCTGTATATTGGCAGGCTTTACAAATCATATTTTAATGGCCGAGGATCAAATACAGGGCATGTAATTTAAGATTGAACGTAAAATCGTAGCAGTATTTACTAGCATACGTCTGTGGGGATAAATGAGTTGAGGTTTAGCCCGGATTTGTTAGGTTTTGTTGGCTATTTATCAACGGGATTTAAGCTAGGTTCATATTGCTGTGTCGGGGTGTGTTGTGGCGCGACAGAACGCTATCGGTCTCATAGATTTAGTATGACTAGATTCACATTAGTAGCTTGTGTTGGGGTGTGGCGCGATCTGTCGCTAATGTGAATCTAGTCATACTAAATCTATGAGACCGATAGCGTTCTGTCGCGCCACAAGTGCCACAACACACCCCGACACAGCAATATGAACCTAGCTTTATGCAAAATGTCTATCAAGTTGTATTATCCTAGTAATTCCTATATTAAATTGGGTTTTGTCGGTAAAGGAATGTCTTTAATTACTATTTCGGTGTCACATCAGATTTTATAAAGCATGTTCCTTAGACTCACTTAGAATTAATTACTTGAATGTATGTTGTACCGACATCCCTTACTCTTCTCACAATCGTTTTGGTAGCCTGGAACAAATAGCTATAAGCGGTAAGGCCGCCAATTCCATTGCTTTTTTCTATCATAATGTTAAATTATATATATATCTATACCCTCGGTAAAATTTTATCATATTGATATTTTAAATGACTGTTGAATCCATGACAAATCGCTCACTCCTCCACAGTTATCGCGAGCGAGGTCAAGGCGAGTGTGTCGTTGCCACTTTCAGAGTTCATGCGACCTGTCAGCTCTCATCGATTTTATAAGTGCTATATAATTGACTATTAGAATGGATAATAAAACTTTGAACTTCAAAAGGCATCGAACTGAGGTTGAAAAGGATAATCAACAATCCGCTTATATGGCAATTTTGACTTTTAAAACTTGAATATTCGTACCTTTAGGGGGTAGCAGTTGTAGCACATCCCAGAATTAGCATTGAGGATAGTCAATAATCAATCGTATTCTTCTTTCGACCTTATACCACGCTAAGTGGGGTCGGCACAACATGTATTTTTCTTCCATTCTGCTCTGTTATCCGTCACCTTTCAAGCATTGCCTCTTTCACACAATCCATCTATCTTTTCTTTGATCTTCCTCTCCCTTTATATCCCCCCACATTCAAATCTAGAAAGTCGATAGTCAAGAATTTATAGTAATGTTAAAAAAACACAAAGGTTCTCTGATGTTGATAAAAATGTAGAAGAAGAATACAATTATAAAGTAGATCATAATCACCATCTATGTATTCTGAAGCCTAGGAGCACAATAAGAAAAGAAACTACCACAAATAAAATTGCACAACATAACGTATCGTTGCAAGTTTGCTATGAATAAGACATTCCCACTGACCGCAAGGATTGAAGCCTAGTTAGTATCAGACGATTGCCACGGTTTAACTTGAGTCATTGTTTTATCGAAACTATCGAATTATCGAGAACTTCCTACAAAATTCTAGCCCAATGTAAGTAGATGCCATAAACTTTGCATCAGAAGACGAAGAATGTTTGGTTCTCACGATACCAACTTTATCGTAACGAAGAATGCTCGCCGCAGCCTGAATTATTGTAATCGGCGCCTTGTTTACTATATCGGTCGCATGTTATTCTGTGATATGCTGCACACAGTAATGTCTATTAAACTCGACATAATATGGCCTTGTTTTGCTAACACTGATAGTTTAATGATAAGAACATACTTTCTTGAAGTATTAGCTTTGGATCAATAGTAGACTTTATATTTGTACAAATAAAGTGAATCATATTCAACATTTTTGAAATGGTGAGGTTGGGAAGAAAAAAACACAACCTGACCAGTCGTGCTTAGTTCTTCCAGATCTTTCCATGATCTATCTCTTTTATGCAAGTACGGGAATTCTTCTTTCCGGTGTAAAACTGTTGGCAAGATTTGGGAATTTCCTATACCTTCCAAATCTTTACCTTGGATATGACATGCGCGTGTGGAGTAACCGACAATCTGAGTCACATACATATTTGTTTCGACAGAATGTGAATTGTCATCACGATACAGATATTTGGCAGATAAGAAAGATAAACCTACTGAAGTTTCAGAGAACTGAGACAAATAGTGGTAATTAGTCATAAAGAAGATAGCGCAAACAAAATTGTATTTAGGTAGGAATAAGCTTTTACGTCAATGTAATTAACGTCAAACATAATGGATTTAACATTATACCTGATCAAGAGCATGATAAATAATAAATAAATACCGGACAGACCACACAGCATCATCTAGCCCCAAGATAAGCAGAGCTTGTGTTATGGGTACTAGATTACTGACATAATTATGATGTTTTGAGACCAAGCATTTTATTATGTCAAACGCAAGAAACGCTTAGGATATAGAGCAATTTGGTCATTACTCCGAATTACATTTTTGCACACTAGACCCTATCAAGAATCTTTCATGATTTTATAAATAGCGTAGCAGCACGGCCTCTTGGGAAACTTTCCACTATTTTCAGTACAATCGTTTCGCCCGGTGTTCGGTGCAAGTCTCGTTTATACTACAAGACTAGCTATGTTTGTGCAATATATGGTCTCTCGAAGGTGAGCCACTCAGAAAACAGTTGATGTCGTGCCAATACACAGAAATAATAACATCGTTGACCGTTTATGCGTTTATTTCGGGCCAGAATGATGAAATTGTTATTTTACAAGACGTTGTTTTTATTATTTATCGATAATGGTATTCGAACACCTGTGGGCCGCGGTATAATTAGTCGGCCATTGTTATGTGTAGACGGTTAATTAAGATGCGCGAGCGGTCCTCCGGTGACGCGCCGCCGCCGCGCCGGGTCGCGCGTTCATGTCGAATACATGGCGGTAAACGAGCCGGGGCGGCAAACCTCCGCTAACACCGAGGCTTCGCAATGCACATCATTTAGATTAACCTGTTATTTATAGCTACACCTCGGTAGCGGAACTCGTTTACTTTAACTAGCCGGTCCTCGAAATTTATACGACCAGTTTTCGATGATGGAGGGAGCCGACATTTCAAAATCCCAACGCATGTTGCAAAATTCTGTACACTGTTCGCTCAAACAATGAGGACACGACGAGAATTACAAAAAGATGCTATGTTTGCGGCACTGAAGCCGCTGGAATGGAAAATGACGACCTTGTGCGAAACGTCACCTTTTTATCCGGGGGCGCGATAACTAACAAACATTTGGACGCTGCCGTGCAAGGTAAATAGACATGACCTTGATGGATACGCGCTAGTTGGCTTCGCCAGATAACAGCTCTTTATCGCATTTCTTAAAGTGATTCTTAAAAATGTAGGTAATGTAAAAGGTTGCGTAAGTGGCGTCACTGACCTGAGTAACCATGTCCCAGTAGAATCCGTCGAGCATGGACTTGCCATGTTGGTGCTGGCGGCAGAGCGCGGGCCAAAGGGAGGCGCGCACGGCGCTGTTGATCGGCCACGAGTTCTCTCTGATGAGGAGCTTGAGCTCGCGCTTGCGGCCCTGCTGGATCAGCGGCTGGACCTCCTCGAAGGTCTTGAGGGGCGCTTTCTTGCCTGCGAATAACGGGGAGGGTAAGCACTGCGTCCAGATCTGCGGCGGGGAGTCGAGGGACTCCGCGCTGGGGGCGCGGAACGCGGCCGGTTCTATGTACATCGCGAAGGCGCTCGGCACATGCTTTCTGTGCGCGCGCGCCGGCGGCACTGGCCGCGGTAAGCTCGCCAGCCAGCCTCCGGTAAACAGCGATAGCGACAACACTGTCACACTTCCATTGTTTATTTGACTGGGTGACGTCTGTTTGGGTACAAATGACCCATAATAATTAACTAACTATTACTTATATTTTGTAACCAAACTTGATGTAAGTACCTAGTTTTAATTATTAGGCAAGGTTTAAGTAGATAGGGATAGATTTGATTATTTGGGATAATTTGATGATTACAGCCTAAAAATTAAAGAATTCAACTAATGTATATGAAATTATTTAGTAAACAAGGCACAGATAGCATACGATAACAACATGCACGGTGTATAAATAGCGGCCGAATCAAAGCGTAACGCAATATTGGAGCTTCGCCAATGGAACAAACGAAATTTTGCGTAGTGCATACGAAAGCAAACAATCAAACAGAAACAGATGCATAAAAACTAAATGCAAAAGCTTTCATTAATGCTAAAGCAATCAAGGTTTACAAACAAATTCATTTACGAAACAAACAGTGGGAATTTATAGGTATGAGTCAACTGTCAACGAACTATGTATAATATGACTGTGCTTGTTTTGGCAAATTAACAGATTTTTTGAACCTACATGAGCCTCATAAATGGGTACAAAAAATCTGTTAATTACTTTATAAACAAAATAATTACAATACGCGGCATAAGGTATTTTTTTTTTTGTTAACGCGTGAGACAATAGTTGAGGAATTCCGACTCTTGTAATAAAATTTAGTCATAATTAGAATATAAATAATAATAAAGCGAAATCAGGTGAGCTAAAATGTCCACAGAGAGCAAAAAGGGCAGTGACACAGAGCCATTAAAAATGTATCAGGCATCGATTAGCCATCAGGGCTATTGGAAATAGCTTACTGTACATTCACGACTGATTGACCAAGCCAAATGACTTACGACTTTAAATATATCGAGTTCAAATAAAGTTTCAACTAATATTTAAGTAAACGTTTGATGTAGGTAACTATCCTTATAAGACGATTAAAAACAAATTACAGCATGAAAAAATTATGAAACTTATTTTGACAAAAATACAACTCCAAATGGTATTTTTTACCCACCCAGCGCTCGAACGTGTTAAGTAAATAACGGTGATAAGCCGAGGTTATCTACACCGCAGTCGAGAACAGCGCGCCGCGATTGTCACACAAAGTAATAAAAGCACCGGCCAGTTAAATAAATTTATTTACGCGGAAATTTTTAAAAATGAAATTTTCTGAATAAAGTTTACACAATATTTCGCAACGCACGATGCTTTTAAGTATTGTAGTCTTTATTTATTTTATTGCTAGTAAAATGACTAATGCTGATAAATTTTAAGGCTTTGGTATACACAAAGACACACAGTACACACCAACCTGAGTATGAAACGTGTTTTTTTGTTGTTCGGTCATGACTTGCATAATTTGCAAAACAATATGGTGGACTTTGGCAAAACATCATAGGTTCATATTAAATTGACTCAATTGAGAAAAACCCCTTTGAGAGTATTTTAAAGGAACCTTCAGCTCTGTTTCGTCGTCTCTCTCGGAAGTAATAAAATTAACGATTAATTTTACTTTGGTTGGAACCTATTTGGCGTGGCGCCCTGTAATTTGGGACTCTAAAAGTAAATAGGTTCAATCAAGGCAAGCGAGGTATTGCTATATTTCTGCGGTTAAAAAGCTGGTCAATTAATACTGTAATAACATTTCTCATATCTGAATTAATGCATTAAGTTGACCACGACATGAGTTCTACGAACGAAGCCATTATTCTTATCTTATACTTCAGATTGTGAAAATGATCTGGGATATTTGGAATGTTACCGAGTAGAGATAAATAATTGGCAAGTGTTTGAACAGATTACGAGAAGCCATGTTGAATTGTGTGGGATAATGCGGGCTCATGGAGATTTTCTTCCGGTTGAATCAGATCTTACGAATGCGAGGTGAATTAGTTACAAGTTATTGACGACCGATGAGGCACTGGGCGAAGGTCCGTCTGCAACGCAGGAGGTTGCGGATTCTATTTCACCCTGGGACAGATGTTTGATCAATGGACAATCTTTGCTCCGGGGTTCTGGGTATTACAGTATAATTAAAATATCTACATTATGTAATGATACTATATTTAGTATATCAGTCATCTAGTACCCATAACAAGTTCTGCTTAGCTTGGGGCTAGATTATGTGTGGATTGTCTAGCATAATTTGTTACAATCATCATCACCACCATCACCAAGACTAGTGTTTAGTATACTTATACTAGTGCTGAACATTGGCCACTTGCATCCTTCCTACGACCGGTAGTACAATGACGTCGGTCTATCGGTCTTCCCACACTTTTAAAAAAATTCAAAATTCAAAGTGCTTTATTTCCTTAAAACCTTACAGGACATTTGGACACGTTATAAAATAAAATAAAATATTGTTATATAATAATATTAATATTGCTCTATTTAATATTGCACTATTGTTTTACATTGCATGTTGCATCGTTATAAGAATGCTCATGAAGAACGCTGCAGAATTTTGTCTGTGGCCTTAAACTAAGGCAGAGCAAAGGCATCTAACGAGTCTTCGATAATTAATAATCTTAGTAGGAACTGGTTATGTTGTCGAATGTGGATAAAACTAAAAAAGTTTTAGGTACAAAAGCTTTTTATAGGAATGGAACCAAATTCTATTATACATAATCTGAAAATATCGTGTCATCAAAATGCATGCGTAAAACCGCAACGTGATTCAATGACTACGTCATCAAACTAATTAATCTCAATAAAAACACGATTGTGACAATGTAGTGCGGAATTTTGCATCAAACTCCAGTATCGAAAAACTAATAGAACTACATTTTAAAACATCCCAAATTTTATGTACTGCCACGTTTATTGAAACGAATACCGGTCCAGTCCATCTATTATGTATTTCAGGTGATTAACGATAGTATAATTTCTATCACAAAGATATAAATTTGTGGAGTGTGTGATCTTAATTATCGTTCTGCAATATCAGAAAGCCAAAACTTAATTATTTTAAAATTTATTATGTATTTAATTTTTTTGTCGAACGTTATGTTTAATACATTTCATAACGTTATAACTAAATTATTATTAACCTCCTTGTCAAATCCCACATGCAAGGGCAAAAGGCTTAGAAAATGACTACACTCTAAAGGAAAAACTATAATTTCTTGCAGTACCTACTGAATCTCGCAACTACAACTGATAAGGAACTGATAGGGCATAACTTAAATCCCAAATTTAACATTATTATATAAGCGCGGAAGTAAAGTCATCAAAACCTATTTTTAAGATATTTTGCATGCCTATGTGTTTTGGTGAAGTATCTGACACTATTATAATGTATAAGACCTGTATAATATGACCTTATTTCGTGCAATAAATGGAATGAAATGAAAAAAACAACAGATATTTTGATCGCTAGACACTGAAGGTTACGAAAACTACTATCTCTCACCTAATTCCTCCAAAAACAAAGAGATTCTCGCACGTTTAACTCAGTATTGTGTTAATTACTTTCTTATCATAGCGGATGTCCTACTACCTACATTTTTATTTCCCAACAAGTAGGCAACTTTTACAAGAATACTTACCAAAGTTTATCGACAAAATCATAAAAGATTAGGTGCAAAAAAAAGCTGCTTCAAATAATTGGACATTGCACAAGCTTTGAATCAAGTCTGTAATCATAAAATGATTGAGAGAGATCTAGAAAAAAGCACAACGTATCTGGTATTATCCAATCTCCTGGTGAAATGGTACGTAATTTACTTTATCATTTGTGCTGTACTCGTATTTTAAAGTTTCGTCATCGTACCTCTATATAATCCAGTAGAAGGTGGGTTTGCCAAGGCTTGACTTAAGGACCAACGTTACTAAAAGCCCAAAAACAACAAGGAAAGTAGCCAATTCAGGGATAGTCAAGGAAAAGTCACACATATCACTCTTCACACTTTAAAAAGGCAAAAGTTTAAATGTATGTATGAGTGCTGAAAGTATATTAAGTGCTAAGTCCTTAATGGTTGAGGTAAAGTGATGATTCAGTGCTTCTGAATAAGAAAACACAATAGAGGCAAATAAACGTTATTCCAGTTGGAATAATATAACGTTCACGGAAGCTTTCACGGTCAGGCAGGTGTTGTGAATGTGGTTATGGTCACGCATAACTATTATGTTTCTCGTGAATGAATGATATGTAAAGGAAGTTTCGAGAAGGTATGGATAGATATATGAAAGGAGATGCACTGAATATAAACTCTTTAGTTACGCCTTATTACAAGGTTATGGAGGGCAGAGCAGTGATTTCATGAGGGTATCCCTATACTGCAGTATAGGGATATCAGATACATATAACTAAGTAATATTTTTTGACGGAAAGATTTAAAATCAACAGGGAATGGTAAAGGGCGTATAAATATACAGGACAACGAAGGTTAAATTTGTTTACAAACATTATACTTACATCGAATTTAGCTGAAGTATCTACAAATCTATGTAAATTTTTGGTGTTGCCATAACTTTATATGGCTTTATGTTAGAGCGTGAAACCGTGTTCGTCTTTCTAGGCTAAAGATAGATAAGGCCGAGTTTCAATGAAGATCGTTGTTCAAAGTTCAGTCGTGAAATGATGTATATTTTTCATCATATTTTCGGATGAAATTTAAGGGTGCATTGAAATTGGGAGTTATCTAAGTTAAGATGCTGGTTTTTGTCATGGGTTTGTCGACCGTGTTGACATGTCCGAAAACCAGCGTTGCTCTACTTCATATGATTATTCTGAGGTGGTACCTAGGTATTCGTTCGCTGAGTACCTACATTTGCTGGTGTTGGAACTAGGTATAGTTTTAAAGAGAGTTTTACATTTTGTAAAGTCATATAGATATTTAATAGTTGTAAGCTGTAGTGGAATAATAAATAATTTTCTTTCTCACAACTTATTTAATTTTTAGGGTAGGCTTCGAAGGGTAAAACGAGGCTCTATTATTACTACGCTATCCGTCCGTCTGTCTGTCTGTTCGTCTGTCACTAGGCTTTATCAAATAAACTGTATATTATGTATTGTTTAAAAGAACAATATAAATATTTAAAGGGGGAGCCCCTTTTACAACAATTCTCATTCTACAACAAACGTAATTTTTTTGATCATTTTTGCTCGATATTGATAAGGGCAACAAGCAGACAAAAAATTGAAAAAATTACGGAATATTTAGCTATATATTCAAACCAAAAATAAATAAATAAAATAAAACAAATACCTATTTAAGGGTGGCTCCATTACAACAATCTTGATTTCTTATGTCGTTTTTATGGCTGGTACGGAGTTTTGCGTGCGCGATTCCCACTCGCGCTTATCTGGTTTTTTTAGTTTTTTTACAACCTCACTGGAAGCCTTTCTTTTCATCCGTCCCCTCCGCTGATGCCCGCCAGCACAGCATTGGCTTAAAACATCAGACCACACTAAATAGCTTAAAACGCAAAAAAATGCCTCATTTCGATGTCCCGACGGTTATTACTTAGATTGGCGTGGCATAGCAGCCTTAATCACACTTAATTTAAGAATACAATTACTGTAATCAATGTGCCTACTTTCCATTTTCGTTTACTAGCCAATTTAATAAGCGAAAGGATCTTATGGTGTAGTGGAGAGAAAAAATAAACAATACAGTTTCTACACAGTTTCAAAAAATTTGAATGTTTGAAAAAACTAAAAAACATCTTCTAATTCCTTAATCATTCACTGTTTTTCATGTTTTACGGCACTCCTGCTATCCCTCGGGAATAAAAAACAAAAGAACATCTAGAAGGGTTTATTCGCAATCATTAAAATCGGTCCACAATTGACACAGAAATCGAAGAACATACGACATCCTTCTTTTTCTGAAGTCAGTTTTTTTTAGGTATAGGTACCACAGCGCTACAATTGTCATCAAAATACTTAAAACATAGTAAACAATACGGCCAAAATGGATTAAACATATTATATACAATGATAGAAGCAAAGTCTACACCGTTTAGATTTTATTTTGAAAAATATAAAAAAACAAACAGTCAAGTGCGAGTCGGACTAGCGCACAAAAGGCTCCGTACCATTATCTATAAAACCGGCAAAAAAGACTATACGTAAGTCTCCACGTTAATACTACTGAACAAATCTATTTTTCTCTATTCTATCTTAATTATCTATTTTAATTTACTGTCATTCATGGTTAAAATGATGGCAAATAATCTGAATACATAAAATGATACCCGATTTCCTTGGTCACGCCATGCCATGAGGCTTCCGTCATTTGGGACCACAAGAAAAGGGACCGCGGTCCCTTTCGCCGGATTGATTTAATTTTATTATTTTTCTTCCGTCAAAAGGGACCGCTCTCGAAATTATTGATAAAATCTATTGTTCAAGAGAAATAAGGTACAGTCAAAGGAAAAAGCAGGTATAGATTAAAGAACAAACTCTTTGATTGAAGATATTATTTATTTTAAAAAATCAAATTAGTAACAATTATTAAAGGAAAATTTGTTTTAGTACTAAAATGTACCTAATTAAAATAGAAACATACAAAGTCTTTTTCTTTTCAAAATAAATAGTCAAAGTACTACAGACAAAAAACAACAATCAGTCTTATCTGTTAAATAGCTTACGATTAAAAAATATTTTTTTGTTTTAACATCTTAGTTTAATATATGTATTATCATAACAAACACTAATAATAATATTAGAGCGTTTGTTATCATAATATCGTAATTTCTAATAGCTAATAAAATTGCAACACTTTTGTATTCGTCTTTGTTCTTTAAAATTATATAAAAATATAATCAACAAATTATTGGAAAAAAATCACAGTAAAAAAATCACTTTTGGTTAAAATCGTCTTTGTCTTTAATGATACCTACTATAAAATAATCAACATACTATTAAACAACAATCACAACTACTTAGTCTTCATCGTAATTTCTAATAATTTTTAACACGTTTACTTTAAAATGTTATAAAAACAAAATGATCAATCACACCTAGGCTCTATAAAAATAATCAACAAACTATAAACAACAATCACAGTAAACAATCACAATTTTTAAAATGCTCATGGTTATTTCTAATAGGTACTACTAATATATAAAATATCTACTAATAATAAAATATATAAAATGTTCATGTAAATTATACCTACTATAAAATAATCAACAAGATATTATATAAAAATTACAGTCAACAATCACAATGTGTTTATCGTAATTTCTCTAAAAAATGACCAATTGTTATTTTACGGTTAAGTAACTCGCTTACATCACTCTCATTTTTTTTCATTTGATCAATTGCTGATTGTTTTCTCTTTGATATTTGGATGCTTTAAATATTTTTTAATGCTCCTAAATAATATTTTACATCTTTTTGGAGCCCTTCTAATAATTGGGCAATATTTGGCTTTGATTTTATATACTTTCTTATGTGACTGTTCCATTGCTCGACAACATTATTTGTTTTATGTGGTTCACCATAAGTGGTGAAAGTATTCGCGAGTACAGTATTTTCTAGCCATGTTTTGACAAAGTAGTCATTAAACTTCGTAACTTCTGCACTATTGGGTGACTCTTCCATGACGTACAACCAGCCATCATCGATTAAATCCGGTGGGAGATGAGAAAGAGCCGCGCATAGCTTGACGTTTTCTTTTCCTAGTCGAGTTTTGCTGACTCCGATTTCCTTTGCTTTACGCCACAGACTTCGGAGGAAGTGAAAGTAACAGCCAACTATTTTCACACATGGGAAAACATTTCGAACGGCATTTATTGCTGAAACTTCGAAGTCCATGGACATTACAGTCGGCTCCCATTCGGGTATCTGTTTTTTTATCATTTCAAAAAGAAGCTCGTACGTAGATGTCTTCTTATCAGGAAGAAGTGCATATACTAGTGGAACAACATTTATGTGGTCCTCAGTACTTCCTATATCTGCATGTATGGTATAAAGTTGATAGAATGTATTGAGGCAGATTTTGAAAGTTCCGTCAATAAAAAAACGTTTGCACTCCTTCAAAAATTTTCTCATATCTTCACTTGCAAATACTAATATGCGTTTTTTTCCTCTGTAGTCAGCAAGTACAAACTTTTGGTACTTTTTTGGTACTTCAACATCATCAGCTTTGTGGAATGTAAGTTTTTTGGCTCCAATTGAATTGTTTCTTTTTTTGTAGAGTAGCTTTTCAATGTTGTGAAAATTTGGTAATTTAGTTACTAGATCTAGTCCCTTATCTTTCAGTACATCCATATTTTTTTCAAATACCTGTGCAACTGGAACATTCACATCTTTTTGAACCTCTTCCAAACATATTTTCATTTGGTGTTTCAGTTGAACATTTTCCAATGGTTGATGACAATGATTAGATTCGTTCAAAATTGTAATCGCATCGTCTTTTATTTTTAGTGTAGCATTACAAATTTTCTTTTTCGCACATCGCCAAAGTTTTGAGCCATCTTTGTTAATTCTTTTTAAATGATATTCATATCCAGCTCTGCACAAAAGTTCTGATCCCTTTTGTGTGACACTAATTTGAAAAGATGGCTGAACTTGAGATGTCGAAGGGCCGGCTTCTTCTTCCATTTTGATACTTCTGAAATCGGAAAATTATATTTATGTTAGCGACTAAATAATGTTCTTTTATAAAATAACATGATAAACCTTACAGCTAAACATTATGGTAATGTAGAAAACGTGTGTGTTTATTCACATAAGTCCATAATCTTCAAAATTGGTCATTTTCAATTAAAATTATAAACATTGATAAATTAGAATTTTAATATTTTTAAAACATGAATAAAACTACATATAACAACAAAAAGAAACCCTAGGTAAATACTTAACTTTAATTAAGTCTATACTTAAATAAATAGGTACAAAAAGTGTACTACATACCTGACATCCAAATACTTCTTTTCTTTACTCACATCACCAACAAACGTTCAGAACAGTGTCTAATAACCATCTAACAACAAACTGTCCAAAGCAACAAAACATCTTGACTTTTTAAACTGATAAGCTCCTTAACAGTGATTGGCTGAGCGAGTCACCAAGCGATGCAAATTCCCGTTTTAAACAAAAGGGCTCCATGACCTTGAGAACGGCAGGCGAAATATGCGGGGGTTAGAGTAGCATTTGTTATAAACTTACCTGCACGGTTGTGCACGGTAATAGTTGTCTAAATCTGTCACTAAGTGCATGGAGTATATCCACGCCTAGTAGGCATATCGAATAAATTTATATGATGCAAGTAAGTTAATTTGATAGTCATAATTTTTATACAAGTGTACCTACACAACACACAAAAAATATTATAATAAGTATATATGGAGGATATACTTCTCATAATTATGAACTAACTAGGTACCTACTACTTAACAATTTCAAATTTCAAATAATTATCTAATAAAGATCTGTACTTATCTGACGACGACTGTACAATTTACGTCAGGTGGTTTGTGGTCCCTTTTGACGGAAGAAAAATAATAAAATTAAATCAATCCGGCGAAAGGGACCGCGGTCCCTTTTCTAGTGGTCCCTTTTGACGGAAGCCTCCATGCCATCACGCGTGAAAGACTGGACCGATTTCGCTAATTCTATGTTTGTTGTGTTTGTTATTATTAGGAGAAGGTTCTTATGAAAGAAGAAATTAAGGAAATAGTGCTGATAATTCGAATACAATATTCATAATTAAGAAAGGACAACGTCTGTCGGGTCAGCTACTATCTATACAATAAAAATACCTACCTACATAAAATAGATGTAAGACTCATAGAAAAAACAACAACAACAAATTACGGTTTGAAATGGAAACAATCGTCAATGCTCGAAGTGCTTAGGTAGCTTGATAAGACTTTTTCTCATTATCGTTTTGCCAGTAATCAAATCTCTCACAGATTAACAGCTCCATAAACAAGTACGTGCTTCAGATACAACAATAGCTTGTTATCGCCAGATTTCTTTACTGATAAGGCCAGAGATGAAGCATATTTGCATTGATAATGATAACACTGTTGTTGACCTAGATTTAGGAAACAGATTATTCCAGTTTTCTTGGGTCTATGCAAAATAAACGTATGTTATAGCGGGGCTATATTGATTGATGATTTTTTTACAAAAACTAAAACAAATTTCACGTACTTTTAAGGATTCATGACACAAAAACAGATCTTCATAAAAATTTATATGGACCACATGAGAAGTGAACCAGCAGTTTTAAGGCTATGGGACGAATAGTGTTAATCCAGGGCTAAAACTACGTCTATTCAAAATTTCAGCCCGATCCATTCGGTAGTTTTGCGTGAAAGAGCATGAAATATCCATACAAACTTTCGCGTTATTATTATAATAGGTTTATAATGTCTTATATTGTACATATTACAATAAACATAATTTTCTTATCATTCTCGAGATTCTCGAGTGGCGGCCGCGATGCAACGTGAAACAGAGTGTTTGTCAATCTTAATCAATAGGTATATAGTATAAAACAAAGTCGCTTCCCGCTGTCTGTCTGTCTGTCTGTCGCTATATGTATGCTTAGATCTTTAAAACTATACGCAACGGATTTTGATGCGGCTTTTTTATAGATGCAAGAGGAAGGTTTATATGTATTATACACCCGTGAGATGCGAGGGCTGTATGCTGAAGAGTCAGTTTGGAAGCCTTAAGAGCTAAGGACTATGCTAAGGATAGGTAAAACATTGTTAAATTGACGGGATCTCAAGAGATGCATGACGCATAATTATATGCCGGTCTCGACAGAGCCTTCGCATTTGCTTCTTTTGGAGTCGAGAATGTATGATACCGATAAATATCTGAGCGTCTGGTCGATGCGTCGCGACCAGTAAGCTGGTGAGTATCTGGCGCAGCGCATCAGCATTGCCGTACAGCGGTAATGCAGCCTGTGTCTTGGGGACGTGACGACAAGCATTGATACTTGGCAACCGTATGCATGCAGTAAGCTAATTCTTTTCAATTGTATTAAATAGAGATAGGTACTTCATGTTAAGAAAAGTATATATAAATATATATACACTTGCTCTTTTTTGTATTTTTTTATACCTTTTTTACCTATTTTTATGCCTTTCCGCAGCATTTCACTAAGTTAGTTTTTCTATAAGTTTAATACTTTTTTCAATACTATATCAAAACAAATCAACTCAAACAAACAAATAATTTACTTTCGGTAATGTGTCTGCTCGATAAAAATCCCGATTTTTTCGAGTCTACAGATTTCGCTCATCTATTATTAAAAAGTAATAGAAAAAAAACAAAAATGTGTATCCATGAAATACCTATTACATTCTTCCAAAGATGTATTATAGTAACGTAGTAATTGATCTTAGCATTCTTCACACGAAACATCGTTAGGTCATGTTTCGTGCAATCTGGACTTCGTGAAACACACCAAGTTCAGATAAAAGTGAGTTATTTAATCGTCGCTGACACATTTTCTTTCATACTCCTAGTAAATGACTCCTGCTCCTTGTTAAACAGTATTCTGGTACGGTTAAGTACCCATCATAGTACCAGATTAATTTAGGGCTAGAATCTAGATGGCGTAGTAACAAGTGCAATCGCCATAATAGGAAGATATTTAAACTGCTACAAAATCGAGAACCTTACTATATTCAAGAATGCCATCAATACAGATAGTTTACCGCACGATCGGCGATATGTCTCCATGTTTCACAAACAACTGGCACGTTATGTTATTTCGGAGAATACGCGGCGTTCAGTTGACTGATATAGTTGAATAATGTTCTGGAAGGACTAGGAAAGGCTATTTCTAGATAGGCCATCGCCTTTGACACTTAGGAGGGAGTCCTTGACAATTTCATAAATTATTTATTAACAAAAATAATTAATTGAAACTACCTATAACACACACGACTAATTACAGCTAGTATTTACATTTATAACAAACTCCTAAACATCTAAGTTTCCTCCAGTCCAGTCCAGTCTCCAGAAGGCAGATGGCATTGGATGGCAATTCATTTGTTGACCGAAATAGAACCAGCATTTCGATAACTTTTGGACTCTATGAGAGGTATAGATCTTTATGAAATTAGGTGTGCCCCAGGACCCCAAGGACCAAGGATTTAAAAGATCAAAAAGGTAAAGATTAGCGTATTTTCGCCATTTGAGGGTCCCGCTGATGATGCTGCAAAAATATGCTAAAAGGGCTCCCCTTTTAACATATTTCATAATTAAATATCTCAATTGAATAAAACAGATATACGGACCGGTCGCTAATAAGCTTATTAGGGGAGAGATGGGTATGTGTATGTCCAGTGGACTATTATAAGCGCTGTCGTCTATAATAGTCCAATGTAATGATATAATAGTCTAAGATATTTAATAGTCAGAGAAGTGGCGAGATCTCGTAAAGTGCGTCTAGGGGGTTACTGAGAAAATAAGAGTCAGCGGAAATGCAACTAAAAACTGCTAGATTTAAACTGACTAATTGGGAATAGTAAAACACTATTATAGGCTTACACATTTCCCGGGTCGCTCTTTATTTGGCATTAATTCAAGATGCCTTTATAAGCTCTTACCTGGCTATTGAAAAGAGGGAGCTAGCTTCAATACTACTCATTTCAACGCGAACAAATAAAAAAGTGCTCTTTTCAGGAAAACAAAATATTATCCTGATTAACATTGTGCATAATGTTGTTTCTTAAAGATTATTATAACATTATAAACAAGAGGAAGTTATTTAGAGAGGTTTGGTTGATGCGTCATTGTGTTCATTTCATAGGTAGAACATTAATACAGAATTAGTCAGTTTTATCTGTACATTCTAATCTCAATTTAATTCTATTCAAAAATAGAATTCTGGACAATATGAAAACATGACTAATATCAAAAAAGATAAAAAATTAAAAATAAATAAGAATGCCAGCTCTAAACGTAATTTATCAGTTGTATATCAACAATTTGTGTCTGTTTATTTAAATACAAGCATGTGGGATCATAAAACCGGTTTTACTTAGATTTTCAATTCTCCTTGTAACTAATTATTTAGTTGTTTATAGAACCTAGATTTCTGATATGTTTTCAAATTAGATGTTAAGGTTTGTAGGACAAGACAGCTTCAAAAAAGGAAGTTAGAAAGAAAAGGAAGTTAAATATCTTAATAAAATCAAAGCTTTTTTATTTTAAATCAAAGCTTTTTTATCAATGTCGAAGCTTTTTCAATCAAAATAAAAAAAAACAAAATATTCAAAACTGTTTTGTACTTCATCCAAATTATTACTACCAAAGTCAAAGAAGTCAGAATATTGAATACCAAAAATTTTTTCTCCTTTCAACAGTTCCATGTAAAGATCTGTCATTACATTAAAGAGAATATTACTAATACTTAGGCGTAATGATTGATAGTTTTTTATCATGGGACGATCACATAACACAAACAGTTAAAAAAGTCAGAAAACTAATTTATGTTTTTAAAAACCTTCGTCATGCAGCTGATTTTCAATGCCTTAAAATGGTTTATTTCGCACTAGGACAGTCAATAATATCATATTGCATAACATCTTGGGGTGGAGCTGCTAAGACGCGACTACTACGTTTGGAAAGGGCTCAAAGAGCTGTCCTTAAGGTACTAAGCTGTAAACCTAGACTGTTTCCAACTGTTGATCTGTACTCACTCTGCCAAGTCCTCACTGTCCGACAACTGTTTATTCTGAATACTCTCTTGCGTAAGCATGGTCAACTGCCTTACGACCCTATACCAAGCCGGACTAAGCGACGCTTCCACAGAGTCTGTGAAACAGTGTCACACAGGACTGCTACAGCTAGTAGACAGTTTCCCCACATCAGTTCGATGCTCTATAATACAGTTAATAAAATTCTTAATATTTATCCCTTATCCCTGTGGAACTGTAAATGTAAATAATCCGCCTGGCTTTTAACCCTTTCTTATGAAGATACAGAACTATTAATAGCGAAAATATTGTAATCCATAACTAATTTATTTACTTTTCTCTTTTTATGCTTTAGGTACATACAATGTCAAATTTATCATTATCATATTTATTTTTTTTCATGTTTCAATTCTGTTTCCTCTTACCAGCTGGTTCCTAATCGTTGCCCTGACTCTTAAGAGACAGGTGTCCTCGACGACGACGGTGCCTACTTAATCCACACTTTTTATTCATTAATTTTCATATAGGTACACCACACATCACTTGTTCATATGTTGAGTATATTCACAGCATAATAATATAAGTTTCATGTAGTCTTCTACTTGAGCATGTTAAATTAACTTACTTTAATAATTATAATAATATTAATTAAGGATAACTTAGGCTATATACTCTCTTGTAAATTGTTTTGTTATTAATTTTCACTATGTCCAGAGGAGGGCGATACTGTACGCGACACAGTTTTATACTTTTTGCGTCAGTATCGTTGCAATGTTTTTAGTTTTAAATAACATATGGTACCAATAAACTATTTGATTTGATTTGATTTGATTTGATATAAATACTTATATTTTCACATTACTGGACAAGACTGAAGCGGACATACAGATAAATCATAATATTATTTTGACAGCCAAGTATAAATTGCCTCAGTGTTCCTTTGTTTTACTTCATGTTTCATGAATTAGCAGATGTATGTGACAAAGCAATATGTTATTGCAAGGTTTCAAGGGTGCTCCAAGTAATAGATTTATCTCTTCTATTTATTCCTTCCAACTTATAGGAAAATTTTAATATTTATCCTTACAGAATTTTAAAATCTTAAATTTACCAAACACTGCCATATTATTTTAAGGCACTAGCCTGATAGTATTGTCAGTACCTATTCCAAGGAAAATTATTGTTTAGAAACTAATTAGTCGAAAAGCAAGAACCAAAAGAGTAATAGAAATTGTGTAAGGTACCTATGTGAAAATATAAATTGAAGGTAGCCAAAACTATTTATCACATACATTAATGTTATATTGTACATGCATAATAGAAAGAATATTACCGGGAGGACTGTCAGTCAGGATGGTGATCCCTGTAGGGTCCACGTGGGGAGGGAACGCCTCGTACAGATCTGGCTCCTCCTCGAGCACGGCCGACAACATCACGGAGGGCATCCCGCGGGAACCACGCACTGCACTGCACTACACTACACTGTCACACGCACAGCCCGGAGCTCACACCAAGCCAACCTGACCCATTCCCGAGTTAACTGTCCTGATGACTATCTAAGTCAAATCCTGCTGCACCATCTTTAAATCTGCAAACAGAAGCTCTAATCAAATCACAGGAACTGTGTCAAGACTTCCAAAACCAAAGCCTCCTATCTCCTGATAACATTATCTCGGAATCCGCGCGGATACTCGCGAAACCAAAGACAATTAGAATAATTGAATGTAATTACAAGATCAGCTGATCGCAACACTGCCAGGGCAGATTTGGATTTTTATGGCTATTTTAAGACATTCGGGCAGCTGATCGGCGAGTATTCAGTGTCAGATGGCAAGTGGTGAGCGGGCGAGGCGCAACGACCGAGCAGCCGCGCCGGAAGCGTACTCACCACAATCCTGACGGTAAATGATGCGGAGCAGGATCTGCGCCTCCGTATTTACCGCTGTGGAGTCCCCGCAGCGACTAACCCTCCTGCCCAGCTCCCGGCCCGACAATATCAAGAGATAATAGTTTAATGGGAGCCGAGAGACGCTTTTGCTTTGTCACCTACACGGACACTGTGCATCACTCGATTATTATGTCGGTAACTGACCATACGCACGTATACATTGTATTTTATCTGGGAAGATTCTTTTGCTAATCAAATTATCGATGTATCCGGTGAAAGTCGTCTTAGATTTTGAGCTGGTTGTTTTCGCGTGATGCTAAAATGGCGAACTGCCAGAAATAATTTGATAGTAAGGAAAAAATACTTTCGTTCGTCTTCGTCAAATTTTACACGTCTTCAAAATTTACGAGAACTAAGAAGTCAATGAGAATGAAGAACACGAATATCGCCCGCAATTTGTTGATGACCGTGCGTGCCGATCCGATACCACACCATTCAATGACCAAAGAATAAAATTTACCAATTTTGTAGATGAGGCATGCCACGCAAACGCAAACACGCTTTTTGGCAAGCTTTTTCATAGTTGTTGACCTTAAAATTTAAAATAGAATTACATCACAGACAGACCAATAGTAGGTACGCCACAAATTAATAAAATAGGTATAATAGGTATAAATTATACTAAAGTGCTCATACCTTCTGTTTTTTTTTTATTTTAATTAGCAAATCTTTCTCCCCAATTCTTAATTTCTACCTACCAAAAATAGTTAGGGGTACTTAGTAGTTCAAAGAAGTGCAAAACGTTGTTTGTTGAATATGCTGATAGTTTAAATCGAGCAAGCAAACTAATCGAGTATAGAGTCACGGGGCATAACGAGCGAGTGGGATATATAATATACTAGCGACCCGCCCCGGCTTCGCACGGTTTTATTATAGTACGTATAAACCTTCCTATTGAATCACTATATCTATTAAAAAAACCGCATCAAAATCCGTTGCGTAGTTTTAAAGATTTAAGTTCGTTGCGCTATGGCGCTCATTAGGGGAGGCCTAAGTCCAGCAGTGGACTAATATAGGCTGATGATGATGATGATGAAGTTCGAAATACACTGAAGCCGGAGGCGGAGCGGACGCGAAGGCGTGGCGGCTTTTCCTATGGCACCGCGTCGTCGCCACGGCCTGCGGTGTGTGTAGGCTTTTATAGGATTCCATAGAATACATCTCGTACGCCTTCACCTCCGCTCCGCTTCCGGCTTCTGTGTGTTTCGAACTTTAAGCAGTCAAAGGGAAATAGGGACAGAAAAAGCGACTTTGTTTTATTGTTTTATTAGGTACTATGTACTATGCAGTGATGCTGATTTTAAACTGGAATGTAACAATCTAGATTGCTAGGATTATAAGTTCGGGAAAAGTTAGCTCCTGGGTGCGGGATAAAAACAATCACTTCGAGGCTCGCTCGACTATCTAGCAAATATAATGTATTAAAAAAATGTGTTTTATTTCGTTTTATTATCTGAATCCAAAGTTTGTTAGTAAAATACTAATGAAGGAAAAAGTTGAATATCCTAGGAAGGTTAGAGGGTTTCCATAAACATTCTAACATAGGTATAAAAAATATACCTATGTAGGTATATTTGTAGGTAGTTATCTCATCTGTATTTATAATTGCAATGTTGTATTTTCTTTGATTTGGAAACACTACACCCCATCCTCACACTCGCTCTCTTTTTTGCACCTATCAGTACAGCATACTCCCGTCCTTGTTATTTGAAAAAACATGGCAACAACTTATTATTTTATTTATTTCTAAAAATAAAAACGTAAAATACAGCTTTAATTTAATAAAGCTACAAACCACAAATAACAAAGCATTTCTCATAATCACATGAGTTGTTAAATTTCGTTTTATTTTTCATTGTGAGATAGTGGCAGCACTGGCAACTTTACTATGTCGTCGTTTGTTGTCAAACTATTCAGCAGTCAAATAATTTAACTGTCGAAGTCAAAAACGATTGGTGCTGCCACAGTACGAACTTTAGGCGGCTTGTTTCATTTTTTCTTTGTATCAAAGACATTATTTAATTTGTTTTCATTGTTTTTGTTAATAGCTGACTATGTGGAAATATCTACCTATTCCGATAGTCGTTGGCTACCAGCCTGACCAATTGGTGATCAACGCAGAGTATTTGAGTTGAGTGGTCTGGTCAGTAGGTACTCCATCGTTGTTCCAGCTACTCATAAATATTATATTTTGTACCTACCTTGTTTAGTACCTACTACTAACTAATGATAGATGATAGTAAGTACCTACCTACTAAAGGATCAACAGACGTGATCCCCCACCAAAGGTTATACACATAGTTACATTTAGAACATATAAATTGACCAGACAAGGCAAGTCATAATCTTGTGCATAAATCTCTTATTTTAAAATAAAACACAAATTATGAAAGAGCATAGAGAAACTATCAAAAACAAAATAGGATTTTAAAAAATTTCATCTAAGTAGCTAAAGGTCTTATAATATTATCGAAACAATTATTTTTATCCTGCAAACATTAAAGTTGAAAACACAGAAGCCGGAGGCGCGGAACGGAGGCGAAGGCGTGGCGGTTTTTCCTATGGCACCGCGCTGCCACCGCCTGCGGTGTGTGTGTAGGCTTTCATATGATTCAATAGAATACATCCCGCCACGCCTTCACCTCCGCTCCGCCTCCATACCCCGCCTCCGGCTTCTTTGTGTTTTCAACTTAAGGAACTGATAGGCCTCCAAAATAATGTTGGCTGAGGCAAAGCTAGTGCGTGCTAGTGCGTGCAAGGCAACAAACTATTGCAAGCGGACAATGAGTTAGCAAAAATATGGATACAAATATGGGCATGCACTTTGGTTTGTGCAGAAAAACTGATAGGTATGCCTCCGAAGTGAGACGGTTTGCCACGAGCAATCGCAAGCGGGGACTAGTCACTGCACAGCAAATAAACTCTCCACAAGTTTCTCATCGAGGCAGCCGGGCGAGCTACACCAAGTGAAACCAAGGCTAGGAAATATGGAGGAAAACATGCTGTTGTCTTCACACGGTAACGTCAGGCCAACATTTTATTGGGGGCTTTGTACAAAATTGAATCGAATATAAAATAGAAAATCTGACAGGGGTGTCGTCCGACTTTATAAAGCGGAGGTAATACGTAATATCCCACAGAAACGGGATTATTCCAACATACACACATATACATATAACACCTGAGGCAAACAGAGGCGGGCGGGATTTAAGCTCAAATAGGTACATTACATATAAAATTGACATCCTGCCATTACAGTTTACAGAAATACGCAAATTTTTCAAATTCATTCTTTGGAGGGGAAGATAGTTCAGATAGCATTTATTTTCGAATAATTCAACAATTTTTTTTTGGAATTCCGTTTTTTTTACTTGAGAGTGAAACGTTTTTAACTAGAAGAAAGTTGGCAGCACTTTAATTGTCAAGAAAAAAAAAACCAACTGTCAATTCATTGTGTCAGTCAGTCATCATTGTTGAAAATTTCTCACAACAAACTTGTGAACTGAACAGCTGCTGCTGGGAAGAAAACAATACAATACATACAGTGAGATAGCGTAAAGTCTCAAATAGAGTGCGTATATACTGTGCAAGTGCTATGTGAAAACAATTTTCATAAATATGTCTACACCGAAAACAGTCTGCCTAAAAGGTTTGTTCTTTTCGTCGTACTTGTAAGACTTCGTTTCGGTAGTCCAATATCAATAATTGTAATTATTTACATTACCAGATACAGTGACCGTGCTAATAAATGCAGCTGGAGATAGCGATAATGCCGTCAACAACGTCGTAATAAAATCACTGACTAAAATAGCCAATGCATATCCCAACGAAGTTATTGAAATCTTCTGTGAATTCTACAAGAGCACGGCCAAACCAAATTCTTTACAGCTAGGAAACATAGTCAAGTAAGTACTTTCATTCTATCTCAGCCTCCAGCTATTAATGCTACATTTAGTGTCAACATGTTTATGAAGGTAGGCAATTAAGAATTCATGAAGCAAAACTGGAGTCTACCTACAGTGATAACAGTTAAAATTTATTCAAAACTGCTGCCACTCAACCTTGAACTATATTTGTTGTAGGTATTGACAAAGAAAGTTTATTTTATGATAAGTCAGATGCAAATGTAAAACTAACATTATTCTAAAATTTTAGGATATTTTTCTATAATGTAGGGTAGGTATGTTTGCTATTACAGGGCGCTATGGCGCTCATTAGGGGAGGCCTATGTCCAGCAGTGGACTAATACATATAGGCTGATAATGATGATGTTTGCTATATGGTTGCTCAAGTGAATAAGATTATGTCCAAACTTGTCTGATGCTTTATTTTTTGTCTTGATAAATAATAGTATCACTATCACTACACAGTATAAAACAAAGTCGCTTTCTCTGTCCCTATCTTATGTCCCTATGTCCCTTTGTATGCTGAAATCTTTAAAACTACACAATATATTTTGATGCAGTTTTTCTAATAGATAGAGTGATTCTATAATAGAAATAATAATAGGTTTATAAGTTTAATAAAACCGTGCAAATCCGGGGCGGGTTGCTAGTAGTAATATGAATAATAAATAATTACTTACACAATTTTTTATATCTTATGTACAGGCATTTAGCTGATACAAATGTTTTTCATAATCTTCTCTAAACTTTTCTATGAAAACCAGTTATTATTTACTAATTTGTTTCTTTCAAGGGTCCTTGAACAAACATGTGTGAATCAAGTAAAAAGGTTGGACACCAAAGTTGCTTCAGAGCTAGTTGGTTGTATGCTCCGAGCGATGACAGAGAACGCGGCGTACCAGCCAGCGGTGCAGATGGGGGCATCGGCTGTTCTGGTTGCTGTGGGACACGAGTTTTTGGACTTGGTAAGTTTTGTATCTTCTAAGGACATTTTAGAGTAATACTAGTTATAAACCAAAGGAGTATACAGGACTAATACTGTAAACCAAAGGAGTATACAGGACTAATACTGTAAACCAAAGAAGTATAATACAGGACTAATACTGTAAACCAAAGAAGTATACAGGACTAATACTGTAAACCGAAGGAGTATACAGGACTAATACTAAGTATAAATCAAAGGGCTTAAAGGAGATATAATGGGTATAAAGCAAAGAGTATCCAGGAGTAATAATAAGTATAACCAATTCCTGGGCATGAACCTAAAGGTTTTCTCATTAGGAGATCCTTATGAGAAATAAACATGTTTACAAATTGTGCTATGCTTGGTAACTACTTGCCATTTGTTTGTTATCATCAGCTTGAAGCACTGTTTGTAGCAGATTGCAAAGGTAGCTTATGACCAACTGAAGATATTTTGTGGGTAGATTAGATGTTAATCTATTTACCTTTAGTAAATTTGTCATTACATAAGTACAGTAAGTACAATACTCTAAGTTAATAGGATTTGGTTAATGGATACAAGAGACCCTTATTATTCTTAAAATAAATATTTTCAAGCAATGTGAGTTATTTACATTATAACGGCACTGTTTTCCTTCATATAAACTTTATTATTATAACTGATAAACTAATGGACAGGCATCTGGTATTTAAATTTATGTCTTGTTTATCAGTTGAGTTCCATACCTATGATTCATTTCTTTGTAACTTTATCTCTTTAAGCCACATTGACTGTGTTTGATCCTCTAAATTCCAACATGAAGTTGACACCATTAATTCAAATCGTAACATTTCATAAAAGTTGTTGCTAAATTTGAAAATGTATTACATGCTAGTCTATGCTAGTTCATTGTGGACAAAGGAATTCTTTTATCGAGCCACACAGTGCCCTGTGTTAATCTGCCTGCAGTCTTGCAGGTCGTCATTTACTTTCATACTGCCATTTACTTTAATTCTTTATTGCACACACACAAGATAAGACATAAAAGTTGAAAAATAGTCGACATGAAAATAGGCGATCTTATCCCTAAAATAGTTCTTACAGCAAACTAAAAAATAGTGAGGATATATAGTGTACACAAAACAGAAAAAAAGTACAATCAATCACTACACAGTATAAAACAAAGTCGCTTTTTCTGTCCCTATGTCCCTATGTCCTTTGTCCCTTTGAATGCTTAAATCTTTAAAACTACGCAACGGATTTTGATGCGGTTTTTTTTAATAGATATAGATTTTTTTAATAGTGATTCAAGAGGTAGGTTTATATACTTATAATAAAACTGTGCGAAGCCGGGGCGGGTCGCTACTTATCAATAAACAATGAAACAATTACCGTTATAATGATGGTGACAATGACCTATTTTTTTGTTACCAGGTACTCCGCTCCCTTATAAATGAGATATCCATAGCCACAGTGCCTCACTACACCATCGCACATACACTTGGCACCTTGGCTGCGGTGAACACACATGGAGTTGTCCCGCATATAAAAGAGATATTGAGCAAAATGTTGCCTCTTTTGTCTTTGGTGAAGAATGATGGCTTGAAACAAGCATTTGCTTATGGTAAGAACTGAACTATCCTACCTATCGCAGCTACGAAGCTGCGGGCATAACTTATATTCTGTTATTTCAGTAATACATAACTCTGTGTTTAACTGGAAGGAGTATGTTGAATAATTGATGTCTTACCTTTCTTTCTAGCATTTGGCCATTTTGCGATCGCCGTATCTGAACAAATAGGCGACAACGTCGAAAACGACAATATTACATCAATAAAAGAGAACTTTGTGACAGAATTCACTATCATATTCGATGTTCTTTACAACCAATGGCTCCTTTCGTACGAACCTAAAGTGTCTGAATCAGTACTGGAGGCTCTGGGACCAATAACGCGACTGATTTCCGAAAGACAGTTCAACGAGACTGTTAACAAGTTTGTATTGTCATTACTGTCCCTTTACCGAAAGCCGACAATCAATTTCTACTATATCAGCCAATGTATATCGTACCTTCTATCGCCGTCGTCTTTGAACCCCAAACTGACCTTGAACGACAGTGTCATCAGCAACATAAACCACGTGCTTTTCAATTTGGTCCTTCTAGAGCCAGACTATGACCAGCCGCATACTGTTAAGAACCATTTTGAAATTTTAAGATGCTTTGATCACATGGCAAATCAGTTTCCCGATCAGACGATAGAAAGCCTCCTACATCAGTGCAAAAATAACCAGGAGAAGGACAGAATGAAATCTGTTATCATTCTCACACATTTAACGACTTCTTCGCAAGTTTTCGTTGATAGCTTCGCAGTAAAATTCGTAGCTATATTAAAAGTAATGACTAATATGGAGCAGGGGTTGAAAATGAAGAAGTTACTCGTAAAAGCCATAGTAGGTCTCGTATACAGAAATTGCATAACTACAGCAGAAGATTTTACTATGGTGGAGTTTATCATCAAGCATTGCGGGTTCGAAGGACCAACAACAGCGTCAAAAGATGAAGTGTTAGACTTGCAGGATACATGTAAAAGTTCCATGGTGCTGATGTGTAATACTGTTACAAGCATTAGAACACAACTGCGTAATTTGCTGCTTACTGCTTTGACAGTAGATGACTTCACACCATCTATGGGTACTGTCAGCCTTTGCCTTAGCTCTTTACTTCAAAACAACTCTGAATTAATAGATGAGCCAGATAAAGAGAATCAAACAAAAATATCGGCAGATCTAGTCTTCGTGCGATGCCTCATATACATCATAGACCCAAACGAAATTGAAAGGAACAAGAATCTCTTAGTATTCCTTGAAGAATATTCTGGTGATGTGCATAAGAATCTGAAAAATTCGTGGACGGTAGAGATCCAAAGACTGGTAAAGTTTGTAGATAAATGTGAGTCGAGAGATCACTGGCACGGAATGCTGCTAGATCTTCTAGTATCAGCTATCGAACAAGTGAATAACGCTAAATGGGTCGAAATAATAGCAACTCTGCTGTCTCAACAAGTGCTGGCGAAGAAACAGTCGCCAATGATCAAGGGAATATCGCTACAGTACTTAGCGGTTCTGTCGTGTCATATGACTAACGCAGCAGCAGTAGAAAAGGTCCTAAAAATAATACTTCTTGCGTTGAAATCTATACCAATGGAGAGTTGCGAATATGTCAGCAAAGCAGCAGGTATCGCGTCGCGACAACACGGAGAGTTTGTCATGAATGAAATCGACGCGACCAACAAAGAAAACGAAGCAAGGAGGGGAAGTAAAATTTTGAATTTCCTATCCTCACGAAACTCCAAAATAGAGCAGGAATTTGGCGTTGTCAAGTACGCCGTTATTACTTGCTACGGAAAAGTTGCAACGGAATGTCTTGATGTTCACGTTCTAGCGAGACTGGCTGATAATGTCACGGCTATTATATATGATATCTTAAAATCAGCGCCACCTTTCGATCTGTGCAAAGCAAGTGTGACGACGCTATACGAAATCTGCAAAGCGCTATACCCAGCCTCTCATCACAATCTTGCTCTTAGAAATCGTTGGCAACTCCTGAACGCAGTTCTGGAACAAATTTACAACTCGAATTTGGAGAAACGAAACGTCGAACTTTACCCTATTATTGTTAAAGCGTCAAAAGCTTTGACGAAGCTTCAAAAAGGCATTTTGCCGGAAGAAAGGAATACGATACTCAGAGTACTTTTCAATAGCATTTTCGGCGAGTTGTCATCATTCAAGCGCAAATATGAAATTGAGGGTAACGCGGAGAAGAATGATCAGCTAGCCAAGACGCTGAACGACAGTTTAACCTTGCTTCACCTACTGATCAAGGAGCTAATCATACAGTCAACATGCCTAAGCACGATTGATGATTTGATCGGTTTACTGATTGAATGGGTTCGAAATGACAACGACGAGATACGAACAGCGTCATTCATGATCCTTCAAGTTATCTTCGATACATACATCAAGAATGTCAAGCTGAATTACGAAACACCAAGCAAATTCGGTCAAATGGGGTATTTACTTGGGCTTACAGTGCCTGGATTGGCAGATACCAACTTCTCTGTGAGACTTACAACAATAGACTGCATAAAACTAATCGTGCAAATACAAGACTTGTACGAAGGACATACGATTGAACCAAATGATGAATGCATGTCAAACCTCAATCATTTGCAGAACAATGTTTTAACAAACGACTTGAACCAAATTACTGAATACTGCATGTTCTTATGCGACACAGTTGCTCCTAAAATCCCTCATATCCACACAATGCAGTTCATAGAAAGTCTCCTAGAAGGATACGATAACCAGGAATACAGAAGCGTAGGAATCAGTGCTATTTTAGATGCATATGTGATCAGTAAAGGTCAGGATTTGTATCAGAATGTTGAGAGAATTGTTGAGGTTATGTTGGCTACAATGTCTGAGGTTGATGATGAAGCTAAGATGAAGCTAATGAAGCCGCTTGCGTCTTTAACTCGTCACCATTCCAACGCCGTGACCGCTGTGCTACTCGGTCAAAGGCTTCCGCTAAGACCGTGAGTTGAAATACTTTATAGCTTTCCACTCTGTTTATTAATGATTATTTTCCAAAGAAAAAATATTAATTATTTAACTGCTGCAAGTTTTAGTAACTAGCAGCAGTTTAATAATAATTATTTAGCTTGATGGTCAAAGCATGCTTGCTTTTTAAATAATTACATAGTAAAACGACGAAAACCTGACTAATTTGGTCTTTCATCGGGTGCAATATTAGGTCCACTGTTGTTCATTCTTTTCATTTATATTGTTAACTTTTTTTGCTGAGTATTCCTATGTTTCCAGCTCTGTGGTTATGTGTTGGCATCAGCTAGCAACTGAAGAGGGCATAGCGAGGACTATCACAGAGAACTTCTTACGGCTAATGACATCAGTAGAACTTTATGAAGATCCATATCACGTGACTGAGAATCATGTGGCTGCTCTGCAACCTTTAACTGTAAGCTAGTATGGATAGGGATGGTTTTACATTGATCAGGATTTTCACTTCACGTTGTTTTCAATAGCTCTTTGTTTCATTGCAAGAGCGAGAAATAATTAAGAACTGTATTAAATACTATGATTCTTACTCTAAATAGTAGGTAAGTTATTAACCACCACTGACACATGAGGAAGTCAACCTAATTAATCCAATTCAATCAACTTCAAGTCAATACGCTTCCTGTCTAAAAGAGTAGTTAGGATATTAACTATACTTGACATTACATACAGGCATAACAGAGACATAAAAAACAAACTTGAACAATATCACAAACTGCACGTATATATATTACAAAATTTACAAATAACTTAGATAGAACAGGAGGCAGCGCTAGTGTAGCTGCGCTCTTCCTCTTGGTAAAGCATTAACTAGATACTCTTAGGCAGTTGTCTCCAAGGAACTTTTAGGTACCCAATCTGGAATGTGCATTGTCAATTTGACACCAATATAAAATAAACCTTATGGTATGACCTAAAGTCTATTACAGACAATCTGGTCAGAGAGAAATCCGGTCCGAGGGAGAAACCGCTTGGAGAGCCCTGTGTCCCTTTCTAAAGTGTTGCCAGGCGGATTATTCCCGAATTTAGTAGAAGTGGTAGGAACAAATAAATTTGACATGTTTTACTAAAAAGCATTAATTTTCGTTCTTTATATTTCCTAATATTTTCCAAGTATCTGTTAGAATGATAACATTTTTAGCAATAATTTGGACAATATTGAAATGTCAATAAAAATAGAAAAGATTATAAGTAGAATATAATATAAGTTAGACTGGCAGCCCGTCAGGCATATTCATATTTTGTTGTGAATGGAGATCCATTCACAACAAATGATGAAAGGGACAGAGGGCTCTCGCGAAGCTATCTCGCTCGGACCGCGTATCGGCAGCTTGTGCGCATTCCAGATTGGGTATAAGTTCCTTGGTTGTCTCACCGTTTGACGGACACGTTGAACGGGTATCGAGCAGAGCTAGAATGTAGGAATGAGTCGGCGTGCAGCGAGCGCGCGTAGTTCCAATAGTTGTGTAGCTCGGCTATAAGCGAGTGTGCGGGAGAGATGAGCGATTACTCGCACCACTCGCTCGCGGCGGCCAAACGATAGTCCTCTGTGATTTAGACGTCTCTCGGCATGAGTTCTGATCGCTGAGCGAGTTATCATTCCTCGCTCTTGTCGCTCAGCGACAAACTAGTGAAGCGAGTCCTCGCCGGCAGTGTGGACAGTCAGTGATCAACTATTTGTATATGCATCTCTTTTGTTTACACGGAATCTATCTATTGTACGTTTATTGAGCGAGAAAATAGCCGATAGTTAGTCGTCTCGCCGGCGGTGGGACTTTGAACTTGCCAAATACATAACTTGAAAATTCTAATTTATAATGCTGATTTTGTAATTTCAGCTGATTTGCGCCTTAGGAGAGATGCTAAAGCAGCCGTCAATGAAGGCAATATGCGAGGAGAAGTTTGCGGATCTGTTCTCAGTGTTGTACACCACACTGGTCTGTTTTATCGAGTCGGAACCGCCGGCATATTGCCCACCTTCTAATAAGGTAACTGAGTTATTTACATTTTTAAGTTTAGTTGAAGTGAAAATCACTTTTCATTACTAATACTCGGAAAGTGGGTCTGAAGTTGCCTGAAGAGCGGGTTGAAAGTGATACTTTTCAGTCCTAGGGAGAATCGTTTTCAACTCACAGCTTTATCGACGTAGTCTCGGGACTAAATAAGTTAATTTCAACCCTTGGGTAACATTGTACTATTTCATTACTCTTACTCGGAAAGTAGGTCTAAACATGCCTGAAGAGCGGGTTGAAAGTGATACTTTTCAGCCCTAGGTAGAATCGTTTTCAACTGACAGCTATCACGATAGTATTGAACCATGTTAATGGCAGAATGACAAAAGTAAATGCAGAAGTTAAAAACCAATTTTTTTTTAACTTCTGCATTTACTTTTGTCGGGGCAATTCACTGAAGTCAAAAAATACTAAAGACAAGGCAGTATGGCTTTATGGCTTTTGCCTGTCCTAGACGGACTAATATAAAAACAAAAAATAGCGGCAATTTGATTAATTTGTTTTCTCATGTTTTAATTTATATTTCCTTGTATTCGTAATGAAAAGCACAGTGTTTACCTCGGGTGAAAGTAACTTATTTAGTCCGGCGCCAATAGTTCGAGGGACTAAATAAGTTACTTTCAACCCTTGGGTAACAATGTACTAGTTGTATGTTGATATTCTTTACTAATATTATAAATGGGAAAGTTTGTATGAATGTATGCTCCTCTTTAATGCAATCACTACAGAACGGATGGGGCTGAAATTTGCAATAGACGTAGTTCTAGCCCTAGAATAACATACTTTTCATCCCATAAACCAGTTCCCATAATGATAGATATATTCCCATACTATTAGGGATAGAAATAGCCTTGAGCCTTTAGAAACAAAGCGTGAGAAGCCGCGGGCAGATCCTAGTTATTTATAGTTTATAACTTGACTTGTCCAAGTGCTTGTTTTGTAAGCTTAAAGATATAAACTTATTTATTTCTGATTTACCTATGAATATATCCATTCTACATTTGAGTCCAAAATTGTTGATGACCTTTAAAAGCACTATAAAACTTAAACTTACTTACCATTATTTAATGATTTGGATATGACTATAAACATTGTTAGTGGTTTTTACTTGGAAGAGTGACAAAACTCCATTCATACTTTCGCGTTTATAATCACTACATAGTATAAAATAAAGTAGTTTTCTGTGTCCCTATTTCCCTATGTCCCTTTGAACGCTTAAATCTTTAAAACTACGCAACGGATTTTGATGCCGTTTTTTTTAATAGATAGAGTGATTCAAGAGGAAGGTTTATACGTATAATAAAACCGTGCGAAGCCGGGGCGGGTCGCTAGTATTATTATAAACGCGAATGTTTACCCGTACTCTACATTCAAATAAATTTAATAAAAATGAAAAAGACTGGCAATGCAAAAGAGTGTAATTTTTACTATGATTTCTTAAATTTTCAGACCCAAGACCGGTTCGGCTTTGTGCCCAACAGAGATGCAATCCGGCTGTCTCCCAGCAAAATAACGATAGCTACTTTCAACGCCTTCCTAGAAAGGACTGAGTGCAACAAGGTATGTTCTGAAAGAAATTAAATTAATAATTAATAATAATAAATAAATAAATAATGCTAGACTATCCACACAGCACCATCTAGCCCCAAAGTCAACTACTCAAAAATAAATCTAATAAATAAACTTTATTACCAAGAAAATGACAATCAAGGAAAAGAAACGAATTATACATAACTAGTAAATACAATTGAAACCATTGAGCTAACTGCAGACGGCTGCAAACAGTCTAAAGGTAGTTCAAGTGATCCATGTCAATACCAGTCGTCGCGTCCCCAAGACACTGGCTGCATTACCACGCTGTATAGCAATGCTAATGCGCTGCGACAGATACTCACCAGCTCTCTGGTCACGCGTTGCATCGACCAGACGCTCAATTAATTTAAAGACTCGACTCCAAGGGGGAAAAATAAATAAATGTCCCAAAAAATCTTAGAAAAGACAATGGGCAGATTGAGACCACCTCCAATAGCAATAAAATGTATGTCATTGGATAGGTATCTTCAACCGGAACAACTATTGCTATGACAGCTTTGCTGTTACAACTGTCCGTTCAAAACATATTCTTTATAAGTTATGAAAAAATGTTTAAGGAGCAAATAATACCAAATGGTGCCACCACTTATTTTGTCATATAATTCCGTTAAACAAAGGAATTTCACATGTACAGTTTGTTAAACCTATCATAATCTTTTTTTTAATGCATCAGTAGTAGTTTTATTTTGCCTACTTTGGGAAGAGATACGAAGTTGCCTTTGATGGCCACCAAACTCTGTTTTCGTCTATCCTATAATATCAATAATCTATTCCTAAAATAGATAAAATGAAACTACTACAGATGGATGAAAAAAAGCTTTTGATAGGTTTAACAAACTGTACGTGTGAATTTGAGAAATTCCTTTGTTTAACGTAATTAATTATATAATAAAATAAGAGGGGCGCTAGTTTAGCTTCTGATTGCGCCTTAAAGATATAAGACATTGATATTGATAGAATGTTGTTATTCCCTCAGATCCGCGAAGCCTGCGCCCTCTGCCTCAGCATAGAGCACCGCGACGCGACCAGCACCGTCTCGGAACTAGCGCCGCTGATATGCGGCGGCTTGTGGCGCGACTGCGTGCGACACGCGACTAAAGTGGCGGCGCGACTCGCGACCTACGCACGCGCGCCCCTCCCCCCTCAGAGACTGGCTGCGGTCGCCTTACTGGCTGATATGTTGAACTATAGGTATGTTATTCACTCATTCAGAAATACTATTCATTGGTGACTAGTGCCCCGTCCCGGTTTCGCACGGGTGTATTACACATATAGACGCGACCAGCACTGTCTCGGAGCTAGCTCCTCTAATATGCGGCGGCTTGTGGCGCGACTGCGTGCGACACGCGACTAAAGTGGCGGCGCGACTCGCGACCTACGCACGCGCGCCCCTCCCCCCTCAGAGACTGGCTTCGGTCGCGTTACTGGCTGATATGTTGAACTATAGGTATGTTATTCACACATTCAGATATACTATTCATTCATTGGTGACTAGCGCCTCGTCCCGGTTTCGCACGGGTGTATTAAGTGAGGTTCATATTGCTGTGTCGGGATGTGTTGTGGCGCGACAGAACGCTATCGGTCTCATAGATTTAGTATGACTAGATTCACATTAGTAGCTTGTGTTGGGGTGTGGCGCGATCTGTCGCTTCTGAAATACTATTCATTGAGACGTGGACACTCACGGTAAGGCTGGTCCACTAGTTCAAGGTCGCTCAGCGAGCTATGGAAAGAGCTATGCTCGGAGTCTCTCTGAAGGATAGAATTCGTAACGAATACCTACATCCGACAGAGAACCAAAGCTATCGACATAGCTCAAAGAATTAGCAAGCTGAAGTGGCAAGTGGCAAAGAGCCGGCCATATCTCGAGAAGAATCGACAACCGTTGGGGTAAACGTGTTCTTGAGTGGAGACCGCGACTCGGTAAACGTAGTGTAGGACGCCTTCCGGCCAGGTGGGATGACGATCTGCGAAAGACTGCTGGCAGATGCTGGATGCGTCAAGCTGAAGACAGGGCGCTATGGCGCTCATTGGGGGAGGCCTATGTCCAGCAGTGGACTCATTATTAGCAACAAAAATTATAACATCAAGGGATAGAATAAAATTAAAACTAGTATATATCTACATTGAAACATTTATTTATTGGATAATCAACGGCTTAAACTAACTTAATGAACATTTGAGCTACCTGCAGACGGTTTCAATCTAAAGGTAGCCCAATTGATCCATGTCAATACCAGTCGTCACGTCCCCAAGACACTGGCTGCATTACCACGCTGTATGGCAATGCTGATGCGCTGAGCCAGATACTCACGCGTACAGTTTAAGACTAAATCCTACTTAGGGTAATTCACGCAAAAACTACTGAACGGATCGGCCTGAATTATAGAATAAACGAAGCCCTAGAATAAAACAGGCTTCTTTTCATCCCATAAATAAGTTATTAGTCACATTATAAATATAATATAAATAGAAAACAAGATCATCTTCAGAATCATCTCCATAAAACCGGATCACCGAGCATCAATGTCAGAAAAGCGTATGAAATAGAATTAAGGTCTAAAAACGCAGCGATTTGCGACATATACCATAGATATTTTTTATTATACATAGAATAGAATACAGATCAGAAATATAACCAACTAATTTCCCCACAGATGTAACGACAACAGCGTGATACTAGAGACGGTCCTCGCGACTCTCTCCGCCGGATGGAAAGACGAGGACCCCAGGGTCAGGGCCGCGAGCCTACGCGGCGCCGCCAACATCGCCAAACTAAAGGACCCGCACGGCAAGGCTCGGGGCAACGCGCTGCAAGCTATGAGCCAAGGGATCGACGCTATGTATACCAGGTAAGTCTCTCTGAAGGCTATGTATACCAGGTAAGTCTCTCTGAAGGATAGAGACAGTCCTCGTGACGCTCTCGGATGGAAAGACGAAGACCCCAGGGTCAGGGCCGCGAGCCTGTCGCCAAACTAAATCCGGGTACAGACTGCTGTAACGTAACATGCAATGTAACATGGAAGGACATTTCATAAGTGTGGACGCAGCGCGCGCACGAACTGAGCACGTATGTACTCGCATCTTTTCACACACTGCGCGCCTCTTTGTGTTCGGCGATAAAACCGACAAATCGTAGATCGCGGCGCGCACGAGTTCAAATGCTCTGTTCGTGCACGTAGTGTGCGCGGTTCATGCGCGCTAGGCGTTCACACTATGGGATTACTCTTACATTGCATGATACATTGCGACAGTGTGGACGGTAAATTATTTCATTACGTGTTGCATTGCATGTTACGGTACAGCAGCCTGTACGCGGCTAATAGCCGGTTTCTGGAAGCCATGTCATCTTCTAACAAATCAATTCAATTAACTAATCAATGTTCAAATCTCTATTCAAGTGTCATTTGGGTTTCTCGAACGTTGATTACGTACAGTTAGTTAGATTTTGAACAGTGATGACTTGACAAGCCTGTCAAAACATTGAAGCAAAACTCTTGTTAAATATCAAAATGGGTTTCTGGAACGATAATTACACCCGGTTTCTAGAAGGCTATTCAAATGTCAAATCAGTTGACAAAGCGATTAATTTAACACACTGGTCAATTCAAATCGGGGTGCACGAACGCTGATTAGATAATAATTAGCTAATCATTGATCATCTTACGATTGTCATTCTTTCAGTTCAGTCATTCACTCCTAATCCTAAACTTCAATAAAACCATCCAAGGGCGAGTCAGACTCGCACTAAGGGTTCCGTACCATATTTTTTAAATTTTATTTGGTAGGCTGTTACCATTTATTAATATCGACCAAAAATAGTAAAAAAGGCGTTTTAATGGGAGCCCGCCTTAAATATTTATTTTCGACGGACAGAAAGCGAAGTATTAGTAATAGGGTCCCGTGTTTACCCTTTGGGTACGGAACCCTAAAAATGACGCTTGTGGCATAAGAATAAGTAAATAGTAGTAAGTAAGAGTAGAAGGGAAACGCGCTCAAGGTCAAGATATTAGCCTACACTATTTTCCACGTTAAACGGGCATATCGGTCGGGCTGCCACAGCCGGCGACACTGCACGCGGTTTTTAATGATCATTCATTTATGTTTACCGATCGCGGCGCGCGGTGGCGGCCGCAAGTATTAGTTGAAATTATAGTTATGTTGTCCGAGAGCCCGGTGCGATTTTGAGTTGAGTTGAGTATCATGAATTACCTCGAGGTTTTTTTTTATGATGCATTCTTTATGTGCTCTCGTTTAATAAATAATTCAAACTGACGTGTACATTTGTGAAATAATAGGTACCAAACCAACACTACCAACCCAATACGTAGGTAACTAATCCAATTTTCTTTTTTTCAGAAGAAAAAAGTGGATTGAACTGATGGGTCGTACGTAACCTATATTGAATATACTTATATCCGAAATAGTTGGTGTGTTCTGAACATTATTACAAAATAGCCTGTCCAATCTTCCAAAAGTCCTGTCTTCTCAGAGGCTATGGAATGAGCCACTTTTTGAGCTGGTACGGAAAAATCTTATTAATACGTCTACCAGCTCAATAGAACGTGCCCGTCTACTCGCCGTTTCTGAGTGGGAATCAGGACTTTGGTTACATGTTCTGCCTTCTAAAAATCTAGGTACCCTTTTAGACAACAACTCATTTCGGATGGCCACCTCCTTGCGTTTAGGTTCCCCTTGCCTAGTTGCACACCGTTGCCAGTGTGGTGAAACCGTGGACAAGCTTGGTCACCATGCATTGGCATGTGTCTCTAGTGCAGGACGTGTGTCCCGCCATAATTCAATTAACGATATCATCCGTCGGGCCTTTACCAGCGTCAGTGTGGCAGCTACACTTGAACCACGTGGCCTTATGCGAGATGATGGTAAAAGACCTGACGGTATGACTCTGATTCCCTGGAAGATGGGTCGGCCTTTAGTTTGGGATGCCACGTGTGTAGATACTCTAGCGCCTTCACATCTGGCAGGGACATCAGCAAGGGCTGGCTCCGCAGCTTCATCAGCGGAGTCCCTCAAACGGCGAAAATATGCTAATCTTGACCGAGGTTACCTATTTGAGCCATTTGGGGTGGAAACCCTTGGTCCTTGGGGTCCTGGGGCACACGCAATTTTTAAAGATCTTGCGAAACTTCTCATAGAGTCCACAGGAGATAAGAATGCTGGCTTCTATTTTGGTCAACGAATTAGCATTGCCATTCAACGTGGCAATGCTGCCAGCATTCTGGGTACTTTGCCTTCTGGTGACGGCTTAGATTTTTAAGAGTTTGTTATAATTGTATATACTAGTGAGCTATGAAAGAGTAACAAACATCCATCCATTAATCCATCAATCAATCCATCAATCCATCAATCAATCCAGCCATCAATCCATCCATCCATAAATCAATCCAACCATCAATCCATCCATCAAGCCGTCAATCCATCCACCAATCCATCCATCCATCCATCAGTCCATCAATCCATCAATTCATCATTCCATCCATCAATCCATCCATCCATCCATCTATCCATCAATCAATCCATCAATCTATCAATTCATCCATCCATCCATCAAGCCATCAATTAGTAGTTTTTGCGTGAAAGAGTAACAAACATCTATCCATTAATCCATCAATCCAGCCATCAATCCATCCATCAATCCATCCATCCATCAAGCCGTCAAGCCATCATGATAGATTGATGGCTTGATGGCTTGATGGATTGATGGCTTGATGGATTGATGGCTTGATTGATTGATCGATGGCTTGATTGATGGCTTGATGGATGGATTGACGGCTTGATGGATGGATTGATGGATTGATTGATGGATGGACGGTTTGATGGATTGATGTATTGATTGATGGATGGATGGATTGATGGATGGATTGATGGTTTGGCGTAACGAGGTGAAGGGGGAAGTAGGTATATAAATGGCGGCGTTTGGGCCTAGATCAAAGAAGAGTCCCTTCTATCCAGTTATTATTTATTCTTATTTGTGGTGCGAAAACGTCTTGTTTGTTTACGTTTGAAAAAGTTCAAAATTGTAAAGTAGATATTATTAGATGGATAATTGTAACGGAAAAAACTATATAGAAAGGGAAAAAAAATCCAACTGCTTTAGTACACAATATGGAACGATTTCCATTGCTTTTTTTACCGATACATTTTTATTTCCTTCGTTTTCTCCAATATTTGTTTGTATTATCTATATGTAATGTACTACTATGCCGAAGCAAAAAGAAGTATCCTCTAATATAATATTAGGTCCTTACATATGAAATTGGCGTTTTTCGTACTGGCCACTTTAATCACAAATTTCTCCTCTTTGGTAAGGAATTCCAAATTCAAATTTGTACAGCTATAGACTCATGTATTTGTGCTTCGATGATCGTCATTCATTTGTTTTTTTTCTTCTGTTTTTTTCTGTTTGCGTCACTCATTTTGTAAAATGGAAAACTTAAAATATCGCATTATTTACGAGTACGAGTTCCGCCGTGGCACTAGTGCTGCGGAAACAACTCGAAGGGTGAATGATGTGTATGGCGGTCGTGTTGCAAAAGAAAACACAGTTCGTTTTTGGTTCCAACGTTTTCGTTCTGAAAATTTCGACTTGCAGAACAAGCCCCGTGGACGGCCTGAGACTCAAGTTGATAATGAAGAGTTGAAGGCTATTGTGGAAGCGGATCCATCGCAAACCACGTCCGAGTTAGCTGCAGGCTGCGGTGTTAGTGATAAAACTGTTTTAATTCACTTGAAGCAAATTGGGAAGATTAAAAAGCTTGAAAGGTGGGTACCTCACGAATTGACTGAAGCAAACCGGCAAACGCGCGTCGACTACTAAATTAGAAGAGCTTCAATTGGAAAGTCTAAGACATCCTCCGTACTACGTAAGCCATCAATCAAGCAATCCATCAATCAATCCATCAATCCATCCATCCATCCATCAATTAGTAGTTTTTGCGTGAAAGAGTAACAAACATCTATCCATTAATCCATCAATCCATCAATCAATCCAGCCATCAATCCATCCATCCATCAAGCCGTCAAGCCATCATGATAGATTGATGGATTGATGGCTCGATGGCTTGATGGATGGATTGATTGATTGCTTGATTGGTTGATTGATGGCTTGATGGATGGATTGATGGATGGATTGATGGATGGATTGATTGATCGATGGCTTGATTGATGGCTTGATGGATGGATTGACGGCTTGATGGATTGATTGATGGATGGATTGAATGATGGATTGATGGGTTGATGGATGGATGGATTGACGGAGTGATAGTTTGATGAATTGATATATTAATCAATTCATCAAACCATCAATCCATCCATCAATCCATCCATCCATCAATCAATACATCAGTCCATCAATCCATCCATCAAGCCGTCAATCCATCCATCAAGCCATCAATCAAGCCATCGATCAATCAATCCATCCATCAATCCATCCATCAATCCATCCATCAAGCCATCAATCAACCAATCAAGCAATCAATCAATCCATCCATCAAGCCATCGAGCCATCAATCCATCAATCTATCATGATGGCTTGACGGCTTGATGGATGGATGGATTGATGGCTGGATTGATTGATGGATTGATGGATTAATGGATAGATGTTTGTTACTCTTTCACGCAAAAACTACTAATTGATGGATGGATGGATGGATTGATGGATTGATTGATGGATTGCTTGATTGATGGCTTACGTAGTACGGAGGATGTCTTAGACTTTCCAATTGAAGCTCTTCTAATTTAGTAGTCGACGCGCGTTTGCCGGTTTGCTTCAGTCAATTCGTGAGGTACCCACCTTTCAAGCTTTTTAATCTTCCCAATTTGCTTCAAGTGAATTAAAACAGTTTTATCACTAACACCGCAGCCTGCAGCTAACTAACTCGGACGTGGTTTGCGATGGATCCGCTTCCACAATAGCCTTCAACTCTTCATTATCAACTTGAGTCTCAGGCCGTCCACGGGGCTTGTTCTGCAAGTCGAAATTTCCAGAACGAAAACGTTGGAACCAAAAACGAACTGTGTTTTCTTTTGCAACACGACCGCCATACACATCATTCACCCTTCGAGTTGTTTCCGCAGCACTAGTGCCACGGCGGAACTCGTACTCGTAAATAATGCGATATTTTAAGTTTTCCATTTTACAAAATGAGTGACGCAAACAGAAAAAAACAGAAGAAAAAAAACAAATGAATGACGATCATCGAAGCACAAATACATGAGTCTATAGCTGTACAAATTTGAATTTGGAATTCCTTACCAAAGAGGAGAAATTTGTGATTAAAGTGGCCAGTACGAAAAACGCCAATTTCATATGTAAGGACCTAATATTATATTAGAGGATACTTCTTTTTGCTTCGGCATAGTAGTACATTACATATAGATAATACAAACAAATATTGGAGAAAACGAAGGAAATAAAAATGTATCGGTAAAAAAAGCAATGGAAATCGTTCCATATTGTGTACTAAAGCAGTTGGATTTTTTTTCCCTTTCTATATAGTTTTTTCCGTTACAATTATCCATCTAATAATATCTACTTTACAATTTTGAACTTTTTCAAACGTAAACAAACAAGACGTTTTCGCACCACAAATAAGAATAAATAATAACTGGATAGAAGGGACTCTTCTTTGATCTAGGCCCAAACGCCGCCATTTATATACCTACTTCCCCCTTCACCTCGTTACGCCAAACCATCAATCCATCCATCAATCCATCCATCCATCAATCAATACATCAATCCATCAATCCGTCCATCCATCAATCAATCCATCAATCCATCCATCAAGCCGTCAATCCATCCATCAAGCCATCGATCAATCAATCCATCCATCAAGCCATCAATCCATCAAGCCATCAAGCCATCAATCTATCATGATGGCTTGACGGCTTGATTGATGGATGGATTGATGGCTGGATTGATTGATGGATTGATGGATTAATGGATAGATGTTTGTTACTCTTTCACGCAAAAACTACTAATTGATGGCTTGATGGATGGATGGATGAATTGATAGATTGATGGATTGATTGATGGATAGATGGATGGATGGATGGATTGATGGATGGAATGATGGATTGATGGACTGATGGATGGATGGATGGATGGATGGATTGGTGGATGGATTGACGGCTTGATGGATGGATTGATGGTTGGATTGATTTATGGATGGATGGATTGATGGCTGGATTGATTGATGGATTGATGGATTGATTGATGGATTGATGGATTAATGGATGGATGTTTGTTACTCTTTCATAGCTCACTAGTATATACAATTATAACAAACTCTTAAAAATCTATTGACGGCTTGATGGATGGATTGATGGTCCATCCATTTAAAGTCCGGTGCCGTATCGTATCAAAGCTCCGATCGCCGTCCGATTTGTCCCACGTTATTACCTCGAGCTTTCAGGCACTTAGACCACGTGCTTTAGACTTTACACCTAAGTTATAACTTCAAGGTTAGTCCCACTAATATTATAAACGTGAATGTTTGTAAGTATGGATGGATTGATGGATTGATGTATGGATTGATGGATGGATGGATTGATGGATTGATTGATGGATTGATGGATGGATGGATTGATGGTTGGATTGATTGATTGATGGCTTGATTGATGGCTTGATGGATGGATTGATGGTTTGATGGATTGATTTATGGATTGATGGTTTGATGAATTGATCAATCTATCAATTCATCAAACTATCACTCCGTCAATCCATCAATCCATCCATCAATCAATCCATCAATCCATCCATCATTCCATAAACCAATCCATCCATCAAGCCGTCAATCCATCCATCAAGCCATCAATCAAGCCATCAATCAATCAATCCAACCATCAATCCATCCATCAAGCCATCACTCCATTGATTGATGGCTTGATGGTTGGATTGATTGATTGATGGCTTGATGGATGGATTGGTTTATGGAATGATGGATGGATTGATGGATTGATTGATGGATGGATTGATGGATTGACGGAGTGATAGTTTGATGAATTGATAGATTGATCAATTCATCAAACCATCAATCCATAAATATTACCTCGAGCTTTCAGGCACTTAGACCACGTGCTTTAGACTTTACACCTAAGTTATAACTTCAAGGTTAGTCCCACTAATATTATAAACGTGAATGTTTGTAAGTATGGATGGATTGATGGATTGATGGATGGATTGATGGTTTGATGGATTGATTTATGGATTGATGGTTTGATGAATTGATCAATCTATCAATCCATCAATCCATCAATCAATCCATCAATCCATCCATCCATCAATCCATACATCAATCCATCAATCCATCCATACTTACAAACATTCACGTTTATAATATTAGTGGGACTAACCTTGAAGTTATAACTTAGGTGTAAAGTCTAAAGCACGTGGTCTAAGTGCCTGAAAGCTCGAGGTAATAACGTGGGACAAATCGGACGGCGATCGGAGCTTTGATACGATACGGCACCGGACTTTAAATGGATGGACCATCAATCCATCCATCAAGCCGTCAATAGATTTTTAAGAGTTTGTTATAATTGTATATACTAGTGAGCTATGAAAGAGTAACAAACATCCATCCATTAATCCATCAATCCATCAATCAATCCATCAATCCATCAATCAATCCAGCCATCAATCCATCCATCCATAAATCAATCCAACCATCAATCCATCCATCAAGCCGTCAATCCATCCACCAATCCATCCATCCATCCATCCATCCATCAGTCCATCAATCCATCATTCCATCCATCAATCCATCCATCCATCCATCTATCCATCAATCAATCCATCAATCTATCAATTCATCCATCCATCCATCAAGCCATCAATTAGTAGTTTTTGCGTGAAAGAGTAACAAACATCTATCCATTAATCCATCAATCCATCAATCAATCCAGCCATCAATCCATCCATCAATCAAGCCGTCAAGCCATCATGATAGATTGATGGCTTGATGGATTGATGGCTTGATGGATTGATGGCTTGATGGATGGATTGATTGATCGATGGCTTGATGGATGGATTGACGGCTTGATGGATGGATTGATGGATTGATTGATGGATGGACGGATTGATGGATTGATGTATTGATTGATGGATGGATGGATTGATGGATGGATTGATGGTTTGGCGTAACGAGGTGAAGGGGGAAGTAGGTATATAAATGGCGGCGTTTGGGCCTAGATCAAAGAAGAGTCCCTTCTATCCAGTTATTATTTATTCTTATTTGTGGTGCGAAAACGTCTTGTTTGTTTACGTTTGAAAAAGTTCAAAATTGTAAAGTAGATATTATTAGATGGATAATTGTAACGGAAAAAACTATATAGAAAGGGAAAAAAAATCCAACTGCTTTAGTACACAATATGGAACGATTTCCATTGCTTTTTTTACCGATACATTTTTATTTCCTTCGTTTTCTCCAATATTTGTTTGTATTATCTATATGTAATGTACTACTATGCCGAAGCAAAAAGAAGTATCCTCTAATATAATATTAGGTCCTTACATATGAAATTGGCGTTTTTCGTACTGGCCACTTTAATCACAAATTTCTCCTCTTTGGTAAGGAATTCCAAATTCAAATTTGTACAGCTATAGACTCATGTATTTGTGCTTCGATGATCGTCATTCATTTGTTTTTTTTCTTCTGTTTTTTTCTGTTTGCGTCACTCATTTTGTAAAATGGAAAACTTAAAATATCGCATTATTTACGAGTACGAGTTCCGCCGTGGCACTAGTGCTGCGGAAACAACTCGAAGGGTGAATGATGTGTATGGCGGTCGTGTTGCAAAAGAAAACACAGTTCGTTTTTGGTTCCAACGTTTTCGTTCTGAAAATTTCGACTTGCAGAACAAGCCCCGTGGACGGCCTGAGACTCAAGTTGATAATGAAGAGTTGAAGGCTATTGTGGAAGCGGATCCATCGCAAACCACGTCCGAGTTAGCTGCAGGCTGCGGTGTTAGTGATAAAACTGTTTTAATTCACTTGAAGCAAATTGGGAAGATTAAAAAGCTTGAAAGGTGGGTACCTCACGAATTGACTGAAGCAAACCGGCAAACGCGCGTCGACTACTAAATTAGAAGAGCTTCAATTGGAAAGTCTAAGACATCCTCCGTACTACGTAAGCCATCAATCAAGCAATCCATCAATCAATCCATCAATCCATCCATCCATCCATCAATTAGTAGTTTTTGCGTGAAAGAGTAACAAACATCTATCCATTAATCCATCAATCCATCAATCAATCCAGCCATCAATCCATCCATCCATCAAGCCGTCAAGCCATCATGATAGATTGATGGATTGATGGCTCGATGGCTTGATGGATGGATTGATTGATTGCTTGATTGGTTGATTGATGGCTTGATGGATGGATTGATGGATGGATTGATGGATGGATTGATTGATCGATGGCTTGATTGATGGCTTGATGGATGGATTGACGGCTTGATGGATTGATTGATGGATGGATTGAATGATGGATTGATGGGTTGATGGATAGATGGATTGACGGAGTGATAGTTTGATGAATTGATATATTAATCAATTCATCAAACCATCAATCCATCCATCAATCCATCCATCCATCAATCAATACATCAGTCCATCAATCCATCCATCAAGCCGTCAATCCATCCATCAAGCCATCAATCAAGCCATCGATCAATCAATCCATCCATCAATCCATCCATCAATCCATCCATCAAGCCATCAATCAACCAATCAAGCAATCAATCAATCCATCCATCAAGCCATCGAGCCATCAATCCATCAATCTATCATGATGGCTTGACGGCTTGATGGATGGATGGATTGATGGCTGGATTGATTGATGGATTGATGGATTAATGGATAGATGTTTGTTACTCTTTCACGCAAAAACTACTAATTGATGGATGGATGGATGGATTGATGGATTGATTGATGGATTGCTTGATTGATGGCTTACGTAGTACGGAGGATGTCTTAGACTTTCCAATTGAAGCTCTTCTAATTTAGTAGTCGACGCGCGTTTGCCGGTTTGCTTCAGTCAATTCGTGAGGTACCCACCTTTCAAGCTTTTTAATCTTCCCAATTTGCTTCAAGTGAATTAAAACAGTTTTATCACTAACACCGCAGCCTGCAGCTAACTAACTCGGACGTGGTTTGCGATGGATCCGCTTCCACAATAGCCTTCAACTCTTCATTATCAACTTGAGTCTCAGGCCGTCCACGGGGCTTGTTCTGCAAGTCGAAATTTCCAGAACGAAAACGTTGGAACCAAAAACGAACTGTGTTTTCTTTTGCAACACGACCGCCATACACATCATTCACCCTTCGAGTTGTTTCCGCAGCACTAGTGCCACGGCGGAACTCGTACTCGTAAATAATGCGATATTTTAAGTTTTCCATTTTATAAAATGAGTGACGCAAACAGAAAAAAACAGAAGAAAAAAAACAAATGAATGACGATCATCGAAGCACAAATACATGAGTCTATAGCTGTACAAATTTGAATTTGGAATTCCTTACCAAAGAGGAGAAATTTGTGATTAAAGTGGCCAGTACGAAAAACGCCAATTTCATATGTAAGGACCTAATATTATATTAGAGGATACTTCTTTTTGCTTCGGCATAGTAGTACATTACATATAGATAATACAAACAAATATTGGAGAAAACGAAGGAAATAAAAATGTATCGGTAAAAAAAGCAATGGAAATCGTTCCATATTGTGTACTAAAGCAGTTGGATTTTTTTTCCCTTTCTATATAGTTTTTTCCGTTACAATTATCCATCTAATAATATCTACTTTACAATTTTGAACTTTTTCAAACGTAAACAAACAAGACGTTTTCGCACCACAAATAAGAATAAATAATAACTGGATAGAAGGGACTCTTCTTTGATCTAGGCCCAAACGCCGCCATTTATATACCTACTTCCCCCTTCACCTCGTTACGCCAAACCATCAATCCATCCATCAATCCATCCATCCATCAATCAATACATCAATCCATCAATCCGTCCATCCATCAATCAATCCATCAATCCATCCATCAAGCCGTCAATCCATCCATCAAGCCATCGATCAATCAATCCATCCATCAAGCCATCAATCCATCAAGCCATCAATCTATCATGATGGCTTGACGGCTTGATTGATGGATGGATTGATGGCTGGATTGATTGATGGATTGATGGATTAATGGATAGATGTTTGTTACTCTTTCACGCAAAAACTACTAATTGATGGCTTGATGGATGGATGGATGAATTGATAGATTGATGGATTGATTGATGGATAGATGGATGGATGGATGGATTGATGGATGGAATGATGGATTGATGGACTGATGGATGGATGGATGGATGGATGGATTGGTGGATGGATTGACGGCTTGATGGATGGATTGATGGTTGGATTGATTTATGGATGGATGGATTGATGGCTGGATTGATTGATGGATTGATGGATTGATTGATGGATTGATGGATTAATGGATGGATGTTTGTTACTCTTTCATAGCTCACTAGTATATACAATTATAACAAACTCTTAAAAATCTATTGACGGCTTGATGGATGGATTGATGGTCCATCCATTTAAAGTCCGGTGCCGTATCGTATCAAAGCTCCGATCGCCGTCCGATTTGTCCCACGTTATTACCTCGAGCTTTCAGGCACTTAGACCACGTGCTTTAGACTTTACACCTAAGTTATAACTTCAAGGTTAGTCCCACTAATATTATAAACGTGAATGTTTGTAAGTATGGATGGATTGATGGATTGATGTATGGATTGATGGATGGATGGATTGATGGATTGATTGATGGATTGATGGATTGATAGATTGATCAATTCATCAAACCATCAATCCATAAATCAATCCATCAAACCATCAATCCATCCATCAATCCATCAATCCATCCATACTTACAAACATTCACGTTTATAATATTAGTGGGACTAACCTTGAAGTTATAACTTAGGTGTAAAGTCTAAAGCACGTGGTCTAAGTGCCTGAAAGCTCGAGGTAATATTTATGGATTGATGGTTTGATGAATTGATCAATCTATCAATTCATCAAACTATCACTCCGTCAATCCATCAATCCATCCATCAATCAATCCATCAATCCATCCATCATTCCATAAACCAATCCATCCATCAAGCCATCAATCAATCAATCCAACCATCAAGCCATCAATCAATGGAGTGATGGCTTGATGGATGGATTGATGGTTGGATTGATTGATTGATGGCTTGATTGATGGCTTGATGGATGGATTGACGGCTTGATGGATGGATTGGTTTATGGAATGATGGATGGATTGATGGATTGATTGATGGATGGATTGATGGATTGACGGAGTGATAGTTTGATGAATTGATAGATTGATCAATTCATCAAACCATCAATCCATAAATCAATCCATCAAACCATCAATCCATCCATCAATCCATCCATCAAGCCATCAATCAAGCCATCAATCAATCAATCCAACCATCAATCCATCCATCCATCAATCCATACATCAATCCATCAATCCATCCATACTTACAAACATTCACGTTTATAATATTAGTGGGACTAACCTTGAAGTTATAACTTAGGTGTAAAGTCTAAAGCACGTGGTCTAAGTGTCTGAAAGCTCGAGGTAATAACGTGGGACAAATCGGACGGCGATCGGAGCTGCGATACGATACGGCACCGGACTTTAAATGGATGGACCATCAATCCATCCATCAAGCCGTCAATCCATCCATCAAGCCATCAATCAATGGAGTGATGGCTTGATAGATGGATTGATTGATCGATGGCTTGATGGATGGATTGACGGCTTGATGTATGGATTGATGGACTGATGTATTGATTGATGGATGGATGGTGAAGGGGGAAGTAGGTATATAAATGGCGGCGTTTGGGCCTAGATCAAAGAAGAGTCCCTTCTATCCAGTTATTATTTATTCTTATTTGTGGTGCGAAAACGTCTTGTTTGTTTACGTTTGAAAAAGTTCAAAATTGTAAAGTAGATATTATTAGATGGATAATTGTAACGGAAAAAAACTATATAGAAAGGGAAAAAAAATCCAACTGCTTTAGTACACAATATGGAACGATTTCCATTCCTTTTTTTACCGATACATTTTTATTTCCTTCGTTTTCTCCAATATTTGTTTGTATTATCTATATGTAATGTACTACTATGCCGAAGCAAATAGAAGTATCCTCTAATATAATATTAGGTCCTTACATATGAAATTGGCGTTTTTCGTACTGGCCACTTTAATCACAAATTTCTCCTCTTTGGTAAGGAATTCCAAATTCAAATTTGTACAGCTATAGACTCATGTATTTGTGCTTCGATGATCGTCATTCATTTGTTTTTTTTCTTCTGTTTTTTTCTGTTTGCGTCACTCATTTTACAAAATGGAAAACTTAAAATATCGCATTATTTACGAGTACGAGTTCCGCCGTGGCACTAGTGCTGCGGAAACAACTCGAAGGGTGAATGATGTGTATGGCGGTCGTGTTGCAAAAGAAAACACAGTTCGTTTTTGGTTCCAACGTTTTCGTTCTGGAAATTTCGACTTGCAGAACAAGCCCCGTGGACGGCCTGAGACTCAAGTTGATAATGAAGAGTTGAAGGCTATTGTGGAAGCGGATCCATCGCAAACCACGTCCGAGTTAGCTGCAGGCTGCGGTGTTAGTGATAAAACTGTTTTAATTCACTTGAAGCAAATTGGGAAGATTAAAAAGCTTGAAAGGTGGGTACCTCACGAATTGACTGAAGCAAACCGGCAAACGCGCGTCGACTACTAAATTAGAAGAGCTTCAATTGGAAAGTCTAAGACATCCTCCATACTACGTAAGCCATCAATCAAGCAATCCATCAATCAATCCATCAATCCATCCATCCATCCATCAATTAGTAGTTTTTGCGTGAAAGAGTAACAAACATCTATCCATTAATCCATCAATCCATCAATCAATCCAGCCATCAATCCATCCATCCATCAAGCCGTCAAGCCATCATGATAGATTGATGGCTTGATGGATTGATGGCTCGATGGATTGATGGCTTGATGGATGGATGGATTGATGGCTGGATTGATTGATGGATTGATGGATTAATGGATAGATGTTTGTTACTCTTTCACGCAAAAACTACTAATTGATGGATGGATGGATGGATTGATGGATTGATTGATGGATTGCTTGATTGATGGCTTACGTAGTACGGAGGATGTCTTAGACTTTCCAATTGAAGCTCTTCTAATTTAGTAGTCGACGCGCGTTTGCCGGTTTGCTTCAGTCAATTCGTGAGGTACCCACCTTCAAGCCAAGCCGTCAAGCCATCATGATAGATTGATGGCTTGATGGATTGATGGCTCGATGGATTGATGGCTTGATGGATGGATTGATTGATTGCTTGATTGATGGCTTGATGGATGGATTGATAGATTGATGGATGGATTGATTGATCGATGGCTTGATTGATGGCTTGATGGATGGATTGACGGCTTGATGGATTGATTGATGGATGGATTGAATGATGGATTGATGGGTTGATGGATGGATGGATTGACGGAGTGATAGTTTGATGAATTGATAGATTGATCAATTCATCAAACCATCAATCCATCCATCCATCAATCAATACATCAGTCCATCAATCCATACATCAAGCCGTCAATCCATCCATCAAGCCATCGATCAATCAATCCATCTATCAAGCCATCACTCCATTGATTGATGGCTTGATGGATGGATTGACGGCTTGATGGATGGATTGATGGTCCATCCATTTAAAGTCCGGTGCCGTATCGTATCGCAGCTCCGATCGCCGTCCGATTTGTCCCACGTTATTACCTCGAGCTTTCAGACACTTAGACCACGTGCTTTAGACTTTACACCTAAGTTATAACTTCAAGGTTAGTCCCACTAATATTATAAACGTGAATGTTTGTAAGTATGGATGGATTGATGGATTGATGTATGGATTGATGGATGGATGGATTGATGGTTGGATTGATTGATTGATGGCTTGATTGATGGCTTGATGGATTGATTGATGGATGGATTGATGGTTTGATGGATTGATTTATGGATTGATGGTTTGATGAATTGATCAATCTATCAATTCATCAAACTATCACTCCGTCAATCCATCAATCCATCCATCAATCAATCCATCAATCCATCCATCATTCCATAAACCAATCCATCCATCAAGCCGTCAATCCATCCATCAAGCCATCAATCAAGCCATCAATCAATCAATCCAACCATCAATCCATCCATCAAGCCATCACTCCATTGATTGATGGCTTGATGGTTGGATTGATTGATTGATGGCTTGATGGATGGATTGGTTTATGGAATGATGGATTGATTGATGGATGGATTGATGGATTGACGGAGTGATAGTTTGATGAATTGATAGATTGATCAATTCATCAAACCATCAATCCATAAATCAATCCATCAAACCATCAATCCATCCATCAATCCATCCATCAAGCCATCAATCAAGCCATCAATCAATCAATCCAACCATCAATCCATCCATCCATCAATCCATACATCAATCCATCAATCCATCCATACTTACAAACATTCACGTTTATAATATTAGTGGGACTAACCTTGAAGTTATAACTTAGGTGTAAAGTCTAAAGCACGTGGTCTAAGTGTCTGAAAGCTCGAGGTAATAACGTGGGACAAATCGGACGGCGATCGGAGCTGCGATACGATACGGCACCGGACTTTAAATGGATGGACCATCAATCCATCCATCAAGCCGTCAATCCATCCATCAAGCCATCAATCAATGGAGTGATGGCTTGATAGATGGATTGATTGATCGATGGCTTGATGGATGGATTGACGGCTTGATGTATGGATTGATGGACTGATGTATTGATTGATGGATGGATGGATTGATGGTTTGATGAATTGATCAATCTATCAATTCATCAAACTATCACTCCGTCAATCCATCCATCCATCAACCCATCAATCCATCATTCAATCCATCCATCAATCAATCCATCAAGCCGTCAATCCATCCATCAAGCCATCAATCAAGCCATCGATCAATCAATCCATCCATCAATCTATCAATCCATCCATCAAGCCATCAATCAAGCAATCAATCAATCAAGCCATCAATCCATCGAGCCATCAATCCATCAAGCCATCAATCTATCATGATGGCTTGACGGCTTGGCTTGAAGGTGGGTACCTCACGAATTGACTGAAGCAAACCGGCAAACGCGCGTCGACTACTAAATTAGAAGAGCTTCAATTGGAAAGTCTAAGACATCCTCCGTACTACGTAAGCCATCAATCAAGCAATCCATCAATCAATCCATCAATCCATCCATCCATCCATCAATTAGTAGTTTTTGCGTGAAAGAGTAACAAACATCTATCCATTAATCCATCAATCCATCAATCAATCCAGCCATCAATCCATCCATCCATCAAGCCATCAATCCATCGAGCCATCAATCCATCAAGCCATCAATCTATCATGATGGCTTGACGGCTTGATGGATGGATGGATTGATGGCTGGATTGATTGATGGATTGATGGATTAATGGATAGATGTTTGTTACTCTTTCACGCAAAAACTACTAATTGATGGATGGATGGATGGATTGATGGATTGATTGATGGATTGCTTGATTGATGGCTTACGTAGTATGGAGGATGTCTTAGACTTTCCAATTGAAGCTCTTCTAATTTAGTAGTCGACGCGCGTTTGCCGGTTTGCTTCAGTCAATTCGTGAGGTACCCACCTTTCAAGCTTTTTAATCTTCCCAATTTGCTTCAAGTGAATTAAAACAGTTTTATCACTAACACCGCAGCCTGCAGCTAACTCGGACGTGGTTTGCGATGGATCCGCTTCCACAATAGCCTTCAACTCTTCATTATCAACTTGAGTCTCAGGCCGTCCACGGGGCTTGTTCTGCAAGTCGAAATTTCCAGAACGAAAACGTTGGAACCAAAAACGAACTGTGTTTTCTTTTGCAACACGACCGCCATACACATCATTCACCCTTCGAGTTGTTTCCGCAGCACTAGTGCCACGGCGGAACTCGTACTCGTAAATAATGCGATATTTTAAGTTTTCCATTTTGTAAAATGAGTGACGCAAACAGAAAAAAACAGAAGAAAAAAAACAAATGAATGACGATCATCGAAGCACAAATACATGAGTCTATAGCTGTACAAATTTGAATTTGGAATTCCTTACCAAAGAGGAGAAATTTGTGATTAAAGTGGCCAGTACGAAAAACGCCAATTTCATATGTAAGGACCTAATATTATATTAGAGGATACTTCTATTTGCTTCGGCATAGTAGTACATTACATATAGATAATACAAACAAATATTGGAGAAAACGAAGGAAATAAAAATGTATCGGTAAAAAAAGGAATGGAAATCGTTCCATATTGTGTACTAAAGCAGTTGGATTTTTTTTCCCTTTCTATATAGTTTTTTTCCGTTACAATTATCCATCTAATAATATCTACTTTACAATTTTGAACTTTTTCAAACGTAAACAAACAAGACGTTTTCGCACCACAAATAAGAATAAATAATAACTGGATAGAAGGGACTCTTCTTTGATCTAGGCCCAAACGCCGCCATTTATATACCTACTTCCCCCTTCACCTCGTTACGCCCCTCTGTTGTCCAGGCGTTTTGCCAGGGTTACTACTGCACTGTACCGCCGCGCCCCGCCGCCGCCGTCGCGAGGCGAGGCGAGTGAGAGAGAAAAGGTCAACGACCGATGTTCACGTTCCTGTGATTAGATACCTACCTAATTAGTTAGATAGGAACCTACAAGAACACAATATTTAGAAAATATTACTTACGTAGGGTACCTATGTATTATCATTATCTTTTAACAATCTCAAAAAACGTAAATTTATCTTCGTTTTTGAGTTATTGTTACAACCGATCACACCATAATAACTTGACCGTGACGTCATATTATAGAGGGAGGTAAGTACCTAACCTACACAAATATTAAAATCCGCGTGCTGCGTCGCCAGCTGTGACAGCCCTACTGCACGTTTAACGTGCAGAATCGCGTAGGCTAATATCGTGACCTTGAGCGCGTTCAGAGTGAAGTTTCCCTTCTACACTATTTTTGTCTATTCTTATTCCACAAGCGTCATTTTTAGGGTTCCGTACCCAAAGGGTGAAAACGGGACCCTATTACTAATACTTCGCTGTCTGTCGAAAATAAATATTTAAGGTGGGTTTTTTCTATGTTTGCTCGATATCATTAAATGGTAACATGGTAACAATGGTAACAACCTACCTGTTACCACTTGAAATATTCACAAAATACTTAATTGTAAGTAATCATAATCATAATCATTTATTTGCAGGAATGTCGGTACAATAGATCTTCTTAAGTAATAAAGCTCCAATACATTCTGCCTCGTCAAGGCGTGCAAATTATTAATAAAATTTAAATTAAACAGTTTCATAATCAGAATGTAAGGCTTATAAAATAATGTCAAAAAATTAATTAAGTTATATATAACAAATACATATTTAAAGCAATTTAAAAATAAATTTAATTATAATGTCAAAATTTGTTCCCTATTTAAAAAGTCTTATAATTTAAATATTCTTTGACGTCATAAAAACAATTTTCCAACAAGAACTTTCTAAGTTTATTTTTAAATAAATTATATTGCAAAGTTTTAAATTCACCAGGCAGTTTATTATAATTGTTATTGCCTGATGATATGCATTCTTTTTGACTAGTTCTACTCTACATTTTGGGACATAGAGCCTATCTTTGTGTCTCGTCCGTCTTTCCATCACATCTGCATGTGTTTTAAAATAGTGAGGATATTGTTTCACGAACAAGCAAATATCTCTTATGTACATGCAGGGTAATGGAAGTATATTGTATTTTTTAAATAGAGGCTTGCAACTATCCGTATTCCAAGCGCCACATATAGCCCGCACGCACTTTTTCTGAACAATAAAGGCCCTTTCTATATCGGTTGAATTTCCCCATAAAATTAGTCCGTATGCAAGGATGGAAGAAACATAACCATGATATGCTTTGAGCGCGGCCTCTATGGAGACACGTAATCTTAAAATTTTAATGGCGAAAACGAATCTGTCTAGCTTGTCACAAACATGTTTAACGTGCGCTTTCCAGTTGCAATGCTGGTCGAGCCAAATACCCAGAAACCTGGCTGTATCCACTTCAGCAATTTCAGCATCGTTATATTTGATAGCAATATTTGTCTTTTTTTTCTATATGTTCCAAATTGTATTATGTTCGTCTTGGTCAAATTGATTTTCAAATTATGTTTATTCAGCCATTCAATTGTATTAGATAAAGTCATATTAATTTCATTTTCAAATGTTATATTATCTTCTCCTCTTATAATAATTGTGGTATCGTCAGCAAATAAAATAGTATTATGTCTAGTTATATTAGGAATGTCATTAATGTAAATTAGAAATAGGAACGGTCCCAAAATACTACCCTGCGGTACTCCAAATCTATTGTTTTTGAAGGTTGACCTCATAGTATCTTTGATTCCTTTGTAAACTTTCGCTACTTCAACACATTGCTGACGATCGTTCAGGTAGCTTTGAAGCCATTCATTAGCTCTACCCCTAATGCCATACTTATTTAGTTTAAAAAGCAACAATTTATGATCAACAAAATCAAAGGCTTTAGACATGTCTAGTAGAAGAGCAATCACAGGGACATTGTCATTTATGGCGTCCATTACTAATTTAATAACATTAAAACAAGCCAGCGAAGTAGAGCTATTTTTCCGAAACCCAAATTGTTCGGGTTTTAGAATATTTTGTTTTGTTACAAAATTTTGAAGCCTTCTTAACATGATTTTTTCAAAAACTTTTGATAAAACCGGTATGAGAGTAACCGGACGGTAATTATCCATGTTAAGTTTGTCGCCTTTCTTGAAAAGTGGCTTAACAATAGACAGCTTTAGTTTACTGGGAAACTCACCTACTTCAAAGGACCTGTTAATCAAATAACTAAGCTTTTCACAAATGTAATGTGCACTGAGCTTGATTATTCTGGTACTCAGACCATCTACACCTACAGAATTTGTATTCTTCAAACTCTTTATCACTTTCAAAATTTCATCTGGGTCAGTAGGATATAGAAAAATAGATGATAAGTTAGAGTCGTTCATAGAATTAGCTATATCAGAGGAATTGAAATTAAAATTATTCGAATTAGTAATGTCTATAAAGTATTTATTAAATAATTCACTTATGTCATGCGGGTCTTTATATGTCAAATTATTGCTAATGATTTTGTCAATTTGTTTTAAAGGCTCAATATCCCCTATATTGTCGGTGATTACTTCCCATGCAGCTTTGCATACATTTCTGCTATTAGTTATTAGTTTCATGTTTTGCAACTGCTGGGACTTGTATATGCACTTTTTTAATACTTTACAATAGTTATAGTATGCACTTTCATGAATTTTTTTATTTGAGCATGACTTTATTAATTTTAAGTAAAGTTTCCTTTTCATTGAACTTGACCTCTTAAGTCCTTTAGTGAGCCATCTACATTTTTTACCCTTGTTTGTCTTTTTTATTCTATAGACCTAAGTATTATACCTAAGTATTATACTTTACTAATCAAAAATAAAAAAATATATATGGTTCGGAACCCTTCGTACGAGTCCGACTTGCCCTTGGATGGTTTTATTGAAGTTTAGGAGCGAATGACTGAACTGAAAGAATGACAATCGTAAGATGATCAATAATTAGTTAATTATTATCTGATCAGCGTTCGTGCACCCCGATTTGATTTAACCAGTGTGTTAAATTAATCGCTTTGTCAACTGATTTGAGATTTGAATAGCCTTCTAGAAACCGTCTGTAAAAGGACCAGCTGTGCGATTACGCTAAAACCACCCATCCAAAAAGCCCTTTTAATGGCCTTCGTAATTTGAAATTGTATGGAAAGGACGCGCGCGATGGCCATTGAAATGGCTCAAGAATGTCAATTTGGATGGGCGGTTTTAGTGTAATCGTACAGCAGCACGGCAAGGCTCGGAGCAACGCGCGGATCAGCTCACGTCATGCCAGAGATCGCTACAACCATCAACGTTGTAGTATAGTTAATCTTATTTATACTACAAAACTGTGGAGTGGCACAAAAGTTTGGAGGTCTATACCCAGCAGTGGGTGAAGTCAGGTTGCGGATGATGATGATACTACCTCTATATAACTGAGTCTCCTCATCAATAAGGCCAACGCAGTGGAGGACTTCCTGAAATCGAAGACCGGACTGTCGATGCGCGTTGAGAAGTTGGACTCTCGCCATAATGTGAGCTTAACTCATTTAAGGTCTCCACACACTGAAGCCCGAGACGGAGCGGAGGCGAAGGCATGCGAGTTGTATTCTTTTGAATCATATGAAAGCCTACACACACCGCAGGCGGTGGCGGCGCGGTGCATAGGAAAAAACGCCTTCGAATCCGCTCCGCCTCCGGCTTCAGTGTGTGGAGACTTTTATGGTGAGAGTTCCAACTCAACATCTTTCGACGTACATGAGCGAAGAGTTTTGGCCGAAGGGTGTAAAGTTCAGTCGGTTCATCGGCCGCCTGAAAGGAGACACCGCCGGGCATCGTCGACAGCTGACACCATGATTGCGTACACGTCGCATCAATTAAAACTGTACCTTCTGTATATTTAGTACATAGGTACTAAATATACAGAAGGTACAGTATATAGATACTCAACCGGTGAGTATATAGATACTCAACCGGTGACTAGGGTTGCAGACAGAGGAACTTCCTGACGATACGCGCTGAGTCGAGGAGAAATGCTTTTTGGATCTGTCCCTTGATCCATCTTTCTAGCGAGCGAGAGTCTCTTGAGTTGTTTATCGAGGCTTTTTTATTATTATTACTAGCGACCCGCCCCGGCTTCGCACGGTTTTATTATACGTATAAACCTTACTCTTGAATCACTCCTATTAAAAAAACCCCATCGAAATCCGTTACGTAGTTATAAAGATTTAAGCATACAAAGGAACAAAGGGATATAGGGACATTGGGACAGAGAAAGCGAATTTGTTTTATATGTAGTGATAACTTGTCTCCTCATCAAACCCCCATTCCTCAGGTCGTCCCCCGACAACGTTCCCCTGGCCGCCATCCAAGGCCTGACGCGTCTACTCTCTGAGACAGACGAGCGGGATAAAGACTTCGACAGGGAACTGCTCGCTATATCGCAGAAGATACGACCGTTTATGAACACAGAGTGCCCACTGTTGAGGTAAGATATTACAGAAACAGAACTAAACTATCAAGACTATTTTATTTAAGAAGTAGGTATATGTCCGCGGCTTCGCACGCTTTGTGTCTATGTAAACATTTCAAAACTATTTCTATCCATTTGGAACTGATGGGACTGACTGAACTGATTTATGGGATGAAAAATAGCCTCTGTGTTATTCCAGGGCTAGAACTACGTCTCCCATGAAATAGAAATAGACTTGAAATGTTTCCACATACATGTTTTTTTTGAGCGGGAATTACCGCGTGTAATCGCGAGGCTCTGCTAGTCCTTAATAACAATATCTGTAAAGCTGCGGATAACAACAAAAAAATCCTTCATAAATCTGTATTTCCAGGGAAGGTTCAATCCGACTATTCGGAGTCATAGCGGGCCGAGTGGGATCCGACCTGACCGAACAGTCTGTGAGCTCGCTGCCTTGCTTCCTGCTGCATCTCTGTGATTCACATCAACCTGTTGTTAGGGTAAGTGAGATTCGTATCTATTGTACATTTTATTTACCTACTGAGATTCTGACGTAGAGGGTAGCTTAGATTTGAGTGGAGCGTAGATTTGACACTGACCTAGAGTGGAGCCAGTGGCGGTAGCTTCATACAAGCCAAAAAGCCGGGCTTGCCCTACTTCAAATCCATACCGACCGAAAACATTGACTTAAATATATTTAAATTTTCGCGCGCCAATTCTTTCACTTCATTTCTTTTTATCTATGACTGTCTAGTAAGTATCCGATCTCGGCCAAACAAAGCCGAACGCGGGGCGGCCGGCAACTAGTCGCGCGCGGCGAGATGCATGCCATCTCGCTCACACTCATGGGCTTGCAACCTGGCTTTGCGGGCACTGTTCTAACCTATGCAAAAGTGCTACGTCTATAGATATAACTAATGTGCGTTTCTATAGCAATTAGTATGGAACAAAAAGCCCGGCTTTCACTGTGAAGTTCGCACAAACTAGGGTCGCGCTCGGTCGCGAAGTTCGTACAAGAAAGAAAACTGTTCCTTTTCAGAATTTCACTTTTTCATTTTGTTTATTGAGTGAGTTGGTACATTTAGCAGCAATTTCGTTTTAATTTTCGAGATTTTTGTGTGATTTTAATTTTGTTTGAAATGAATGCAGATACATACACATACAGATCATTTGTTCAAGAAAATTTATTGAATTTATTAAGGTAGTTTTCATGAAAACTACAAACAAATCTACTTAATCATAAACAATAAACGAATGTCGGGCTTGCCCTGTTCTCAAGCACTAGGCACGCCACTGAGTGGAGAGTAGATTTGACGCTGATTTAGAGTGTAGCTTTGATTTGACGCCGGCTTATAGTGGACCTTAGAATTGACGCTGACTTAGAGTGGAGCGTCGAGTTGGCGCTGACCTAGACTGCATATCTATTACACATTTTATTTACTTAGACGCTGACTTAGTGTAGCTTAGATTTGACGGTGATTTAAAGGGTAGCTTAGGTATGTCGCTGACTTAGAGTGGAGCTTAGACTTGACGCTGACTTAGAGTGGAGCGTATAATTAACGCTAACGTAGAGTGGAGCTTAGATTTGACGCCTGATGTAGATTAGAGATTAGATTGGGCGCCGATCTAGAGTGGAGCGAAGATTCAACCCTGACGTAGAGTGGAGCGTAGATTTGTCGCTTACGTAGAGTGGAGAGTAGATTTGTCGCCTTCGTAGTGTGGAGTGTAGATTTGATGCCGACGTAGTATTATAGAGTGGAGCGTATATTTGTCGCTGGCGTAGAGTGTAGCTTAGATTTGACGCTGACGTAGTATGATAGAGTGGAGCGTATATTTGTCACTGGCGTAGAGGTTAGCTTAGATGTGTAGCTTTGATTTGATGTTGGCGTAGAGTGGAGCGAAAATTTGTTGCTGACGTAGTTTTATAGAGTGGAGCGTATAATTGGCGCTGGCGTAGATTGGAGCGTAGATTAGACGCTGCCTTAGAGTGGGTCAAAATATGACCCGGACAGAGTGCAGCTTAGAATTGACGCTGACGAAGAGTGGAGCGTAATAAGTGTGATTATTTAATTTCAGGCCAGCAAGTTCACTCTTAAGCAAATCTTCAAATCGTTCAACACAAAGAAATCGAACGACTTCGTCCAAACTCACCTCGTGGAGTCTGGCCGCCTGTACCTGGACGAGTTCCTCTCCGCCTTGCTGCGCCAGCTCGCGGACGAGATGCCGGCCGCCGTCGCCGCCTGCCTGCACTCCGCCGTCAACTACCTGCACTGTGCGGATGACTTGAAGGCGCATCCTCCGTTATTACTAGGTAACTACGCGGACGAGTTCCTCTCCGCCTTGCTGCGCCAGCTCGCGGACGAGATGCCGGCCGCCGTCGCCGCCTGCCTGCACTCCGCCGTCAACTACCTGCATTGTGCGGATGACTTGAAGGCGCATCCTCCGTTATTACTAGGTAACTACGCGGACGAGTTCCTCTCCGCCTTGCTGCGCCAGCTCGCGGACGAGATGCCGGCCGCCGTCGCCGCCTGCCTGCACTCCGCCGTCAACTACCTGCATTGTGCGGATGACTTGAAGGCGCATCCTCCGTTATTACTAGGTAACTACGCGGACGAGTTCCTCTCCGCCTTGCTGCGCCAGCTCGCGGACGATATGCCGGCCGCCGTCGCCGCCTGCCTGCACTCCGCCGTCAACTACCTGCTTTTTTATTAAAGAAAGTAAACTTTTACATTAACAAAATTAACACCATCGTAAGGTTAGAAGAGCGAGATACGCGATTCGGCCAATCAGAGGAATGGCGCACCGTGAGCTGTTGAGAACGTAATGAAGTGCGAGGTATCTATAAATATATGGTCACAAATAGTTGGAGAATTCGGGCGCTCCTCGCATTTTCTTGGAGACGCCGTGCAGTTAGGTCGTATGAGGATTGCGTTGGATGCTCTGCTCTTTTAGTAGGTTGATCGTAGCTACAGCTATCTTAAATGCCGTTAAAGACCTAAACTTGGTGTGAGTTATTTGTCCGTAACGCCAACAAGTGGCCCTGATGGTAGACCAGCGTTGGATGCGATCTTGCATCCAACTCATGCTGAGAAAGGGTACTTTGTAGGCAGTCTGAGATTATTTGTACATAGGTTTATTATTATTACTAGCAATCCGCCCCGGCTTCGCACGGTTTTATTATACGTATAAATCTTCCTCTTGAATCACTCTATTTATTACAAAAAACCGCATCAGAATCCGTTGCGTAGTTTAAAAATACAAAGGGACATAAGGACATAGGGACAGAGAAAGTAACTTTGTTTTATACTATGTAGTAATTTTCTAGTGTTTACCTAAGTTTGGTCTCAAGATAATTTAACTTTTTTTAAATTAAACTTCTTTTCAGGTCTTCTCTACGCAGAGCTACACAGAATAAGAGAGAAATATCCAGAAGAGACAGAATTAGACCCCGACGTCACTAAAAGCGCTCGCTCCAGACTTCTCCTGCTCATAAAGGATTCCAATCCGACAGTCAGACAGAACTCAGTTATGGCTTTGTCTAATATATGCTTGGTTTGCACGCTTGAATAAGATTACGAGTGTTTTACATCTCTTGAATCCTTACTATAATATAAATGCTAAAGTTTGTGTGTATGGATATATAGATTATAGATGTACTAGCCACCCGCCCCGGCTTTGCACGGTTTTATTATACGTATAAACCTTCCTCTTGAATCACTCTATCTATTAAAAAAAACCGCATCAAAATCCGTTGCGTAGTTTTAAAGATTAAAGCAGTCAAAGGGACATAGGGACAGAAAAAGCTACTTTGTTTTATACTATGTAGTGATGAATGTTTATTACTCTTTCGCAGAAACTCCTAAATGGATCAGGCTGAAATTTTGCAGTAGATAGAGGTCTTGAATAAAATCTAGGCTACTTTTTCATCTCAGATATCAGTTGGCATAGAAATAGCATTGAAACGTTTCCATAGAATCAACGTGTAGCCGCGGTCACATACTAATTACTAATAATGTCATCTAGTACCCATAACACAAGCTCTGCTTAGCTTGGGGCTAATGTTGTGTGGACTGTCCGGAATTATTATTTATTTATTAATGTAGGATGCGGTTAGGTATAGACATTTAGGCTTAAAGTAGGGTAGTTTCCATTATTTTAACAGGTGCATCCAAAAAAATATATTAAAAAGATTATGTCCAGACTCGTTTAGTAGTTTTGGCGTGGAGAGGGAATAAACATCCATCCATCCAAACTTTCGCATTTAATATTTGTGTTAAGTTTGATTTAATTCGTCAGTTCGATTAAAAAGATTGTAACGTTAAATATTGGACATGTATTTTCTATTCTGTCAATCAAACAGAATGTCAAAGATAAAGCGCATCAAAGTGGGTTGGTGGCTTGTGACGTCACTAGCCATTAAAAATGTCACGGCGTGACGTCACGCGGAACTTACGTGCGATATTATTTTGTATGATTGACAAAAGAAAAGAATACGTATCAAATATTTTTCGAAAATAAAACTGACGGACTCATTCGAATTGTATAGGAAACTAGCGTATTGCGCTACCGCTGGGACGCATTTGGCTGTATATACCTCAGTAATATAACTAAGCGACCATAGTGGCTAAGCGGGTGATAGTCCGCTTATGACGCAGTAGGTTGCAGGTTCGATTCTCTCCACGGGACACAACATCTGCAGTTATTTGTTATAGATGGTTTACACATTTGTCGTATATTATTATTTATAGTTATTAGTTTGCAAATAACTTTTAATAATCTGAGTCCAGATTAATCGATAGTATCGAATCGTCAAGACGTTCTGTTCTTGTATGGTATTCAGTATGCCTCTTTAACTTGCTGTATGAACGCAAAACCCCGAAAATAGAACGTCTCGTTATCGAGACAATACTATCGGCTAATCAATCTTTTAAGTCAGGTCACAGTAATAAATTTACTCCATAACAATATTATTCAATCAGAAAACTTTAAAAAGCTTCCTAAAAGTTAATTCTTTTAATTCTTCAGATTTGATAATCACTACATAGTATAAAATAAAGTCGCTGTCTCTGTCCCTATGTCCCTATATCCCTAGTCCCTTTGAATACTTAAATCTTTAAAACTACGCTACGGATTTTGATACGATTTTTTAATAGATAGAGTGATTCAAGAGGAAGGGTGAAAAGCCGGGGCGGGTCGCTAGTGAAGATTAAATTAAAAGCCAAATTATGAAATTTAAATTAACGATGGAGAAATGTGCTTATACTTTAGGAGACTGATAAAAATCATGATATTTATATTCAATGTTGATTGAATCAAAAATATTATGCATTAAAAAAAAAGTTTATGTAAGCGTTGAAAAATTTATAAATAATATAATTCATTCCATGTTAAATAAAAAATGTATATATTTAATTTCAATTATTATTTACAAACCTCTATACACCGGGTCAGCCTCGCTTTATTACCGCATTTATATTCAGCCCCTGCCGCTGGCCCTCGCGCTGCCGGCGATAATTCCCTAAATACTGCTGCAGCAGGATCGAGAGGAGTGTGTGTTTACATACTGCTCTACCACTCACTTCGCTTTCAAGGTTCGGCTATGGCACATTTCGAAATAATTGCAGCGGCCGTCTTTCTCGTCCAGGCGCTCGGCGAGTACTGAGCGTCGGAGCAGAATGTAAACACGCACTGCCGCTCGCGCTGCCGGCCCTTTGACTTCCGGACAAAGAACCGCCATTTTGGGGAGCACCGGGCAGCGCGAGTGGTAATGGCAGTGGCATGAGAAGTATCGCGTTTACACACTCGTCCTGCCCACTTCCCTGCTCACTACGGCTGAATGTAAATGCGGCATAAAGATAGAAAAGAGATGGATGGAAAGAAAACTTTGTTTACACCAAAAGTTATGTATATCATGGACTAGCTAACTATGCAAATGGTTTATCATAGAATAGCTAGCTATGAAAATGGTTTATCATGGTCCAGCTAGCTATGCAAATGGTTTATCATGGCCCAGCTAGCTATGCAAATGGTTTATCATGGCCCAGCTAGCTATGCAAATGGTTTATCATGGCCCAGCTAGCTATGCAAATGGTTTATCACGGACTAGCAAGCTATGTAAAGCCTTGTCTAGGAAAAAAGAAAAATGTCATTGAATTTGTAAATTATTGAAGTTGTAGGAATGATTAAAGTTTTTCGCAGTGTATGACTATTCGAATTTAATTATTTAAGAGAAACATCGATTCAACTATCTAACTAAACACAGTGTGTATGTAGCACCATGTAGTACTTAGGTTCCTGCAAATAGCAAAACATAAAAGCAATAATTTGCAACGTGTGGTGTTTTTTATTCTATTCTACCCTAGCGAAGGAACAAGGGTGATTTTTTGAGGTAGCAAGGGGAGGTTTTTCAATTCTATGTCATCTTTAAATTATAGATTATATTATTTTAAGGTGATCCGAGTTCCATACGTTTGTATTTTCCCAAATATGAGCGATGTGGACATAATTTAACAAATAAATAACTGTTTTTGGCTTTGTTATTCGTCATTATTTGCGGCAAATTGTGTTTGATTCATGAAAACACTCGGTATAATTAGATATAACGTGAAAATTTTAGGCCATTTCTATCAATGCGTGAGTGAACACGGATAGTGTCGTACGCCCGATTACTTGAACTTGTGAGTGTGACGGCGGCGACGAAATCGCCATCTCTGTGCTATCTAAAGAATCATCTAATAATACCATAGTTTACGTTCTCAAAGCGTTTTTCCATCGTCCAAGTATTTATTCCCTTCTATTTTTGTTGCATGTCAAATAAGATCTAGGAAGCCTACGTGCCGTTCCCATGACAACAATAAATGACACTATGTAAACAGATAAAATGTTTGCTTATAGATACCAGTTTAGAGAGTTTTACGCTGGGGCCACACTACCTTACCGTCTACCGGGCTGTTACCGCAATAATTATGACATTAAATTACCGTTTAAATTACTGCATGAACTGGTGTGGTTACACTAGAGTTTACCTAGATATGTCAATAAATAAGGCGGTAAAAATATCACGTGCGTCGCCGCGCCGGTGAGCTCATATTGCACACTGGACAAACGGTAGTGGCCACAAACGCATTAATTACTGCGGTAATCTTCTTTGATGTGCGAAACAAGACCGCCGCCGGAGCTATTGCCTACCGCCATTTGCCATATTGATTGGCATTGTAAAATTATGGCCATAAATCGTGGTTACACCTAGGTGTTGTATAACTTATGGCAATAATTATCGGCATATCACGATAGTGTGGCCCCAGCATTAGACGTGTCAGAGTGTATGCAAAGCATTTCGCTCATTCATCAGCGACGACCGATGTGGCGCAGTGGGCGAAGGTCCGCCTGCGACCGGTTGCGGGTTCAATTCCCGTGTCGGAAAAAAATTGTGTACAATCTGCAGAAATTTGTTCCGTTGGTCTGGGTGTTTTCTATGTATTTAGAAAAAAAATATCTATCTATGTAATGTATTGTATTAAGTTTATCAGTCAACTAGTACCCATAATACAAGCTTTGCTCAACTTGGGGCTAGATGATGCTGTGTGGACTGTCCGGAATTATATATTTTTTTTTTATTTTATTGGACTAATCGTCACTTTTTACAGGAGCCAAAACAAAATTTTGAACATGATTTTTTTGAAAAAATGTTTTTCTTTCATTCATCACATTCATCATTGTTTTCGTAATTTTTTGCTCTATTTTAAAATAATGGTCGCTGTTATATCTATCACCCAACTTGATAAAAACTACAAAAGCCCTTTTTGCATTCAAATTTTGAAGCAAAGTTAAGATAATAATCCCAATAAAAAGAAATAAATATTGAAATGAAATGTTTTCAAAAGAAGATATACTTTATGAGAAATAAAACATTTTCTAAATTTTTTGAAATGTGGCCGTTTTGCATTCAATGAGCGATTTGTAAAAATGCCTGAACATTAGCTGGCGTAAAGAGCTAAAATAAAATAAAAATCAGTTGGTGTTGATAGTACATAATTGTTTCATTTTATTTTTGTCATACCGTTAGAAACGAGGTCAGGACCCTTTGTGGGATGTACGCAGAACAGTCTACCAAAGTTTTATATTACAATAAAATAGACTTATTTATGACAAACATGAATTTGTTTGTACTAGGTCTATGACATTGTTCAAAACATAAAGAATAAAAATGATAAAAATCAAAAATTTTGGTAGTGTTGAAGGGATTCGAGCCCGTACTAACGGGATGTATCAAAATTTTGTGGATATTTTATCATCAAAAAGCAAAAAGTAAATCAAATTTTCAGTGGTTTCGAACCCAGGTACGACTATATATGGTCGCACCCACCCGACTGTTCGAACCGCTAGTCCAACGTGACTTATTGAAATACGGTGAAAATTTGTATTACTTTTAATCTATTATAAGTGGTCGTAAAATCGGAGCTAAAATACCTAGGTACACAAAGAACAGAGTCAAAAAAAGTGGAGACTTCCTTACGCCAACAATTTTATTGTAATTTTATTATAATATTGGAACAACTTTCACAGTGAGTACATTTAAAATTAATGATTGTTATTGTGAACTCATTCAAATTATTTGTCAATTCCAATGATTTAACGAAATTAATAAATAGTGTGAAAAGTATTTTTTTTACCTATAATTTGTAAGATATTCCTTAGCTTATAAGCTAGTTTGTAAATAACATTACCCTCTGCGCCTTTTTACTTAAATTGTTCAAAACGATAAAAGAAAATTACCTCCAATTTTTTTTTAAATGTAAATAGAGCCTGTTTTTATTCTTAAAAAAAACAAGAGTCGAAAATTAGTTCGTTAACTAGTGGTTTTATTGAATTAATTTTAGATGTAATTTAGTTATGTCCCGAAAACGGAACTATTGGTCCGAAAAATATTTAGTCCTAAGGCGTCTCCAATTATCTCTGTTATTTTTCGAACAGTAGTTATTTTAGTTCCACTGAATTTATAGGGTTTGCCTGTGTGAGTGACTCGTAGCGGCCGATCACTCACACGGGCAAGATCTTTTTTTGTGTGAGTGACTCGTAGCGGCCGATCACTCACACAGGCAAAATCTTTTTTGCTCTTCCCAAATACAAGCTCCATAGATGCTTTCAACACTTGAAAAATTGCTTGGTACATAAAAAACAACATCCCATTTGCGGCAAATATATTACAATTAAACAATTATGCACAATTTAATAAGAAAATAGTGAAAAACTTCAACATAGAAAATCAGCGCCATCTTATAGCGGAGCTATGCTTAGTCCTGGACCAGAAACAACCTTAAGACTATTTCCTGTACTCACAAGTTTACAACCCTTACGTTACAACTAGGTACTAAGCCTATGGGTTTGTTTTAACTTGTAAAGACCGAGATTTTTAATCTCTACAAATTAAAACAATCCACTTCGTAAAATTTCCTGTAAATGTATAACTTCACTAACTTCAAGAGATGAAAATATTAAATTTAATACATAATTGCGGGCTGCACTGTAAATGTGCTATTAATGTGATATTTATTACATAGGATATTATACTATTAATAAAAATATAAAAAATGTTACCGATATCAATTAGGCATACTTTTAATAAAATGTTATTTTTAAGAATAAAAGACGTTATGTTATAAAAACGTATTTATTGGCCAATATTTAAAACACTTATGAAATAAATAATAAATAAGTTGTATCCAATTACATGTACATGATTATTTCGGAACAGTGTTTTATTTCACTAGGGAATACAAAGTACTATATTATTAAGAATAAAAATAAAAAAATTAAGTAGGTAATTATAATAAGTTTAAATTTAAGTTAGTATATGAAATTTTATATCGCTAGTAGGTAAATATAATTATAAAATACTAAGAAAATATCAAATCGAAAATTAAAATAAATCAAATGAACTGTTTCAAATCATACCTACCTTGTTTGAAATTGTTCGACTGTAAATTAAAGTACTGCTACTTTAATATTTTACGTTTCCTCATCTGGACAACAGCTTTAGTTTCATCGCATTTCATACAACTGTAAAAAAAAAACATAATTGTTGAATCTTATCTACAGGGTTAGTTACTTCATGACGTGATAGTAGAGTTCAGTAGTCAAAAAAGGTACACTGGTCTAAATTTAAGCATCTGGCTGAGGATCTCAAGAGTCGCAAATATGCAGGTCTCGACAGAACCTACGCATTTGCTCCCCTTGGAGTGGAGACCCTAGGTCCATGGGGTACCGAGGCTCTCCGGGTTTTCAAATAATTATCTGAGCGTCTGGTCGATGCGACGCGTGACCCGAGAGCTGGTGAATATCTGGCGCAGCGCATCAGCATTGCCATACAGCGTGGTAATGCAGTCAGTGTCTTGGGGACGTGACGACTGGTATTGACATGGATCAATTATTGAACTACCTTTAGACTGTTTGCAGCCGTCTGCAGTTAGCTCAATGGTTTCAATTGTATATATGTAATTATGTTTTTTCTCTTCCTTGATTGTAATTTTCGTTAATAAATGTGAAAGTCAGCGTCTTTGAATATTTTTTTTAAAATTACATAGTATTTTTTAACTCACTTCTTTTTAGTCACTTCTAATTTCATATTTCTATTCTGGATCAAGAGATTTTTTTAATTTTTATTTATTTAATAGGATATCCAACATGAGATTACAAGGCGTGGTAAAAATCAAAATATAAACTATGTGTCTCCATAATGTAGGTCGTCTCAGCGTAGAGATGTACCTAAGTAAATTTTACTTTATTTAAAGTACATATCTATACCAAAAATTAAACTTCAATACAGTAAAATGGGAATAGCTATAAAAGAAAAAAGTTCCGCGTACTGACGATTTCGTTAACTTGGCGTACTGACGATTTCGTTAACTTGGCGTACTGACGATGTTAACTTACCGCGGAGTATGATCAAGCCAGAACAGAGCATCGGGATTACACGCTCCACGCAACTGACGCCCGTCCCATGACACAGTCTCCATTCGCCACTCCGGGGGCACGTACGGCAGGGTTAGTTGTGGGATGGTTATCTAAAGCAATAAATAAGTTATTATGGTTATTTCTCAAAGTATTCACCTAAGAAATATTCAAAATTAAAGTTATATTAGTGTGCTTACATTTTATTTTTAACCCTAAGACGATGCTAGATCTACTATAAAATAAAATACCTGCGACCGAACGCCTGTATAGGTAACATATTAAATAAAACCTTACCTACAGGTCTCGATGGTGCGGAAAGGCCAGGTCTACCAACATATTAAATAAAACCTTACGGGTCTCGGGATTACGGAACGGCCAGGTCTACCAACATAATAAATAAAACCTTACGGGTCTCGGGATTACGGAACGGCCAGGTCTACCAACATAATAAATAAAACCTTACGGGTCTCGGGATTACGGAACGGCCAGGTCTACCAACATAATAAATAAAACCTTACGGGTCTCGGGGGTGCGGAAAGGCCAAGTCTACCAACATATTAAATAAAACCTTACGGGTCTCGAGGGTGCGGCACGGCCAGGTCTTGGTGCCTCGATGTTACCGGTTTTTCCAATGTGTCGCGACATCTCCATGGCGGTCGATTTATATATGTGAGCAATCAGTTTATCTCGATGTCTGAAACGTATCACTTGGGCGATCAATGTTAAGTATTAATCTACCACTAGCATCTGCCCGCGGTTTAGCCCGCTTTATTTCTATACGTTTCAAGGCTATTTCTATCCCATGTGTGCTGGTTTTGGATAAAAAGTAGGTACCTAGCCTATGTCTTATTCCAGGGCTAGAACCAAGTGTATTCAAAATTTCAGCAAATCCGTTCAGTAGTTTTTTACGTGAAAGAGGGACGAACATCCATCCATTCATTCAAACTTTCGGGTTTATACCTAATATTAGTGTAAGGATGTTAAAGAATCTTAGATATTTTATATCAACGACATACCTACTCGTATTTATTAAAAAAAAACATTTTGATCAAAGACAACAAGATAACCTGTTATCTTACCAATATCTTTAATATTATGTATCTTTGTGCTGAAAGCTCCCGTAAAATAAATATATAAAAAATAGAAAGGTTAACGCTACAACACTCAACAACTGAGGACAATATTTCTTTGGTTTAAAGACCCCTGTGTTTACATAAAATACCTATGTATAACTCTTAAACACGAGCATTGACGCAAGCTCTGCTTAGTTTGGGGCTAGGTAGATGATGTTGTGTGGATTGCCCATAGCGTTAGGTACCTACCTATTTATTGATTTACTAGCTGGTGCCCGCGATTTCGTCTGCTAATTAGTATTTCGATTACTCGCGATTTTACTTGCGTAATTCCCTTTCCCGTGGGATTTTTGGGATAAAATAAAGCTTATGTGTTATTCCAGCTTATAATCTATCTCTGTGCCAAATTTCATCCAGATCCGTTCAGCAGTTTTTGCGTGAAAGAGTAACAAACATCCATCCATCTATCAATCTATCCATTCATACTTACAAACTTTCGCGTTTATCAGTTCAATTCAGTTTGGTTCCCCTGGGCTACACGGGTTTTCAAAAATTTCTCACAGCATCTGAACGACGCGCGCGCGTCGTTCAAATGCTGTGAGAAACCCGTATAGCCCAGGGGAACCTAACTGAATTCCGGGATAAAATGTATCCCATGTCCAATCGTCCCGAGTTCCATTCGAATTCATTCACTTCCGTCGTGATGCGTGGTTAAAGAATTTTTCTTTCACCCTCCCAGGGGAACCTTACTGAATTATTCCAATTAATTTAAATTAGAAATTAAGACAATAGAGGAAGTCTCTTGCCCTAAAAAGTCAAATAATATTAATAATCACAAGAAAAAACAAAGTTGTAAAATAAATGCAAAGCTTACTAGCTTGGTGCACCAAAATATTCAAGGTTTGAGTAGTAAATTATTAGAATTAGAGTTATACATGAACTCATTTGATATTGACATCATCTGCTTAACAGAACACTGGCTGAAAAGCCATGAGCTCATGTTTAACTTTAGTAACCACCAAGTTGGTAGTTCTTTTTGCAGATCACATGCTATTCGTGGAGGCTCTTTAATATTACTAAATAAACTACTGAAATTCAAAGAACGTAAGGACATAATATGTATGTCTGTTGAAAGCCACATCGAAGTAGCATGTGTTGAGTTGGAGCAAAGTATTGTAGTAAGCGTATACAGCCCACCATCAGCTTCCTTTGAAATATTTGAAAACATAATGGATGATATCTTATTTAAAATAACAAAATCAAATAAAAATCTCATAATATGCGGAGACTTCAATGTTAATCTTTTAGAAGTTAACTCCCACAGTAGTAGATTAACTAATTTATTTAAATCTTATAATCTAAGTCCACTATTTATGGAACCAACTAGAATTACTGAAACCTCAGCAAAATGCATAGATAATATATTTGTTTGCCAAAATGATAAAATTGTAAGTAAAAATATAATCAGCAATTTAAAATCAGACCACTTAGGTCAACTCATAAAAATTAACATTCAATTGAAAAATTATAATTGTAAAAAGAACATAAAATATATACCAGTAACCACACATCGATTTGATCAGTTTAAATTGGATTGGGACTCTAAACCAGCACCTAACTACTCATACAACAACCCAAATGAGTCATATAGCAGTTTTTTCAACAAATTCACCTATGCGTTCAATTCAATATTTACACCCAGGTCGATAGTGGTCTCTGAGAAACTTAACTTTAGCGAGTGGGCAACAGTAGGTATACATAAAAGTAGACAAAAGTTGTATGAACTGTATAGTGAAAAACAATACAATTTTAGTGAGGAGTTTAAAGAAAAAGTTAAAAATTATTCAAAATTGTTTCGTAAAGTTTGTCAAATTGCAAAGTCAAATTATATTAGCTCAAAAATTAGAAATAGTGAAAATGTAATCAAATCAACTTGGAAAATAATAAATAGTGAGACTGGAAAGGTTAGTAACTATACTAATGATTACAATTTAAAAATTAATAACTCTTCAATCAAAAATGATGTTGAAGTAGCCCAAGCATTTGAAAACTTTTTTACTAATATTCCAATCTCTACTACTAAGTGTCTTAACTCTTCTCAAGTAATCGCTGAGTCTCTACTTATAGAAAATGTACCTAAATGCGAAAATAAATTTAATTTCAATCATGTTGATGACAAAGATATAATTAAAGCCTTTAAACTTTTAAATATTAAGAAAACTGCAGATCTCTGGGGCATTTCTGTTAATTTTATTAAATCTTTGATTGATATAATTGCACCAGATTTAGCTTTCATATTCAATGAGTCCATTGATTGTGGCGTATTTCCTGATCTAATGAAACATAGTAAAATAACTCCACTGTTTAAATCGGGTAGTAGGTCTGACCCCACCAACTTTAGACCGATATCAGTACTGCCTACATTCAGCAAAGTTTTTGAAAAACTTATTTTACATCAATTGCTCAGGCATTTCAATGGCAATGACCTGCTACATTGTAAGCAATTCGGGTTTACTCGAGGCAGGTCAACTACTGATGCTGGTGTAGAGTTGGTATCACATATTTTTGATGCTTGGGAGAAGTCGCAAGACGCTTTAGGCGTCTTTTGCGACTTGTCAAAAGCATTCGATTGTGTACACCATGAGACATTAATCAGGAAACTACATCACTATGGAATAAATGACACCTCTTTGGATCTTCTTTCATCTTACTTAAGTGACAGGATACAAAGAGTTGACATTAATGGGAAACGGTCTTCGGGGTCTGTAGTTACTATGGGTGTACCGCAGGGGTCTATCCTCGGTCCTTTCCTGTTTTTAGTTTATATTAACGACCTGCCTGATCTTGTAAAGAATAATCACGAGATTGTATTATTTGCTGATGATACTTCTTTAATTTTTAAAATGAAAAGACAAACTACAAATTTCGACGATGTGAATAATGCAATCTCAAAAGTTGTCCACTGGTTTAGCGTCAATAATCTTTTGCTTAATGAAACCAAAACGAAATGTATTAGATTTATTTTACCTAATGTGAAACAAGTTAAGGCTGATGTAAACGTGAAAGGAGAAACTTTAGACATTGTAGAAAGTACCGTATTCTTAGGAATCACTCTAGATAGTAAGCTTCAATGGGGCCCACACATAGATAAGCTATCGAAGAGACTCAGTTCTGCAGCATATGCAGTCAAAAAAATCCGTCAATTTACAGACGTGGATACTTCTAGACTTGTTTATTTCAACTACTTCCATAGTATTATGTCTTATGGTATACTACTGTGGGGGAACGCTGCAGACATTAACACCGTATTTGTGCTGCAGAAGAGGGCTGTTCGTGCAATCTATAATATGGGTCCCAGAGAATCCCTCCGCAATAAATTCAAAGAAATAAACATAATGACAGTACCATGTCAATATATTTATGAAAACTTGTTGTACACTCATAAAAATATCAATAGGTTCACTAAAAATAGCGACATACATAATGTAAATACTAGAAATAAGAATAAACTCGCTTTGCCCACAACTAGATTAAACAAAGTTAATGTACCTATCTTTCAAAGGGCAATGTATACGCTTCTACAACAAAACTCCAAGTGAGTTGCAAAAATTATCGGTAAATAAATTCAAACAAATTATCAAAACTATTCTTTGTAAAAAGGCTTACTATAAAATATCTGATTATTTAGATGATAAAAAAGCTTGGGACGAGTTTTGCTCCAACTCTAAAACTAACAACCTAACAAGGTAAAGGTTTCTTGTTCGCTTCTTTACTTTACCTAAATCGACCGAAGTGAACAATAATCAAAGTGAGCACTTTATTTCATAATTTCAATTATTTTTTAACATGTATTTTATGACGTGTCCAAATGTCCTGTAAGGTCTTAAGGAAATAAAGCACTTTGAATTTTGAATTTTGAATTTTGAATTCCGGGATAAAAAGTATCCCATGTCCTTCCTTGTAGTATGAACTCAAATCGTCCCGAGTTTCATTCCAACTCATTTAGCAGTTTCGGCGTGATACGCGGTAAAGGAATTTTACTTTCATACCCTCTCCCATGAGAACCTTACTGAATTCCGGGATAAAAAGTATCCTATGTCCTTCCTCGTAGTATGACCTATAATCATGCCGAGTTTCATTTCATTCCATCAAGTAGTTTCGGCGTGATGCGCGTTTACGATACAGACAGACAGACACGAATGAAAAAAATTACAGTTTTGGCTTGAGTATCGATAATAGAGTGCCCTCCAAAAAAAATTTTCAAAATATCTTCAATGTACAGAATTGGACCTGTTACAGTTTTATTATAAGTATAGATTTTAAGGAAAATGCCAAAAGTCTACTTACTCATCTTTGAAGTCATCCAGACCAATAGCAGGAGTCATGGTGAGACGTGGCCGAGTCTCCTGTACAGCCTTCCGCTCCTCGTCTATCAATTTAGTCTGAAAAACAAAACAAATACAAACCATTCCACCATAAAAATCTTTAGTCATTGCAGTACAGTAAATGACGATGCATTGACATTTTTGTCTGGGTGTCTCTAACCACAATACCTAGCTGTGACCTACTGAATAGGTACGAATACTAAATTATGACGGCATTTAGTTTATTCAAGAAAGAAAGGGTCACAAAACAAAGTTATGAAAACTATAGACCTATTTTAATGGTTGGTTTCGTCACCTAGCTCTAAGTTCAAGACTTGTGTTGTAGTAAGTCAGGTTCTCTTACACTATTTTTGACGAAATCAAAAGTCGGAAAACAATCTACTTTTTAATATTATTTGTAATTAATACTTCATTAAAGTTAAGCCAAAAGTAAAATACAGTGTGATACAGTTGTAGAAAAACAGAGAGCCTAAAACAATTTATGTACCTACTTACATATGGCTTCTGAATATCATTAGGGTTGGTCCCCACAATGGGTTTTGCCATATTATACAAGTCGAATGGAACCCTGGGATCTTTCCAGTCCGTCATTGCCTGGACATCCTTTAAGGGGGGAGGTCTTTTCATTAAACATGTGTTCTTAGGCCCTTGAAATGTGGTCTTATATTTGTTTAAGTTTATACGCGCATTTTCCGGATTAAAATCTCTTCTGTTAGTGGTTGAATCATCAAAAAGTAAGTATTCGTAGTGTCTTCTTTGGTGTCCCATGATTTAGTGTGAATAATTGAAATAAATTGGCTGAAATGTTAATAATAATCCGCAATAAAATTGTAATTTGCAAAAAAAAGTCACCACGACCAAATAAAAAAAGAAGAGGTCGCCATAGAGTATGTTAATAGAGTATGAAATAGTTTATTAATAGAGTAAGTAACTAAAGGTCTTATGGACTACGTTCACTGACCTCTATATAACAAGTGTATAGATACAGGTCAGTGACTACGTTCTTGTTTTAGGGGCTCTGAAAAGCAGACGTTGCCAAAGTTTCGCTTAGATTTAACTACCAAAGAGGCTGTAAAGTCCAATTAGGTAGGTACTCTAGAGCAGATTATGGTACTGACTGACTTGGACTTTTGTTGAGATACTTAGCAATTTTAATAGGAGGTGTAGGTACCGTGTGCGCAAAAATCCAAAGATTCTAGCAGTACTACGATACACAGCACCATCTAGCCCCAAAGTAAGCTACTCAAAGCTTGTGTTATGGGTACTAGATAATTGATATATTTAATATATTATATACATAGATAGATATATTTTTTATTTTACATAGAAAACACCCAGACCAACGGAACAAATTTCTCTCAAGTGCAAAAATTTGTTCCGAGGCGGGAATCGAACCCGCAACTTCCTGCGTCGCAGGCGGATCTTCGCACACCGCGCCACATCAGTCGTCAAAAGAAAAAGTAGCACATAAATGAAATGAAAAATATTTATTTCTCAATATCCACAAAAAACTTTAACTAAACTAAACATTAAGGATTAAAACTACTTTAAAAAAATAACACACATAGGCTACTCTTCATCCTTTTCATCCCATAAATCAGTTCCTATAGAATATAAATAGCCTTCAGACGTTCCCATAGAAACAACGCGTGCGAAGCCACGGGCCGATACAAATTTAAAATATATTTATCAATAAATAGTTATACCTAAAACAAAGTCGCTCTCTCTATCCCTATGTCCTTATGTCCCTTTGTATGCTGCTTAAATCTTTAAAACTACGCAACGGATTTTAATGCGGTTTTTTTAAATATGTAGATAGAGTGATTCAAGAGGAAGGTTTATACGTATAATAAAACCGTGCGAAACCGGGGCGGGTCGCTAGCTAAGTATATAATACTCGAGTCCTAAGCACATGAGTAGATAAACGGTGGTCCTACGCTAGGACGAAATGTACTTTCCTTTAGATAGATAAGTACAATTTTTTTCCAAGATCATAGGTACTCCTCATGAGTAAAAAAGTCCCATCCTATTTTATGTTGCGTGCGACCACTGCGAACTTAACGGGGTCAAACCAAAAAGTAAATTTATTAATATATATCAAAACCAAAGAGAATATAAATACCATACGTGTCAAAACTTCAAAAGTTTTTTTCTCGATGGATCCAAAGCTCACATTTTTTCAAACTAAGAGGACGGAAAATACTAACAAAGACATATCACAAGCTAGTTATACAGGAAGATAAAAAAATAATATCTGATTAAACAGAGTACCTACCTAGCGTTACGTACGAGCTTTTCATTGTTGTGTTTTGCTCAACATATCCAATCCACCATGGTTGATTCGGAAGCCAGGGTGAAGTCGGTTCTTTTCACGTATGGTACCACCTATTTGACTGATTATCAGCCATACCCAGTTCCGAAGAACTACCTCACTGTTTACAAAGAGAAAAAGAAAAGTCCCGTTAAGAACAAGTAAGTATTAAGTATATCACTACATAGTATCAAACAAAGTCGCTTTCTCTGTCCTTAGGTATGCTTAAATCTTTAAAACTACGCAACGGATTTTGATGCGGTTTTTTTAAAACAGATAGGTAGTGATTCACGAGGAAGGTATAATAAATCCGTGCAAAGCCGGAGCGGGTCGCTAGTAATGTTTATGTTCAAGCTTGAAATGTAATTCAGCAAGGAATTTTATCGATTATTGATTACCTTAGCGGTAATCAATAATCGATAAAATTCCTTGTAATAACCGGCCCCGACTTCGTCCGCATAAAAATTTATATGCAAAATCTACAGATTTTTTATTATTTTCGTTATAATAATACAATAAAAAAATACAAACAATTCGCACGCCTCCGCTCCGCCTCCGGCTTCTGTGTGTTTCGAACTAAGTCTCCACACACAGAAGCCGGAGGCGGAGCGGAGGCGTAGGCGTGCCGGTTTTTCCTATGGCACCGCGCCGCCGCCGTCACCGCCTGCGGTGTGTGTGTAGGTTTTCATATGATTCAATAGGATACAACTCGCACGCCTTCGCCTCCGCTCCGCCTGCGGCTTCAGTGTGTGGAGACCTTTAAGGATATCGAACTAGCCAATGTTATTTTTAGGGTACACACAATGAAAGATACGCACACGATATCCGAGGTGAAAGACGCTCCCGTACCGTTTGATCTGCTGATTAAGAGGAAAGATATCATCGCCACGCACCCTAGAATGGAGATGAAAAAAGTTGATGTTGCTGTAAGTTGTTTTCTTTTATTCAATGGAATGGTCGAATGTGAATAAACAAAATATTCAAAAACTTATAGAACTGTAAAAAAAGAGGCGCTTAATTAATTTATACCAACCCTTTTCACACAAAGTTATACATATTACACAAACGTAAACCCTTTTCACACTTATCACACAAAATTATAATCGCCCTCTCTGATTGAATGCCATAGAGAGCGTAGGTAGGTACTGTGTTTTCCACGTCCACTCAACAATAGTAACAGGTTTAGTTGTGACCCTACTGAACAGTATTCGTTTAGATACTGTGTTTAGTTATATAAGTAGACTAGTTATTTGTGTGCTGCGCGAGTAAGTATATATAATATTATCTGCCTGTTGCCCGTGCTAACACGCGCCAAAGGTCCGTCAGAAAACCAGCGTTGCTGAACTATATGTGGAGCAACATTATGCTGAGACAGGACCTTTTGGTTTGCTTGCATCATTTGTTTTTAGTTAGTTTTAGTACCTAGGGATTACGCTTGAGGTACCCGCACGTCCTCAGACAGCACGGGACGCTCGGCGCGTGCGGTGGTCTCGGGTGCGATCACAAAACATACTATCCAAGTGTTTCTGTTCCCAGTTCCCTCTCTATAGGAGTGACTGAACACCACATTGGCGACGTGGATAAAAGCAGTATGTACCTAGTTACCTACCTATAAAAAATGTGTATTGAAGTTCTCCCACCAACTTATTTTTGAAGAAGGGAAGGGTAGATGCGTGATTGAGGTGATTTTCTGATAAAAGTTCTTTGTGTGTTGGTGTATTTCATTAAAAATGATTTTGTAGTCATTGTTTTAATGAAAGTAAATTTAGTAGGAAGATAAACTATCTCCGTACCTGAGATTAATTTTTAAGAAATTAAATAAACGCTCACTATTGGCCGACAATTACGTATCTACCGCATCCTAAGCATTTTCTCGTGGTGGTTATTACAATGGTATAAATGAGGGTAGACATACAATACTACTGAGACATAATGTCGATGATATACCTAACATAAAAGGCATAAATTACCTGTCCATAGCAACAATTTACCAAATGTAAAAAGGTTTCTGGTGGTAACTTAAAATTATGACGAAATAAGTATACCTACCTACAAACTGTGTCATTGCTATGGACCAACTCCAGGGAATGGACACCAGTTTTTTACACGCCTTGATATGAGTTCCACAATGAGTCAATAATAAAGTTGGGTAAATTCTTTATCAGATAGCATAAAATGTATCTATGTCATGTATGTACCTACCCACATAAGCAAGCAGTTTGTTGGTTCCTACTCATTGTAACTGTGCCACGTATTTATACGTTACTTTGCCATATTCGAAAGAGAGTTCCACAATGAGTCAATAACAAAATTGGGTAAATTAATTATCAGATACGCATACAATGTATGTTATGTGCCTACCCACCTAAGCAGTCTGTTGGTTCCTACTCATTGTAACTGTTCCACGTATATTCCACGTTACTTTGTTATATTCCAAAGATTTATCAGGAAAACAATCTACGTACCTACTTTACCAAGGTACTCAGGTACCTAATCTTGGTCTCAAAGATGGTGTTGACGGCTTTAAAGTAGCTAAATCATGAGAGCATTATTATTGCGTCTATGCCAAAACAAAGTTTTCTCTTCGAGCGACAGTTGTTATGCTCGTGAAAAACAATAGTGAACATATCGATAAATTTATACTACCAAAATGTATTTCGACTATTTCGGCGATGATATTCGGCAAATGTATTTCGGTAATTTGAACCACCGAAATGTATTTCGGCAAAACTATCTACCAGAAATCTGTATGGTTAACATAATCTATACTTATAATAAAACTGTAACAGGTCCAATTCTGTACATTGAAGATATTTTGAAATTTTTTTTTGGAGGGCACTCTATTATCGATACTCAAGCCAAAACTGTAATTTTTTTCATTCATGTCTGTCTGTCTGTCTGTCTGTCTGTCTATCTGTCTGTATCGTAAACGCGCATCACGCCGAAACTACTTGATGGATTGAAATGAAACTCGGCATGATTATAGGTCATACTACGAGGAAGGACATAGGATACTTTTTGTCCCGGATTTCAGTAAGGTTCCCATGGGAGAGGGTATGAAAGTAAAATTCCTTTACCGCGCATCACGCCGAAACTGCTGAATGAGTTGGAATGAAACTCGGGACGATTTGAGTTCATACTACAAGGAAGGACATGGGATACTTTTTATCCCGGAATTCGGTAAGGTTCCCCTGGGAGAGACGGTGAAAGAAAAATTCTTAAACCACGCATCACGACGGAAGTTAATGAATTCGAATGGAACTCGGGACGATTGGACATGGGATACCTTTTATCCCGGAATTCAGTTTGGTTCCCCTGGGCTATACGGGTTTTCAAAAATTTCTCACAGCATTTGAACGACGCGCGCGCGTCGTTCAGATGCTGTGAGAAATTTTTGAAAACCCGTATAGCCCAGGGGAACCAAGCTGAATTAAACTGATAAACGCGAAAGTTTGTAAGTATGAATGGATAGATGGATGGATAGATTGATAGATGGATGGATGTTTGTTACTCTTTCACGCAAAAACTGCTGAACGGATCTGTATGAAATTTAGCACAGAGATAGATTATAAGCTGGAATAACACATAGGCTTATTTTATCCCGAAAATCTCACGGGAAAGGGAATTACGCAAGTAAAATCGCGAGTACTCGAAATACTAATCATGCGCAGACGAAGTCGCGGGTACCAGCTAGTATAAAATAAGTAAGCATACAAAATTGTAAAGGAAGCGATTGCGCTTCGAAAAACAAGTTCCCTACCCACATAAAAGGCAATTTAATGGGAAAAACCCAAGTAAAATTAACATTCAATAAATGTGCCCTATAATGATGGTAATATGTGAATTAGCAAAAAATGACAATTCTGATTCTAAAGCTTGCCCCGCTTTAGATAAAATAAGGGAAACTAATGTGGTTGTTAACTAGATCCTCTGAGAGGAAAATACTTTGGTTTGCTCATCACACGAAAATCTTGAGAAACCAAAACATAGTGTGTTATACTATATATAGGTCATTCTAGTAGTTACTTACCTACCTATCATTTCCAATCTAAACCCTATGACACCGAAGGAATTGAGATTGGAATTGCAAACTTAAAAACATTCTGTTTTGTTAGATATGGTACACAAAACATACAAGCATTAATATTTTGGTAAGCATAATATGTTCCACAATGGGTAAAATGATATTGGCTTAAAACACTGGCTTTGATTATCTAGAAATAAAGCAACAAATATATAAATATATTAGCCCTATTCAGAAAATAATGGAGATTTCGTACTGTGTCAAGGACAGCGTTACATTTTGTCGACATAGTTGTTATCAGTAAAAATAAAATAGAACAACGCGCTCGATTTACGGGTCAGGCGAACACCGCTTGCAGTTTCAACTCGAGGTGCGTGCAAATAATCGGCCCGAATAAAATATTACTTAGCTGATGCAGATGCGTTCCCTAAGTGCGCAATAACAATGGTACCTACCGTCAAAAGTTAAAAATTTGGTTGTGTTCCGTAATAATATTTTGCACAAATATATAGTACACAAAGTGTACGTACTCTGTAACTAAACAATAAAAGTTTTGTTATAAATATAACAACACGTAAGATATTCATACGATACGAATAGGAAGAAAACATATCATTTTTAAAGTAAAACAATGAATTATGCAAATCATTTTAGTGTTCCGAAATAATAAAAAAAAACTAGATTTCTAGGGACTCGTTAATACGATTTGAATGAAAAATATAAATATTTAATAAATAGGTAGGTACAGCAAACATGTTGGAAATATGTTCGAATTACAAACAATTTCGGTATTACGTCTGTTTGAGCAAATCATCAGGTATAAGTAGAAGCTTATGGACATAATAGCATTCTTCTCAAAGGTAATAAATATATCTTTTGAACTAAATAAGTCCAGATCTTGGACATAATCTGACAGCAATGGCGTTCTCTCAAGAATACGTAGTAAAGTTCGTGGAGACAAATTGCTGTTAGCAAAGTTTAGAGCTGTTTAAGATAAGCAAGTGACCGATATTTATATCGGTTACCAAATGGTTTTGACCAACCCTATCAGACAAGTACATACATTAGGTACATTGATAGAAACTCAATTCGCACGATGATATTTCAAGTTGTTGGTAAAGTGCACATTGTACGCACAATAAATAATGCACGCATAAGGCGTAGGCTAAAAAATAGGACCCTGACCGTTGCGACCTGAGCTATAAAACAATGGCTGATGCATAGGAATAGACAATAACAGAGTAGAATGGAAACTTCGCTCCGAACGCGCTCAAGGTCACGATATTAGCCTACGCGATTCTGCACGTTAAACGTGCAGTGGGCGGGCCCATTCAGTAGGGCTGTCACAGCCGGCGAAGCCGTACGCGGATTTTAATATTTATGTAAGTTAGGTACCTACCTCTATAATATGACGTCACTGTCAAGTTATTGTGGTGTGATCGGTTGTAAGAATAACTCAAAAACAAAGAAATTTTATTTTTTTAGATTGATAAAAGATAATGATAATACATACGTATAAGTAATATTTTGTAAATATTATTGTGTTTTTGTAGGGTCCTATCTAACTAATTAGGTAGGGTACCTAATCAAAGGAACGTGAACATCGGTCGTTGACCTTTTCTCTCTCGCCTCGCCTCGCGACGCGACGGCGCGGCGCGGCGGCGGTACAGTGCAGTAGCAACCCTGGCAAAACGCCTGGACGACAGAGGGGCGTAACGAGGTGAAGGGGGAAGTAGGTATATAAATGGCGGCGTTTGGGACTAGATCAAAGAAGAGTCCCTTCTACTCAGTTATTATTTATTCTTATGGCTGATGTAAGCCCTGTTGGACTTGGTTTTTCCTAGTTCAGGTTGACAAGTAGGCAATGTACCTCACAGTTAATTGCTTTTCGAATCAAAAGTTAAAAGGCGTGGAGTGTCTAGAGAGAAGTCACTACACACAGAACATGAAGCCTAGTATGGGCGATTGAACATTTTACCTACTAGTGGCCGAGTTCAAAATAACCACGGACCACAAACCTTTAGAAGTCATTATATTGGTCAACAATCAAAACCAAGCGCCAATAATGGAGTGGTGTAGGTTTCTCACCGACATGCCTCGAATAATAAAAATAAAAGACTTGGTCTATCTTGTGAAGGACTATGAAAACTGAAAATTATATTACTTCGAAAATGCTCGACCACTCACGGTATCCTAAAACAAAACAAAGTAGACCTCTAAAACGAAACAAGTCGGTCCAACTCCCCGAAGATCAAGAAATGAAACTTGTTTTGAAGGTTTCAAAATGATTGGGATACATACACTGACTGACTAATACTACAGTTATTCATACAAAAACTCTGAAGAGATCCTGTTAAAAGGAAATAAAACTGGATTTCCTGTTAAAAGAATGAATAAATGAACACTTTAGTGTACTCAAAGGGATCATATAGTTAAAAAACTTATGTCTAATTAAAATAAACATAGTACAAAGTACAAAAGGCGACCTTATCGCTGAGACCGATTTCTTCCAAAAATAAAACACATGTTAAATTTACGAGACAGTCTTTTAGCAACTGCTTATGAAAGCCATGCTGAATAGTCGGCATGAACCCCGACTGTGGACTTCTGTATGCGTGACAAGCTTGGTGGCCAAATGTTATGGAGAATATCGGGATGCACATACGTCATAAGTACTTGTCTTCAACAACATCAGGCATAGATTATGAAATAGTTGTTAGAGACCGGTTTATCTAAATTATAAAATAATAGAAACTTAACGACTGCTAATGAAAATGTACGATATTCCATCACTACTTAGGGTGGATATTGCAATGGATTTCCTTGGTGCACCGCCAAGTAATCAACCACTAGTGGCTGGTAGTTATTGATTATTTCTGTACATTTAATGAAATTAAAATCATGGAAATTTTTTAAAACTGGGACTTCCTGTCAACATCAATGCTAATAATGAAAAGTAATTGGCGTCGGATGAGTTCAAATCATTTTGTCTTATCCCCATCGGTTCCAACAGAACGAAGAAGAAGAAACACAGCTCCTTGGAATTCTAAAATGACTCAACAACATGAATTATTTTTGAATGCGCTGTTGGCGCCTAAACAAATAATGAGTACCTATTATTATTTATGGACAAGATTGACAGTCTGTCACTGATTTACAAAATAAAAAATAACAGTAAGTTGTGACAGAGACTAACTTATGAAAAAAAAAGGAAAATATATGTATGGATGTAGAAAAAACAAAAGCAAAGGAACCCAAATTAAGGGTTGAAGGGAAGGTTTAAAGTTAAGAACAGGAACTGAGAAAATAAATACTAGAACTACCTATCGTTAAAACGATAAAGGAAGGTTGAACATTTAAAATAATTTGTGAATAAAATTATAGTCCTCAATTTTAATGATGATGAGAGTAATGAGGATCAAGAAGCAGAATAAGAGATGGATTTGGCTTATATAGCATAACATTAATTTTGACTAAATTATGTGTTAGCTGTTGAATTTATTTTGTTGTATAGTCTGATGAGAATATAATCAGCAGTTTAGCTTATTTTGTTGTAATACATTTGGTTGGAAACTTACGCTTAAACCGTACTTACTGTGTATAATTTATTTTATTGAAATTGGAAGTATATAAGCTAAATGCAAATAATTTATAATCACATATAAATATCCTACTGACTTAAAATAATCGTAGTCCTTTTACTTCGGAGGAATTGTTTTAGTTTTCATTTTTGTGAAAGGAAGAGATGTGAGATACAGCGTTGAATTAAAGGGATTACGCTTGAGGTACCCGCACGTCCTCAGACAGCACGGGACGCTCGGCGCGTGCGGTGGTCTCGGGTGCGATCACAAAACATACTATCCAAGTGTTTCTGTTCCCAGTTCCCTCTCTATAGGAGTGACTGAACACCACACCTACTTACCTTTATTTTGATGTAACTGAACTAATAAAAAAAATCTGTCTTTATTTTCTTTACATTAAATAAACTTGATCCCTTTTCACACAACACAAACTTATACCCTTTTAACAAGCACATGGTTGCTACAGGAACTGGGCATAGACACAGGCCTAGAGGAGGCCATAAGGACCCGCCCTCGACTCGTGATGACCCCAGCCGTGTCCTTAGACGATGTGACGGACAAGCGAAAACGGGACATCCTCATAGCGGACACTTACACCAGCTGTACGGCGCTCGCGCTGCAGCGGGCTGTGAAGCCGTATCTCTCTGTGAAGGCGCCGCTTAGTGATTACCCAGCTCCTGCTCAACCGGTTAAAGTCTTCATTGCTTACTTAAAGCGGTATTACAATACACGTTATTCAGGGCTACTACCGGGCCCTGAATATCGTCCGGCTTTGCGATTACGCTAAAACCACCAATCCAAAATTGACATACGAAAGTCCTTTTAATGGCTCTCGTAATTTGAAATTGTATGGAAAGGACGCGCTTGATGGCCTTTGAAATGGCTCAAGAATGTCAATTTGGATGGGCGGTTTTAGCGTAATCGCACACAGCGGGTCCGGTCCGTCCCTTGGGGACCCTAAATCTTATTACACTACTCTTAGTTAGGGTTAGGGTCCCTGAATACCGTGTAGTGTAATATCCATTTTAAGTTATTTATAGATTTACCTAGTTAAATGAAAACAAATCAAAGAAGTTTATTTGTCTCTTAAACTTATGAAATACTAGCAACGTCTCGCGGTTTCACACGCGTAATTCCCGTTCCCGTGGGAATTCCGGGATGATTTTTTTATCCCGGAATCCGCGTTTATAATATTAGTAGCCTATGTGTTATTCCAGACTATAATCTATCTCTGTGCCAAATTTCATCCATATCTGTTCAGTAGTTTTTGCGTGAAAGAGTAACAAACATCCATCCATCCATACCTACGTAAGTTAGAACTATTAAAGTCTCCACACACTGAAGCCGGAGGCAGAGCGGAGGCGAAGGCGCGTGCCGGTTTTTCCTATGGCACCGCGCCGCCACCGCCTGCGGTGTGTGTATAGGCTTTCATATGATTCAATAGGATACAACTCGCACGCCTTCGCCTCCGCTCCGCCTCCGGCTTCAGTGTGTGGAGACCTTAATGTGTTATATTTTTTCGCAATACTTCAGATAACCCTGCCAAGAGTCCAGTTACCGTTGGTACCACCGGAATGGAGAATGGAAACCGTAACCTGGGACGGGACCCAACTGAGGGGTTTCACTGACCCTGACAAGGAATTCTGGATAGAGCACCAGGCGAAAATGAAGGAGTATGTAGAACTTCACTTATATAAACTACTAGCAGCGCCTTGCGGTTTCACCCGCGGTAATTCCCGTTCCCGTGGGAATGCCGGGATGAAATATAGCCTATGTGTTATTCCAGACTATAATCTATCGCTGTGCCAAATTTCATCTATATTCGTTTAGTAGATTTTGCGTGAAAGAGTAACAAACATCCATCCATCCTTACAAACTTACGCGTTTATAATATTAGTAGGATATTCATAAATACTACTTATTTAATGACTCAATTAAAATACTAAGGAGCTATAAAGTTCCAGCAGAATCAACTTAAATATATAACTGTATAACGCAATATTTAAGGATAACTTAAAAATACTGGTTCCGACCACCTCGAGATCAGTTCCACACCGACAATAGTAATGTAGGTATTTATTTATAAAGCAAACATGTATTAGACACATACTGAACTGACACAACTAAAAATCAATTTGATTTCACTTTATTTCTTATATTATTTTGATAATTATAAATAATAAATAAAATAAATAATTCCGGACAGTCCACACAGCATCATCTAGCCCCAAGCTAAGCAGAGCTTGTGTTATGGGTACTAGATGACTGATATACTTAATACAATACATTACATAGATAGATATTTTTAATTATAAATAGTAAACGCCCAGACCAACGGAAAAAAATTCTGCAGATCGTGCACAAATTTGTTCCGAGGCGGGAATCGAACCCGCAACCTCCTGCGTCGCAGGCGGACCTTCGCCCACCGCGCTACATCGGTCGTCAATTATGTACCTATAGTATTAACCAGCAACCAACTCATGCTGAGGCAGAGCCATTTTGTTACAGATTTACTCTTCACATTTTAGTCTCAGTTTAGTCTAATTTTATAAAGTGTATTGTGTAATTCTGTAAACAAATAAAAATATATTCTATTCTATTCTATTAAATTTGACTTGTCTAAGTGCTTATTTTGTAAGCCTAAAGAAATAAAGATTTTGATTTACTGATCATTTTTGTTTTACAAAAATGCAACTCAAAATTTGAGTTATCCTTAATAATGCTTGAAAAATTTAAACACGAGAAGATAAAAAAGTATGATTAAAATATGTCCACCTAGATACCTAGAGTCTGTCAAATGAAAGTAGACACTGAAAAATGGCGGCAAATTCAAAAAATATTATTCGGGCAACCCAAAACATTGGGAAATAATAATGCCTCACACCAATTCTGGTTTTCCCTAATCTTTTGGAAAAAACCAAGAGTAAGACAAGACTAAGACAACTAGAAACTAAGACAACGACCAGTATGAATAATATGAATTGAAACGAAACAAATACGTCAGAATGATTGGAAATGGCGATCCTTGGTTCCCTCCGGGAAACATACTTACATAATTTATAATGCCAATTATTCCGACTCCGAAAATTTTATCTATTAAGTATATTATCTATATTTACTATTTTTTTAATGAAATCAAGTGAGAAGAGTGAGAACTCACTTTGAACAAGCATCGCAAATTCGCAATTCATTATTATTATTGTTATTACGCGCAATTTTATTTTTACCACCCTGAATTATCCCCGTTGCAGAGCATAGCATCCGCAGGTGGAAACACTGAGTATTGCCATGTAAAAAGGTAAGTAAAAATTCGAGTCTCTACTTTCGTTTGACAGACTCTAGTTACCTATCGCTTAAGATAAGACATAAAAAAACAGTCGAATTCACAACCTCTTCCTTTTTTATAAGTCAGTTGAATATAGGTACCACCTACACAGAAGAAGTTTTCTAGCTTCCTTTCAGGCAACTTCTAGAAAAATTGCCTTTTGCTTTATAGGTTGCAAAGTCGCCACTTACATCCGCGGGGTCTATTCTGGCGCTACGATCGCAACAGCTTGACCATTGCCATATCAGTTATCTAGTACCCATAACACAAACTTAGAGTAGCTTACTTTGGGTCTCAATAGCGCTGTGTGGATTGTTCAGCATTATTTATTATTATTACCTTATTTTTCTTTTTTCAGGTGCTCGGCTTGCAAAGAAACAAGATTGGTGAAAAACCAGAGGGATTTGCAACGGCAGTCTAAGATGAATGCCGCTAGACGCTAATACTAGCTGTAATAACTATCCAACAACGCAAACAATGACGTTTAAAACGAGTTTAGAGAGAGCGAGTGTGTTGTCGTAAATCTCCCGAGTGATTACACAAAAACTGCCCATCCAATCATTGACATTTGAAAGCCATTTCATGGTATTCGTAAGTTTTATGGCTGGGTATTGAAAATGGCTTTCAAATGTCATTTTTAGTTGTTGTGTAGTTGCTCGGCGGATCGCACAGCAGCTGTAAAATGTGCTTTCAAAAATGGGATTTAGATAATTCGCTTATGCTTTTTATATTGACGTACAACATCAGATAAGAACCTCGCTGGGCATTCGGGGTAAGCCATTTGCTACTGTAAAATAATGAAATTGGGTCTATTTTCGAATGCTTATTTGTGTAAGAAGTTAAGCGCCCCAACTTTAGGGCAGCAGCGCGCGGATTCATAGCATCGGAATCGCAGTTATATCCTGCCTGCTCTAACGCATACAGCGTAGATTCAATATCTTTCCGCGCGTTTCGAGTAGGAAAGAGATAGAAAACAATCAAATCTATGCTGCATTGAGTATCGAAAAACTACTGTGGTATTATTGATGGTCTATAACTATTATCATAGGTGGATCTTTTGATTTTCTAGTAACTTAATTTGTTTTTATGCATGGCTTCAATTATTTTTAAGAAGAATTGAAGAGTACATAAGTTTCCTATGATTGTTTTCCTATTTTTTAATAAGGTAGGTTTTGTTGAATAGATACACACATACCTATGATATTCACTAAAGTATTTATAATTGTTACTAGTATTAACTATCTTTAAAATATATATTTTTAAATATAAAATACATGTTTTTAAATAAAAAGACGAGTTAATAATTTAAATAATTTATTTAAAGTTTACCAGATAATTTACATAGAGTAAAATAAACATTTTAAATAGCACACTAAACAATAGTTTTACAAAAATAATTATGTTTTATATCACAAAATAGGTAAGTTTGTGGGGTTTCCCCGTGATATATAATAAATTAGATTACACAAGTGCGTTTTTGCCAAACATTATATCACTTCTAACATTTTCTAGACCCGTTTTCAACAAACTCTTCTAAATGCGATTAGACTTTTGGGGGTAAAGGTGGTATTCCCCCAAATGCTTACAAGGGAAGATCTTCCCTGTACCGGGTCGGCCCAACTGGTCCACATAGCCGGGTTCTTACGACAGTTGATGTCGAATAGTTGTATTTAGGCCGGATGTTGTTGAGACCACCGTTTGCGCGATCTAGGATTATGGCTTTTTGCACAGAATTTTTGTTGTGACATTTGTGGTTCAGCTCACGTCATGCTAGAGGTCTCTACAGACCTTTTTAACCTAGTTTATTGTAAAACCACGTTAAATTGTGTCGTAAGCCTGACGCTGGTTAGGTGAAATTATTATTTTTAATCTACATAAAATGGGAGACGTTAAAAGGGTCTGAAATAGCTCAAGCTGAACGTAGTTTTTTCGGTGAAAACGGGCCTGCACGATAAATAAATAATGATTAAAAAACCAATTACATTTAAATCTACAACTAAGGCCCTCAAAGTGGCCCAAAATAATGTGTACACTTTTCACAAGTGCCCCCATGGTCCCAAAGATTTTATAGGTTTAATTTCAGACTAAATAACAGCTTTTACAGCTTAAAATGATAAGATTTTTTTAAAGTTTTGGCTTATTACTCGCACTCGCAGCTAGAACTTTACGTCAAGTTGCGATTTTTGACAGGTTTTCATGAAAATCTGTAAAATATCGCGATTGAGACTCGTTTAACTGAGATGAGTGATTATTTGAGTGTTAATATTTCGTTACATTATTTTATATGCATTAAATCAAAAGGGGCTATGGGACTTCAAAGATCTGATATTATTTTATTAGTACTTAAATTTCTAAGCTGTTATTTCCTAGCGATATTTAGTGACGACAATATTTAACACAGCCATAGTTAAGTTTACCAACATTCATCTAATCTGCAGGAAAAATAATAACTATAGGTAAGTTCTAATATCCGAATACGCAAATCAGATTTAAGTGACAAAATTTTTACAGCATTGTATTAAAACTGAACAATTCGCGAATCTGCTTACGACTTTGAAGATCGACGTGGCGCGGCGGGCAAAGGGCCGCTAGCGACTCAGGCGGTTGCGTGTTGGAGTCTTGCCTTGGGACATTGTTTGTACGATCAACAAATAGCTAGATTTTATTTATTATTTCAGTTGCGTTTGAGAATCCAAGGGTTAAGTAGTAACAATTGTAGTAAAGTCAATTTTTAAAACTGGTTAAATTACAGCGAGATCACATTTTACAAAAATATTCAGGACAAAGAAAAACATGGATATCTAGTCAGTTTAAGTTAACCATCGACTAACTTATCGGTGAAACTGGCCAAATTGCCAAATATTACAATATTTTATTCATTTTAATGCAACAATTTTGCTAATCTTTTACGTACTGTTTAAAATGCAATTGATCGGTCATAATAATTCATTGATTTCAACAACGACGGTCATAAGTCGTAACTCATTTAATTAAAAACGTATTGATTTGAACGACGGTCATAACTCATTTCTTTAAACCGTATTAATTTGACTGTTATAATTCATTTCATTATTTTAGAGACTGTATTATTCCACTGTAAGCCTCCTATTCCACTTTTCATTCCCATCTTTTATCAGCCAGTAAAATAATTAATTATTACTACGTATACTTCAATATTGGTATCTATCTTAAAAGCACAAAGTTACAACTACATAGGACGAATTTTCACAGTGTATTATGCCTTTCAAGAGCCATATAACGAACTTTAATTTTCTAACAAAGTCATGAACGATTTTAGAATTTAATTCATAAGATAGGTTCAGTTGAAATACGGTTTAGCATGCCAATTCTTAGATGTGGTACTTCTTGAAACTAAATTTTATTCATAATAATTAAATTAATTATGCTTACACTAAAATTAAATGGTCAATGAACTTATTTGAAACATTCATAAACTATCTAAATACATATTTACAGAAAATTACATTATTTTGTAGAATAGCAAATAAATAGACAATTTTTATGCCTCGATTTAGTTATTTACAAATATGAATTACGGATAATAATTTACACATTCTAAATTTAATAATATTTAACATTGCTTGATATAAAACGTGGAGTTTGACACATTGATAATCTGCATCCAAGATACACAAATGATCTTAAATAAATAAAAACTTCTATTATACGCTTAGTAATAAGTAGGAAATTATCAAATCCATCCAAGAAACATTCTGTCATTCTTCTTTATAATTCCAAGGATGCCAAGAAACATTACCAATAGTTGCGTTGCTAAGCAACATGTCTCGAAGCAATAGGATAGCTCCATTTTCGTAGAATAACAAACTTTTCTAATGGAAAGGCACCCAAAAATTTGCCCCAGGACTTAACATCTAACAGTTTAGTTTTACGGCATTTACTTGCCCGGGCCCGTTAAAAATTTTAATTTGCTTCCGTCAACAATGAATTATCTTTCTATATTTAGTATTTTTCTTCTAAAGTTGTGACTGGCAGATGAGAACAAGCACCGAGCCATAAAAACTATCTGACATTGACATTACAACAAACATGGCCGCCCACTGATTCGGGGCAAACAACATGGCTGCCGTTCACAACTGAATTGAAGCTAAATAATTATTTTCTATTACCTTCACCGCATTTATCAATCCGGGACGTTAATTTCTGCCCAAATAGGGCAAAACGGCGATGCTGGCCCCCCCCACGACCAACCCCGGGGTATAGCCAGGTGGCTGAGGCCGGATTTGATGGCGCCGGAGTAGCCGTTGAAGTTGCTTTTGTCTATGGTCCCAGGGCAAAGTATGCTGCTGATTCCTTGGACGCTGGCGTCCACGGTGGTCACCACTTCTTTGTCGAGTAATGGCTCGAAGCTTGTTAGGGCTGGAAATGTTTGATTGATTATTAGATTTGGCAATAAACAGGATAGGATGAGTATAGGACATGAGCCTCGGGCATGAGTAATTGGTAACTTAACTGTTGTAAGATAAATGTACATAACGTATACAAAGTCATGGAAAATGGCTGTGTAACATTAGTCATTAGAATTAACGATAAGACAAATTTTTGCATATCGTTTTAATCTGCTGTAAACCAATTTAATCACTACGATAAAGTTGTTGCTACGAGAAAAATATTCCACCTCAACGATCTCATTTATAAAGTATAATAAGTTAATCCGTTAAGTATATAAGTTTATTAATTAATTAACTAGCCTACAAATAATCGAAATAAAAAAATCTAAATCAGTTTCTTCAGGATAATTTTAAAAGTCACACAGAGGTATCCTATTGGTGCCGCACCGCCACCGCCTCCGGTGTATGTGTAGTCTTACATATGATTCAATAGAATACAACTCGCCTCCTATGTATGAGGTGGTTTTAACAGGCACATAAATACACATGAAATGATGACACTACGCTACAATTGTGTGGTAGTGTCAAGTGTAATTGAATATATAAATATATCAGTCATCTAGTATCCATGACACAAGCTCTGCTTAGCTTGGGGATACATTATGCTGTGTGGATTGTCCAGTGGTATTTATATATTTATTTTCTGTCAATAAATAAAATCTATCTATCCCGGAGACAGACATTATGTCACATATAATCCAGAAAACCCGCAGATAGCTAAGTATGTTGATAAAAGCTAAAACAGAAGCCGATTCGTCATAAACAAGCTTATCAACATGCAGGTGTTCTATCGGTCATAAGTTCATTTATAGATAAACTTACTTTACATAATGGAATAAACACGACATCAAAGATCAAAATAATAAAATAATTGGAGAACTAAATAATTATTATGATAATTACCGACTTAATTATCATCTGTCTTAATGATCGATCGGTCGTATCCAATCAGGCCCATGGAATTACAAAGTAAGTACCATTCGAACACACTTCCAAGCTAACAGAATTGTAGCGGTGGAGTAATTTATTGTTTTTAATTTCATTTTTAATTAATAAATCTGATTTTTCACAATTTTTACGAGTGTACGATTGGGTAAAAAAAATCAATAAAAAAATAATTAAAGTATTGACTATTAAGTTTTTACTCTGGGTCGCGGTCGCTCGCTCCGCTATCAAGACTTTTCTCTGTTTGTCCCATTATCTTACACCCCTGTATCACATGTGACATTGTCCTTCGTACTAAAGTCTCCCATGATCGCCAAGTTAAACTTGGTCGCGGTCGCTCTCTCGACCATTCTTTACTCCAACCCCTGTATTTACATTGTATATTGACTTGAAATAAACATTTACATGTGACATTGTCCTTCGTACTCAAGTCTCACATGATCGCCAAGTTAAACTAGGTCGCGGTCGCTCGCTCGGCTATCAAGTCTTTACTCCAACCCTTGTATCTAAATTGTATATTGACTTGAAATAAACACTTACATGTGACATTGTCCTTCGTACTAAAGTCTCCCATGATCGCCAAGTTAAACTTAGTCGCGGTCGCTCTCTCGACCATTCTTTACTCCAACCCCTGTATTTACATTGTATATTGACTTGAAATAAACATTTACATGTGACATTGTCCTTCGTACTAAAGTCTCCCATGATCGCCAAGTTAAGCTTAGCGCGGTCGCTCTCTCGACCATTCTTTACTCCAACCCCTGTATCTGCATTGTATATTGACTTGAAATAAACACTTACATGTGACATTGTCCTTAGTACTAAAGTCTCCCATGATCGCCAAGTCAAACTTGGTCGCGGTCGCTCGCTCGGCTACGATGGCTAGGCGACGTTGGTCCTCTTCGCTAAGGCGGCCCGTGCATTGTATATTGACTAGAATTATCGGCCGGCCGCAGATAAGGAACGCTGTGGAAGAAATGGGGGCTTGATTGGAATAATTTTGCTTGTTTTAAAAAAGAATAAACAACATCGTGAATAAATTACATTTTATTATAAGGATAATTTAAAAACAACTGGTCAGATTTTGCTTTTATCTGGGACTATATGAGAACCACCAGCTTCCAATTAAAAAAGGAATCTCTGAAATCGGTCACCTAGAAAATGTTTTAAGATAACACGATATGCGACCCGCTCCGGCTTCGCACGCTTTTATTATACATGTAAACCTTCCTCTTGAATCATCCTTTTCGATTCCTCTATCTATTAAAAAAACCGCATCAAAATCCGTTGCGTAGTTTTAAAGATTTAAGCATTAGGGACAAGAAAGCGACTTTGTTTTATACTATGTAGTGAAGCTGTAACTGACGCAGACTTTAGGCATTCTCAGTATAAATTTAAATGATAAAATGAACATTAAATCAATTCGATAATGTGGTAAAATTGGTTATATTCAAAAAAGCTTATATATCTTTTATCTTGTGTTTGAATTGACTCGTAGAGAGTTTCAGAGGGACTGTTATATCTTACTACAGTGTGTTTCAGTAAGGTATAACGTAAGTACATTTTTTAAAAAACATTTTATACATTTTTGGCAAAAAAAAAGCCTTTACGGTTGGCAGACGTGATGCATTCAGGCAAATGCTACTGGAATCAAATCAAGTCCAATCAAATCCAATTGAAAAATGACGCCCCTACAGAATATCAAAATTTGCATCAGACCAGACCATGCAATTAAACAATTCAAGGACAAAAAGAACAAAATAATTGAACGATAAGAAAGAAATCGAATGAAAGAAACACTTATCGTTTCGTAAAAGCAATAAAAACGAATTCGCAGAGTATTGAAGTTACGCGGAACGTCGGAACCAATATCGCTTGTGCTATAAATTACAATGTGAATGTGATACACGCAAGGTTAGACTACGATTAAAAAACTTGAATACTAAGTATCAATAAATATTTCAGAGTCCTTAGTACTGGTTGTGCAATAGATTACGATGACGAAGTAAGTTTTCGTCACTTTCCATACATTCGGCGTCAGTCGCGCTTAAAAGAGAGGAAATGATTTTCGTAGACTGATAGCGGTAGAATAGTTTCATGCTCGTAGACATCTTCAATGGAATATTGTATTTGTCTCATTCTTTTTGGTACGTGTAAGCGAGATAGAAGCTAAAGTCTCAACATTTTTTCTCGAAATCATACTTTGTACATACATACTTGTACTAATACGCAGAATTTTATCAATGAGATTTCAAGAAGATAAAGGCAATTCCCGATAACCAATCCATCCTTTATTTTGGCTACCGACAATCGAATTATGATATTTTTATTAATTTACTAGAAAAGACAACCGGATATAAATATTGAATACTAGCTGGCCCAACTGATTTTCATATAAGTACATACAAGACAACGTCAGGAAAATTAAAATTGTAAAATTCTAGTAACTATAATACTTCTTGGAAGTAGAATTATAAAGTTCCTAGGAATTTCCTGGGTCTTACTATCTGACGGTGTCATTAAAGGTTCGTAATAATACTAAAAATCCAGTCATTTACGGAAACTTTGTTCAGAAATATCTTGTTGAATCTGAGCCGCTATTTGTCATCACTCATCATCCAAGATATTACGATGAAACGTTAATGCTTATCTTCGTACGATCTTGGCATTGTTGTTCTAACACAAATGCATGTTCTCAGTTAATTCCAGTGACCTAGACAGTCTAGAGTCTATACAATCTAGACTTAGAGCTGAGTTACGAACGGGAAACAAGAGATCAAATCTGAGAAGGGTGCGGACAGGAAAACGGGATAGTTGTTATAATTGTGCGAAAACCACGACATTGCGAAATACTTTGACTACATCTGTGGGCACTTGGGCAGCCGGCGAAGGTAAGCCTGCAGAAGGTTACAGGATTGATTCCCAGCTCGGGAAAAATATTTGTCTAGCTCCCAGCTAAGCAGAGCTTGTGTTTGGGTACCTACTTAGTGTCTACACTAAGTAGGTACCCAAACACAAGCTCTTTATTAAGAGTTTGTTTATTAAGAGTGTACTAGTTATCTATAACTAGTACACTCTTAATACATTACAGTATAGATATATATGTATTTTTAGATACATCAAAACTCATGGTATACATATTTCTGAAGATTAATACAGTATCTACCAACATTAGTCTCTAATCAAGAACCCGCAACCTTTCCCCACTGCGCCACAGATGTCCACGTTTCTATAGCGGATTGTAGGAATATAATTTATCCCATATTAGAATATGGGTTACTATATTTATTTATGTAAAATATTGTCCTTATTAAGTATATCAGTCATCTAGTACCTACCCATACAAGTTCTGCATATGCATAGCTTGGAGCTAGACGAATGAATAAAAATGCTGGACGATAAACACAGCATGTGTTTATTGTCCAGCATTTTTATTCATTAAACCTTTAACCGAAGAAGGATGTAACCCTCAAAATCGAAAATACAGTGTGCTAAGCTACTATCTATGATATCATGACATTGGCGAATGATTCAATCTATAAACGATCAATAAAATATCTATCATAGATCAATGGAAGCCATTCCGGTGCCAAATTAAAATGCCCACCACCCACTCCGATGCAGTTTTCATTCATACAATTAATATGGACCGACGGGCGATAGCAAGCTGAATTGACCTCTACACTGACGGAATAAGGTTGGTGAGGTTGTTAATGTCAGCGGTATAAAAGGAGCTGATTTGCATAATTGGCCAAGTTTGGCGACGGTAATGTTTTACTGTTGGTTAGTTGTGATGCGGCCAATGGAATGTTTATTATCGGCTATGCTATTGTTATCATCAATGGCTTGATTTATATTTCGTTATAGATATGATAATTACACGCTAGCCGCGCGGTTTCAGTTGCGATAAAAAGATGAAAAGTCGTTTTATTCCAGGCCTAGCCTAGCTACGAATTCAAAGTTTCACTTCGATCCGTGAAGCGTGAAGAGGTAACAAATATCCAACCAAATACATAAAACTAGCGACCCGCCACGGCTTCGCACGGTTTTATTATATGTATAAACCTTCCTCTTGATCACTCTATCTATTAAAAAAACCGCATCAAAATCCGTAGCGTAGTTTTAAAGATTTAAGCAGTCAAAGAGACAGGGATATAGGGACAGAGAAAGCGACTTAGTTTTATACCATGTGTGATACAAACCGGAAGAAAAAACCAGATTAAGTAATTTTCATTAAAATAATCATATCGGCTTTGCTTTGAGATTTATTAGCTTACATGCAATTTTATCATTTTTTTCTGACGTATGATAAATGATAAATAGTTATCGCGTATCCGCAAATACCGTTTGATCAAGGTTCAATATACAAATTGCCACGTAACATTTGTATAAAGTCCCAAGGGGGTGATCCTTTGAAATATTAAAACAATAATAATTAATGATAGGGGGAAAAGGGGGGTTAAGTTTTATTAAATGACCAGTGGCCAGATTTGTTTACAACCTACAGAGAATACGTAAAATATGAACATCTGTTTCAGTATTTTCTGAAAATGGGGTAAAAGTTATTAAAGTTTAGGATTCGTAGTTTGGCTCCGTATTGAAATGGATATAACTTTTTAATGTAAATGCTTATGACCTAAAATTTTCAGTATGTGCTGATAAACCATTAAAACACGTGTTACAGGAATTATCAAAAATCCTATAAAAAGGGGTAAAAAGGGGGTTGATGTTTTTTTAGTAATTTTAACCAGAGTGGCCCAATTTGCTTGAGACTTGCACAGATTCGTAGTTTTATTAGAAAGAAGAGCAACAAACTGTATAGTTTACAAAGGCAAAGCCGACGGCGGAAAGCTAGTGCAGTATCCTACTTTTATTGTAAACGAGAAAGTTTGAACGTATGGATGGATGTTTGTTACTCTTTCACGCGAAAACTACTAATCGGATCTGGATGAAATTTGGCACAGAGATGGATTATAGTCTGGAATAACACATAGGCTTTATCCAGGAATTCCCACGAGATACGCGGGTGAAATCGCGAGGCGCTGCTAGTATATATATAATTGTTGCCTACAAGATAGAATAGGACATAATACAGCTCATCTTTTTGCAATATCTCGTACCTAATCTATTTAAAAAGATGACGCATTTGAAACAAAGGCTATTTTATTATGGAAATCGACTTTAGACTGGCGATAAATATTGACGTTGACTGTGTTTGCAAAATATTTGCAATCTAAAAGTATGACTTTGGGACTTTGGGACTTTGGGTAGTAGGAGAGTAAGGTTTTGGTAAGTAAAGAGAAAAACTAGGAAACTTACAGGAAATCTATATTTGTATTTGATATCAGAGTGATGCAAATTTTAAAACTTGAGCCCGAACACACCAATTTGAAAAAAGTGTACTGATTGTACAGACTATGCCATTTTCTCATTGAATATTAATTTTGTACATTGGGTTATATATAGTCCCTAAAATTAAACGAAATTAGATTTTTTTGATACCTACTAAGAAAGTCGAAGAAACATCGTTCAAAATAGCCTTTTCCATTTTGATTCTACATATCTACAGCTGTACATACGTATGTAAACAAAAATGGACAACGGTTCTACGTTGGTTAGTCGACTACTTATATCAAACAATTCAGAAATTAATATATTTATTTCTTGAGGCTTACGAAATAAGCACCTAGACAAGTAAACTTCTAATTCTGGATACGAAACCACTGAGTAAGAAGGTACTGATTGACGGGCTTAACTAAAACGTATGCCATGGCGGCGCTCATTAGGGGATGCCTTTGTCCAGCAGTGGACTAATATAGGCTGATGATAATGATCTACAACGTGGGTAAACTGAGCCAGGATGACTGTTTTTTTCTAGAACTCTTATGAATTGTTCTGCTCACATCACGTTTTCATTATAAAACAAAACGCAATTATCACATTAACTGCAATTTTCTCAGACCTTTGTAACGCTTCACTCATCCTAGAAGTTTTCAAGGCCTGTTATTAAGGGGCCTGCGATGGCTGCACAAAACTCTAATACGCTTATGACTGAAAACTTTTATCATTTCGGACAAAGTGTTGTTAATTTGTAACTAGACAATATAAGCTATGTCGAAAAGTAATTTTATTGTAATTTAATTAATGTTTTTTAATTAAATTAATTTTTTTTGGCCTAAAACTACTTACTTGGAGCATAGATAAATACTAATCAAATACAAAAAACACCAACCGTGATGCGCGGTAAAGGAATTTTACTTTCATACCCTCTCCCATGAAAACCTTACTGAATTCCGAGATAAAAAGTATCCTATGTCCTTCCTCGTAGTATGACCTATAATCATGCCGAGTTTCATTACAATCCATCCAGTAGTTTCGGCGTGATGCGCGTTTACGATACAGACAGACAGACAGACAGACAGACAGACAGACATGAATGAAAAAAATTACAGTTTTGGCTTGAGTATCGATAATAGAGTGAGCTCCAAAAAAAATTTTCAAAATATCTTCAATGTACAGAATTAGACCTGTTACAGTTTTATTATAAGTATAGATAATAAATAAATACTTGCTTACTTTATTAATACAATAGTGCGAGAACAAATGAAATTAAAATTTTATTTATTTATTTAAAATTTTGCAAGTCACTCTACATTACGACGTCCATATCACATTTCAATAATATAAAACTAAGTCGTTTCTCGCTCTCTATCCCTTTGTATACTTACATTACATCTTTAAAACCACGGAACGGATTTCGATGTGGTTTTTTTAATAGATGGAGTGCTTTAAGAGGAAGTTTTTATATGTATAATACAGCCGTGCGAAGCCGAACGGGTCGCTAGTATATTATAAACGCGAAAATTTGTATGGATAGATAATATAGATAGATGAATAGATTTGTATACATGTTTTTTACCTCTATACGCCAAAACGCCTGAAAACATCGGGTTAAATTTTGATAAGACTTAGTTCTAGACTAAGTATAAATACGTAGGCTACTTTTCATCCATTATAACGCGGGTGAAGCCGTTTAGGGTAGATAGTATATCATAACGCTAAGCTAATTAAATTCAAGTCGATTTTCAACGAAACATAGTAGACGAGTTGGTAAACAGTATAAAGAGTAACCAACCAAGGCCAGTAAATGAGCTCATGTTAGTATTTCGTGACGGAGTATTTAAAGTCATTTAAAACGGGATATTTACCGTGATTTGAATTGTTTTGAGGTTTTCGATATTTCGGCACAATTTCAGGTGTTAAATGACTTTAGTGTTAGAAATCATGATAGTTTTAAAAGTTATATTATAAGAGTAATAGCGACCCGCCTCGGCTTCGCACGGCTTTATTATACATATAAACCTTCCTCTTGAATCACTCTATCTATTAAAAAAACCGCATCAAAATAGTTTTAAAGATTTAAGCATACACATAGGGATATAGGGACAGAGAAAGCGACTGTTTTATTGTTTTGTTTTGTAGTGATTTAAAGATGATTATGATAACCAAAGTTATCGACACGGTTATCGACATAGCTCAAAGAATTAGCAAGATCGAGTGGCAGTCATATTTTCGCATATCTCGCGAAAAACCGACTACCGCTGGCACAAGTAGTGTAGGACGCCCTCAGTCCAAGTGGGATTACGATCTGCGAAAGACTGCAGGCCTGAAGACAGAAGGTATGTCCAGCGGTGAACTAATATAGGTTGATGATGATGAATTGATTAGCGAAGCTAATATGTATGTAGTTGCATTCAATTCACACAATATGCTGAACGAAGTTAATATATGTAAATGAACCGAACGATGTTCGTTGTGCTTGAAACAAAAACATGACACAAGTAACTGAAATAATGATCAATTTCGTGACAAAGTAGTAGGTAAAGTGAGACACGTTATGCAAATGTATAGAACAGATGTCTCAAAATGGCATTTACAAGTAGAATAATAATTTTAAGTAGACCATTTACTCTTCATTCAACGGATCAGTCAAAGTGCTTTATTTCCTTAAGACATTCAGGACTCTTGAACATGTCAGAAAGTTCATACACAGGGTTATAAGTATTTAATGATTAGCCTCTTAAAGGCGACTTGGGATAATCAAGACTAACAACTTTTGTTCTATGAATTTTGCCAAAACGTAATACATCGCCAGTTTTATTTTTTTAGTTTTCGCGGGAATTTCTATCAATTGTTAGCTCTTTGTCTTGTAACGACCTACATACCTACCTATGTTTCATTATTCGATTCTGACGTGTGCGCAGTCAGCTGAGTGCTACGACTGCTACTCAATCACTCGGCCGAGCGAAAATAAGAACTATGTGAGAAAACATCATTGAGTTAGAAAAAATCGTAGAACAAAAGTTGTTAGTCTTGATTTACCCAAGTCACCTTTTCGAGGTTAATCATTAAATACCTATAACCCTGTATATAGAAAGGTACAAGTACAACATATAAAAAGTAGGAAATTAATAATAAATTGTTTCCCGATGCAATTTGCGACTCACTTGGCGTTTTTAGTGTATTGGTTGATGCAGACATCATCATAGTTATCAACATAGCTCAAAGAATTAGCAAAACTAAAGTGACAGTCGACCGGGCATATCTGGCGAAGAACCGACAACCGCTAGGGTAGACATACTCTTGAGTGGAGACCGCGTCTCGGGAAACGTAGTGTTAAAGCGTCTTCCAGCTAAGTGGGATGACGATGTGCAGCTGAAGACAATGCACTCCTTAGGGGAGGCATGTGTCCAGCAGTGGACTATTAAAGGTAGGTGATGATGACGATGTTTAATGATGAAAATGTTAACAGAAAATATAAAAGACGTATAAAGGTAACTGTGTAGCTCTATAAAATGTTTATAATGCAATCTCCGCAAGTGCATGTTCCAAGGAAAATACGAGTCATGGCAATAATAATAAAGATCAAGACGTTTGTAAACTTGAAGTGATTATAAAAATGGAAAATCCTCCATTTTGTGAGTCGAGAGAAGATAATCTTATTATTTCATTTTATCAGGGAAACAGAGATAAGGTAGACATAAGACATTTTATGATTTCGATAGGATAATTTGCTGAAAATTAATGACACGAAAAGTATGTTTAATTCATTTCGTCTATTCCAAAATTTCAGCCTGATCCGTTCCGTAGTTTTTGAGTCACAAACATCCATACTAACAAACTTCCGCTTTTATGGATATTACATAACCCGAACACAAATTGAGACTAAAATTTCGCAGTAGGTATTGTTAGGCGACCTCTGTGTGAATATGACTGTGACCTTACTCACACAAATGTGATACAATTTCACTGAAAACAATTTCATATTCGTAAATAAATAAATAAATAATAAATATTTCCGGACAGTCCACACAACATCATCTAGCCCCAAGCTAAGCAGAGCTTGTGTTATGGGTACTAGATGACTGATATACTTAATACAATACATTACATAGATAGATATTTTTTATTATACATAGAAAACACCCAGACCAACGGAACAAATTTCTGCAGATCGTACACAAATTTGTTCCGAGGCAACCTCCTGCGTCGCAGGCGGACCTTCGTCCACCGCGCCACATTGGTCGTCAAATGTTATGTTATATCTATTTGAACAACCCAATTTGCTAAAAACGGTAATGTACCCAATGAGAGGTTCAAAGTCGAAGTTCATGGAATCATCTATTGCTTGGATTCAGTACGTCTGAAAGTATTTTTGTAATCAAACAGTCCACTTTGCGATACAAAATGCTTTAGAAATTGTACGTATATTTTATAATGTACTAATATCTGCCCCGGCTTCATACCTGTTGTTTCTATGGAAACGTTTCAAGACATTTTACTACCCACGTTTTAGAGTTATTTCTAACCCAAACTGATTTATGCGATGAAAAGTTTTTCATTTGTAAAAATACTAGGCCTTCAATGTAATTTTTCTCTATTCTTCTAGCTAAAATAACAGTCATAGGGGTATTCTACTTTTATGTGTGTATTTCATAGACAAAGTCGTCGTCAAGTAGGGCGTGCAAAACCGGAAGGTCTTCAAAACCGGTTTTGATTTTCGGTTTTGAGGGCCCAAAACCGAAAACCGGTTTTAGCCCCGGTTTTTGCAAAAAAACAGCGTTGCTTGAGATGAGAGTTTAAAATGTCAAGCAGGATTGGTCGATTCTATCTACGCCAGCTTCTGATTGGTATATTTCGACAAAGTGAGACCATCACCCACCGGGCAGATAAGTTTGTGGCACCGTTATGTAAAAGATGTATACGTATTTTACTAAGAGTACTTACCTAAGACTAAGGGTCTATTCTTTTAGTAAACCTTCCATGAGGTGAAGCACTTCAGGGAACCATGGATTTATTACGTGAAAATGCCGCATATAGATGCGGCATTTTCACGTAATAAATCCATGGTTCCCAGAAGCTGTTCTCACGAGTGGTCACGAATCGTCTCGCCAGGAAACTTACAACACGAGTTACAGCCACCAGAACAGGCCGGGTTCCGCGGAGGATATGGCACCATAAACCACATTCACACAACGAGGCAGATTATACAGAAGTCCGAAGAGTATATCAGCCCCTGTGTCTCGCTTTTGTGGACTATGATAAAGCCTTTGACTCCGTCGAAACTTGGCGTATTCTGGAATCCTTGCAGCGATTCCAAGTAGACTATCGTTATATCGAAGTGCTGAGATGTCTCTACTAAGGTACCACTATGATTATCCAAGTACAGGTCCAGCAGTCTAAACCCATCCAATTGCGCCGAGGAGTGAGACAGGGGGATTTCATATCCTCGAAACTGTTCACAAACGCATTGGAAGATATGTTTAAGACGCTCGCTGGACTGGAAAGGTAAGGGCATTAACATAAATGGCGATTACATCTGACACCTGCTATTCGGTGATGACATAGTCGTAATGGTGGAGTCGCTAGAGGAGCTGACCCATATGCTGGACGGCCTAGCCTCAGCCTCGCGACGGATCGGTCTTGGCATGAATTTGGACAAAACCAAAGTTATGATCAATGGCTACATTGTTCCAGGACCCATTGTCGTAGATGGCCACCGTCTTGAAATAATTTTCGAATATGCTACCTGGGGCAGATTGTGCAGTTGGGTGAAAACAATTTTTAGAAGGAGGCCAAGAGGATTTATTTATTTATTTACTTAATTAATACGGTATACACCAATTACATTAATTAGAAAGGTCCACAATGAGATCATTAAAATAATTTGAAGAAAAAAAATTAAACAATAAGAAAATATAAAATTTTTATAATAAATAGTAGGTTTTTTAAAAACACACATTCATACATCGCGCTCGCAAAACCGCATACATTCTATCATTATTGCCCTGAAAGTATCTGCGAATAGGTCGCAGTGCGGGCTGGTGTTCAGGAGGGAGTTGAGTGCGGTGAGGATGCGCGGGAGGGGTGAGGATGATCCAGCTGGGCTGGGCAGCATTTGGGAAACTATAGAGCGTCTTCTCATCATCCATACCGCAATGTTTGAAAACGAAAGTTTTCAAACATTGCATCAGTGCGTCCTAACCATAATGGCCTACGGAGTTGAGACGTGGACACTCACGGAAGGGCTGGTCCACCAGTTGCACCAAGTCGCTCAGCAAGCTATGAAAATAGCTATGTGCAGATTTTTCTGAAGGACAGGATTTTTAAAAAATACATCCGACAGAAAACCAAAGTTCCAAGCTCAAAGCATTAGCAAGCTGAAGTGGAAATGGGCCGGCCAAATCTCTCAAACAACCGACAACCGTTGGGGTAAACATGTTCTTGAGTAGAGACCGCGACTCAGCAAACGTAGTTGAGGACTTCTTCCGGCCAGGTTGGATGACGATCTGTGAAAGACTTCTGGCAGATGCTGGATGCGGCAAGCTGAAGACAGACAGGGCGCTATGGCGCTCATTGGGGAAAGGCGATGTTAGATTTGATTTAGACCTGTGTCGATGGCCATTGATTTGGTCACGGAGACTCGATCGTGACCCGTATTTGTAAACAAAAACCAACTTTATTTCGTACACGTTAAGTTATAAACAATTAAATTTAAGTTTTGATAGAAATTCGTCCGATCTTTGATATCACGTAACTAAGCTTAATCTCTTTCTTTTGTACTGATTTTCGCGACGTTTGTCACTTCACACGTACTTAATGCGAGTTGTGGGTCACGTGTTGCGGGTCTCAATTCATGCACTTTATTTAGTAAGATAGTTTAGATCGTGCGTGCAGATTAAACGATAGACTCAGTCAACCAGTGGGTCGCGATCGAACAGGTCACGAAATATGAGCGATCAACACAGGTCTAATTTGATTTTCTATATAAAAAACAATATTTCTGAGGTTATTCTTTAAAAATTTGAACACATACGTTAGGAATTATTATAAACCCTGTATATTTATGGAATAAAACGACGACATATTTCTTGAGTGCTTTCGAAAAACGTGGATTTAAATCAAATTTAATTCATTTACGGGAAAACCGGAGCTAACACCGGTTTTGTCGCTCAAAACCGGTTTTGAAAAATTGGCATTTTTTGTCCGGTTTTCCGGTTTTCACCAAAACCGAAAACCGGTTTTGCACGCCCTATCGTCAAGTGAAATCACTACATAGATAGTATAAAACAAAGTCGCTTTCTCTGTCCCTATATCCCTATGAATGCTTAAATCTTTAAAACTACGCAACGGATTTTGATGCGGTTTTTTTAATAGATAGAGTGATTCAAGAGGAAGGTTTAGATATATGTACGTATAATAAAACCGTGCGAAGCCGGGGCGGGTAGCTAGTCTTTTAAAACGTGTTTATTACCGCGATTCCAGTAAGCCCTTGGACCGTGTTAACTAGCCTGTATTGGCAATGCATACAGAGTTGAATCAATATTTTCGATTACACGCGACGTTATATGCACATCATACGATTATGAGCAATTGGCTATCGCGTTTCCGCTGATTCTTTCGAGCGTGAATGTTGGAAACAATAGGCTTAGGGCAGGGTGTTGAGTTTGCACCTGTGCTGTTTATTATTGATGTGATGGTATGCAAATTGTGTGGGATCAGCTCGTTGAATTTGCATGTTGGGTTAATTAGTTCAATTACCTATCCACTACTCTAATTATATTCAGGCGCAAAAATAAGTAGAGCTACTGACCCAATAAACGTTTGGTTCTAACTAAATGATTACTTAAGTGTTGTAAAGAAAAGAAAGGGACGTTTATATATATACATAGTATATTATTATTGTTATTGACACTTTAAGTAAGAGTTAATACTAAATTCTATAATATTTGATGCAAGGTTTTATAGTTCCCATGGAAGAATTTACATCATTCAGTAAACATTTATGGTTCGACCATCCATAGTCCAATCACGAAACACTTTTTATGACATAATGTTGATGTACGTTCATTATGCAGTATCATATTCCATTATAAGTATCAACTTAAACGTTTACAATCACATAATTTGGTTGTTATTGTGAATCTTAAACCGTGATAATAACAACCAACAGTAACGGAAATTCCAAAACTTTAATTTTATAATACGGACACAGTGTAATGGAACTCACTATTTTCGAATCTATATAAAATTCGGTGCATCCGTTTGTGAGATACTGAGAATACCTATCACAGACACACAACAAGAATTAATTTTTTTATCAATGTTATTGTAATGTATATCATCTTTTGTCAATGAATGACTTTATTCTGGTTCTTATTAAGACACGTTTAACTTTGAAAATCCCTGATTTGAAATCATTGATTTATTTTGAAATGAATGAATTAATAGATCGGAGGGGACACACGGAAATATTTCTAGATCGTGCGTCCTTTGCATCTTACTCAAAACTTCGCCCACTGCGTCCTAAATGTCGTCGCACTATCGTCGGACTATCGCTGCCTTCTTTCTCATTATAATAAAATTCGTATGCTATAGCAGGCATATGTCACTCGCCTATACCTTCCGCGATATGTACCTACAGCTCTACAACTTGAAGTTGCAAATCAGTAAGGGCTGCCCCGCGCTTTCAGTAAACAATTATTTAAAAGATACTGTACTAGTTAGTCACTGATAGATACTGTAGTAGTTCAGTCGTGTGGTGCCGGCATAGAATTGCACCACCCCAACTCCTCCCGTGGGTGTCGTAAGAGGCGACTAAGGGACACACCGGGGAAGGGCAGCAGCGCCCCTGCAGAACCAACACCATCACCTAACTGCGATCCCCAACCCGCATGCCCAGCGTGGGGATTACGGGCATTACCCCCTCAATGAATATTACAGCCAGAAAATGGCCCCCAGTTCCCGGTCGCCTCGCTATTCCTGGCTATGGTGGCGGTCATGGTAACGGCGGGGCTGGGGGTGCTAAGAATCCCCGGGCTACATTAGGCTACCACACACTTTCAAATTTGACCCTGGCTACGTTTAACGGACGCACTCTGAGGCTTGACCATCACCTAGCGCAGTTGGAAGTGGAGTTAGAGAACATTAAATGGCATGTTCTAGGGTTATGTGAAGTCCGTAGAGAGGGGGAGGACACCATAACCCTAGACTCGGGCCATCTTCTCTACTTTCGCGAGGGTGACAAAACATCCCAGGGTGGCGTAGGTTTCCTCGTCAATAAGGCTCTCTCTAGCAACGTTCAAGAAATCTCCAGTGTGTCGACCAGGGTAGCGTACCTGATCCTTCGGCTATCCAAGCGGTATAGCATGAAGGTAATTCAGGTTTACGCACCGACCTCGGCACACTCGGATGAAGAAGTGGAGGATATGTATGATGACATATCCAAAGCCTTACACAACACCACTAAGGCTCACTTCAACGTTGTTATGGGGGACTTTAACGGCAAGGTGGGAATCCAAACTGGCAACGAATCCCGAATAGGCCCGCATGGTTATGGAGTTAGGAATCACAGGGGGCAAATGCTTGTCAACTTCCTTGAGAAAGAGGGGTTGTTCTTAATGAACTCTTTCTTTAAGAAGCAGCCCCAAAGGAAGTGGACATGGCGAAGTCCCGACACTGTGACTAAAAATGAGATCGACTTCATCATGACGGATAGCAAGCACATATTCAGAGATGTCTCAGTGATCAACAGGTTCAATACCGGATCTGATCACCGACTGCTCCGAGGCACTCTGAATATCAACTTAAAGCTTGAAAGAAACCGTCTGATGAAGTCCACGCTCCGACCTAATTCAATCCAAATCATGGCGGGCACCGAGAAGTTTCAGCAGCTTCTCGGGAATAGATTTGTTGCTTTGGAACCCACTGATGACGCTGACGAGAACCTACACAATCTGGTCGAAACGTTGAGGGATGAGGGCATTAAATTCTGCAGAAAACAAGGTACTGGCAGGAAGTCCAAACTCTCGGATGAGACTCTGGATCTGATGACAAGAAGACGGGAAACCACCCAAGTGACTTCGTCAGAGAGGTCAGACCTGAACAAGCGAATCGCGAAGATGGTACGGCGCGACCTTCGGAGCTCCAACACACGCCTCATTGAAGAGGCGATAGAGCGCAACCGAGGGTCCAAAGTATTCACTCAGCAGCTTGGCAGGAGCCACCTGACGAAGCTTAAAACGCACGATGGGAGGACCGTTTTGTCGAAGCCGGAGATCTTGGCCGAGATAGAGGATTTCTATGGCCGTTTGTACACTGCACATGCCCCTCGTTCCCGGCGAGATGACCATGATTCCAGAGCCACCCTGACACGCCACTATACCGACGAACTGCCAGATATCAGTCAAGATGAAATCGTGTTAGCTCTGAGGCAGCTTAAAAATGGAAAAGCCCCGGGTGAGGACGGTATTACTTCAGAGCTTCTGAAGGCAGGAGGAGCTCCCGTTATACAGGAGCTACAGAGCCTCTTTAATGCCGTCCTTCACAGTGGGAGAACTCCTAAGGCGTGGAGCGGGGGTTTGGTGGTGCTCTTTTTTAAGAAGGGCGATAAAACCCTCCTTAAAAACTATAGACCCATCACACTCCTGAGCCACGTCTATAAGCTGTTCTCGCGAGTGGTCACGAATCGTCTCGCCAGGAGACTCGACGAGTTTCAGCCACCGGAACAGGCCGGGTTCCGCGGAGGATATGGCACCATAGACCACATTCACACAGTGCGGCAGATTATACAGAAGTCCGAAGAGTATAATCAGCCCCTGTGTCTCGCCTTTGTGGACTATGAGAAAGCCTTTGACTCTGTCGAAACCTGGGCTGTTCTGGAATCCTTACAGCGATGCCAAGTAGACTATCGTTATATCGAGGTGCTGAGATGTCTTTACGATGCCGCTACTATGAGTGTCCAAGTACAGGACCAGCAGTCTAAACCCATCCAATTGCGCAGAGGAGTGAGACAGGGGGATGTCATATCCCCGAAACTGTTCACGAGCGCATTGGAAGATATGTTTAAGACGCTGGACTGGAAAGGTAAGGGCATAAACATAAACGGCAACTACATCTCACACCTACGATTCGCTGATGACATAGTCTTAATGGCGGAGTCGCTAGAGGAGCTGACCCACATGCTGGACGGCCTAGCCTCAGCCTCACGACGCATCGGTCTTGGCATGAATTTGGATAAAACCAAAGTCATGACCAATAACCACATTAATCCAGGACCGATCGTCGTAGAAGGCCACCTTCTCGAAATTGTTTCCGAGTACACTTACCTTGGGCAGATTGTGCAGTTAGGTAAAAACAATTTTGAAAAGGAGGCCAAGAGGAGGATTCAGCTGGGCTGGGCAGCGTTTGGAAAACTACGTCGAGTCTTCTCGTCATCCATACCGCAATGTTTGAAAACGAAAGTTTTCAATCAGTGCGTCCTACCCGTAATGACCTACGGAGCTGAGACGTGGACACTTACGGTAGGGCTGGTCCACCAGTTCAAAGTCGCTCAGCGAGCTATGGAAAGAGCTATGCTCGGAGTTTCTCTGAAGGATAGGATTCGTAATGAAAACATCCGACAGAGAACCAAAGTTATCGACATAGCTCAAAGAATTAGCAAGTTGAAGTGGCAGTGGGCCGGCCATATCGTGCGAAGAACCGACCACCGTTGGGGTAAACGTGTTCTTGAGCCGCGACTCGGCAAACGTAGTGTAGGACGCCCTCCGGCCAGGTGGGATGACGATCTGCGAAGGACTGCTGGCAGATGCTGGATGCGTCAAGCTGAAGACAGGGCGCTATGGCGCTCATTAGGGGAGGCCTATGTCCAGCAGTGGACTAATATAGGCTGATGATGATGATGATGATGTACTAGTTAAGTATTTCTATAACAAACCTTGAGCAGCGACGTGACACCTGTCCCCTCGAAGATTGGAGAGTTCAGTCAGCATAGCTCTCACAGCACTGTCTTCTGTCAGTAGACACACTTGGTACACCTTGATGTCTTCCACGGTTACTCCCCGGTTCGACGCGTCGTAGACGAAGCCTAGTTTTTGGCTGGAACAAAGATGCAAGCTTAGCCTGAAATAAATGATTTATTTATTTATTACTAGATGCGCCCCGCGACTTTGCCCGCGAATCAGAATTTCAGAAATTTATTACACAACCCCTAGGGGTTATTTAATGAAAATAAAAAATACATGTTTAATAATTCACTCCATAGTTTATTTATACCGAGTTTTGAGTGAATCGAACGAAGGAAAAAATATTTTCCATACAAACTTTACCTCCCTATTTAACCCCCTCATAGGTTAAACTTTCCAAATTTTAATAGCCTATGTCCTATTCTAGGTCCTAAACTATCTACATACCAAATTTCATTTATATAACTTAAGAAGTTACAAAGATTACTTATAACAAACATTCACACAGAGTTTTACATTTATTATAATAGTAAGATAGTAAGATTAAACTTAAAATTTTCGAATTTGTCTTAGCCTTACTAGCTTTTCCTTGAATTAAAAGTAGCATGCACTAGTATCTGCAAGCGGCTTCGCATACGTTGTTTCTATGGAAACATCTATTTCATTTCTATACCATGGGATAATACATGAGATGAAAAGTAGCCTGTGTTTTAATCCAGGGCTATAACTACATCTATTGAAAATTTCAGACCGATCTGTTCAGTAGTTTTTGCGTGAAAGAGGAACAAACATTCATACAAACATTCGAGTTTTTAATATTAGTTAGGATTTTTCATCCTCGAAATTAGCTTTCTATCTCCTTTTACTAATTTATTTTTGGATTTACCGATATCCGTTCCGACCGACCCGTCTAGTAGTGAAAGAGTAACAGATAGTCCTACGCATTTATATAAGGTTTAGAATATGACTGTAAGTATACTTTTAGTATTTGACAACCTATGTGGTGCAGGGAGCGAAGATCTAACTGCGATACGGGTTCGATTCTCGCCTCGCGACAACTGTTTGTAAGATCTGTAGATGCGTTTAGGGTGTTGGTGTTGGCTGTATAACGAAGTTCAAATATCATGAACATGTTAATTCTATTAACTGCCTTTTAGTCTAGTTAATTAAGCAAAATGGTATCGATTTAACTAACATTCTTACTGTAATTTTTTCCGTACTTTTAAATTGTCAGCTACCGCTTCTACATTATTACCTCTTAATAATGAACTAAGTATATAAATTGATCCAAGTTCTTGTTAGCGCGAGATCCAATTTCTTTTTAGAGGTTTTAATTTTTGTATGCCTTCTAAAATGAAAAAATAGCGCAGAAGTAATTTTACGATCACTAGATAGTATAAAACAAAGTACCTTCCCCCTGTCTGTCTGTCTGTCTGTCTCTATGTATACTTAGATCTTTAAAACTACGCAACGAATTCACATGCGGTTTTTTTAATAGATAAAGTTATTCAAGAGGAAGCTTTATATGTAATATATATCCGTGTGAATGATAAGGAAGGTCTATGTGTATAATGTATATTACAACATCCGAGCAAAGCCGGGGCGGGTCACTAGTTAACTTAAAAACTCACTTCGATACACGGGTAGGTATATTTGGAGCATTTGTACAATCTGCAGATATTTTGAATCCTACTAATTTAAACGCGATAATTTGTTTTTATGGATGGAAGGATGGATGTTTATCACTCTTTCACTCAAAAACTACTGAATGGATATGGATGAAATTTGGCACAGAGATAGATTATAGTCTGGAATAACATATTATTATAGGCTATATTTTATCCCGGAATTCAAACGGGAATTACGAGGGTGAAACCGCGAGGCGCTGCTAGTGTTATAATAAAATATAACTTATTAAGTGTATCAGGTATCTAGTACCCATAACACTAGCTTTGGTTATTTTAGGGCGAGATGATGCTGCTGAAATTTTTTTGTTTAGTCTCGCTGCTTTGTATAGAATTTGTCAGACAGAATTCGACTATGCATATTATTTGTTCAGGTGGAAATGCAAAGCTAAATATTATTTATGTTTGAATACAATATGACCTAGACACGACTGTATTTAATATTATCTTTTGATAACGTCAACACTGCATATAAAACAAAAAATATTGGGTTGACCCATTGACTTAGTTATACCTAGTAGGTAATACTTAATAACCTATACATCAGCCAAACTCGATGTAAAATGTTTGTAAACAAATCGCCCATACTTAACCTAAAATACACTCTGTTCTGTTGCCATTTTATACGCAATTTACATCACTTTTCGATTAAAGATCCTTCCTTCACTAAATATTTCGTACACTTATATCTAAAATTCGACGCCAAGCAAGTGAATTTTAGTTTTTTGTGTCGTGGTTTGTTTACAAACATTCTACATCGAGTTTGGCTAATGTATAGTAGATTCTACAAATTATTATTGTAGGGCACATTAAAATTCAAACTCTTTTTTCGGAGTTTGGATAATAATGTGAGTAAAGATTGTATGTATGGATGTTAATTACTCTTTTACGTAAAAAATTCCGAACGGAACCACCTGATATTTTGAATAGACGTTTTTCTAGATTTGGTATAAAAAAACATAGGCTAATTTTCATTCACATTCGCCAGTTCCCATGGGAAAGGAATATTCTTGAAACTTTTCCATAGAAACAACGAGTCCTAATCCACACAGCATCATCTAGCCCCAAGCTAAGCAAAGCTTGTGTTATGGGTACTAGATAACTGATAAACTTTATCCATTGTATTACAAACATAGATTTTATCACTACATAGTATAAAACAAAGTCGCTTTTTCTGTCCCTATGTCCCATGTCCTTTTGTCTCTTTGAATGCTTAAATCTTTAAAACTACGCAACGGATTTTGATGCGGTTTTTTAATAGATAGATTTATTCAAGAGGAAGGTTTATATACTTATAATAAAACCGTGCGAAGCCGGGGCGGGTCGCTAGTTATAAATAGAAAACAATCAGAACCCCTGAAAAAATATCTGCAGAACGTATTATAAAAGTTTGTCCTGAGGCTGGAATCGAACCAAAAACCTCCCGCTTCGCAGGATAATCATATTAACCGCACTAGAATAAAACCTCTTTGGAAAATTTCGTAATCTTATCAAAAAACGTGTTTTCCGATGTCCGATCAACTGGTACAAAACAATGAACAATAGAGGTACATAATACAATCGGAAAATGCTACGTAAGTGGTTCCGAGCATTCCTAAGAAAATACATTTGTATCATCATCATTTATTTAACACACTGACGACGGTTAGAACTTATTGTTTATTTATGAATAGTATAAGTTGCTCATCAAATTATTTTCATCGCGTTGTGGTCACTATTGAACTCAGTTCATCGCGAACCGAACCAATTCTCACCAAAACTCTAGACTTCGGATCTTCTGTCTGTGTATGTGCTAGCGTGCTCCTTTCAAAGTTCAATTCATCGCATCACATTATACGCTAGTTACATATAAATACCACTTTCATCGCGTGGCTCATCTCGAGTGCTGATGAATTAAGTTCATCATGCCACATAACCTAACGGTATATTCTTCAAAATGTTCTTCGAAAATTGATGAAATATCCTATAAAACACAGGATATTTCATCAATTTTCGGTCTAGAACTACGTCAATTTCAGCCCGATCCGTTCAGTAGTTTTGGCGTGAAGAGGTTACAAACAGCAATCCAAACTTTACAATTTATATTATTACAACTCTCTCAATAATGTGATATTCTACAACTCTCACCTCTCTATCTCCTGTGGCTGGCAGTACTCCCATCGATGGCTGTTCCCCGTCCACTCACGCACTCGCCTTAGAACCGGTGAATTCAGTTCATCACAGATCATCTTCAGCGCGCCGGCGTTCATCACGTCTTGTATCGCTATTATTGATAACCTGTAGGATATTATTATTTTACTTAAGGGTATTTTGAGGAGTACTTTAAGAACTTTATTAAGGTCCGGTAATCTTAGCTTGAACAGTTATTTAAAAACATATATTTATATTTAGACCTGTTCCTCGATTTCGTGGAAGGCGACTCTACAAATCATTTAATAATGGTTCGCCGAACTGAGTTTTGAATTCTCTATGACACAGAGGGGACAGAGAGTTAACTTGTGTTTGCGCAAACACTTGTGCACTATAATGTCCTATGCACATGGGGAGCCGTCGTGATCAAAATTTGGCTAGGAACGTTTCTAGAAAACGTTTTCGAAACATTGATAGAGAGGCTTCTATGAATGTATTCTTTAGTTCTTTATGTTCTTTAGAAAACGAGCGACATCGTCTCAATTTTGTATTATCAAAAACATACTGAATGCCTTTAAAAAGGACTGAGCAGTAAAGACATGTATTTTTACCCTAAAGTAAGACTTGTCTTACCTTCGGCCTTTTTACCTGTCCATACACAAAATGAACAAAGTAAAACAGTAGGAATACCAGTTTTAATCTCCACACACAGTACCCAGCCCAGTTTTAATTGCTGACACGTCGTCAGCAAGACGTCATTGAGCATAACTTATGCGTTATTTATGGATATGATAGGTTAAATTACATTGATTTCTAGATAGGCTTTCCTTTATCACTCGTTACATATGATAAGAAACAATTAAGTACCCTTGACAACAACTCAGATAATATGTTTATTAAAATTACACATGCAGATAGTGAAGACTCATTATCTAAATATTGGCTAGACTTCTCTTAAACAAAGTGTTTATTGTAGTCATTCCTCTATTTTTAAACAGAAAGCAGAAGTTTTGAACCAATCGTAATTGAACTTCATTCGAGGAAATTTTATTACGACTACTCATTAAAAAGTGAATTTATTGTTTAATTTTAATTGATTTTAACCTTTCAGTTCTAACTAAGAGACTTGTCTGTTTATAGTCTACCTACACAATTTAAGAGATACTAACTGCACCCCGCGGTTTTACTGGCGTGTTACACTGAATTATTGGTAGCACTGAAAACGTGCGGGAAAGTAATCCACTCTGAGGTATGCTACCGCCCATATGGATTGGATTATCTTTAGGGAACACTGCCCTTTTCCAGGATCAAAAATAACCTTTATGTTAACCCAAGATACAGGGCAGATTTCATCATCATTCATCTAGCCATTTGAGGATTATAGAGGTAACCATCATACAAACTTTCACCATAACAGTATTAGTGTGATTGTAAAATATTTATATCAGCCACATCAATAAACACCTTCAAGAATAAATTCAACAACAGGTTAGGAGATGATAATACCAAATTAAGAAAATGACACAATGTCTAGATTCAACACTGTGAATAGACCTATCCCAAATAAAGGATTCTTTCATGTGCGTTACTGTGTGACATTTATTATTCTAATTTATGGATCTTTGTGTCTGAAAATAAATGAATTTATTTATTTATTACATAAAAGTAGACAAAAGTTGTATGAACTGTAGAAAACAATTCAATTTTAGCGAAGAGTTCAAAGAAATTACTCAAAAATGTTTCGTAAAGATTGTCGAATAGCAAAGTCAAACTACATTAGCTCAAAAATAAGAAGTAGTGAAAATGTAATAAAATCAAAGTGGAAAATAATAAACAGTGAGACTGGAAAGGTTAGTACTCATTTAAATGAATACAATTTAAATATTAATGATTGCATAGTTAAAAATGATGTAGAAGAAGACAGGAAGGAAAATAAATACCTAAATATTTATGAGATTAAACTTACTTGTTTTCCAGAATTGTCCTGCAAACCACTTCTCTCACACCAGGGTTTGACATCTTGTCTATACTGAGTTCGTGGAGGTTCCAGGTGGCAATTCGACAGCACCTCACTCCGTTCCTCTCGTACCTGAATACTTCCTCAACAATTGGCCTATGGGAGTATGCTGATAGCAGATCCAGTATATCATTTAGAGGAGCAGTCGCAAATCCATTAGGTAGAGTCAACGGGAAGCTTATGGGCATTGATAAGCTTTTTCTGTGCGGAGATTTTGTAACTCCATTTGTAGCTGCATGATTCGTAGCAAAGCCGTTAACGTGACCATTAGTCAGATGTTGAAAGCTTTCACTTTTCCGTGGCTCAAGACTCAAATGAGTTTTAATTGTACCTAATCTGATTATATCAATTCCTCTGACTTTTATTAAGTCATCCAGGGATTTGAATGGTCCTTTCTTATTTCTATAGTCTACAATATTAGCAGCTATTTCCTGGTTAAGGCCAGGAACACACTGTAGTTGGAAAACACTGGAAGAGTTGACTGAGCAGAGTTTGCTTTCAAAAGGCACTCGCACGCTGTCCAAAGACTGTGTACATGAGCTGGCTCTAGATATCTGTTTTCTTGTGTTTGTGCATATTTCTGGCCTTAACAAATCTAGCTTCTCAGCACCTATGCCTAAAACAAGAATTGTTTATAAAAATTGTTGTTTCAACAAGCATTGATTCATAAATACTTTAGAATACTACTGCAGACACAAAAACAAACATAATGGGTGTTGGTGGTGTTATGTTTCCTTTGTTTAACATACTAGTCATTGTTTATTCATTTAGAACACAGGTGAGTTCTTGTTCTACACCTTATTTCACCTTAACCTGAATAGAGGATTTATTGATTTTAGATTATCTCTTCCGCGCTGATAAATCATTTCCAAGATAATTATTTTGTTGCATCACAAGCATGTGACAACAGTAGACATATCATGATGATCTTGTAAAAGCTTGTGAACAGGGAAAATGTTTATTTAATTACCTAGGAAGTCAGTAATTACCTGAGACAAGGGCAAGGTCGTCAACTCTCTTGAATCGTCCTATCACTTGTCTGTGGCGGACTATTTCCTGCGCGAGCTGCCTGGTGACGCCGGGCAGCGTCATTAGCTGCTCCTCCGTGGCTGAGTTCACGTTCATCAGCTCAGGGTACTCCTCCGATGGGGGCAAACTGAACGTATGGCTCAAACTAGATTTGTTCAGCTTACTCCGCCGAACGAAGGTCCTGAATGATCGTTGGCGACCGCTCTTGCTCCGCACGGAGCTCGGACTTTGCCCCATCTCGATGCCCGCCACTTCGGAGATAGTTATCGATCAAAACATCAATTTCACAGGGCATTTGATGAAAAAATAACTATTTTTAGAATCTTACGCTATTCACTAGCACTTTACATGGTCCCGGGCGATAAACCTATCAATATTCACAACTTGTTATTCCACTTGTCACGTAAGCTTTCTCAATATAGCTGGTAAATTAATTAATTGCAGACGTTTTACGATAAAAATAAAATAAAATCCGAGAACGTCCGCTTCAGCGTCAGCAAAATCCCAATAATGAAAATTGATTGATCGATGACATGACACGTTTTGATTAGTAATTGTGACACATGACATAAACTTACTGACTGTATTATTTGTCAAAATTGCGTCAAACCAGACGCAGAGCCATAATCAAGAAGTTGACTGTAAAATTATGACTATCAGCGCCACCTAACATATATTTTTACACTATAAGTTCCAAGTATAGATGTACTTTTTAAATAAATAGGTAAATAAAATAAATAAATAAATAAATAAAAGTTGGTGTCGCGCCAGCGCCACAGATGGGGCCACGTGCGGCCGTTTTTTTCAGTAATGCCAGAAACATACGTGCGTGTCGCGGTGTGTCGGGGCGCGCCAGAAGCATATCGGTTTCATACATTTAGTATGGTTAGGGACATACTTGTATGGCGTGTCGTGTCGCGACACGGTCTATCGTGTCGCAGACTGCTAGCCACCGATTGCGCCAGAGCGGTGGTGGGGGTTATGTCGCGACACGACACAACAGGCAAATGTGTTTCTATACTGGCGCGTGGCTCGTGGCGCGAACATTTTTTAATTTAGTATTATTTGCAGCAAAATGACAACGTTTGGACTATGTGATCTGTATTTAGCTGAATAAAAGTTTTACAGATTTGGCAGATTTGGCTTCTGTAGTCTGTATTTGTGGTCATAATTCTCTACAGATATAGATAAATCTGTATTTAGGGCAACACTGGGCCATGATACCTCGTGTCGCGACACGTTAGTGTGCACACTCACCGCCGCGACAGTAAGCATCGCGACTCAACAACCCAGGACACGTAAATATGTTTCCGCCCTAACCCTGTATAGCCAGTCTAGCTCTCATGAACGAACATTCTTACTTACCACACTATGGATGGTGTGAACCCTGGAACAAAAATTAGCAAATTCTACATTGACAATCCACAAAGATGATGCTGTGTGGATTGTCCAACAGCATTATTTATTTACCTACTAGCGCCCCGCCCCGGCTTCGCACGGTTTTATTATACATTACTATAAACCTCACGGAGCCCGAGACCTTTCCAACGAATGCAAAAACGTGGAAATTGGTTCGTGCGTTCTGGAGTTATAACGTCAGGAAGGAAAACTCGACTTATTTTTATATAGTAGATTTGATTTGTCCCAAGGCGGGAATCGAATCCGTATCTGTCGTCGGAGTGTGGCAATGTTCACACTCTTTAATTAGGTATTATTTGTCTACCAGCCTGGGCATCAGTGCCGGATTTATATTTTTTATGAGCATAGGCCACTTTTTTCCGCCGCCCTATGTACAGAACCGTTCATTATTAGCCACCCCGCCTAGGCATACAAGGTTCGAATCCTGCAATTGGCAATATATATAATATGAAATAACAGCAATAAAAATTGCAAAATCGCTCCAATTCAAACCAGAGAACGTGTTTGACTTTTATCGTCTGCAATCGAGTGACCGTCCTCTGAAATCTGCCGCCCCCCTAGGACGCTGCCGCCCCTAGGCCGCGGCCTATACGGCCTAGGTATTTATAAATCCAGGACTGCTGGGCATTTTTAGTATTCATGATCATTGTGGTGAGTTATGGATGATTTTTAAAAGACTAAGTTTAACCTTATGCTCAGGCTATTCAGTGGTTCAATGAATGTTCAATAACCATTTTCTTTATTGGTTCAGTGTCTTTGATATATGTATAGTAGTTAATCTAAAATAAAGCCGTAGCGAAAAACTTAGGGAGCATGACCATGACCTACATGATTTAAATTTGTGGTTAATACATTTATTTCTCATTGATCTTAACACTTAGAGATATATATTTTACTTAGTAGGTACAGATAATTTGAAATATATATTTCTTGAGTCTTTTCTTAAAAACAAGTAAGCTTTTTGGTAAGCTATTTTGGTACTCATTAATTTATTAGATATAGAATTTTGCTCCGTCAAATGTTAAGTTTTTATTTCATACCTACCTAGTTAATTCTGGGATAGGGTAGGTACCCTATCCCAGAATTAACTAGCTAGCTAACTATAGGTATTTTTTTTAAATCTCAGATTTTTACTTGTTGAGCACATTTAGTAAGTTTGAGAATAAAAGGCACAGATTGATGAAATGAGATATATTTCCATAAATGTTTTACATTTATCGTAATAAAATAAAAATCATATACATAATAATTAATTATCTATATTACAATTTACAATTAAACCTAGGCACTTCCATTTCCCTATAATCACATAGGGCCATCTTTTACACAAACCACCATAAGGTTGTATATTACGGAATCAAATACAAATAAGTGAATTGGCCATAAGTGAAGTTCACTATTTTAGTACCACCCAAGGACTAACATAAATTTTGGTCAATATAATTTAAACCTTATCAGTGCTATTACAAAGATTGACTTTGCTTCAGTCTCCTGGCTACGGCTCATCTTACACATTGCCCAAAAGTTTTAGACCAAAGCTCATGATACTTACAAAATGGAACTATCCTATACTCTGGCCAATTCGTAATATTTGTATCAAAATCCTCCATGTTACTAAAACTAATGAATTGAGATGATTTTTTAAAATTACTACGAAAATACAATATAAAATTATTACATACATTTTTACAAGCAAAATTGAGTCAGTGCATCTATCTATCCATCAGAGCTATAAAAGCTTTGTAAAGGTGCTTATATTTTTTGTTTCGCCTTGTCAATTTTTAAAAAAATGTCTCACTTTTTTGTATAATATTTTTTTATCTTCAGCCAAAAAAGTATTTCGGACCGCGGATTGTCCCCCCCCCCTAAGTTTTCGATAGTCTTCTCTTTGTACACCCTGTATAAGCTTGGTAAAGTCACAAGCCTATGCCTTCTAAAGCCGTTCACATGGTTCAAGGTATCTACTGAACTCACACTGGCAATAATTCATCTTGATCATCATCATCAACCTATATAAGTCCACTGCCGGACATAGACCTCCCATATGAGCGCCATAGCGCCCACGGCAATAATTACAAGTGATTATTTTCTTATCGGTTGAGTCTAATTCTATACTAAATTGCTATATATAATTATATACTAATTTGCTATGAAGCTCTGGTGGATAGGCGCCCTTACGGCTTCCGCATTTTAAATCTCTCTCGTATGTATTCAAATTTACATCGAATCATATCTCTCCTAGGAAAAAGCTGCTTGCAAATGCGTTCCACCTTATGCGTGCAACAAACCTTTAGTCTTTATATTATATAAAAAACACAGCAAGATCCTTATAAATATCTTAGGCTAGCCTTTGAGACATAATATAAAATTAATTATTGAACATGCATTTCATTGCATTGGACGATTTTATACAGGAATTCATGGGATATTGTCAAAAATATCTGTATATAGTATATATCTATATATAGTATAGTTTTTAAATGCAGACTTGGATTCTTTTTCCCAGAACACATTTTGATATTACATTGAGGACTAAACATGATATATTATTTTACAATTAATATAAGATTTACAATTTAATTTCGTAGTTTTAAGATTCCATTTAGCGGGTGCCCCATGTTACTTTTTGCGGTTAGTGACGTGACGAGCCCCCACTACTAAACTTTAATGAGCTTTATCTTTGTCATTTCCTGTTTGATTGACAAATGAAAAAATACGTGTCGAATATTTCTTTGAAATCTAACCGACGGACTAAATAGAAAAATGTTATTTTACCCAAGAAACTACCCTCTTGTCTTTATGAGAAATTAAGTTCTATAAACATTAACTAAGTGTTGTTTGGAAGATAAACTCTCTTACACAATGAATTCTTCAGAATTCTCCACTTAATACATTTAAAATCAATGATACAATATTCACGAATAAAACTATTTTTCTGTTACGAAGTAGACCAAGCCGATATTTTATAGCCTAATGAATATAAAATGTTAATTTAGATTGATTTTAATTTTACGTGAAAAATAATCTTCAATTTATGCACTTAGATCTAAACATGTATTCATCCTATCATTGGCCCATTCATTCTCTACTTTGGGTATCGATTCTCACAGATTTTGTAGATTAAAAAGAGTACCTAGAACGGAATACAGTTTAAAAAAATTAGTAACGATAAAATCAATTAACATTTTGTTTCCTATTTGATGATTAATCTATATATATAAAAATCAATTGCTGTTCGTTAGTCTCGCTAAAACTCGAGAACGGCTGAACAGATATATTTTATCTTGGTCTTGAAATTTTCGTGGAGGTCTAGAGAAGGTTTAAAAGGTGAGAAAAATTTTAAATGCCTAAAATATATTGTACATCATTGCACACAGATTATAGCGAGCGAAGCCGTGGGCTCAGCTGGTAATGAATAAATAATATAACAAAATCTCTGAGAACTGAATATCCAATGTAGAGCCTCCTACAGAAGCTACTTATAAAATAGTTTCGCTTCTAAAGCGGTATTCGTTGAGTAAATTGTCAGTAAACTAGTACCGAATATGAATTATGCATACTACACAATTTCGAAAGAATACCAGAAATGGCGAGAGGTTATGGTTTATCCCGATGAATAGTCATCGTAGTTTCGCTTCTACAGCAGTATTAGTAGGGTCAGTTGTCGATAACCAGCCAACGATGTGTGGTGTTCTCGACTTGTTGCGTCAGTAGCGGAGTACGAACCCGGAGTTTCACTTCTAGGGAGCCACCGGCAGGTCTTCGGCCATCCATCAACTGGAATGAAGAAGAATTGGTAAAAAATAAAATAAATGACAGGTTCAACAAATAAAAATATTTTTTTATACTTTAAACTAACCTAGTCAATAATAGTAGGTAGGTACTTACCTACCTACTAGGTACTATTGAGTAGGTTAGTTTAAGCTATTGATTTTCCCATATAATAAAAATTAAGGGCTCTTTGTTTGACGACGACTAATTTTGAATATGAAAATAAATATATCGAAAACACCACACAAAGACAGGGATTAGATGGAATTGCTTTAAATAGAGGAAGTATAAAGGGCAGCCTTATAGCAATGAGCGATCTGTTCCAGGCAACCTTAGGGTGGATTAATCCATACTGATGTTACAAACACGTAAATTTGTATGGATGTTTGTTACTCTTTCACGTAAAAACTGAACACAACGGATCGGACTGAAATTTTAAATAGGCGTAGTTTAAGGTACAATAAAGTGTTCATTCATTCATTCATTCTAGCCCTGGAATAACACAAAGGCTACTTTTCAAAACATAAATCAGTTCTCATGGCATAGAAATAGCCTTGAAAAGTTTCCAGAGAAACTACGCGTGCGAAGTCGCGGGAAGGTAGTTTGAAATCAATAACTTTATTTCTTTAGGCTTACAAAAGGGGCACTTAGATAAATACAATTTAAATCTATAAAAAATATCAAAATAATATTAGAAATAAAGCGTTAATTGATTTTATCTTCGCTTCAATCTTTTGCCCTGGCTTCGCACGAGGTTGTGACAAAAACTCACCGTAATGGAGTCATGTAAAGTGGAAGCTACTTAATTGATAAAAACTCACCTGGAAGGAGTCATGTATAGTGGAAGCTCCTTAGTTGATAAAAACTCATCAAGGAAGGAGTCAAGTATAGTGCAGTGATAAAAACTCACCGGAAAGGATTAATGTACAGTGGAGTGATAAAAACTCACCGGGAAGGACTCAAGTATAGTGGAGTGATAAAAACTCACCGGAAAGGATTAATGTACAGTGGAGTGATAAAAACTCACCGGGAAGGACTCAAGTATAGTGGAGTGATAAAAACTCACCGGAAAGGATTAATGTACAGTGGAGTGATAAAAACTCACCGGGAAGGAGTCATGTAAAGTGAGTGATAAAAACTCACCGGGAAGGAGTCAAGTATAGTGGAGTGATAAAAACTCACCGGGAAGGAGTCATGTACAGTGGAAGCGAGAGTCATGTATAGTGGAAGCGAGAGTCATGTATAATGGAAGCGAGAGTCATGTATAGTGGAAGCGAGAGTCATGTATAATGGAAGCGAGAGTCATGTATAATGGAAGCGAGAGTCATGTATAATGGAAGCGAGAGTCATGTATAGTGGAAGCGAGAGTCATGTATAGTGGAAGCGAGAGTCATGTATAATGTAGTATTAAATTTGACTTGTCTAAGTGCTTATTTTGTGAGCCTAAAGAAATAAATATATTGATTTACTGATTTACTGATAATGGAAGCTCCTTAGTTGATAAAAACTCACCGGCAAGGAGTCGTGTATAGTGGAAGCTACTTGATAAAAACTCACCGGGAAGGAGTCATGTATAGTAGTGACAGCCTCTAACTGCGCGAGCTTGACGTGCACGGCGCCGAGCAGCGCGTCCGCGCGGAACCAGCCGCTGCAACACAACGCGCCGCTACACCCTCTGCACACCCGTGTTATTTACACTGTTATTGACTCCTCACTGAGAGAGGTTGCGGGTTCGATTCCCGACAAGGAACAAAGGACAATGGACAGATTGGGACCACCCTCATTGTTATTTTATTGACCCCTCGGTGGCCTCAAGAGGTTGCGGGTTCGATTCCCGCCTCGGAACAAAGGACAATGGGCAGATTGGGACCACCCTCCAATACCCATTTTATTGCTGGAGGACATTGGAGGGGGTATTCACAATATTTTTTTACATTTTATCAGAACTTATAAATCGTATATGTTTGAACGGACAGTTGAAAGCCTGGTGATAGACAGACAGACAGATAGACGGACGAACAGCAGAGTGTTAGTAATAGGGTCCCGTTTTACTATTTGGTTACGGAACTCTAATAACAGGAGGAATAATTAAATATTATGATTAATATAATATGATATGATTGATTTAAAGAGATTTCTTCCAGACAACCTCCTGTTTTTAGAGTTTCAAATTACACCGAGTGTACTTTGAAACCCTAAAAATAGGATTAAAAAAAAAGGAAATTTTACATTATACACTATGAATAGAGAAGCAATAGAATTAACAACCCTATCGCTTAAATCTATTTCTTCCAGGCATGTGTTATCTTACCCCTTAGCATACACCTCCAGCTTGATAGCATGTCGTTTGAAGACTCTGAGACAGGGCCGCGCGCCCCGCTGTATGGCGAGTGGGAACACTGCGTTGTAGACGGGGCTGTTTGTGTCTTTTACTGTTGACGTTCTGTCGGATACTGGGGCTTCCTGGATAATATTAGATCGTACTAATAGAGGCTTCGCCAAACAGAATGCGTGCATAAGCCGCGTCGGAGCGATAAGTTGATGCCACACTATAGCGCCGAACTGTGTTATTCTATGACGGTATTCTACTGTCACACAGAGCGCCGGCGATAGCAGTACGCAACGCGGCATAGAGTGCTTTTCACGAAAAAAGTCCCTCGGCAACTGGTGGAACTAAATTTGTCAGATTGCCATATGCTTGCTGGCTTCATTCGGTCGCACTACTAAAGCGCCGCGTCTAGGGGACTTCTTTCGTGAAAAGGACTCTACGCTCTGTGTGACAGTAAAATACTGTCAAAGTAAAACACAATTCAGCGCTATAGCGCTCTGACGCGGCGGAAGTACGCGTTCTATTTGGCGAAGTCTTAAGTCAAGCACATATAATAAATAGAGTAGTTGCCTGGGTAATAAAAATAATATTCTATTTAATCGGTGAGTTAGAATTTCGAAAACATTGGACTTCTTTTGTCAAACAAATAAAAAATTACAAAGATAAAGCGCATTATTTTTTGGTGGTTACCTTGTTGTTACCCTGCTGTTGTGTTATTTTTATCAGTTTTTGTTAAGTTTTCATTCATAAATGTCTATGTTTACAAAAACATGTATTATTCTAAGTCAGAGTATAGATTTAAAGTTATATTTTCACTTGCCTGTGGATAAGGGAACTCAAATTTCACATAAGTATCTATCTCCTTCGGGTTAGGCACGTTGTAAGCGATGCCGCGCACAATAGTGAGTTCTAAGTCGTTCTCGTTAAGGTCCGTATTGCATTGTATTATCGAGAACTTGCGGGTGTCGAAGTGGAATTTAGGTGTTTGGCCGAGACTGGAAAGGAATGGAATGTTATATAGAAAAGTTATACTATTTTTTTATTTTATTTTTAGTTTTTGTCAACCAAATGTCAAATAAAACCGGCCAAGTGCGAGTTGGACCCGCGCACGAAGGGTTCTATACCATCACTACATAGTATAAAACAAAGTCGCTTTCTCTGTCCCTCCCTATGTCCTTATGTCCGTATGTATGCTTAAATGTTTAAAACTACGCAACGGATTTTTTTAGTAAATAGTGATTGAAGAGGAAGATTTATACGGATAATAAAATCATGCGAAGCCGGGGCGTATCGCTAGTTTACGTATAAAACAGCAAAAATCATGTCCTTTGTATCATCATTATCAGCCTATATTAGTCCATAGCTGGACATAGGCCTCCCCTAATCACGTCGGTTGTATAGAAGCTCCCATATTATTTTAAGTATGTGTTACTTAAGCTGCAACAAAGATACATCATCTGTGAAAAAGTAATTTAATTTTACATATATGTCATTGAAAACTTACCCTTTAGCCATAGCAACAAGGTCCAAATCCTGATTCACAGCGATCGCCAGATGATCGAATCTATTCGCGTCCGCTATATGGCCCATGGCTTGATTATGGTCCCAATTAGTATATAACAGTTTTGAAAACGAATTGAAAACGAATTTTACATATTTACCAATGTAAAACTTACCCTTTAGCCACAGCAACAAGGTCCAAATCCTGCTTCCCAGCGATCGCGAGATGATCGAATCTATTCGCGTCCGCTATATGGCCCATAGCCTAATTATGGTCCCGGTTAGAATTGAAAGTTAATTGAACATATTTGTCAATAGAAAACTTACCCTTTAGCAACAGCAACAAGGTCCAAATCCTGCTTGACAGTGATCGCGAGATGATCGAATCTACTCGCGTCCGCTATATGGCCCATAGCTTGATCATGGTCTGGATTAGTATGACGGTCTTAGATACGCATTGGTAGTAGTTAATTTAACATATTTAGCAATGGAAAACTTACCCTTTAGCCACAGCAACAAGGTCCAAATCCTGCTTCACAGCGATCGCCAGATGATCGAATCTATTCGCGTCCGCTATATGGCCCATGGCTTGGTTATGGTCCCAATTAGTATATTACAGTTTTGAAAACGAATTTTACATATTTGTCAATGGAAAACTTACCCTTTAGCCACAGCAACAAGATCCAAATCCTGCTTCACAGCGATCGCTAAATGATCGAATCTATTCGCGTCCGCTATATGGCCCATGGCTTGGTTATGGTCCCTATTGGTGTGGCACAGCTTGAGCTGGGTAGTGAGCTGTTGGTGCAGCCGGGCTATGACGTCATCGTCGTCGACGGAGATAGGCCCGGTGGAGGGGGAAGGGTCGCAGTCTTCCGCTGATACTACGTCGAAACTGGAAATAACAGGTTTTTTTTAGTCTTAATAAAATCTGTCTAGTACAGAGGTCGTCAACATTTTCAGAAGGTAGAAAATTTTACAATCGACAAACTTTCTCAGTTTTATGGAGCCATTTTTTTTATTGTTACCACTTATTTTTGATAACTTACAGTCAAACTTGACTCACTGTCATCAAATATCTATAGCCAGCACCGATTCCAAATTACATGTTGATTTCATTATATCTGTGCCAAAGTAATTCGTGTCAACATTTCGAAAAGAAATTGGTTCGGTTTTTTCAAATGAAGTAATATACCACTCTGTATGACATGGCATTCATCATTGTATGCTCACATTATGTTCATATGCAAGTCAATGATTTTATACCTATTTTTATCTCCCTTCGCCGCTCTCAGGTATTCTTTCGCCTTTTTATACCTATTCTATCTACCAATTACTAAACAACAGACTCACGTGTGCTCTAAAGAAGACTTCGCTTTGGGCAGCAAGGGCAGTGATTTGAGATCCACCGCCAGTCCCCCGCGCGCCGCCTCTATCACCGAGTCGAAACCTTTCGCCGCTCTCAGGTATTCTTTCGCCTTTTTATATATATTCTTATCTACCAGTGACTAAACAACAGACTCACGTGTGCTCTAAAGAAGACTTCGCTTTGGGCAGCAAGGGCAGTGATTTGAGATCCACCGCCAGTCCCCCGCGCGCCGCCTCTATCACCGAGTCGAAACCTTTCGCCGCTCTCAGGTATTCTTTCGCCTTTTCCATGTCACCTGTACGACAAAAACATAACTATTCACGCTTTGGCCACAACTGGACTAGAAAAAGAATGTTTTGCGATATACATAATATAAATACTAGAATAAACTCGCTTTGCCCACAACTAGATTAAACAAAGTTAATGTATCTTTCAAAGCTAAACTAACTTACAGCTAAAGCTATTTTAGGTTTCTACGGATTCAATATATAGGTATATTCTGTAAAAATGTTACTGTGTCAAAATAAATGAATAATAATAATTATTAAGCAATGAATAACTTATGTTTAACGCTTCTACAACAAAACTATGAGTTCCAAAATCATCGGTAAGTAAATAAATACAAACAAATTGTCAAAATGTTTCAAAATTTACTATTAATCCTTACCATCCTTCTTAGCCTTCAAAGCGTATTCCCTAAAAGCCTTCTGTTGTTTGAGTAGGAAGGCTATTTGCTTGTCGTACCGCGAGGGGGCGGCAGAGGGCGCGGGGGACGGCGCGGGGCGGGACGGGGCGGGGCGGGCCGGAGCGGGGGGCGCAGCTGATGATGACTGAAATGGAAAGTTGTGTTCTAAAGGCTATATTAAATAAATAAATAAAATCTTTTTATTTTGGACTAGCAGCTTAGAAAAGAAAAAAGAAAAAGTTTATTTGGTTTCCACAAAATATACAGTGTAAGCTATAACTAAAACATAAAATAATAAATACATGGAACCAAAAGGGTGGCCATTCAGCGCGTGCTGCAGGAGATCAGGGAGCAACTTCAGCGCTGGTCTTCCGTGTTTCACCGGCGTAGTTCCCATTTCCGTGGGGATTCCGGGATAAAATATCCTAAAATAGCCTACGTGTTATTCCAGATTAGAATCTATCTCTGAGCCAAATTTAATCCAGATCCTTCAGTAGTTTTTGCGTGAAAGAGTAACAGACATCCATTCATCTATCCATCCATACTTACAAACTTTCGCGTGTATAAAAATAGTAGGATAACTAGGATCCGTATTGGGTTAGTAGGTACACAAAATATAAAAGAAGAAAGAGCGTTAGTAAGTAGGTACATTTAAAAAAAATCTTAAAAATACTTATTCGATTCAGGTTATAGCATTCCCCGTTCCCAGAGCGATTATCACAATAAAGAGACATTTGCTCGGGTCACTCTGCGAACAAGGCTTGCCCACAACGGCGATGAAAATACACCCAGGGCTTCATATACCGGTAAAAAGGTGGTAACGTTACATCGGCCCAACACTAGGTAACGTTACTAAAATAGGTACCGGTATATGATATACCGGTAATTTTGTGACGAGATACCGGTAAATCAATGTAACGATACTTTTGCTTTTATCGGTAAACTTACCGTTACTTAACGTTATAAAGTAAATGTTACAAAAACAGTTTTCTATCTCTTTCTTTTTTTTTGTGGTTTCGTTCGAGCAGTTGGCGGTGGCCGGTTGGTGCCAGTTTAAAAAGTTGACCTGTTTATTAGATTGGAATTGGGTCAGTGGGATTTTAAATTTGGAAATAATGGTAAGTTATCTCGTGTCCTACTCTATTTCGCTATGTCAGTAATGTCAGTCAAAGTTCAACTTTATATAGTGTTTGCAGCATATTGCAAGTCAGGCATTTATTTTTGCGATAGAAGTACCTACCTACCTACATATTTGAACTAGGAATCATTCCAAGCTACAAGCTATCATATAAGTAAAAAGGCTTGGAAATGACAATCTGATAATGTTCCTTACCTACCACTGTTTAGTTGGTACTGCAGGACATTTCTTGCTAAAATGCCTACTGCTTTTAAAGTAGGTAGGTAGTACCTACCTTTTTTTTACATTATATTACTTTTTTTTTTTTTTTATTATTATGATAGTTATTATGGTTTCATTTAATGTTATACATACTTACAGGCAGATGTTAAATTCGAATCGGATTCGGACGAATCTGAATCACAATCAATTTTGGCGCCGCCTATAAAGCGTAAAAGAGCAAGGACTTGTGAAGAAAGCACTGGTAAGAGTTGGTACCCTACCTATTAGCTATAAAATAGTAGGTGATGATGATTTACCATACCTAGATAGGTATGTGGTTGGAATATGTACATACCTATGACCCTCCCTTCCTATTTTATTGTTTTTTTTTTTAATTTATTTATTTCACTCCTTGGATTCATTAGTGAACACTTAGTCAAGAATTATCTATAATTATGAAATTATTGACTTGGTATTGACATGGATCAGTTGAGCTATCTCTAGACTGTTTGCAACCGCCTGCAGTTATCTCAAACTGGTTTTAATTTATTTCTATTACTTGATTGAAATTTTCGTTACTAACCGATTCAACTTCAACTTCTTGATTCTGGTTGGCTCTGCGTCTGGTTTGACGCAATTTTGCAGATGACCGTCTTTGAAAACATCACAAGCTTTTATATAATAAATAATGAGATTACATTACACGACAGGCGTGTCATCAATGAATTACTTTACTGTAATATTTATAATGAAGGGTTTCTCCAAATTACTTTTTACTATTTAGGGTACCTAACATAATAATAATGTTAGTAATTCTAATAACTTTTTTATTATTTCAGATATTGCCCCGAAATTTTTCATCGGCGTCATCGGCGTCAAAACTCAAATAATATTCTAGATTAAGGTTGTTCGATTCGTTCGATCGTTCATACGTTTGTATTTTCCCAAATATGAGCGATGTGGACATAATTTAACAAATAAATAACTGTTTTTGGCTTTGTTATTCGTCATTATTTGCGGCAAATTGTGTTTGATTCATGAAAACACTCGGTATAATTAGAAATAACGTGAAAATTTTAGGCTATTTCTATCAATGCGTGAGTGAACACGGATAGTGTCGTACGCCCGCTTACTTGAACATGTGAGTGTGATGGCGGCGACGGAATCGCCATCTGTGTGCTATCTAAAGAATCATCTAATAATACCATAGTCTACCGTTCTCAAAGGGTTTTTCCATCGTCCAAGTATTTATTCCTATCTATTTTTGCTGCATGTCAAATAAGATCTAGGAAGCCTACGTTCCGTATCCATGACAACAATAAATGACACTATGTAAACAGATAAAATGTTTGCTTATAGATACCAGTTTAGAGAGTTTTACGCTGGGGCCACACTACCTTACCGTCTACCGGGCTGTTACCGCAATAATTATGACATTAAATTACCGTTTAAATTACTGCATGACCTGGTGTGGTTACACTAGAGTTTACCTAGATATGTCAATAAATAAGGCGGTAAAAATATCACGTGCGTCGCCGGTGAGCTCATATTGCACACTGGACAAACGGTAGTGGCCACAAACGCATTAATTACTGCGGTAATCTTCTTTGATGTGCGAAAAAAGACCGCCGCCGGAGCTATTGTCTACCGCCATTTGCCATATTGATTGGCATTGTAAAATTATGGCCATAAATCGTGGTTACACCTAGGTGTTGTATAAGTTATAATTAAAATAATTATCGGCATATCACGGTAGTGTGGCCCCAGCATCAGACGTGTCAGATTGTATGCAAAGCATTTCGATCATTCATCAGCGACAACCGATGTGGCGCAGTGGGCGAAGGTCCGCCTGCGACCGGTTGTGGGTTCGATTCCCGTGTCGGAAAAAATTGTGTACGATCTGCAGAAATTTGTTCCGTTGGTCTGGGTGTTTTCTATGTATTTAAAAAAAAAATATCTATCTATGTAATGTATTGTATTAAGTTTATCAGTCAACTAGTACCCATAATACGAGCTTTGCTCACCTTGGGGCTAGATGATGCTGTGTGGACTGTCCGGAATTATATATATATTTTTTTTATTGGACTAATCGTAACTTTTTACAGAGAGCCAAAACAAAATTTTGAACATGATTTTTTTGAAAAGTTAAAGTTTTTCTTTTTTAATATTAAAACATCATTGTTTTCGTAATTTTTTGCTCAATTTTTAAAATAATGGTCGCTGTTATAGCTATCACCCAACTTGATAAAAACTACAAAAGCCCATTTTGCATTAAAATTTTGAAGCAAAGTTAAGATAATTATCCCAATAAAAAGAAATAAATATTTAAATTAAACTAGCTTTATGAAATGTTCTCAAAAGAAAATATACTTTATCAGAAATAAAACCATTTTCTAAATTTTCGAAATGTGGCCGTTTTGCATTCAATGAGCGATTTGTAAAAATGCCTGAACTTAGCTGGCGTAAGAGCTAAAATAAAATAAAAATCAGTTGGTGTTGATAGTACATAATTGTTTCTTTTTATTTTTGTCATACCGTTAGAAACGAGGTCAGGACCCTTTGTGGGATGTACCTACGCAGAACAGTCTACCAAAGTTTTATATAACAATCAAATAGACTTAGGAAGGCTTACAATAAGTAATTTATGACAAATATGAATTTGTTTGTACTAGGTCTATGACATTGTTCAAAATATAAAGAATAAAAATGATAAAAATCAAAAATTTTGGTAGTGTTGAAGGGATTCGAGCCCGTACTAACGGGATGTATCAAAATTTTGTGGATATTTTATTTTCAAAAAGCAAAAAGTAAATTAAATTTTCGGTGGTTTCGAACCCAGGTACGACTATACATCGTCGCACCCACCCGACTGTTCAAACCGCTAGTCCAAAGTGAGTTATTGAAATACTGTGAAAATTTGTATTACTTTTAATCTTTTATAAGTGGTCGTAAAATCGGAGCTAAAATACCTAAGTACACAAAGAACAGAGTCAAAAAAAGTGGAGACTTCCTTACGCTAATAATTTTAATGTAATTTTATTATAAAATTGGAACAACTTTCACAGTGAGTACATTTAAAATTAATGATTGTTATTGTGAACTTATTCAATTTATTTGTCAATTCCAATGATTTAACGAAATTAATAAATAACATGAAAAGTATTTTTTTACCGATGATTTGTAAGATATTCTTTAGCTAATAAGCTAGTTTGTAAATAACATTACCCTCTGCGCCTTTTTACTTAAATTGTTCAAAAAGATAAAAGAAAATTACCTCCAATTTTTTTTTAAATGTAAATAGAGCCTGTTTTTATTCTTAAAAAAAACAAGAGTCGAAAATTAGTTCGTTAACTAGTGGTTTTATTGAATTAATTTTAGATGTAATTTAGTAATGTCCCGAAAACGGAAATATTGGTCCGAAAAATATTTAGTCCTAAGGCGTCTCCAATTATCTCTGTTATTTTTCGAACAGTAGTTATTTTAGTTCCACTGAATTTATAGGGTTTGCCTGTGTGAGTGACTCGTAGCGGCCGATCACTCACACAGGCAAGATCTTTTTTTGTGTGAGTGACTCGTAGCGGCCGATCACTCACACAAGCAAAATCTTTTTTGCTCTTCCCAAATACAAGCTCCATAGATGCTTTCAACACTTGAAAAATTGCTTGGTACATAAAAAACAACATCCCATTTGCGGCAAATATATTACAATTAAACAATTATGCACAATTTAATAAGAAAATAGTGAAAAACTTCAACATAGAAAATCAGCGCCATCTAATAGCGGAGCTATGCTTAGTCCTGGACCAGAAATCACCTTAAATAAACCACTTTATTTAACAAAATTATATTTTTTTATTTCAAAAAGTAGTATTTTCTAATTCGCAATCTGGGCACACCGGTTGACTATTTACATCGGTGCCTGCCTGCATACGTAGCGCGATCACCGCATGCGCGTTGCCGCTCTTCTTTACCTAGTGCTTAGAGCAGAGCGGCAACGTGCATTTTTAACGAAATTATGTACCGGTAAAAACGAAGAAGATATAAGGCCATGGCAACACAAGACCAAGACTGGGCGGAGAAATATCAGGAGGTAAGAACCCAGACGAGAAACATAATCCGTAATGCGAAAAAGGAACATCTGAATAACATCATACAATGCCTGGAATCGACGATTCGTGCTAGCAACACCAGAGAGTTCTACCAGGAAGTAAGGTCTTTGAAGAAGGGGTATCAACCAACATTACAAACGCTGGAAGATGAACATGGAAACTTGATTGCGGACCAAAAACAGATAGAATCCTGCTGGAAAGACTACTTTAGAGATCTCTTGAACTGCCCACAACCTGCAGAAAAGATCACTTGTACCTCCGAAGATGACGAAACCCCTGTCGAACCCCTCTCATATGAAGAAGTTAAACTTGCAGTCATGCGCCTTAAAAACAATAAAGCTGCTGGTATTGATAGCCTTCCAGCTGAACTGTGGAAGCATGGTGGTTTAACTGCACATTTAAAGCTTTACGAGCTTCTGACAAGCATATGGGAAACTGAAACCCTACCACAGGAATGGAATCTGGGTGTTATCTGTCCCGTGCATAAAAAAGGCAGCCGAAAGAGATGTGGGAATTATAGAGGCATTGCTCTCCTACCAACAGCTTATAAAATCTTATCCTACATACTCCTTAAAAGGCTAGAACCCTACGCGGAACAAGTCATAGGCGACTATCAGTGTGGGTTCCGGCGTAACCGAAGTACCGTCGATCAGATATTTCTCCTAAAACAGCTGATGGAGAAAAAATGGGAATATGCTCAGAGCATCCACACTCTCTTTGTAGATTTCGCAAAAGCATATGATTCTGTGGACAGAGAGAACCTATACACAATCCTGAAAAACTTTAACATCCCTGGTAAACTGGTGAACATGATTCAAGCTGCCACAAAAGAAAGCAGGATGCGGGTCAAAGTTGGTGCAGAACTTACGACAGACTTTGAGGTGATCACGGGTCTGAAGCAAGGAGACGCCCTATCCCCGATGCTGTTCAACTTTGCACTGGAACATGTTGTACGAAGTGTAAACTCGCTGGATGTTGGAATCCAACTCAACGGACAGCACAGAGTAATCGGCTACGCAGACGATTTGGCCCTGCTAGGCAACAGAGAAACGGACGTCGTACAGCTGGCCACGGAGTTAGAAAGAAGGGCTAGAGCTGTAGGGCTTGCAATCAACCACGACAAAACTGAATACATCCACATGAAGCGCTACAAAAACACCCGTGTTAAACGTAAAGACCTAGATGCGGGACATGTGGTGTATAAGGGTGTTGCCAGCTTCAAATATCTGGGATGCACTATAACAGATACAGGTTCTAGGGAAGATGAAATCAACATTCGCATCCAGAACACCTTGCGGTGCAGTGCAGCGCTTCATAAAGTGTTGGCGTCCAGACTTCTGAGTCGAAGCACCAAAATCAGAATATATAAAACTGTTATACGTCCTATTCTGATCTACGGGTGCGAAGCCTGGACGTTGACGCTGAAAGAAGAAAACAAACTCCTCGTGGCTGAGCGTAAGGTGCTGCGTAAGATCTTTGGTCTGACCAGGCGAACAGATGGAACATGGCGAATCCGGAATAACCAGGAGCTGGAGGATCTTTACGCCGAACCCAACATCATAGGCGAGTTTAAGAGCGCTCGTCTCCGCTGGCTAGGACACGTAGAGAGAATGGAAGATGATCGGGCTGTCAAGAAGGCGTATACGGGAAAAGCTTCGGGGCGTAGACCAGTCGGCCGCCCTAGGTATCGCTGGATTGACGTAGTGGAAGCCGATCTCCGCGAACTCGACGCTTATAGCTGGCGAGAGACAGCTCAGAACCGAGACGCCTGGAGAAGTCTTGTATCGGAGGCCAAGATCCACTTTGGGTCGCTGAGCCACAGGAGTAAGTAAGAGTAAGTAAGTAAGTAACCTCTTTAGATATAACGTTATAAAGTTTTTCGTTACCTGGGTAACGATACCACCTTTTGGTATCGTTAAATAGGTATCTATATAATTGTAACGTTACTTACCGGTATTTTTATTGGGAAGTGGTAACGTTATAAAGCCCTGTACACCGGGGCAACACTGTACGACATTGCAGCATGTCACAAGGATACAGAATAAAAAATTTAAGCACATTGTGGCAACAATCGAGCGACATGGCAACACCTTGTGCCATGTGGCAGACTGTGACGGCTTGTATCCGGTCACATTGGATTCCATGCGACATTTCTAGCGTCAAAACATTTATAAGGCACCATCGTCTGCTTTAATTTTTGCTACTAATATAGTCTGTGGGTCATTCTAAAGTTATCTTCTTTTCCACCAACGTTTCTTCTTCCCTTCTCGGAATTCCCACGGGAACGGGAATTACGTGGGTGAAACTGCAAGGCGCTCCTAATAAAAAACTCTATTCTCTCTCTCATTATTTACTATATACATACGTCGAATATTTCAATAAATAAATAAAAATAACTACCTATACATATATGTACAATAATTTATTTTTTGTTACCAGTCAAATACGCTATTAGTGTGATATATTACTATGTAATAACTTACCCCCTCTTTAGGTAACGGCGCATACCCCGGCGGAGTGGGCAGCTCGTCTCCATTGATAGGTTTCCCAGCAGTGGACAACTTGATGGCGTCCTGGAACTGCTTGAGGATGCGGCCCAGGCGACGGGCTTTCGAGGAGTTGTTCTCTTCCTTCGCTTTGGCTTCTTGTTTCTATGAATGGAAAAAAGCTTTTACACAATAGTCGTCTTTATTTACGGCAATTCAGACTACTCAACGAAAATATTGTGTCAAGTTATTTCTCAAAAGTATAATTTCAAAAAGATGACACTGCGGTGTTTTTTTTCGGTAAAATTCGCAAGTTTTTGTAATTAGTTTTCAACTATTCCTCTAGATACACACAGCCGAAAAAATGATGATTCTGGATGTATTTGTAAGTTAGTTTACTATTTCACAATAATGGTCTATTGTAGGGACACAAATTCTCTAGATTTAATTTACTTTTCCTTAGAGCTACATAGACTCAGTGTTTACAATTCGAACTTCGTTTGGAAACTGATCATCCATCATGGATAATACAGAATTAGTAATAATAGTTTAATAAAAGAGAGTGAAACAATTTAAAACTAGTATTTGCAATAGGGCAGACGACTGGCCAAGAAGGTAGCGTGACCCGAGAGCTGGTGAGTATCTGACGCGGCGTCGCATCGCATAGACCAGACGCTCAGATATTTTTTTATTTACTTACCCGGAGAGAGAATTTAATGGCAGGAAATGCCAAAGGCATTATTATTTATTTTTGGAAGACACTGCTGGTCTTCCAAAAATAAATAATAACATACAGAAGGGCTAAATAAATAAATACATAAATTAGAACAAATGATGAGATAGTATAAAATAAATTAGATAATGTTTATTTTCGTTTCAAAATTACAACATCCGCTGCAGTGCTCGAATTTGGCTTTTCATTGATACTATTTTCTAACAGCGACATCTTTGGTTATGGTAGAGGAACTACGCTACCGATGTCTGGTTTGGTTCGAAAGGTGGGACATCGATGGCGTAGTTTCTCTACATAAACAAAAGATGTCGCAGTTGAAAAGTTTTAGGTAGTAATATGTATTAACGAGGGATATGAAAGAAAAGAAACCTAATTAGTACGAAAATAAATGATAACCGATGTGGCGCGGCGGGCGAAAGGTCCGCCTGCGTCGCAGGAGGTTGCGGGTTCGATTCCCGCCTCAAGACACATTTTTGTACGATCTCTTATTGTTTGTTTCGTGGTTCTGGTTGTTTTCTTATAAAAAATATATTTATGAAATATATATGTTTATGTAAAATTTAATGTATCATATATATCAGTCATCTAGTAACCATAACACAAGCTCTGCTTAACTTGGGGCTAGATGATGCTGTGTGGATTGTCCAGCATTATTTATTTTATTTATTTATTAAAATAAAACAAACCTGGTAGTAAGCCAGCCTTTGCCTCAGAGCCTCGTCGACAGTCGCCGCTGTAATGAGTTCGCCGGCGGGCTGCGGCGCTGGCTCCACTTCTGCAATAATACAGACTATTTGTAGCGAAATCTATGGACACTTGAAGAAGAAATAAACATTTATTTGATCTATAATACTAATATGTTACATTGGATTTCATATAATAATAATAATTTATAATTAGCCATTTAACTTCACTTTGAGATGGGCACCTAGACCATTCTGGGGCACGGACCTCTCACCTATATTTTTTATTTATTAATATATCATTATAATATCTGGCTCAGCGCATCAGAATTGCCATACAGCGTGGTAATGCAGCCAGTGTCTTGGGGACGCGACGACTGGTATTGACATGGATCAATTGAGCTACCTTTAGACTGTTTGCAACCGTCTGCAGTTAGCTCAATGGTTTCAATTGTAAATACTAGTTGTAATTTTTCTATTCCTTGCTTGTAATTTTCGTTGTTAATAAAGTATTTTATATTTATTAATTTTATTATTTTTCTTTTGATTTGTATTAGTGTTATGATTAGGAATTTGTTTGAAATTATTTACTGAGTTATGATAAAGAATTTCATCTAGTTAATTATTTTTAAACGTGACTTTTTTTTCAATTTATTTAATAACTAGCGACCCGCCCGGCTTCGCACGGTTTTATTATACGTATAAACCTTCCTCTTGAATCACTCTATCTATTACAAAAAACCGCATCAAAATCCATTGCATAATTTTAAAGATTTAAGCGTTCAAAGGGACATAATGACATAGGGACAGAGAAAGCGACTTTATTTTATACTATGTAGTGATGGGGAATTTATTGGATAAGACGAGTACGCTATCGCATTAGGTAAGCCTGTAACGGTAGTTGTACAATATTTTTAATAAATAAATATATGCGTCAATACTCTTCAATGCGTCACGCACGTGTGTTCAAGTTGCGACAGACACAGAATAAAATTCATACCTAAGCTTTTAATTTTTCTTTTTTTTTTTGCCGGCTATGTGCGAGTTTGTGGTACGAGTTGCATACCACTCGATCGAGTCTTGTTCTTTCTCGTTTATTGTAGACTAGCGACCCGCCCCGGCTTCGCACGGTTTTATTATACGTATAAACCTTCCTCTTGAATCACTCTTTAAAAAAACCGCATCAAAATCCGTTGCGTAGTTTTGAAGATTTAAGCGTTCAAAGGGACACGATGAAATAGGGACAGAGAAAGCGACTTTATTTTATACTAATGTAGTGATGTATGAATTTTTTTGTTATGTACTGTTGTTTCTTTTTTCTTGTGTTTCCTGTCTTGTTTGTAACTTATGTACTTACCCACCTACTCTTGTTTTTTCCGTACCTACCTATTAACCCGGCGAGGATGTGGTACAAAAAGGGTACATCGAGGATGTGGAGGGTCCTGGTGACCCTGTATTTTATATATGTATATTAAGTATTTATTGTCATTTTTTGACAAAGTATGGGAGGGTAACGTATGAATTAGTTATTAATGGATGGATTTTATTTAAAAATAATACCATTATGCATACAAATGTTTTATTATTAAAATTATAAGAAAAGTCTAAAAATAATCAACTGCAGCATGACTCTGCGTTACATATTTCAAAAATCAACATCTTACAAAACAATATTAAACGTAATTAGTATTTTTAGGTAAATATATAAGAGATCAATCAAATTACATCACAATATTGGTAGCAAATCAGTCTTATAAGCTACTAATCATCTCTCACCGCAGCACATTGTTGGCAGAACGGAACAATGTGTTCTTGACAAATGTACTTGTTACATCCTTCGCAAACATGAGCCGTCTTACGATGTCGGGCATAAGGGCACACTTGGCACCTTTTTCTTACACCTGGAACTCTGGCAGACGGTTCCTGTAGAGGTTCTCCTCTGAATTCTCGGATTCTCTTACGCAAAGTGCTCGGCAACTGAGGTATTTCTTCTCGGGCACTCAAGTGTTCGCTGACAAGCATACGGCCCAGTGTTTTGATGAAATTACGACGTTTTTGGGTCCTATTGGTATTAGCTCGGTGGACAATATCAGCATTTATGCCTGCCATATTCATTATTGCATAGAACACTGTCAGAGGCCATTTTTTTGAATTGCGGCTTACATCATACGTCGCAGAAAGCTCATCTGCAACGTCTACTCCACCTTTCGTTGAGTTATAAAACGTGTTTATCTCTGTTTTCTTTTTCTCTCCAGTTGATTCATCAATTTGAGCATTATGGTGAAGACTTGACATAAGTAAAACGACTTTGTTTTTCTTTGGTATATGAGATACGAGTGTTATATCCTTTTGGAAACCAAACTTAGATGAATAGACTTCTGCACCGCGGGTTTTGCAAAATTCCGGAGGGACTTGTCTCTTGTTCTTACGCACTGTTCCCACAGACGTCAGCTTGTGTTCTTTGAGCAGATGAGACACTAGTTCATAGCTCGTGAACCAATTATCAAAAGTCACATTACGGCCGGTTTTTGAAATTGGCTGTACCAGGCGATTCACCACATCAAAGGGTTTATTACTCAGGGAAAATGGTCCTTCTGGCTGCTTTCCGGCATAAATTTCGAGGTTGAAGACATAGAAGTTTTTTGCATCAACCAAGGCTAATATTTTTATGCCATATTTTGCCGGTTTCGATGGTATGTATTGCCTAAATTTGCATCTGCCTCTGAATGCAAGCAGCATTTCATCTATGGTTGTGTATTCTCCTAGAATGTAGGCTTTTTTGCAGTTTTCAACGAACATTTCGAATATCTGCCTTATAGGTGCCAAATTGTCCAATTGTTTTCTTTCTTCGCGTGTGGATTTATCATCAAATCGAAGACAGCTTTGAATGAAATGAAAACGCTGCCGTGCCATTGTCAAGCGAAATATTTCAACGCCTGTACCATCTGAAGCCCAAAGGTCTACTGTGTTCTGCCTCCCAGAACGATAAAATCCAGCAATGAATAACAAGCCTATATAAGCTTTCAATTCACTCATGCTAATTTCCTTCATGAAATAGTGATTTGCAACCACTTCACAAGCTGCTTTCCTTTCTGCAATTTGCATGTTTGTGTATGTCAAAACAATACTAAGCATATCTTCATTGCAAAACAGACTCCAGCAATCAAGCTCTGACTGTGCGGATCTTGCTTCCAAGCTCACACCAGGCACTTGTCTGATGATATTTTCAGAACGGGTTCGAACACGTTCTTGAGAATGATTTTTGCACCACTTAGTTCCATCTTTACCATAATAAAATGAACTATGTACCTGGCTTTCCGATCGCTCGACTACTTCTTCTGATAACATTGAACCCTGTGTTGTATTTTGGAACTCAGATAGCGGTATATTGTCTTCGATGTCGCTGACATCACTGGCATTTTGCTCTGTGTCACTACCATGACTGCGCTCACTCACATGATCTTCAATCTCGCTACCTTCTGATATAAATTCGTCTTCACTGTCCGATGACTCCGCCAGCAAACGACGTATACGCTGAGCCTGCCGTTCTTCGTTGTTCATTTTGACCAATAACACCTAAAAATACAGAATATTCAATACAAATATTAAATCGAAAATGGCACAAAAGTACTACGTCGCGGTTGTGGAAGGGTCATAATTACCCTATTTGCGTTCGCGCACGTCTACCTCGTTGCACAGGCGGCGGCCGACTGAGTGGTGACACGCAGAGGGGAGGGGAGTTCAATGACTGTAGCTACTGAGAAGTTCGACAGCGTACGACTACAGAACAAAAAACTGTAGACAAAACAAAATGAGCAGGGTCATATAGACCCTACCACATCCTCGCCGGGTTAAGTAAGTAAGTTAAGTAAAGTAAAGTAAATTTTATTGATCAAAAATACATACATAAAACATAATCACATTGACTAATATTATTCTTATTATTGCTAATTATATAGAGACTAATAATGGTGATTTCACCTTGATCTCTACACTAGGATACCCTGTGCTGTAGAGATCAAAAAGCAGTTGTGTTTATAATTTAAAATGACATAAAGAGTACTAAATAAATGTAGTATTAGTATATGTTTTACCACCTTTGTACCACCACACCAGGCCCTGTCTGAAAACCAGCGCCGCTATTAGCTGCGGCCTGTAGCGGCATTATGCTGAGACAGGGACCTTTTTAGCCTTTTATGTAAATAGCCTTACTCATCTAATTTTTATTTTTTTGTGTTTCTTCTTCTTGCCTTGAATGTGTTATTTATAAGTAATAGTTAAAGGGCTTTGGGGGTTGAAGGTGGAATTCCCCCAAATAGTTACAGGAGATCTTCCCTGTACCGGCTGTGCTATTACGCTAAAACCGCTCATCCAAATTGATATTCTTGCGCCATTTCAATGGCCATCGCGCGCGTCCTTTTCATACAATTTCAAATTACGAAAGCCATTAAAAGTGCTTTCTTAGGTCAGTTTTGAAAAAAAAATGACTTATGAAACAAAACTGACATAAGAAAGCCCTTTTAATGGCCTTCGTAATTTGAAATCGTATGGAAAGGACGCGCGCGATGGCCATTGAAATGGCGCAAGAATATTAATTTGGATGGGCGGTTTTAGCTTAATAGCACAGCAGGTCGGCCCATCTGGCCCACATACCCGGGGTCTTTCGACCGACAGTTGATGTCGGAAAGTTCTATATAGGCTAGATGTTGTAGAAACCAACGCTTGCGCGATCTAGAAATAATGGTCACGTGATCTACTTTTTGCACTCAGAATTTTTGTTATTTCATTTTCATTTTAGTTCAGCTCACATCATGCTAGATGTTGCTACAAGGGCCAAATAAATAATTTTTCTTTCTTTCTTTCCTTTTTCACCCTGGGGTGGGCACGGACCACGGACCCCACCCATATACGCCAATGATCTCTGGAACTGATGATGATAGAATCTACCTGCAGTCTGCTGCGCCGCCTCCTCCCTCCTTCCACTCCTCAGCTCTCTATCCACAGCCTCCAGGGTCGGCAGCTCGCTGAGATCCATCTCCTGGCCAGATCTGTAGGCGTCCACTACTATGTCGAACTGTTTCACCACCTTCAGGTATTCTAGCGCCATCGCTTTGTCACCTGACTTCTTGCAGTACAATGCTGCTGCTTTGAATTCTGCTTGGCGTTCTGAAAGATATTTAAATTTGTTTAGTTTTGTGACTGAGTCTTTGCTATCCTTGGTAATAAATGCGTTATAAATGCGAAATGTTTGTGTGGCTGTTTGTTTCTTTTTCACGAAAAAACTAATAAACGGGTTGAAATTTTGAATAGACGCAGTTCTAGAATCACTACATAGTATAAAACAAAATCTTTTTTTCTGTCCCTATTTCCCTATGACCCTTTGACTGCTTAAATCTTCAAAACTACGCAACATATAGAGCAGATAAGGTGATTCAAGAGGAAGGTTTATACGTATAATCAAACCGTGCGAAGCCGGGGCGGGTCCCTAGTAAAACATTAACTACTTTTCATTTCATACTCATCACAAATGGATTGAATCATCTATCCAAACTAGCAGGAGGAGGCCTATGTCATGCATTGGATATAGGCTGATGATGATGATGATGATCCAAACTTGTGAAGTTATCAAAATAATATAAGAATCTTAAAATACAAGAATCTAGCACCCATAACACAAGCTTTAATTAGCTTACTTTGGGGCTAGATGGTGCTGTGTGGATTGTCCAGGATTAATTATTTCTTACTGGCGACCCGCCCCGACTTTGCAAGGTTTTATATATAAACGTATAAACCTTCCTCTTGAATCACTCTATCAATTAAAAAAAACTGAATCAAAATCCGTTGCGTAGTTTTAAAGATTTAAGCGTACAAAGAGACATATGGACAGAGAAAGCGACTTTGTTTTATACTATGTAGTGATATTTATCTATTTATATACACAGGTGGTATGTATCTGGGTATCTTACTCTGTATAACCTGCAATCCTTGCTGTCTCTCCGCGCTGAGTTGAGCCGGCGGCGGGTGAGACGGCTCGGGCAGGCTCGGCTCTGGTGGATCCAGGTCTATTGGAGCTGATCTAGTGGGTATGCAGTGGATAGCAGGTATCTTACTCTGTATAACCTGCAATCCTTGCTGTCTCTCCGCGCTGAGTTGAGCCGGCGGCGGGTGAGACGGCTCGGGCAGGCTCGGCTCTGGTGGATCCAGGTCTATTGGAGCTGATCTAGTGGGTATGCAGTGGATAGCAGGTATCTTACTCTGTATAACCTGCAATCCTTGCTGTCTCTCCGCGCTGAGTTGAGCCGGCGGCGGGTGAGACGGCTCGGGCAGGCTCGGCTCTGGTGGATCCAGGTCTATTGGAGCTGATCTAGTGGGTATGCAGTGGATAGCAGGTATCTTACTCTGTATAACCTGCAATCCTTGCTGTCTCTCCGCGCTGAGTTGAGCCGGCGGCGGCGGCGGCGGGTGAGACGGCTCGGGAAGACTCGGCGGCTCTGATGGATCCAGGTCTATCAGAGCTGGAGGGGCGGTTGGAGATTCTATTGACGTGGACCTGGGTGAGAGTTTGATTATTAACTTTCAAAGTCCTACTAATATTATAAACTAGCGACCCGCCCCGGCTTCGCACGGTTTTATTATATGTTTCATCATCATCATCATCATCAACCTATATTAGTCCACTGCTGGACATAGGCCTCCCCCAATGAGCGCCATAGCGCCCTGTCTTCAGCTTGACGCATCCAGCATCTGCCAGCAGTCTTTCGCAGATCGTCATCCCACCTGGCCGGAGGGCGTCCTACGCTACGTTTACCGAGTCGCGGTCTCCACTCAAGAACACGTTTACCCCAACGGTTGTCGGTTCTTCGCGAGATATGGCCGGCCCATTGCCACTTCAGCTTGCTAATTCTTTGAGCTATGTCGATAACTTTGGTTCTCTGTCGGATGTATTCGTTACGAATTCTAGCCTTCAGAGAGACTCCGAGCATAGCTCTTTCCATAGCTCGCTGGGCGACTTTGAACTGGTGGACCAGCCCTACCGTGAGTGTCCACGTCTCAGCTCCGTAGGTCATTACGGGTAGGACGCACTGATTGAAAACTTTCGTTTTCAAACATTGCGGTATGGATGAAGAGAAGACTTGACGTAGTTTCCCAAATGCTGCCCAGCCTAGCTGGATCCTCCTCTTGGCCTCCTTTTCAAAATTGTTTTTACCTAGCTGTACAATCTGCCCAAGGTAAGTATACTCGGAAACAATTTCAAGAAGGTGACCATCTACGACGATCGGTCCCGGAACAATGTGGCCATTGATCATGACTTTGGTTTTATCCAAATTCATGCCAAGACCGATACATCGCGAGGCTGAAGCTAGGCCGTCCAGCATGTGGGTCAGCTCCTCTAGCGACTCCGCCATTACGACTATGTCATCAGCGAATCGCAGGTGTGAGATGTAATCGCCGTTTATGTTAATGCCCTTACCTTTCCAGTCCAGCGTCTTAAACATATCTTCCAATGCGCTCGTGAACAGTTTCGGGGATATGACATCCCCCTGTCTCACTCCTCTGCGCAATTGGATAGGTTTAGACTGCTGGTCCTGTACTTGGACACTCATAGTGGCAGCTTCATAGAGACACCTCAGCACTTCGATGTAACGATAGTCTACTTGGCATCGCTGTAAGGATTCCAGAACAGCCCAGGTTTCGACAGAGTCAAAGGCTTTCTCATAGTCCACAAAAGCGAGACACAGGGGCTGATTATACTCTTCGGACTTCTGTATAATCTGCCTCACTGTGTGTATGTGGTCTATGGTGCCATATCCTCCGCGGAACCCGGCCTGTTCTGGTGGCTGGAACTCGTCAAGTCTCCTGGCGAGACGATTCGTGATCACTCGTGAGAACAGCTTATAGATGTGGCTCAGGAGTGTGATGGGTCTGTAATTTTTAAGGAGAGTTTTATCACCCTTCTTAAAAAAGAGCACCACCAAACTCCCGCTCCACGCCTTAGGAGTTCTCCCACTGTGGAGGACGGTATTGAAGAGGTGTTGTAGCTCCTGTATAACGGAGGCTCCTCCTGCCTTCAGAAGCTCTGAAGTTATACCGTCCTCACCGGGGGCTTTTCCATTTTTAAGCTGCCTCAAAGCTAACACGATTTCGTCTTGACTGATGTCTGGCAGTTCGTCGGTGTAGTGGCGTGTCAGGGTGGCTCTAGAATCAAGGTCGTCTCGTCGGGAACGAGGGGCATGTGCAGTATACAGACGGCCATAAAAATCCTCTATCTCGGCTGAAATCTCCGGTTTCGACAGTACGGTCCTCCCATCGTGTGTTTTAAGCTTCGTCAGGTGGCTCCTGCCAAGCTGCTGAGTGAATACTTTGGACCCTCGGTTTCGCTCTATCGCCTCTTCAATGAGGCGTGTGTTGGAGCTCCGAAGGTCGCGCCGTACCATCTTCGCAATTTGCTTGTTCAGGTCTGACCTCTCTGCCGAAGACACTTGGGTGGTTTCCCGTCTTCTTGTCATCAGATCCAGAGTCTCATCCGAGAGTTTGGACTTCTTGCCAGTTCGCTGTTTTTTGCAGAACTTGATGCCCTCATCCCTCAACGTTTTGACCAGATTGTGTAGGCTCTCGTCAGCGTCATCAGTGGGTTCCAAGGCAACAAATCTGTCTCCGAGTAGCTGCTCGAACTTCTCGGTGCCCGCCATGATTTGGATTGGATTTGGTCGGAGCGTGGACTTCATCAGACGGTGTCTTTCAAGCTTCAAGTTGATATTCAGAGTGCCTCGGAGCATTCGGTGATCAGATCCGGTATTGAACCTGTTGATCACTGAGACATCTCTGAATATGTGCTTGCTATCCGTCATGATGAAGTCGATCTCATTTTTAGTCACAGTGTCGGGGCTTTGCCACGTCCACTTCCTTTGAGGCTGTTTCTTAAAGAAGGAGTTCATTAAGAACAGTCCCTCTTTCTCAAGGAAGTTGACAAGCATTTGCCCCCTGTGATTCCTGATTCCATAACCATGCGGGCCTATTCGGGATTCATTGCCAGTCTGGATTCCCACCTTGCCGTTAAAGTCCCCCATAACTACGTTGAAGTGAGCCTTAGTGGTGTTGTGTAAGGCTTTGGATATGTCTTCGTACATATCCTCCACTTCATCGTCCGAGTGTGCCGAGGTCGGTGCGTAGAATTACCTTCATGCTATACCGCTTGGAAAGCCGAAGGATCAGGTACGCTACCCTGGTCGACACACTGGAGATTTCTTGAACGTTGCTAGAGAGGGCCTTATTGACGAGGAAACCCACTCCACCCTGGGATGTTTTATCACCCTCACGAAAGTAGAGAAGATGGCCTGAGTCTAGGGTTACGGTGTCCTGCCCCTCTCTACGGACTTCACATAACCCGAGAACATGCCATATAATGTTCTCTAACTCCACTTCCAACTGCGCTAAATGATGGTCAAGCCTCAGAGTGCGTCCGTTAAACGTTGCCAGGGTCATTCTAGTAAGCGTGTGGTAGCCTAAATACCGGTGATTCTTAGCACCCCCTGTCCCGCCGTTACCATGACCGCTACCATGGCCAGGAATAGCGAGGCGGCCGGGTACTGGGGGCCATTTTTTGGCGTTTCCTATCATTTCGGGGGTAATGCCCATAATCCCCACGCTGGGCATGCGGGTTGGGGATCGCAGTCTGATGATGAGGTTGTTCTAGAGGGGTGCTGCTGCCCACCCCCCGGTATATCCCTTAGTCGCCTCTTACGACACCCACGGGAAGAGTTGGGGTAATGCTATTCTAAGCCGGCACCACACGGTCATGTATATTATATGTTTAAACCATCCTATTTAATCACTCTATCTATTTAAAAAAAACCGCAAAAAAATCCGTTGCGTAGTTTTAAAGATTTAAGCAGTCAAAGGGACATAGGGAAATAGGGACAGAAAAAGCGACATTGTTTTATACTATGTCGTATAAATAAATAATAAATAAAAATCTTTTAATTCGGATAACTCAATCAATGCGAGAGTAAGTAAGGATGGATGGATGGATGTTTGTTACTCTTTCACGCAAAAACTACTGAACGGATCTGAATTAAAATTGGCACAGAGATAGATTATAATCTGAAATAACACAAAGGATATATTTTACCCCGGAATTCACCCAGGAACGGGAATAACGCGGGTGAAACCGCAAGGCACTGCTAGTCTAAGATAGACTTACCTGGGAGGCACGGCTGGAGCCTCGTCCCTCTCGCCCCCCGGGGGAGCTGTCGGCGAGCTGTCGTCCAGAGGCGGCGGCTTGCCGACGTTGACGGGCGGCGGGATGTCTTCATCCGGTATGTGCTTGCCGGCTTGAGCTTGCTTTAGCAGGTCATTCAGTGTTTTAAGACCACGGTTGAACCTGTGGAATATGTACATTTTATTTATTTAGAAAACAGTAGAACTTCATAAAAGTATAAAAGAATTCTTCCAAAAACAATTTATAAAACATGTTTCATAATTAAAATGATTTTTTAATAAAGTTAAATTGTGGACATTCATACGCCTGTAAAGGTTGGTTTCAGTAGGACCGTTAAGAACTTAGTAAACCATTAAGGTCGAAACGCACTAGCGAGGCACTGCAAAATATTATTTCTACCCTTTATATGAATTTAAACGCATAGCATCAGAGAGGTGCGGCACTAACCTACAGGAATATTAACAGGGAATATGCTCTCTGTAACCATTTGGGAGAATACCACCTGAATCCCCAAAATTCAATTATAAATTAATATAAAGTCTTGTGATGTTACTCTTAGCATGACAAAGACAAAGCATGAGACTATACAATACATTTAGAAGGTTAGTCTTACCGCCTAGCGCGTCCGCTCTCCTCGCTCGCCTTAGCGTTCTTCTCAGCTAGAGTGTAATGCGTGATCCTATTCAACTGTTATCTTGCTCTTAGCATGACAAAGACAATCAAAAACATTTAGAAGGTCAGTCTTACCGCCTAGCGCGTCCACTCTCCCCGCTCGCCTTAGCGTTCTTCTCAGCTAGTGTGTAATGAGTGATTCTATTCTGCAGTAGACTGATGGTGCTGCTCTCAGCGCTGGGACTGGCTCCGGGGGCGGGGGGCGCGGGGCGGGAACTGCGCGGGGCGGGGGGTGGTTCCTCCTCGTCGAGTGAGAGACCTCGGAGCTCGTTTAGTAGTTCTGGGTCGTCTTCGTCTAGAAGGTGAAGGTTGATGTTTTAATAGTGCTATATACTCTAGTGTTACTATAGTGTTATTATACTGTTATTTGTACTCTAGAGCTATTACAGCGCTATCTATACACTAGAGCTACTATAGTGCTATCTATACTCCGAAATTCGATGTGGAATTTTTGCTTAGCAACCGCTATACAGGATGTTTAGTGGAGGGTTAGAACTCGGTGGGTGTGTAGGTGGATCTATTTGTAATATACAAATTGGAGTAAAGACCCTAACATTTTTCATGCTGATATTTTTTTTTTCTGTATTTAGTTCAAAGGAGTTTTGTCAAACTGACGATGTCACTCCCATAGGGACACAATAACATAGCAAACATTGACCATTGACCATCGTAGCCAACCGGCTAACGAACAGCTTCCGAGTAGCCTGCATGGCTCTCGGAGCGACATCACATGACTCGAGAGAAGCTTCTCTCGACGTTGACGCCAGAAAAATGAACTTTAGTTCGATTCTTACTAGCATTTCGCACAGTCGAAATGTTGAAGACCACTTGATGATGAACATAGCAAACAACACAAACAAAACCTATTTAACTAAGTATTTAAAATAATAAATTATCTACTTATTTGTATTTTGTTTGTTTATAAACATAACAGATAAAATTTGGCTGGAGTATAGTTGTAAATGACAAATTTACTACAACATGACCAAAAGTAAAATATTACTCGGAGTATAAATGAAAGGTGGCAGCGGACAAAATAAAATGATAATTAAGAACTCATGTAGGTAATATGTATGATCTCTTGGAGGGAAAAAAGACTATACACTACCCAATTAATCTGCATGTTGCAGAGAAAATGCAATGGACCCTATATTTCACAGCCAAATTCTAAGTATATTTTTTATTTGCTTACAAACATTTTAGATCGAATTAGGCCTCCCATACTCAATCTCAATTTACATTACATGTCTTTTTGAAATCTTCTCTTCAATATTTATTATATCTTCATAGACTATGTTGGTCCACCTACAATACATTATCCATCATCTTAGGCCAAGTAAGTGTAAAACCAAGACCATAAGCAAAACTTTGATCTCCAATCAATCCATGAGTATTTCAAGAACCTATGAATCACTTTTCTACTCAATGACTACTATTATTCTTTTCCTTACACTATTTGGCTTGTTATGACTAAGATAAAGACCTCAAGCCACAAGTGGCAGCAATTCTAATCTTTATTGATAAAGAATAAAGGTTCAAATTATATTGAAAGTAAGCCAGGGACAATACTGGTAGCTGTAGGTACTTAGGGTAATGATATCCTATTTCAGTTTTTTTCATTTGTTTTTAAACAGCTTTGTTGATCTTGAGTGTTTTATTTAGAGTTGTTTAATTATTAGAAACAATAGGGTGATTATAAATGGAAGCTTTCATTGCCATAATACCAGTAAGTACCTACCTACTTATTGGCTATTTGCTTAGAATGGCTTTGAACAAAACAATCAGATAAGATTGCACTTTTTTCCATCATTAATTAGGCATTTCACTACAATTTCACTTTAAAATTCCACTTCAGATCTGGCTTAGCAGCAGATTGAATAAGTTTCAGACAATAATCATCATCATCATCAGCCTATATTAGTCCACAGCTGGACATAGGCCTCCCTTAATGAGCAATAATCATAAAAATACATAGTTAAATAAATAATGCTGGAAAATACACACAGCACAATCTAGCCCCAAACTAAGCTACTCAAAGCTTGTGTTATAGGTACTAGATAACTGATAATTATATTTAATACATTATATACATAGCAGTGGACTAATATAGACGGATGATGATGATACATAGATAGACATTTTTTATAATACATAGAAAACACCTAGAAATTTACCAGAAACATCGTCATCGGAGGGTATATCCTTCAGGCTTTCAGCAATCATGGCATCCAAGTTAGCTGCAGGAACAGGTGCTGGTTTCCGAGGCCGTTGGCTCTTGGAGCCACCACCGCTGAGCGCTGCCAGTTCAGCTTCGAAGTCCATGTCATCATCAGACAGGTCCAGCGGCTCATCTCCATCATCCAGATCCATATCTAAGAGTCCAAACTGGAAGAAGTTATTTCTAGTATTATTATGGAAAAAAATATTAAAGTGTATTGTATGGATCTCAATACCAGTCGGAAGCTATATTATTATTCTCGAAGTCTGATTTTGGATCTTTAAGTACATCTCATTTTCTAGGTGCTTGCTATCATGCACTTTCTAAGTTTACTTTTAGGTAAGCAGTTCCATTTTAGAAAAAGAAATAGAAACAGAGCAATATCACAAGTTTCAAACAAGAATTTCTTGTGAATTTTATTTATATTAAAACTGTCTCAGGACTTATTCAGATTTAATTGTTCTGTAGTGTACACAAGTTAATCTTGTTTTTGTATAAATATCATGAAACATGATGGAAATAATCATGTCAAAAGTTCTATCATAATAGGACAAATAAATGGTGGCTGGTGGCTACAAACGTGCCTTTGTTTACAAGATTAGAATCAGCTGTTTAGAATTCTCAAAACAAAGCTCAAATCTAACTGTATGTTACATAGTAGTGATGTGGTTCTACTGACTCCAGTTTCTATAAATAAACAGTGTCGTTATCACGGGAAATTAGAGTTGTTAGAGGCTCGAGACAAGTAAATAATGATCAATGACTCACTTGGGATAAGTTGCCTCTTTTACCAGAACTAGGTTTAGGTTTACGAGACATATCTCTGAAATCACTGGTTTATTTTCTTTGTAACTAAGCAATTCACTTCTAACTACGGTGAACACAAAGATATGCCTATAAAATATTTTATTCCGTAGAATTCAAAATCACATTTCATTTGAAGAAAATCTTGCAAATGATAGAGTGAATGGAAGTGAATGAACGAGAAAATATACCTTTTTGACATTGACATCTTGAAGACAGAACATTGCACAGACTATTAAAACATTCCGTTCTTTTTATTGTCTGTGGAAAAATGCTTCCAACTGCTATTTCATATTTTGCTTAAATTATTTCAACAACGTTGTTTGCATTTTATGAATTACTCGTTTTCTGAAAATTTCTACACAGTGAAATTAAAAGGATCGTGAAACTATAACTTAAAAGTGTTTTTTCATCACTTACAAATCCAAGGACGATCTTATTGAAAAAAAAATCATTCATCGACGTGCTGTTATTTTACGCTAAAAAGAAACAAGTCAATTGCATCTGTTAACACTTTAGAGTGACGTATGAACGGCAGAAGAAACGAAAACGAAAAAAGCCTTTCTGTGCCGTTGTTATCTTCTAAAATACTTGAAGAATGGATACAAACGGCCAGACTAATGGGCTCAAATCTAAAAAGAAAGAAAACGGCGATGTCCAGGACAACCTTTGGTAATAGTTCACTCTTATTTTTATGGCTTACATGCACTCCCCATACAAGGGGATCCAATGTGTCACACCTACGTATGTCAAAGGCTTGCACCTGAGAAATATGTGACCTAGCTGCTACGTTTTACCTTTGTATGTAAAGTGGCGGTGAAATATTCTCACAATGAGGCGTCAGAGTCAGCCGCTGCACTTTCTCGCGACACGAAGCAACCTCACGATGTTGACGCATACCTTGATGATGAGTGATGAATCTTTGCAGGTCGGCAATCCTAGAGGAAGTTCAGAACCAAGGAAACACAAAACTACCTTCAAACAAAAATGTGCTTGTACTTGGAGACAACGAAACTGGGAAGACAACTTTAGTAGCAAAATTACAAGGGGTCGAAGACCCCAAAAAAGGATCTGCCCTAGAATATGCATATATAGACATAAGTGATGAGTACAGGGATGGTACGTATTGTTGATATACATAAAACCTTTTTAATCACTCATTTGTTGTTGGAAATACAGATCTGATAAGCATCTGTGGTACAACTCGGTTGATTAGTATTACTATAAAAACAATCAGGCAATTATTACTGTAGAAGTCTGACCATGGATCTAGAATAGATCAGCTGATAAATTAACTAAACCGTTTTAACCTTAACTATTTACTAGACTTGCTGACCCACTAATATGTTTGTCGCAGATCGCTGCATTTCTAGACCTCATTTTTATTTTGTACTTGCGAGCCTTCCTTGTGATACCATGCATTTCATAGTCAAGAGTAATGATAACTTCTTGGTTATGTATTCGGTCTCTTTGCTCTATGCGCGGCCTGTCCATAGAATCTGTGATTCACCGACAAGTAACTGTTGATGGACAAAAATGTCATAAAAAAGAAAATGAATTACTTTGGCTGCAATATGACAGTGAAGACTTTCCAAATTATTATTCTGAGGAATCCGGTTTTATGGAGATGATTATGAAGATGATCCGGTTTTCCCTCTAATTACGACATATTTATAAACTCAATGCAAAACATCATGATAATAATAATAATCTCCAATCTAAGAACCTTTATGCCCATTATGAGAGATAGTTTTATACAGTTAATTTGGTTTCACCTGAAACCCTGTACTATGTACACCTGTCTTCATTTCATTAATTCATTTCATTTATTGCACGAAATATGGTCATTATACAAGGTCTTAAACATTTAAAATAGTGTCATATACTTCACCAAAACACACTGACATTCAAAATATCTGAATATTCTGCAGGCTCTTAATTTTTATAAGTAAATCAATATCTTTATTTCTTTAGGCTTACAAAATACGCACTTAGACAAATCAAATTTTTAACTGTAGGTACATAATTATCATGATGGCCGATGTGGCGCGGTGGGCGAAGGTCCGCCTGCGACGCAGGAGGTTGCGGGTTCGATTCCCGCCTCGGAACAAATTTGTGTACGATCTGCAGAAATTTGTTTCGTTGGTCTGGGTGTTTAATATGTGTTATGTATTTGACAGCTAATTGTTTGGTAACCTGCTTGAGGGTAGATTTGTAAAATGCTGCGTATTTGAAGGTAGTTAAATAAAAGCCAGTTTGGCATTGAACTCGATCATGGTCTAATCTTTTAGTGGCGACTTCGGAAAATAAGTGCGTAAAAGGCATAAATGGCATTAAATATGACGAATATTGTGTTGCCGGGGCCATTTAACCCAAAAACTGATGTGTGGCGTGACTATAAAGAACAATTATTGTGTGCGTTGGACGCCGCGGGTCTGTCGCGAAACTCGACAACTGACGAAGATAAATCGCGCTCTTTGTTCTTGTCGCAGTGCGAAAAAGACACTTACGCATTAATTGCTTCGTTGTTGGTGCCGTTACGTCCATGTCAAGTAAAGTTTGGAGCCATCTTGGATCTTTTGGACAGGTTCTATGAACCAGAAGTAAATGAGATTTTACAAGCTGGAAAGTTCCATAAACGCGCTCAGTCATACAAGGAAAGCGTGCAGGATTTTGTGGCAGCAATAAGTGCACTAGCGGCTAAGTGCAACTTCACAGACTTGGAGCGCCAAGTGCGGGACAGGCTCGTGCTGGGAGTGCGAGACGAGCGCCTGCGCCGGGAGCTGCTGAAGACCAAAGGATTGACTTGCAAAACGGCGATACAGATGTGTCTCAATCACCAAGCTACTTTTGAAGACATGTATCCTGGTCAGAGTTCAGAGGCTGCTCAATCTAGTTCTTCTCAGACAGCAGCGGAGTCGATGGACATTGGCAAAATCAAGTCTAATGAGTGTAAACATTGTACTAGAATACACAAGTTTGGGGAGAAGTGTACATTTGTGAAGGCAAAGTGCTTTAAATGCCATAAGTATGGTCACATAGCAAGAGCCTGTGACAAGAAGTCAAAAGTACATCAAGTGGATGATAATGAAGAGTCTAATAATAAAGAGAAGTCATTAAGAACTGAAGATATGATGGGTATCTATGTGTGCGCAGATAACTATCAACCTCCAATAAAAGCAAATGTGGTCATTGATGGAGCTAGTTTGACTATGGAAATAGACTCTGGTGCATCTCGCAGCATTGTGTCAGAAAAGACTTTTAAGAAGTTGTGGGCTACACCGCCTACACTACAGAGTACTAATTTGAAGCTAGTCACCTGGACCCGAGACTCTTTGAAGGTGGTAGGAGTGGCTAATGTCCGTGTTGTACTGGGCGGGAAGGAGGCGCAGTGTGAACTCATCATTGTCTCTGGTGATGGACCTAGCCTGTTGGGTCGGAACTGGTTTCAATCGTTGGGACTACAAGTAACTGGATTGTACTGGGCTGAAGAAGATTTGGTGCCTTTTAAGAATAAATTTCCTGAGCTTTTCAAGGAAGGTCTAGGCACATACAAAGGTCCAGAAGTTTCACTCCACTTGCGCCCTGATGCAGGACCGCGTTTCCTAAAGGCTCGCACAGTACCATTTCCTATGAAGAAACAAGTAGAAGAGGAACTAAACCGTATGGTCGAAATGGGTGTGCTGACCCCGGTGAGATACTCAGAGTGGGCTACTCCATTGAGGATAGTCAAGAAAGAGGACGGATCGTTGCGAATCTGCGGAGATTACCGATCTACTGTGAATGCATCTATTGAAGTAGACAGGTACCCTCTTCCGACATCAGTGGAGGCCTTTGAGAAGCTCAGTGGAGGCAGAATTTTTAGTAAGCTCGACTTGAGACATGCCTATACACAAATGAAGGTTGATGATGAGACGGCCAAGCTATTAACGCTGAATACGCCTATTGGCCTTATGAAAGTGAATCGCCTGGCATTTGGTGTAAGTGCGGCGCCATGTATTTTCCAGCGAGTGATGTCTTCTACGCTGGCGGGCATGGAGGGCGTGGCTTGTTTGTTGGACGATGTGGCGGTGGCGGGTGCGACGCTAGAAGAGCACAACCAGAGATTGCATAAGGTGATGGAGAAACTTAACGAAGTGGGCTTTCGACTGAATAGCAACAAATGTGTATTTGCTGCCAATAGCATCACATTTTTGGGTCACATGATTGATGGTGAAGGACTTCATCCAGCACCTGCCAAAATCAAAGAAATTAAGGAAAAACCAGCGCCTACAAATAAAGAAACCTTGAGAGCTTTTCTGGGTTTGTACAACTTTTACCAAAAGTTTTTACCTGACAGAGCCACTGTATTGGAGCCTTTGTATCGGCTGCTGGAATCTAAAACTGCTTGGAAGTGGGGTGAAAGCGAGCAAAGAGCGTTTGATAAAGCTAAGCTCTTATTATCGTCGGATCTGACATTGGTTGGATATGACTTGAACAAAGAATTACTGCTCATATGTGATTCATCGGAATACGGAGTGGGCGCTATCATAGCACATGTTATGGAAGATGGATCAGAGAGACCGATCATGATGGCGTCGCGCACCCTGCAGGCTCATGAGAGAAAGTATGGGCAGATTGACAAGGAAGCTCTTGCAATAATGTTTGGTTTACAAAAATTTCATGAATTTCTGTTGGGTCGCAAATTTTGTATAATAACAGACCACAAGCCATTAGTGGGCTTGTTTAATCCAGGTAAACTAATTCCAGACCAGATTTCACCCAGGATGCTACGTTGGTCTTTAAAGTTAGCATGTTACGAGTACACCATCAAGCACAGACCAGGGAAATCCATTGGCAATGCGGATGCATTAAGTAGATGGACTGAACCAACTACAGGGACATTGGCTGAAGATGGGCTGAAAGAAGTATTGTTGTTAGACGAACAACCTATAGGCTGGAATGTGAGCGCTGAAAGTATTGCTGCGGAGACCAGAAAAGATACTTTGCTCCAGAAGGTATGGTTTCATGTACTGCATGGTTGGCCTAATAAGAATATTGATCCTATGTTGCAGCCATTTTGGACAAGAAGGGAGGCTCTTTCTCACACTAAAGATTGTTTACTGTGGAGAACCAGAGTCATAGTACCAGCTAAGTTACATGAGCAGGTGCTGAAAATATTACATGCCCCGCATGCGGGTATAGTCCAAACAAAGGCATATGCAAGAGGTTATGTATGGTGGCCTCAGATGGATAGTCAGATTGAGCAAATGGTGGCCAGCTGTGAACACTGCCAGCTCGTAAGGAACAGTCCGCCGAGAGATCCGCAGACATGGGTTATGTCTGAAAAGCCATGGCAGAGGGTGCATATAGACTTTGCTGGACCATTTCTAGGAAAGACTTTCTTTGTCATGATTGATAGTCACAGTAAATGGATGGAAGCAGAGATTGTAAACTCTATGAGTAGCGGGGCAGTTATCACAGTGATGAGGAAAATTTTTGCATCACAAGGCTTACCAGATGTGGTGGTGTCTGATAATGGAAGAGCATTCACTTCAGATGAGTTTAATAAATTTCTAGAGAAAAATGGAATTAAACACCTGCTCTCCCCGCCTTACCACCCAGCAACAAATGGACAGATAGAAAGAGCTATTCAGACATTTAAAAATAAAATAAAGAAAGTGCAGTATGTAAACATGCCTTGGAGTGAAATGTTAAGCAAAGTGCTGTTTCACATGAGAACAGTGCCTAATAGCGTCACAAACAAAACCCCAGCTGAGATGCTCAACGGTCGCAAGTACAGGACAGCTATTTCGTCTCTCCATCCTGACTCTAGGCAGAGCCGAGGCGAGGAACAGCTAGAGGAGGCGGCGCAGCGCCCGCCTGCACGGGCCTTCGCGGTGGACCAGCCCGTGTTGATCCACATGTATGGAGCCGGACAGAAGTGGCAGAAGGCCACTGTGGAGAAGGTGGAGGGACCCAGCTCGTACAGGGTGAGAACGGAAGATGGAGAGCTACATCGTAGACATGCAGATCAGATACTGGCAAGAACAGTTACAGCAGAAGCTAGATTAGCTGACAATGAAAACAGAGACACAAGTGCTTCAGACTCGCAGGCAACTGCTGAGCCTGACATTGAAGTACCACCCCCTGAGAGGTGGCCGGACATTATCGGTGTACCTACCTTTAGATCTGATTAGTTATTACATTATATTGTGTTCATTTTTAAAAAGTTTAATTTGCTATAATTGATTTATATAATTGTGTACTAAGTTAAAGAAGGAAGGTATGTTATGTATTTGACAGCTAATTGTTTGGTAACCTGCTTGAGGGTAGATTTGTAAAATGCTGCGTATTTGAAGGTAGTTAAATAAAAGCCAGTTTGGCATTGAACTCGATCATGGTCTAATCTTTTAATATGTATAATAAAAAATATCTATCTATGTATATAATGTATTAAATATATCAGTTATCTAGTACCCATAACACAAGCTTTGATTAGCTTACTTTGGGGCTAGATGGTGCTGTGTGGATTGTCCAGCATTATTTATTATTTATTTATTTATCATAAGAATATTTATAAGAAATTAAGTGATAACTGATTTTCTCTTCGCTTCAATCTTTTGTCCACTAGTAGAAGAAGATTTAAGTAATATATTCTGTAGTCTCTTAATTTAGTCTCCAAACTTCTTTTCAGACCACACACGACTAAGCGTATGGGTCTTAGATGGCGACCCAGGTCATACAAACCTGCTCAAGTTTGCACTAAGCGAAAAGACATTCCCTCACACACTGGTGATCCTCACCGTGGCTATGACCACTCCATGGGGACTGCTGGATCAACTACAGAGCTGGGCATCCGTGCTCGGTGATCATATAGACAAATTAGATCTCACACCTGGTAAGTTCTAGAATTAGAAATTTAAATCTAAGTCACTGCATACTATCCATATTAAAAACAAACTCACATTTCCCGCTGTCTGTCCTTATGTATGCTTAAAACTATGTAATGGATTTCAATAGTTTTTTTAAAAGATGATGTGATTCAAGAGACAGGTTTATATGTATAATAAACCTGTGCGAAGTTGGGGCGGGTTGCTAGTTAGATTATATGTAATTCAAAGATGAAATATCTATCATCCTAATCGAACAAATTATAATCTAAGTATTTAGATTGTAATTTGTCTAAGTCTGTATAGTTTCCATGTAAATGGGTGAAATTAAGCAAAAAATCATGGCTAGGTGTATCAAGGAGGTTTTTCTCAGAAAATTAACTATATACATACATGATTATCGATTGGAATATATGTCACCCAGAAGACGTTGAATTCTTAGTAATAAGACCCCTTTTTAACCTTTTGGATACAGAATCTTAAAAATCATAAAAGTGCACTGATTTGCCCTTATCTTAGATAAGATTTTAGGAACCCTGCGGTCTATTGGAATGACATGACTAGACTATATGGATTTGTAGTTCGAAACGCAAAATCCTATTTCCATCCTATTTGAACAAATGGCTGCTAAGCGCTCTCTTAACAAAATGACTCACGCATTTCCCTGTCTGTTTAATATTCCCGGTGCATAGCTCTGTTCTCCATATCGCCTATGTTGGTAGAATAGCTGTCTTTAAATTAATAAAGTATAGAAAAGTCTTAAGAATTCGGTGAACCCCGCTCCTAAGTTCAATTCAAGGCTTGTGACAAAATCGGCCTGAATATCAGAAAGAAAGTTTTTTTTTCTGTTATGCTGGCGCAGCGCGTGCACGCAATAGATGTGATTAAAAATTTCTTATTCAGGCGCAGCGCGTGCACGCAATAGATGTGATTCAAAATTTCTTGTGATTCAGGCGCAGCGCGTGCACGCAATAGATGTGATTCAAAATTTCTTATTCAGGCGCAGCGCGTGCACGCAATAGATGTGATTCAAAATTTCTTATTCAGGCGCAGCGCGTGCACGCAATAGATGTGATTCAAAATTTCTTATGATTCAGGCGCAGCGCGTGCACGCAATAGATGTGATTCAAAATTTCTTATGATTCAGGCGCAGCGCGTGCACGCAATAGATGTGATTCAAAATTTCTTATTCAGGCGCAGCGCGTGCACGCAATAGATGTGATTCAAAATTTCTTGTGATTCAGGCGCAGCGCGTGCACGCAATAGATGTGATTCAAAATTTCTTATTCAGGCGCAGCGCGTGCACGCAATAGATGTGATTCAAAATTTCTTATGAATTTGGTTGCGTTCCGTAATACCAAAAATTGTGAATGAAAGCTTTTCTATTTTTCACTGAGTGTGGTTAATCTGTAACTAGATAATAAATGCTAATTTCCCAATCCAACGACGCGTAAGGTTTTGTTGTTTTTAATACGAAACAAATGGGAAGAAAAAAGTCATTTTTGTTGTTAAAAAATGTTTATTTGCATGAATGTATTTACAAAAGTTCTTGATCAATTCAAAGTGCTTTATTTCCTTTAGACCTTACAGGACACTTGGTCTGGTCTGGTTGTGATCTATGTTCAAATACAAACTACCTGTTAATTTGGGCAAAAATTTCGTCTTATTAGTTACCTAAGTGTAGTAAAATAAAACCCATTTGGAAACTACATCGTCAATTTAAATGCAATTTTACATACGGGATTGAATAAGATAATGCCCTGTTAACTGACTCTGAGAGTTATTTTACGTGATATTAAACGACATAAGAAACCATTAAACAACTGAGTGTTCTGTGTGTTTACTATAGTCTTTTTCACATAGGAAGCGTTCCCTGACAGATGGAATGCGTTTCATTTCAATTGACTAGGATTTTGGCAAATTGAAATTTCGAAAATTCAAACAATTTTTATTTCATTTCAAACATATGAATTAAGCTATAGAAGTATAGCACGACACACAATTTATCCAAAAATAAATTTATTTTAGCCTCCACGCGTAATAAAAAATAGCAATCAATAATTTTATGAAATCCGAGGCAACTTGTTTTGCGTAGAACAGAACGTAATAGAGTTGAGGCAAACAAATATTATTCCAGCAAATCTATAAATCGATTATCGCAAATTAAAATCGTAACTTTCAACATCATCATTTTAAAATTTTATCACGGAAGTACATACCAATGATTATTGTTGATTATTTGTTATTCATTTTCAATTACCTACCTATCTGCTGATATTATTACCGTCCTATTTGTAGGTTATGACGCATTACCTATTGGAAATGCAGATTTTTACTATTGTTTTTATTTATATAGACCTAATTTAATGTTTTACTTTGTTACAGTCATTTAAAATTAATCAAAATATTTTACGAATAATCAATTTTCGTTACTAAATCAAGTCAAAAATCGAATCAAATTTTTACGATTACACTTAGCTCATTTCTATAACTGTCAAACTGAAACGTCACGGAACGCTTCCTAGGTGAAAAAGACTATAATCAATGAGATTTTTTCAGTAAATCAATATCTTCAATATATCTTTATTTCTTTAGGCTTACAAAATGCTTATTTTGACCCAAAAGGTGTTAATCATTCACGACTTTGACGTACGTTTAGTAGTTAGTATTCCAATAATTCCAACCTACACACTGTTGTAAATGTATCTTCCATAAACACATCTGTTTACTATTGATTGCTACTAATCAATGGCTGCTACACTAATAGTAATTGAATAGCTATTACTTATTATCTTCAAATTACTCACTTAATATGGTGGAAGCTATGAAATGCATTAAGATTATCATAGGAGGTGTCTTATGTTTGCTATTACCATTGTAAGGATATAAAAAGTCAATTATTACACTTTATGTACCTACTGTTATTGATGGTAACATTTCTATATTACTACATAGTATAAAACAAAGTCGCTTTCGCTGTCCCTATGTCCCTTTGTATGCTTAAATATTTACAACTACGCAACGGATTTTGATGCGGTTTTTTAATAGATAGAGTGATTCAAGAGAAAGTTTCATAAGTATAATAAAACCGTGCGAAGCCGGGGCGGGTCGCTAGTTCATAAAAAAATATCTATCTTTGTAATGTATTGTCATCTAGTACCCATAACACAAGCTCTACTAATATTATAAAAACGAAAGTTTGGATAGATGTATGCTAGTTATAGGTCGCGTCACGTAAAAAGAACGCTGGAAGAAAGTGGAAGGGGTACGTTCGCGCATGGGTACACTCGCGTACGATAGTACTATGCCAATTTGCTGTGCCTATTTTTAACTAATATTTCACTCGCGGCTTGGTGTTGGTTATTAGAAAATAATATTAGATAAAATTAAAAACAAGTTCGATTCAGTTTAGAATGTTTAATCTAATTACAAAAAAATAATGTAATGTAGCAACTCCATCCATTAAGTCGTCTTGGGTGACGTGAAAACCAGATGAGGACGCGGGATTGATACTGGAGGTGGCTATTTCATCATCGTCGCTGTCGTCACTTGAGCTTTCATCATTATTTGAGTCAGAATCATCATCCCCTACACGAATAATAAATGTTTCTGTAATCATATCTACCAAATGATCGCTTTTACAGTAATCGGTCTCTACCTCTATTTCCTTTACCTTTGTGCATAATTTCCAAAAACCATTAAAATGTAAAACCATTTCGTAAACTTTTGTGCGCGATGGTATTTTGAGAAGAAACGTGACGTGTGACAGCAAATGTCAACTGACGAACCAATAGCGCACCGGCAAGCATGCGGCGCATGACCCTTCCACCCCGCGCCCCACCGCCTACCTCCAAATAGACCCATAAATCGCCTTCTGCGCAGCTTGACCGCCAGCGTTCTTCTTACATGACGCGAACTATACCTATCTCTTCGCGCCAAAACTACTGAACGGATTCGGCTGTATTTTGGTTCAGACGTAGTTATAGGTCTGGAATAAAACATAAATTTTCTAGCGAGACGCGGCTTGTAAGTAATAAATTGATTCGACTTCAAAGTTCGGTTTTGAATCAAGCTAAATCGGCTAGGTAGGACAAGCCTCAAAGAGATCATTCAGCATTTTGTTTCAAATCTTGATCAACCTAGAATAACCAGTACCTTACCATCTTTAACCGTGACTATGACTTCGCCATTCGCTCATAGCTTTACTTTAGAGATGACAATCTTTAAACTTAGTGTAGGACCTCGTAAAGTTTATTTTGATCGTGACTCATCGCGTAGCTGTTATTTTATATTCTCTACCTGTGGTTACGTCATCCTGGTTAGAATACTCAAGTGGTATAACAGGTTCTGATCAATTGTTTTTCTATAATCTTGCATCAATAGTTTTACAACAAAAACAAAATTCTATTGTGACTTTATTATTGCCGGAATTAGACTTTTATTAGGTCATCTAAGTTTTTTGGAGGTAGGTATATGTTCACGCTTTTTAAAGATCAAATTAGTATTTAAAAATGATCTTCTAGCTTTTAAATTTGGTCGTATATATTCGCCACACTTAAATTGACTATAAAAATGTATTGAAACGACAGACTCGCGACAGAACAAGACAGATTATAAAAATATGAATAAGAAACAGTTAGATCATGTGGCTTTTGAGAGTAACTTAAATAAAACTTGTATTTAAATACAAGTTTTATTTAAGTTACTCTACAGTAAATTTATCAAGACAGATTATAAAAATTCAAAAATTGTATTTAAATACAAGTTTTATTTAACTCTCAAAAGCCACATGATCTAACTGTTTCTTATTCATATTTTTATAATCTGTCTTGATCAATTTACTGTAGATAACATATTATTTTACCAAGAACCAACCGAGTCCAAAGCTTTTATTCTAAAATTGTCTAGAACAAAAGCTTTTTAAAAGAATTCCTCCTATTGCGCCTTTATAAAGAATTTGGAACTAATTCCTGACCTCTTCAAAAACTATATCTGTAGAAATGAGATAGTTGAATGGATATTAACGTTAGGGCAGGTCCACCAGTTCAATCAAAAAGCTTTGGAAAGAGCTATGTGAGAAGTTTCTCTGAAGGATATGATTCGTAACGAACAAATCCGACAGAGAACCAAACTTTTCTTACCTTGAAATATAAAGTAATAAAAAAATAAATAAAATAAAATAATGCTGGACAATCCACACAGCACTATCTAGCCCCAAAGTAAGCTACTCAAAGCTTGTGTTATGGGTACTAGATAACTGATATATTTAATACATTATATACATAGATAGATATTTTTTATTATACATATTTAACACCCAGACCAACGAAACAAATTTCTGCAGATCGTGCACAAATTTGTTCCGAGGCGGGAATCGAACCCGCAACCTCCTGCGTCGCAGGCGGACCTTCGCCCACCGCGCCACATCGGTCGTCAAAGTGCAATGATAATTTTCCATCCAGCGGTAAACCTAAAGACACATGTTACAATCACCAAAGAAATTAAGTAAAATGACTTACATCAATCTGATTCCCTGAGAATCTTCGTCATTAGAAGAGCTTAAATCAAATGTCTTGTAGTAAAACAGTTCTACCAAACATTTTTTACTTAAACGTTGTAACTAGAAAGCCTATCACGTATTTATTCACACGCTCTTTTCTTTTAATTAGCTGTTAATGAGCTGTATTTTCAACGTTGATTGTAGTAATTGCATGATGGAAGCTTTAATATTCTGTAATACATTTTGACGAAATTACCCCGAAAGCACGCAACGCAACATATTTAAATGTAAAATTTCTGTATACTGAGATAATTGAACGGCAGTCGTTTCATTCTTTCAAAAGTTTTTTAAACTAAACATATTAGAGATGTTTTCCTCCACTTGTTATGCATTATACCATAATACGGTAAAGATTTATTCAACTTTGATTAAATTTATTCACGAGAATTATTGCCGCACCTTTCGTGATAAACCGCCATCAAATAAATATATAGATAATGCTGGACAATCCACACAGCATCATCTAGCCCCAAAGTAAGCTACTCAAAGCTTGTGTGGTACTAGATAACTGATATACTATATAATGACCTAGCACTTATCATCAAATTTATATCTAACCGCGTAACGAGGTCTAGTATATAAAGGTCTCAGCGGTGCTGTCAAACTTTAAGTGACCTACTCCTAAAATGTCCAAAAAATTAACCATTCAGCATAAGCTGGGCTGGTTAGGGCCTGGTTAGTGCGGGGGAAATTGCACAATACACTCCCATGCGAGATATCAGTGCAGATCACAGTTCCCCACTTATAATTGGAAATATTAGAATGGGCGTATATAGAGGGGTGGGCCGGACGAACCCACCACAGTTTGGTCTAGTGCCCACCCAGTTTGGTCTAGTGCCCACCCGTTTGGTCTAGTGCCAACCCCAGGATTTTGGATTGTGGTTGGGTTTCCGATTCGTAATTCTAGGCTGGATACTGAGACACTATGTGATGTGTGCGTACAATTTAAGCTAATGTTTGTTATATATATTGTACTAGCAACCTGCGCCGGTATATTATATATAATACTCTCCTCTTGAATCACTCTATATTAAAAAAACCGCATCAAAATCTGTTGCGTAGTTTTAAAGATCTAAATATACATAGGGACAGACAGACAGATAGCGGGAAGCGACTTTATTTTATACTATGTAGTGATAGTGTATTTCAAGATTTTATTTGCAACTCAAGTTTATAAAAGCTGTAAATCTTAGCCATATTCACCGCGAAACGAGATCTAGCAAAGAATTAATCAAAACTCCGTACCTACGGTAAACTTTCAGCGACCTACTATACTCCGAAACGCATCTAAATTGCTGTGTGAATTGTCCAAGATATTTATTATTATTATTTATTTATTATCTACTCAATGGACGGAGTACGCGTTACTTACGAGTATGAGTCATGCTCATCTGTCTTGTTATAAGAATAACTCATGGACGTGATAATTATTATTGTTATCGTTTATTCTGTTCGTTTGAGATATTATTGCGATTTATTTAATTGTGTTGTTGTTTTGAAGCGTAATGTGATTTTTTTAGATGAGAAATGTAATATTTAACAGAACTGATATATCCGTTGTACTTTATTAACGTGGATCAAATTAATCAAAAGTTAAATTAAAGCCTGTATTTACACGAATATCAATTTCGTAAAAATAAAAGCTATCACCAGAAGGTAGAGAAACCAGAATACTGGCAGATAAAAAACATCAAAGCATAAAAAATATTGCCTCTAAATAAACACAGGTAGATTATACCTGAACTAAATGCTTTATACCAGAATTGGTTATGGCGCTAGAGGAGGCCTATTTCCAACTGTCTGGTAGTATAGGTTGATGATGATGATACTTTAATTTAATGATGATGATGATATCTGGATTTGACGGAGTGTGAATTTAATTTAAAAAAAAAAACTTAAAATAAGGCAATGTGTTCAAAATCTCTGTGATTTAAAAATCGCGTGCCCAAGGCATAAACTTCTTTTGCACATTTTTAGTTTTACTTTTACCTATTACTACAGTTTTTTTATTTAATTTTATTTCTTTATTAAGTACGCAATTGTCGACGAAAAAAATGTTGTTCTCACACTTATTTAGTATTAGCGACCCGCCCCGGCTTCGCACGGTTTTATTATACGTATAAAACTTCCTGTTGAATTACTCGATCTATTAAAAAAACCGCATCATAATCCGTTGTGTAGTTTTAAAGATTTATTCATTCAAAGGGAAATAGGGATATAGGTACATAGTGACAGAAAAAGCGACTTTGTTTTATACTATGTAGTGATAATATGATTTCATTAGTGAATGCCTTTTATTACCTTTCTGTATCTATTTTAAATTCTATTGTAATTAGTTAAGCTGCTGGCAATCCAAATTAAATAGAGGTAAATAAATAAACACACGTGATATCTCATCCAACTTTGTAACTTTCCAGAACAAAGGTTACAGAGCAAAAAGCAGCAGGTCCTCAAATGGCTGAGGTATACCGAGCCGGGAGACGAGATGGAAGCCTCCGCGTCTTCCCCCATGAAGAGGTCCTCCAGGAATCTGTCGGATGACCTGGATCTGGACGATGACGACTGTCCTCTGCCCGAGGCGGTTCTCACTACCAATCTGGGGCTGGATATAGTCGTTGTGGCCACAAAGGTAACAAAATTGTTGGTTTAATAATCTTCACTACATAGTATCCCTATGTCCCTTCGAATGCTTAATGCGATGTGTTTTTTTAATAGATAGAGTGATTCAATAGGAAGGTTTATACGTATAATAAAACAGTGCGAAGCTGGTGCGGGTCGCTAGTAATCTATAAAAGAAAAAGCGATTTTTTGGAGACAATGCCCAGCCCAAACCGCTGAAGCTAGGACACTGAAATTTGGAGGGTAACTTTAACTACAAAGACGTCCGTTAAGAAGGGATTTTTGGTAATTCGGGTGGAATTACCACCATTCTGGGGCTTGATATCGTCGTTGTGGCCACAAGGTGTTGGTTGTAATGGAATAATTAATAATCCTTACTAATATTATAGACGCGAAAGTTTGTATGTATGGATGGATGTTTGTTCCTCTTTCTCGCCAAAACTACTGAACGGATCTGGCTGAAATTTGGAATAGGCGTGGTTCGAGCCCTGGAATAACACATAGGATAAATCAGTTCCCATGGGATATAAATAGCTTTGTAATGTTTACCATATACACAACGCGTGAGAAGCCGCGGGACAGATACTAGTAGTATATGAAATGAAATGAAATGAAATTTATTATATTGTTGAAACTGTGTACAAAAAAGGTCTTAAAAGCTAGGTAGAACAACAGTTTATCAATTAATTATGGACGTACAATATTTAACTTATTTATTACTTATTAGCTAGGTTATTTATTTATATGATTATAATATTCTTTTATGTCATAAAAACATTTTTCCAAGAGCCACCTTCGGAGTTTTGTCTTAAATTTACAAGTGGGCAGTTCTCTTATGTCTTTTGGAATTTTGTTAAATATTTTTACGATCATGGTAGAGCAATTTTTACCACACAGTGCAGTTTTATGTGAGGCCAGTATAAGCCTAGTAGGATCTCTATTTTTTAAAACCGAGTTATTTTTATCCTTATAATGGTTAAAGAATGAAGAGTGCTCTTTTACAAAACAACCTGTTTGGTAGATGTATAAACAAGTTAACGTTAGAAGATTATGTTTCTTAAAGAGAGGCTTGCATGACTCTAAGGGGCCGATTCCAAAAACAGCTCGTACACACTTTTTTTGAATAATGAAAGCTCTTTTAATGTGCGTAGAGTTACCGAAAAGCAAAAGACCATAGCCTAGTACTGAGGTGACTCAAACTCAAACTCAAAGTGCTTTATTTCCTTAAGACCTTACAGGACACTTGGACACGTCATAAAATTCATGTTATTAATAATTAAAACTAGGAAATAAAGTGCTCACTTTGATTTTTGTTCACTTCAATCTTTTTAAAGTAAAGAAGCGAACAAAAACCTTTACCTTGTTAGGTTGTTATTTTTCGAGTTGGAGCAAAACTCGTCCCAAGCTTTTTTATCATCTAAATAATCAGATACTTTATAGTAAGCCTTTTTACAAAGAATAGTTTTGACAATTTGTTTGAATTTATTTACTGATAGTTTTTGCAACTCACTTGGAGTTTTGTTGTAGAAGCGTATACATTGCCCTTTGAAAGATACATTAACCTTGTTTAGTCTAGTTGTAGGCAAAGCGAGTTTATTTTTATTTCTAGTATTGACATTGTGTATATCGCTATTTTTAGGAAACTTATTGATATTTCTACGAGTATACAACAGGTTTTCATAAATATATTGACATGGTACTGTCATTATGTTAATTTCTTTGAACTTATCACGTAGGGATTCTCTGGGACCCATATTATAGATTGCCCGAACAGCCCTCTTCTGCAACACAAAAACGGTGTTAATGTCTGCAGCATTCCCCCACAGCAGTATACCATAAGACATAATACTATGGAAGTAGCTGAAATAAACAAGTCTAGAAGTATCTACGTCTGTAAGTTGACGGATTTTTTTGACTGCATATGCTGCAGAACTGAGCCTTTTTGATAGCTTATCTATATGTGGGCCCCATTGAAGCTTACTATCTAGGGTGATTCCTAAGAATACAGTACTTTCTACAATATCTAACCTTTCTCCTCTTACGTTTATATCAGCCTTAACTTGTTTCACATTAGGTAGAATAAATCTAATACATTTCGTTTTGGTTTCATTAAGCAAAAGATTATTGACGCTAAACCAGTGGACAACTTTTGAGATTGCATTATTCACATCGTCGAAATTTGTTGATTGTCTTTTCATTTTAAAAATTAAAGAAGTGTCATCTGCAAACAATACAATCTCGTGATTATTCTTTACAAGATCAGGCAAGTCATTAATATAAACTAAAAATAGGAAAGGACCGAGGATAGACCCCTGCGGTACACCCATAGTAACTACAGACCCCGAAGACCGTTTCCCATTAATGTCAACTCTTTGTATCCTATCATTTAAGTAAGAAGAAAGAAGAGCCAAAGAGGTGTCATTTATTCCATAGTGATGTAGTTTCCTGATTAATGTCTCATGATGAACACAATCGAATGCTTTTGACAAGTCGCAAAAAATGCCTAAAGCATCTTGCGACTTCTCCCAAGCATCAAAAATATGCGATACCAACTCTACACCGGCATCAGTAGTTGACCTGCCTCGAGTAAACCCGAACTGCTTACAATGTAGCAGGTCATTGCCATTAAAATGTTTAAGCAATTGATGTAATATAAGTTTTTCAAAAACTTTGCTAAATGTTGGCAGTACTGATATTGGTCTAAAGTTAGTGGGGTCAGACCTACTACCCGATTTAAACAATGGAGTTATTTTACTATGTTTCATAAGATCAGGAAATACGCCACAATCAATAGATTCATTAAATATGAAAGCTAGATCTGGTGCGACTGTTTCAATTAAAGGTTTAATGATTTTAACGGAAATGCCCCAGAGATCTGCAGTTTTCTTAATATTTAAAAGTTTAAAGACCTTAACAATATCTTTTTCATCAACATGATTGAAATTAAATTTACTACCGCATTTAGGTACATTTTTTATGAGTAAAGACTCGGCGTTCACTTGAGAAGAGTTAAGATTCTTTGTAGCAGAGATTGGAATGTTAGTAAAAAAGTTTTCAAATGCTTGAGCTACTTCAACGTCTTTTTTGATTGTGCAATCATTAATTTTTAAATTATAATCATTAAAATAGGTACTAACCTTTCCAGTCTCACTATTTATTATTTTCCATGTTGATTTAATAACATTTTCGCTATTTTTAATTTTTGAGCTAATATAGTTTGACTTTGCTACTAGACAAACTTTTCTAAACATTTTTGAGTAATTTTTAACTTTATCTTTGAACTCCTCACTAAAATTATATTGTTTTTCATTATACAGTTCATACAACTTTTGTCTACTTTTATGAATACCTACAGTTGCCCACTCACTAAATGTAAGTTTATCAGAAACCACAATCGATCTGGGTGTAAATATGGAATTGAATGCAGAGGTGAATTTCTTAAAAAAACTGCTATACAACTCACTTGGGTTATTATGTGAGTAATTAGGTGTTGGTATGGAATTCCATTGTGATTTCATACGTTCAAATCGATGTGTGGTTACTGGTATATATGTTATTTTCTTTTTACAATTATTATTTTTTATTTGAATGTTGAGTTTTATAAGTTGACCTAAGTGGTCTGATTTTAAATTACTTATTAAATTTTTACTTATAATTTTATCATTTAGGCAAACAAATATATTATCAATACATTTTGCTGAGGTTTCAGTTATTCTAGTAGGTTCCATAAATAGTGGCTTTAGATTGTAAGAATTAAATAAATTAGTTAATCTGTTACTGAGAGAGTAAACTTCTAAAAGATTAATGTTGAAGTCTCCACATATTATGAGATTTTTACTTGAATTTGATAATTTAAATAAGATATCATCCATAATTTTTTCAAATATTTCGAAGGAGGCTGATGGTGGGCTGTATACGCTTACTACAATACTTTGCTCCAACTCAACACATGCTACTTCGATGTGACTTTCAACAGACATACATATTATGTCCTTACGGTCTTTGAATTTCAGTAGTTTATTTAGTAATATTAAAGAGCCTCCACGAATAGCATGTGATCTGCAAAAAGAACTACCAACTTGGTGGTTACTGAAGTTGAACATGAGCTCATAGCTTTTCAGCCAGTGTTCTGTTAAGCAGATGATGTCAATATCAAATGAGTTCATGAACAATTCCAATTCTAATAATTTACCTTTTAATCCTTGAATATTTTGATGCACCAAGTTAGTAAACTTTGTATTAATTTTACAAATTTGTTTTTTATTTTGATTGATATTATATTTTGTTTTTTTAAGGCAAGAGACTTCCTCTATTGTCTTTATTTCTAATTTAAATGACTTGGAATAATTTCCAAGGTCTTGGTTTGTAAATTATTACAATGCTCAAAAGAAGCATTAGTTATAGCCAAGTTTTTGGCTGTAGTTTCAAAATAATATGATAGCGAAATAGCTATCTGTCTTTTGTAAAAATTAGAAAGGTAATAATTACCTTGAGTCATATAATATTTTTTATTAACAATACTGTTAATATCAATCAAATGAACATTATTGTTGCATGAAATAGTATGCAATGTCATATTTAACTTATATCTAAGCTTATTTTCAGATAGTGGCAAGCTGTCGCTGTAGGGGAATGTGAACATCACAATTTGTCTTAAATTTAAAGAACAAAGTTTGTCCATATACTTAATTAAGTCTGATTTGTTCACATTACCCCTATTCCCAAGGCATATTATCAAGTTTGATTGTGTGTTAAAAGTTTCATTATTAATTTTCTGCATAATACTATGCAGAGTTGAATTTTGAAAGCAATTATTTACTACTGGATGTTCCATACTCTTATTTAAGAACTGGCCCATGTTTTTTCCGATTTCATCACAGTACATTATTGTATTTATACCTGAGCATGAAGTGCTGAGATCCAGATGGGATGCGGCTGACACGGTGCTGTCCGGACCTGAGTGGTCAGAGACTGGGCCGGGATCACAGCAGCCGCAGCCTTCCAGAACTCTGCCCTCCAGACTCACCTGGCTTCTGAGTAATGCATCCATGGCCAGATTGAGTTCCCTTGTTTGTTCAGTAGTTCTCTCATAGAGGCTGATGTACTGTTCTAGGGAGTGCTCAGCTTGACCAAGTTTACATCTCAGGTCTTGCATGTCTGCCTCATATTTAATTTGATTATAATTTAGCTGTGTTGTACACAGGTCTAATTTATTTACAAGTTTTCTTTTGTATTTTAGTTTATATACAACATTTTTCTGGTTTTTTAATAATTTTTTAGTTTTTTCTATAAACTTACTTATTTTAACATATTTTTTAAACTTATTTTTACTAAGGTTGTGTGTGTTGTTGATGTTTTTGCTGCAAGCCTCCACATTACACACTGAGTCATCTTTGGTTAAATCAATGGTTTGCATAGTGTGTAAGTTGCTGCCCGCAGCATAAACTTGGCCCTGGGATGGTTGAGCGGATATCAACTCATCAAATAAACTTTGAGTTTTCGCGGTGGCAGAGCTATCGGCTGCTTCCTCCAGCTGGGTGATGTGGTGGTGGGCGTCACACAGTTGTTTCTCCAGGACTGAAGTTCTATGCAGGACGGACTCAAACTCAATGCCACATTTTTCATCGAACCTATCAATAATCAACTGAAGCCTATCCCGTTCCTCACTAATAGACGTATTCTCAGAATGAAGTGCGCACATCTCGATTTTTAACTTTTTGTTATTATCTAGAGCTTCTAGAAGAATAATTTCATTTTCAGCTCTTTCCGCTTCTAATTGTGAAATCTGCCCTTTTGCCGACTTTAATTCTAGTAAAACTTGGTTCAACTTGTCGGCTTTACGAGTCATCATGTTGAATTAGTAGATTGTTTTGAAAAAACAACTTGAAATATGAAAAGGCAGATTGCACAATGTCTAGGTTATGTTTTCAAGAAGTTCAATGTACTTACGTAAATAAAGATGTAAACTTTATTGGAAATAGTATTCCTTCACTTATGAAATCGGGATTTATTAGTAGGTAAGCACAAAACACTCAGAAAAGCACAAACTAGCAAAACTTGTAACCGAAAAATTCGACAAATTTCCGTTGGCCAAAACACACTTATTTCACAACAAATATCCTTAATAGTTATTTATAAACTTGTATTTAGTTACAAATATGCGATTAAATCGGAAAGGGCACTTTAGAATTATGTAAAAACAATTATTTTATAATAAAATCGTAGGGAACATTTGCGAACAGCTGTTGCAAATAGGGTTGCCAACCCAAAAAAGACGTAGCCATAGTACGCGGTTAATGCAGATCGTTGGCCTGATGTTCTTCTTAATCTTTTCAAAGCAAAAACGAAACGATTAAGTTTTTTACACATTTGCTCTACATGCGATTTCCAATTTATATGTTTATCCAATGTTATACCTAGAAATCTTATGATAATAGATGTTGTGTAATTGTCCAGCATTTTTATTATAAACGCAACAACTTGAATCATGCCATCTCTTTCAGACTGACTACATGAGTACACTGGAGAAAGAGCACGACTATCGCGACGAGCATTTCGACTTCATGCAGCAGTGGGTGCGCCGTTTCTGTCTACAATACGGCGCTGCCTTGTTCTACACCAGTGCTAAGGAAGATAAGAACTGTGATCTTCTCTACAAGTATCTCACGCACAGGTAAATTCTCGCCAGTGGGTCTAGAATCTCAAGCATATTAACTAAATTCTCGCCAAGAGTATATCATCTCAAGCGTTGTAACTAAATTCGCGCTAGTGAGTGTAGCATCTCAAGCATAGCAACTAAATTCTCGCTAGTGGGTCTCGCATCTCAAGAATAGCAACAATATTCACGCTAGTGGGTCTACCATCTCAAGCGTAGTAACTAAATTTTCCCCAGTGGGTCTAGAATCTCAAGTGTAGTAACTAAATTCACGCTAATGCGTTTAGAATCTCAAGCACAGAAGCTAAATTCACGTCGTAAATTAATCTAGTATACGTAGTAATTAAATTCAAACCAGTGGAATTACAAATTATTATTTTTTTGTGCTATGCTAATGCATAGCAACTAAACTTACGCTAGTGGGTCAAGCACGTCAAGCATAGTAACTAAATTAACGCCAGTAGATCTAGCATCTCAAGCGTAATAAATAATACTCCTCCTTCTTTTAGACCTTTCTGGAATAAAACATAGTATATAACAGTTTTTAACCCTTAAATAAGATCCTATAGGATGGAAATAACCTTGAACATTTCTACACAAAAAATACGTGCTAAGTCGCGAGCACTATTATAGAAAAACCATTTGTTTTATATTTTCAGGATATATGGTCTTCCGTTCAGAACACCCGCTCTCATTGTGGAAAAGGATGCTGTATTGATGTAAGTTACTTATAAATATATCGTAATTAGAGGGAAAAGAGGATCATCTTCATAATCACCTCCATAAAACCGGATTCCTCAGAATAATAATTTGGAAAATCTTCACTGTCATATTGCAGCCAAAGTAATTCATTTTTCTTTTCATGACATTTGTCCATCAACAGTTACTTGTCGGTGAATCACAGATTCTATGGACAGGTCGCGCATAGAGCAAAGACACCGAATACATAACCAAGAAGTTATCATTACTCTTGACTATGAAATGCATGGTATCACAAGGAAGGCTCGCAAGTACAAAATAGAAATGAGGTCTAGAAATGCAGCGATCTGCGACAAATATATATTAAATTAAATATGTCCCTAAAATGTTTCTATTTCGATGAGACTTTCACCCTGAATTTTAGTTGTTCCATCTATTTCTTTACTTTAGTCAAAAATTCATATGCAAATAGTGTAAAGTTACTTGACCCCACAATTATCTTTTTGTGATAATCTTGAAGCTAATTTGCATTTGTTTTATTTTTCATAAGATGAATAATAATGACTAAAAGGAGATCTGATGCGTATAATTAACTTACAATTTACCTGCTTCCATTTATGCCTTCCTTATAATTACTTTGTGGTTTGTTTTTCAAATGACTTCAAAAAAGTTGGAAGATATCATAATCTGACTGTTTTATGTGTTACATATTAACTCTTTTCTGTGTTAACTGATTAGGATGATATTTTTTTTATTTTAATTGATGTGCTTTTCGTGTTATCGCATAAATTTGACCAAAGTCCGACCAGATTTTGAATTATCGTTAATATTGCGTGAAATTTGAAGTTGGTTGGTTAGTTAGCTTAAATGTATTTCTATATTCAATCTTATATATTATTATTTATATGTGTATGTTTTTTTGCCACAGACCCGCAGGTTGGGATAGCATGAAGAAAATTAGCATATTACATGAAAACATGCAGTCCTGTAAACCAGATGACTACTACAGAGACGTTATCACACAACCCGCTATCAGAAAAGTGAGTATTGTTTCATTATTCTAGGCCCACACAAAAACCATCTATAAGTGACATTTCAAAGTAGGCCAAATAAACGAATTTTCTTTCTTCAAATGCCTTCGTCATTTGAGATTGTATGGGGAGGCGCGCGAAGGGTGTTGAATGGCTTTCAAATGGCAATTAAGGTTGGGTGGTTTTTGCGTAATCGCTCGGCGTTGCCGGTTATTGAATAGTAGTCTAATAGTAGTCTAGGATATTCTCAATTCGACTGTTTTTCTTTTGTAACTGTTTAGAGGTTTTTCTAGGTTGACCCATTTTTATGATTCAATTTTATTCGAAAGCTGGTGCTTTTCTTGTGCAGCCGGTGACTAGGGTTGCAGAGAGAATTTCCTGACGATTTTTCTTTCAACAACAAACTCTATTCTAACCACATAAGACTTGTTTCTGTGTAAGCTCATCTACCTCCTAGATAATTTCTTGTTTTACTGAATTGTCAAAAAGTTTCACGAGTCGACTCGGAGGTCCTGCTTTTTTTGGATCTGGCTCTTGATCCAACTTCCCAACCGAGTCTCTTGAGATGCTCTAACCGAAACCACTATCAGGACGATGGTTATCACTACATAGTATAAAATAAAGTAGCTTTCTCTGTCCCTATGTCATTATGTCCCTTTGAACGCTTAAATCTTTAAAACTACGCAACGGATTTTGATGCGGTTTTTTTTAATAGATAGAGTGATTCAAGAGGAAGGTTTTTACGTATAATAAAACCGTGCGAAGCCGGGGCGGGTCGCTAGTTACATTATAAGTAACATTGGTTATCTTCCAGAGCGGCGGTAACCGAGAAGCTGAGATCCAGGCGGAGGAGGAGCAGGCGTTCCTGGCGCGGCACCAGGCGGCGCTGCTGGCGGGCGCGCCCGCGCCGCGCGCTGACTCCCCGCTCAGAGCCACGCAGCGCGCGCAGCAACAGGTAACACCTGATGTGACGAGGAGCTGAGAGCCAGGCGGAGGAGGAGCAGGCGTTCCTGGCGCGGCACCAGGCGGCGCTGCTGGCGGGCGCGCCCGCGCCGCGCGCTGACTCCCCGCTCAGAGCCACGCAGCGCGCGCAGCAACAGGTAACACCTGATGTGACGAGGAGCTGAGAGCCAGGCGGAGGAGGAGCAGGCGTTCCTGGCGCGGCACCAGGCGGCGCTGCTGGCGGGCGCGCCCGCGCCGCGCGCTGACTCCCCGCTCAGAGCCACGCAGCGCGCGCAGCAACAGGTAACACCTGATGTGACGAGGAGCTGAGAGCCAGGCGGAGGAGGAGCAGGCGTTCCTGGCGCGGCACCAGGCGGCGCTGCTGGCGGGCGCGCCCGCGCCGCGCGCTGACTCCCCGCTCAGAGCCACGCAGCGCGCGCAGCAACAGGTAACACCTGATGTGACGAGGAGCTGAGAGCCAGGCGGAGGAGGAGCAGGCGTTCCTGGCGCGGCACCAGGCGGCGCTGCTGGCGGGCGCGCCCGCGCCGCGCGCTGACTCCCCGCTCAGAGCCACGCAGCGCGCGCAGCAACAGGTAACACCTGATGTGACGAGGAGCTGAGAGCCAGGCGGAGGAGGAGCAGGCGTTCCTGGCGCGGCACCAGGCGGCGCTGCTGGCGGGCGCGCCCGCGCCGCGCGCTGACTCCCCGCTCAGAGCCACGCAGCGCGCGCAGCAACAGGTAACACCTGATGTGACGAGGAGCTGAGATCCAGGCGGAGGAGGAGCAGGCGTTCCTGGCGCGGCACCAGGCGGCGCTGCTGGCGGGCGCGCCCGCGCCGCGCGCTGACTCCCCGCTCAGAGCCACGCAGCGCGCGCAGCAACAGGTAACACCTGATGTGACGAGGAGCTGAGAGCCAGGCGGAGGAGGAGCAGGCGTTCCTGGCGCGGCACCAGGCGGCGCTGCTGGCGGGCGCGCCCGCGCCGCGCGCTGACTCCCCGCTCAGAGCCACGCAGCGCGCGCAGCAACAGGTAACACCTGATGTGACGAGGAGCTGAGAGCCAGGCGGAGGAGGAGCAGGCGTTCCTGGCGCGGCACCAGGCGGCGCTGCTGGCGGGCGCGCCCGCGCCGCGCGCTGACTCCCCGCTCAGAGCCACGCAGCGCGCGCAGCAACAGGTAACACCTGATGTGACGAGGAGCTGAGAGCCAGGCGGAGGAGGAGCAGGCGTTCCTGGCGCGGCACCAGGCGGCGCTGCTGGCGGGCGCGCCCGCGCCGCGCGCTGACTCCCCGCTCAGAGCCACGCAGCGCGCGCAGCAACAGGTAACACCTGATGTGACGAGGAGCTGAGAGCCAGGCGGAGGAGGAGCAGGCGTTCCTGGCGCGGCACCAGGCGGCGCTGCTGGCGGGCGCGCCCGCGCCGCGCGCTGACTCCCCGCTCAGAGCCACGCAGCGCGCGCAGCAACAGGTAACACCTGATGTGACGAGGAGCTGAGATCCAGGCGGAGGAGGAGCAGGCGTTCCTGGCGCGGCACCAGGCGGCGCTGCTGGCGGGCGCGCCCGCGCCGCGCGCTGACTCCCCGCTCAGAGCCACGCAGCGCGCGCAGCAACAGGTAACACCTGATGTGACGAGGAGCTGAGAGCCAGGCGGAGGAGGAGCAGGCGTTCCTGGCGCGGCACCAGGCGGCGCTGCTGGCGGGCGCGCCCGCGCCGCGCGCTGACTCCCCGCTCAGAGCCACGCAGCGCGCGCAGCAACAGGTAACACCTGATGTGACGAGGAGCTGAGATCCAGGCGGAGGAGGAGCAGGCGTTCCTGGCGCGGCACCAGGCGGCGCTGCTGGCGGGCGCGCCCGCGCCGCGCGCTGACTCCCCGCTCAGAGCCACGCAGCGCGCGCAGCAACAGGTAACACCTGATGTGACGAGGAGCTGAGAGCCAGGCGGAGGAGGAGCAGGCGTTCCTGGCGCGGCACCAGGCGGCGCTGCTGGCGGGCGCGCCCGCGCCGCGCGCTGACTCCCCGCTCAGAGCCACGCAGCGCGCGCAGCAACAGGTAACACCTGATGTGACGAGGAGCTGAGAGCCAGGCGGAGGAGGAGCAGGCGTTCCTGGCGCGGCACCATGAAGTAGACTTCTACATTAAACAGTTAAACATTATAATAAGGAACCAAACTGCGAATTTGAAATTTCAATCACCAGTTTCACCCCATCTGCAGGAGTATTTTAAAAACCATGAAATGAGTGTTATTTCCAAAAATCTCCAACATCTCTTTTTATCGGGCGACTGTGAATTAAACGATAATTACCCTCCAATTTTCAGCTTTCTTACTTCAGCGGTTGGGAATGAGCGTTTTCTCCCAAAAATCGCTTGTTCCAAAAGTCATTTAAAACTGGATATTTACCGTGATTTGATTTGTTTTGAGTTTTCAGTTATTATACTCAATACTCATACGAAAGAACAAGAAGATGTTATTTCGTGATCATGGTTATTGTTTTCATAATGTTATGATAGTACAATAAAGATAAATTCATTTATTCCCCAGCTCGAAGGCGCAAAGATCGGCATGAGTCCCGGCACACCAGGCAACGAAGGAGTCCTAGCCAACTTCTTCAACTCTCTCCTCTACAAGAAGACAGGGTCCCCGGGTGCGGCGGGAGCGCGCGAGCCGCCCGGCGCCGCCGTGCGCTCCGACGCCGCGGCCGAGCTGGACCGACTCACGCGCGCCAAGCGACACCCGCCGCTAGACCTCAACTCCAGCGAGTGTTAGTCACTCACACCACACTATAGGTACGTGTCAGCGAGTACTAGTCACTCACACCACACTATAGGTACGTGTCAGCGAGTGTTAGTCACTCACACCACACTATAGGTACGTGTCAGCGAGTGTTAGTCACTCACACCACACTATAGGTACGTGTCAGCGAGTGTTAGTCACTCACACCACACTATAGGTACGTGTCATCTCTAGCGAGTGCTAGACCCGCCCGGCGCCGCCGTGCGCTCCGACGCCGCGGCCGAGCTGGACCGACTCACGCGCGCCAAGCGACACCCGCCGCTAGACCTCAACTCCAGCGAGTGTTAGTCACTCACACCACACTATAGGTACGTGTCAGCGTGTGTTAGTCACTCACACCACACTATAGGTACGTGTCAGCGAGTGTTAGTCACTCACACCACACTATAGGTACGTGTCAGCGAGTGCTAGTCACTCACACCACACTATAGGTACGTGTCAGCGAGTGTTAGTCACTCACACCACACTATAGGTACGTGTCAGCGAGTGTTAGTCACTCACACCACACTATAGGTACGTGTCAGAGAGTGTTAGTCACTCACACCACACTATAGGTACGTGCCAGCGAGTGTTAGTCACTCACACCACACTATAGGTACGTGCCAGCGAGTGTTAGTCACTCACACCACACTATAGGTACGTGTCAGCGAGTGTTAGTCACTCACACCACACTATAGGTACGTGTCAGAGAGTGTTAGTCACTCACACCACACTATAGGTACGTGTCAGAGAGTGTTAGTCACTCACACCAGTGGCGGTAGCTTCATACAAGCCAAAAAGCCGGGCTTGCCCTACTTCAAATTCCATACCTACCGACCGAAAACATTGACTACTATATTTAAATTTTCGCGCGCCAATTCTTTCACTTCATTTCTTTTTATCTGACTGTCTAGTTAGTTTCCGATAGGTGCCGAACACGACCGATCGCGGCGGCCGGCAACTTGTCGCGCGCGGTTGCTGCATCTCGCTCACACTCATTGCTTGCAATTTGGCTTCGCGGGCGCACCGTTCTAACCTATGCAAAAGGTCTACGTCTATAGATTATAACTAATGTGCGTTTCTATAGCAATTAGTATGGAACAAAAAGCCCGGCTTTCACTGTGAAGTTCGCACAAACTAGGGTCACGCTCGATCGCGAAGTTCGTACAAGAAAACTGTTCCTTTTCATTTTACTTTTTCATTTTGTATATTAAGTGAGTGAGTTGGTACATTTAGCAGAAATTTCGTTTTAATTTTCGAGACTTTTGTGTGATTTTAATTTTGTTTGAAATGAATGTAGATGCAGATAGATACAGATCATTTGTTCAAGAAATTATATTGAATTTATTAAGTAGTTTTCATGAAAACTAGAAATAAATCTACTTAATCATAAACTTTTTTCATAAACTTTATTACCACTTTATCATAAACTTTATTTTGAATAAACAAGAAAGGTATGTCGGGCTTGCCCTGTTCTCAAGTACTAGGCACGCCACTGACTCACACCACACTATAGGTACGTGTCAGAGAGTGTTAATCACTCACACCACACTATAGGTACGTGTCAGAGAGTGTTAGTCACTCACACCACACTATAGGTACGTGTCAGCGACCTCAACTCAAAATGGTTTAAGTATCAGTTTTTTCATAGCCTGATGGTCTTTTCTGATTCCTGCTATAGTCTCCTTTAGAATACACCTTACGCTGTATTATGTCTGTAACTAGGTTGAAAGTCATTTAACACACTAGATTTAACATGATTTGATTTGAGTTTTTCGATATTTTGGCACTGTTTCAAGCGCCATGATCACGAAAAAATTGAGGTAACTGCGATTAAGTTTTTATTGTTAGATACATCGATCTCCCTTTAAATATCCCGTTTTAAATGATTTTAGTGTTTTAAACCACGATAGTTTTGAAAGTTATATTGTAATAGTAGGGGAGCCCAAGAGGGGATTTCTGTATTTACTCGAGCGCGTCTGATTTACATACAGGGAATTTCTTGCACCCTGTTGAGTACCTCCACCTAACATGGCCTCTTTATATAGGGACGCGCGTTTATTAGAGCTAACTAAATGTTTTTTTTACCTAACAAAAACCATGGTAAGAGGGCTTGAAATCGTCAGATTAAGAAATGCTGAGTTAATTACATGCAAATATGTGTACATCTCAAAAATCAGACGATTTGTATGGGACATAAGGAAAAAGGAGAGTCACAAAGTTGCTCGAACAAAACTTAACCTAGAAATACTCCAGCGCGTTTAATTTTGCCCTTAGTTTGAAGGAAATCATTCAAAAATCATGTAAATTATATTATCTACCAATCTCCACGAGCCAAAGTAGTGAAAATCATCAATTAAGTGTGGCAGCTGCATATTCACGCTCTCCCCACCAGTGGGCATCCGTCCCATAGACTTATTTTCTTTCTAGCATCAAATCTCCACAATCCAATAAGTCCCTATGAAGCTCGGGTGAATACACATTTAGCATCTTCGCCTCCCCTACTATAACTTGTTTTATAGGTAACATGAGTTAGATACGTTTTACTTCTGACTAAACTGAAGCGAGTCCTAGAAAACTTTAAATAATAAATCCATATTATCTTTGCAGGTAAATAATATAGCGGCGTGTCGACTCGCGCTTGGCACAGCTTGCGAACGGCGACGTACGACGACGGTAAGCTTCGCATCACGTCGCATTACGTGGCTTAGAAGACTCCCTACTTACTCCGAGACTTATTTTCAGTCAATAAGGTCTATTTTTGACCACTATCACCTGATGGAAACTGAAGAAATAAAGTTCTGGAAGATAATTCTTGTCTTCAAAAGATCCAGCTACCTTATTGTCTAACTTGAAATCGATTATTTAAATTATAATGTCAAACAGTGGTACAATCGAAGTCAAGGCTAGCTTTCAAATGTCAAAAATGAATCGATCTCGATTATCAGTTTGGTTAGACAATAAGGTCTCAGGTTGTTATTGTTGATAATTGTTAGATTCGAATACTGTGTAGACAATAGACATACTTACCTAGTACAGTAGAGCCTCACATATCCGGACCCGGCTACTTCGGTGATCCCGGTAATCCGGACACCGATCGGAAACTTGATACTTGTTAGATTCGAATACTGCGTAGACAATAGAGATACTTATATAGTACAGTAAAGCCTCGCTTATCCGGACCCGGACTTCGGTGATCCCGGTAATCCGGACTCCGACGTGCGGACGAATCGAGAGTGTTCACCCGGGTATCAAAAATAAAGGGAAGGCTTAAGGCCTTCCCTTTATTTTTGATACTGGCATTGTATTAAAAAGACTACCTTAAGACCACCTTAAATTCATGTGTATGGAATACAATGTGTATGAAAAGAAAGATGACATGCAAGTATGATGTTAAACACTTCTGTTATGTTACTACGAAAATTCATATAGCAGACTATTATCCGGATGTCTTGGTAATCCGTTAAAGGCCTGATTTTACCGGATAAGAGAGGCTCTACTGTACTAACTTGCTTGTCCTACACATTTCTGTATCTCACACGAGTTTAGAGATATAATCTATGACGGACCTATTCGTCACCTAGTAAAGGTAGAAGGTTCGCGTCGAATCACTGATTTTTGTTAACAATTTTTGTAAAAAACCTATTCAGAGATAATGAATTTGGAATAGGTATCAAAAGGGAGTGTCGAAAGTAAAAAGAATTCAAAGATCTATTTTGCAGTAAAACGGAACACGGTAAAGACATATTATTGTTGATTTTTTGGAAGAATTTTCGTATCTAAGAGCCCTTTATGCGATTTTCTAAACTAATTCGAGATTAAATAAATTCAAAAATTCGTATTATGAACTAGAAATTTGTCAAAAAAAATTAAATTGCTTCAGCCGAAACGCTCAAAACCTATCTGTATCGTTACTTAAATAACAATAAATACTGTGAAATGGAGTATTTCAATAAAAATTAAGGACCTAAGAAACATTTATGTTATACGGATTAATTTTGGTGTTATAAACAATTAAAGGGGACCTTTGTCGTACATAATTATAATTCATAACCATCTAAAGTAAAATGAAAAAAACATGCCATATTTAAAAGCAATAAAAGTAACCATCGGTAATTTAAAGGAACACACAACAATTTGGTAGGTATATTAAAAAACAAAGTTAAGATTTGAACAAACCTAAAAAAAAACCTATAGTTTAAAATAGTTAAAGGCTCCGTGAATAAAAAAAACTTAATTGTAACAACAAGACACGTGTGTGCATCTTACATTGATTAAGGTCTTCTAAATGATTTGTTTATCTATCGTAAGGATACTTATCTGTTGAGATTATAGCTCTGTTCTGTGATCTTCTTTAAAGATGGAAGCAAGCAGAGAAAAGCACAAGTCATAGAATATGTTGATTTTTTTTAAAGAAATTGTATTATCATATCACTTTTTGCTTGATGTAGGCTTCCTCTTTGTTACACTTATTCCAATGTAAAAACGATATAATACATACTGAAGTATTCAGATATCAATCAATAATGTGTTTGTTGAAGGTAAAAAGTAATACAAAATAGCTCCCACTTTTATGTACAAATAATTTACAGTATTCGTCTATTCCTGTGGCACGCTTTCTAGCAAACTCTCAGTTTGAATTTATCCAATTTATATTAGCCAATGCTTTGTGGTAGGGAGCATATATCTAAGGCAAGTCTGGTCTGTGTCAACCGATTGACGGATATTGTATTATAGATAATATTTATGTTAAATTTAATTGCTCATAATATTTGTTATAAATTAAAAAGCTTCTTCCGCTTGGGTTGTAATGGTGACCTTTGTTTTCATAAATTTATTTATTAAATCTAAATCAATCTATTGTTTAAAAATATCAAAGCTAGAATTTTAAAACAGTTTTTGATTCTTGGGTTTCTAGACGCGTTTAAATTGCATTATTTATAATTTAATTTCATCGCAATTTTAGAGTAAATTTCTCAGAATCGATACTGTTGCATAAATATTTTGTAAGTTATAATAATACTGTTTGTGGTGCAATAATGAACATTCCAAACCTAGTTTGGTGCTTTGTATTAGTAAATTTTTTCACGAAATTTATTTGTGTTTTATTTTTACTTGCCTATTTGCTCTCTTGTTATTTATTATATTAAACTCATCATATAATATAATATCAAAATCATAGACATAAAGGTCACTGTTAAATCCAAAAAATCCATTTAAATTACTCATGGAAGTACTTACTTAAATATAGCGTCATTCGTTCAATCCAAATGAAATTATCTAGAAGCGTAGCTTTCTTCAAGTATTTATCAAATTAAGCTAATACATTTTAGCTATGACTTATTAACTTAATTTAGCCGTTTAATTATAAAATATAATTGATATTATCGGCAAACTTATTTATAAGGCAGCTTATTTTCTGGGCACTACATTTTAAAACACAAAAATATTAACAACTAGCTGCGCCCCGCAGCGTCGCCCGCGGGGAAATTTATTTATTTGTCAAATATCATATTTTTCTCGCCGTAAAAACCATCCTTGAACTTCAACGAACATTTTAAAAAAAGATTTGGCCAAATTGGTCCAGGCGTTGTTGAGTTATGCGCTTACCAACACATTTTGCGATTCATTTTTATATTATAGATATAGAATCAGATTAGGTATAGTCATTAGACAGTGGATACGTAGTTAACCATTCTTAAAAACTAAATTATTTATTGAAATAGTTTGTCAATAATATCGTAATAATAACTCATTGTGTAAATAAATAAAGAATCGCATGATTTTGATATGAAAAGTATGGAATGAAGGAAAAGAAAGGCTGGAGGTTTTATTTTTATAACGGGGGATTAAATGTTAGGTGGCTAAATGCATAATTAATAATGTATAGAACTACTTATAAGAATATCTTTGACCATTCGCAAGTGCTTGAGACACGCTAACGGCCGTTGGAATGGCACATCGCCTAAAAGAGATGAACTTTCAAATAATAAATGAATTGTAAAATGCTAATACGCATCTCTTGACTAGGCGTGCCATAACAATATCCATGTACTGTATGGTCGTGTAAAATACGTACTATATTTATGTAAATGTAATGTATTTATATATTGGCTTATTTCATGAGTATATTGCACCACAGCATCCAGCACACAGATCAAACTAGGCTTTTTTACTCAGTAAAAATATAATTATTAATTTATTTACTTTTATTTTATATTTTACTAGTCAAATTGTCAGTTTGATTGTATTTTTCTCGGTTATTTTTAATCATTTTCAAGTTGATTGGATCTGACCGAAGCAGATCGCGTAAAGTTTTGATTACCTACATTTTCTTCTGTGATATGATTTTATGTAGAACAAAACGTTTATTGGTATTTGGTTTGGTTCTGTTAGCCACGTAGCATCCTCTCGGTCGAAGTATTGTCTTATTAGTCATTATATCAGTCTTTTTAAGTTTGTCTACACTAAGACGAACGAAAAATAATAAAGAAATTCGAAAATGTTGAAATTTTAAGCTAGTTGTGCTAAAATCTGGGGTTAAAAAGCAAAATGCTTAACATAATAATTCAAGCTATAATGCTATAAAGCTAATATTTTAATGTTTCATCATCAACCTATATTAGTCCACAGCTGGACAATCTGGACATAGGCTCCCCCAATGAGCGCCAACTGACTACCATTTTACCTAGAGGAAATGCCATAATCCCCACGTTGGGCATGCGGGTTGGGGATCGTAGTTTGATGGTGGGGTTGTTCTGGATGGGGTATTTTAACGTTTAGGAGGTCCTTAATTCAACGACCGATCTGATGACTGATAAACCAATACTGAAACCAAACGGTTGTATGTAATTTACTGTTAAAACCAGCATAGTGATTTTATTATAAGTAGTTTCTCATTCGGAAGTTTGGTTACGCTTTGCAATAGACTAGATTCCATATTAAATAGTGATTTAGTTGTTAAAGTGATGTTGATTTTTGTGCAGCATTTTTATGCCACACTGAAGGTTATTTTTAAGTAAGTACCTACTTCAAAAAACAAATAAATTCGAAATGACGTCGTATATAACTTTTTTGTATTACATTATCTATTAATTTTTTTTGTAACTGTCAAGATTAAAAAATGTTGCTCAAAATCAACATCCATTACCTATGTTATAAAAATTACTAATTATACGCGTATGCGACGGTCGTGAGACTTAAACGACTTGTAATAAGTGTATTAAATATTTAATATTGAATTTAAAGAAAAAAATTAAGTAAAAGGCAGACAGTGAACATCAATATGTACTTACTTGTGACATTTTTGTTATGTTTTCGGATGTGTAATCTGGTACACTCATCTCTGTAAATATGTATTATTTTACAGCATGAATGCAGTGACTCAACTCGGAGACTGTACTTTTTTAATTGATTTAAAGTAGAAAATGTCAAATTAAACCTTACATCTAAATGTTTAAATGGTACGCAAATCTTTCACTTCAATCTCATTTATGTATTATGTTGACAGTGAAATATAAATTATAATGAGTTAAATAAACATAATGTTCATAAAACGGTAAACTTATGCTGTAATGTATTTTATAGGAACGAAACGCAAGATGAAGCTATGACGATAATAAAGTTAGGAACGAAACGTATTGTTATTAAATAATACGCCATTTTTTGCAATAAAATATTTATGTAGTTATCACTTTTTATAATCTATATCTATTTACAAAGTCGGGTTACTTTCAATACTTATAATTAAAAAACGGCTGGACCGATTTAAATGATCTTTGATTGTTTGGATTCGGTTCCGTCCCAAATAACAGAATAATCACACTGAGTTCCGGGCAAAATAAAAAAATCTATGGATAACAGCTATTGTAGTTTCGTTTGTACGTTCTTGACTTTTCCTTGCCCCGTGGAATATTTCTTATCTCTTGGTCGACTGAGGTTTCGCACGTTTCGTTACTCCCTAGCTTCATCTTGCGTTTCGTTATTATAAGCTGCAGTACATAGGTTTGAGCCATTCCATAACCATATGTCTAAACATAAAGTATTTGTCATTTTGTTCTTAATTTTATATATTGTACAGATTATCGAATAAACTAATTAAAACTGTTCTGATCGATCTGAGATGTTTTATTTTTGATGATTGGATTAGTATAACTAATATCTATCTCTATCTATCTCTTGCGCCTAGCGACGCCTTCTATTTTAAACCGACTTCAAAAAAGGAGGAGATTCGTCAGTGTTTTATTTGTGTTACCTCAGGAGTCTTATCTAGGCCCTAGGCGAAACTTGAATGATTATTTGAAAGCTGGAATTCTCATGAGGCCCGTTTTTGAGTTATCTTTAATAATGTTTTTTTTTATTGACTTGACTTCATTGATGTTCTCAATTTTATTTCAATAATTTGAAGATTTTTATTTTATTTATAAAACATTAAAATATTATAAAGTTTGTGTTTTTCAGGTGGCCACCAAGAGCAACTTAAGTTAGTCTTAAGCCCTAATGTGTCATATAAATGCAGGCGACTGTACTTTCTAGAGAGTATAGGTATTATTTTAAATCCCTTATTGGTCACGTCGTTGCTGCGTACAGTTCAGTACAGCCTACCTTTAGCCTGTTTACATTTGAGCCAAATTCTCTTTCCTTTTCTTCCTTTCCTTCTCTACCCTTCATCCTACTAATGTTATAAACGCGAAAGTTTGCAAGTATGGATGGATGTTAGTAGTTTTCCGTTCAGTAGTTTTCGCGTGAAAGGTTTATCTTTCACGCGAAAACTACTGAACGGATATGGATGAGAATTGGCACAGAGATACATAGATTATAGTCCGGAATAACACATAGACTATATTTTACCCTGGAATTCCCACGGAAACGGAAATTACGCGAGTGAAACCGCGAGCGCTGCTAGTGGGTAATATTTTTGTTGCCTCTGAAAACATCCACGGAGGTAATAGATAAGGCGCCATATTCATTGCGGAACTACCGCAGTGAACATTTTCTGTGCCAAAGACTTTTGTAAACCGATATTTTTTGCTGATTCGTTCAATAATTGGACTTCGCACATCGGATTTCCTATAAGCAACGTGCTTGCCGGCCTTGTGTTGAGTCAACTGGTTAGTAGATTTCGTTCATGATCGCCTTGACTTTGACACAGTTCGCGACAAAATAAGGAAGTGTTCCTATTGCGAAGATTAGTCAAAATGCCTATTGTGAAATTATAAGGCTGAATTAAGTGATCTTTTTGTTGTATATAGTTGTAGCTCTTTGGCAAATTTAGTAAACGAGAGACTTATTACAGTTTTAGGTACTTATGCAAGAGGTACCTTACCTTGTATAGGAACTAGGTACATTTTTCCACACATGGAAAAGTAGATGACGCCACATCAGATACGGCCTAGGAGAAATGTGACCACTCAATCGACACCGGACTAAATACCTGGAGCTAATCAGCATTTCTACACTTATTACTAGCACAGCAAGCCGAAAACAAACACGTTGAAGATAAAATCTCTTTCGTTTCTTACTTAGGTATAGCACAGATTTTATAATACTTACTAGTAGGTATTTGTAGGTAAATCTGGTTCTGCAACACACATTCGTTTCTCCACACTTGACTTTGAGCTAAAGACAGCTAGTACCTACTCCTTGTTTATAAAGCATAGCAATCCCTTGTGAATTCTCACTCAATAAACTCATTATCCTTTAGTTAGACCGAAAGGACTGTGGGACACGTCAGAAAGTTCATATTTCAAGGTATTGGTAGGTATTAAAAGTAGGAAATAAAGATCACTTAGATGTTCCCTTCCATATTTTTAAGGTAAAGAAGCGAACAAGAAAGCTGTCTGTAGGTACCTTGTTAGGCTATTAGTTTTCGAATCAGAGCAAAACTTGTCCCAATCTTTTTGGTTTCTAGATAATCTGACATTTTGTAGTAAGATTTTTAATAAGAATACCTAGTTTTACAATTTGTTTGAATTTAGTTCCCTACTGATGAAGGTAAAATGGTATGCAAAACACGTGGAGAGCACAAGATATCTAGCAACTCAATATTAAGCAAATTCAGCATTTTATCATCCAGTTGCTTATTAGTAAAGCAAATAAATGGTTAAAAACGTGAATAAAACCAGATATTACCGGTTAACCCAACTAATAAACCCCAGAACAACTATGCGTAGGTATACTATGGCAAACTTGAAATTCACGATTTGAGCGGTCGCCGCATCACCTAATTTCAAATACATGCATAGTTTATTGCAAGTAGGTGTTTTATTTTGGTAGTTGTTTTGTTTGCAATAATAATATCGATGTTGTTGTAGATAGAACCCCGCTAACTTTGACCTTCCGCCTGCTGGACCCTTAAACAGCCTTTTACTACCAGCTAAAGGAATATAAATTGAGATGCTGATTAAAAGTTCAAAAAGTATTGTGGCCCATGAGGGGATCGAACCCGCGACCTTCGCGTTATTAGCACGACGCTCTAACCAACTGAGCTAATGGGCCTGATACTCCGCTGTCGAAATTGTGAAGTTAATATTACATGGGCTCTTTTAGTTGTGGTAACAAGTGCAGTTTTCATCATCTATCGATATTATATTATTATTTAGGACGCGTGACGCGTGACCCGAGAGCTAGTGAGTATCTGGCTCAGCGCATCAGCATTGCCATACAGCGTGGTAATGCAGCCAGTGTCTTGGGGACGCTTCCGACTGGTATTGATATGGATCAAATTGCTACCTTTAGACTCTTTGCAACCGTCTGCAGTTAGCTCATTGGTTTAAATTGTATACATATACCTACTAGTTATATTTTTTTCGATTCCTTGATTGTAAATGAATCTTTATTACGAAGTCTTATTAAACATAAACTTATACTATAGAGAGGCAATGGTTGCAATGCTAATGCAGGTACCTATACCTACTTACTATACAAAAGTTCCTACTTTCTATTCTAGCACATAAGGAAAATATCCTTTCACCCAAAGCCGTCACACACTGAAGCCGTGGCCGGAGGCGAAGGCGTGCCGGGTTTTCTTATGGCACCGCTCCGCCACCGCCTCGCGGTGTAGGTATGTGTAGACTTTCATATGATTCAATAGAATACAGCAAGCCTTCGCCTCCGCTCCGCCTCCGGCTTCTGTGTGTGGAGACTTTAACCTACCTAAGCAGGTAATAAACCGTTGAACTCGTTCAATACCTATCTTTTACCTATCATTATCTTGTTAACCTCTAACGTGCCACGTGAATGTCTCCTGCAGTGAACTGCGCCTCGCATGGCTTATTTACGCCAAACAGGTTGGATGTAGGTACGTACACGATTATTAGATAGTACCTAAAAGTATACCCAAGCTTATAAACAAGTCTTATATTAAGCTTCTGGTGGTCGTCGCTCTGGTTTTCGTTGCTAAAAAAAGAAGCGTAAAAATATTCCAGTTTAGGAAATACCTATGTAGGTAAATACCTTCCTACGCAAAATTTCAGACAGTAGGTAGTTATCTAATTGCGTGGTTGCGTTGTTGTTGTGGTTATAGAGATTCGGGATGTGGCTGTAGGTAGTTAAGTAAATACGTACCTACCTACCTACATTGTATCATTGGAAATTTCAGGCACATTTTTATAATTTAGTCTTAATCAGTCGTTTTTAAGCGTCAGTAAATGTTTTTAATATATGTATTTTAAATCATCATTGAAATCTAAGTACTTAGGTAACTGTGCTGCTATATACCTACCTACTAAGGTCAAGTCAGGGTGCCTATAATACAAAGAAGATTAAGACTTCTACTATACAGGATGTTAGTGTGAACACCGTTGTCCTTGAAACCAGAGATTCAGCATCATGAGTAGAATCCAAAACGGATGAAAAAAAAATGATTCTATTTTTTACTCATTTTAAAAAAAAAAAATTATAAACACTAAATGTTTGCTCACAAACACGTGACACAAGTACTTCGACCAGGCGACACATGACCGCATGTGCACCTCAGTGTCGGATCACCTTCTGTGCGAATATCCCGTCTTTTGAAGGGCACAAGTAATGAAGTTACGATTCAAGTAAGGCGCGGGTATAAGTACTTACGTAGGTAGGTACTTAAAGTATGTAGAGTGACTATGGCATCGTGTACGATAGCGAAGACATGAAATATCAAAATCTTGCAAAACTAAAATAGGTGTTAAGCTTTTCTCATCGGTTTTGGATTCTACTCATGATGCTGAACCTCTGGTTTCAAGGACAACGGTGTTCACACTAACACCCTGTATTCAATAAATTAATTAAATAAAATCAATTTGCAGCAGGCTTAAAAAAGACCATAATCATAGTTATCACATACACACATAAAGGACAGTGCACACAAAGTAAAAACACGAAGATCTGTTTTCTATATCTATTTTTGTTATAAGCATGTTATATATCTCAGATAAAAGTCTCAATAAGTTTTTCTGCAAACCTTACAATTGCGAAGTTACCAACCATGCGGGGGATATCTGTATTTCCCGCACTGACGTCACAAGCTGGCCTCGATCCTGAGTGTTACTATGTAGGTATTCTGTGTCCAAAGAGGGGTGCCTACCCTTCTTCGGGGGTAAACAGATTGAGAGCAGTTTTGACGTAGTTACCTATTTAGATTGCAGCTGGATTTGGGACAGAATCTACGTGTAAAGGTTTGGGAATGGAGGAATCTAGATCGAAAAGATACGGTTTTTTGTATACTGTATCGATAACGATTTATCAAGTATAGGTATTTCATTTTTCGTTATAAATAAAGAGTTTCTTTACTTAAACTATAGATAGAGCTATTTATCAATATGCCACTAAAAATACCTACTTTTTATTGGCAATTCACACAGCACCATCTAGCTCCAAAGTAAGCGACTCAAAGCTTGTGTTATGGGTACTATATAACTGATATTGAATAGATTAAATACTTAGATCGATATAAGCATTCGGACTCCGTTCGATCCATTATGCGTGGGTTTTATAGAAGCGCAGAATCGTCCTGGGATCTTCGCAGGCTTCGCGGAGTGACCTCGGCAAGTTGAGGATTTCTGTTCGTTGTGATGTTACTCCCTCGCGTTCCAGGAATACGTGGGCAGCTGTTTCCTCTTCACTGAGCCATCCTCTGCAGATAGGACTGTCAATCGATACCGTTTTTACATACCTAATGTATTGGTTACTGTACCGACTAACCAAGTCTTATTTAACAAATATTAAAATATTATACGATAAATATAAATATAAAATAAATACGATTAAAAACAAACAGTTACAATATTCTTAACATAAACAATAGATAGAGCTGGTCCCGAATTCCACTAAATAAATCGCTTCACCATTTAAATAGTATCGTGTCAAAATGTCAGTGTTAAACTCTTTTTGGTATTCTACTAGCACAAACTTTAATAGCCTTATTAATAAAAAAGCTGTATTCCGAGCTTATTACGCAACTACAAGAGATTAACGATAACGATACCAGCAATTAGTCAATGAGCAATGAGCAATGAGTCAACAACTGTAGACATGCTACGTCTTTTTATGACGAGTTTTGCTCCAACTCTATAACTAACAACCTAACAAGGTAAAGGTTTCTTGTTCGCTTCTTTACTTCACCTAAATAAGTGAGCACTTTATTTCATTATTTAAATTATTTTTTAACATGTATTTTATGACGTCAAGTGTCAAGTGTCCTAGAATGCTACGACGTAACTACTGTAGAATGCTACGACGTAGCTACTGTAGAATGCTACGTAGTAGCTACTGTAGAATGCTACGTAGTAGCTTCTGTAGAATGCTACGTAGTAGCTTCTGTAGAATGCTACGTAGTAGCTTCTGTAGAATGCTACGTAGTAGCTTCTGTAGAATGCTACGTAGTAGCTTCTGTAGAATTCTATGACGAAGCTTCTGTAGAATGCTACGTAGTAGCTTCTGTAGAATGCTACGACGTAGCTTCTGTAGAATGCTACGAATGCTACGTAGTAGCTACTGTAGAATTTTACGTAGTAGCTTCTGTACAATGATACGTAGTAGCTTCTGTAGAATGCTACGACTAGGCTACCATAGACATGCTACGTAGTAGCTACTGTAGACATGCTACATAGTAGCTTCTGTAGAATGCTACGACGTAGCAACTGTAGACATGCTACGTAGCAGCTACTGTAGAATGCTACGACGTAGCTTCTGTAGAATCCTACGACGTAGCTACTGTAGAATGCTACGAATGCTACGTAGTAGCTACTGTAGAATGCTACTACGTAGCTTCTGTAGAATGCTACGACGTAGCTTCTGTAGAATACTACGACGTAGCTACTGTAGAATGCTACGTAGTAGCTACAGTAGAATGCTACGTAATAGCTTCTGTAGAATGCTACGACGTAGTTACTGTAGACATGCTACGTAGTAGCTACTGTACAATGATACGTAATAGCTTCTGTAGAATGCTACGACTTGGCTACCATAGACATGCTACGTAGTAGCTACTGTAGACATGCTACGTAGTAGCTTCTGTAGAATGCTATGACGTAGCTACTGTAGAATGCTACGTAGTAGCTTCTGTAGAATGCTACGACGTAGCTACCATAGACATGCTACGTAGTAGCTTCTGCAGAATGAAATGCTACGACGTAGCATTCTATAGTAGCTCCGTCGTAGCTTTTGTGAGCTTGAGATAACGATACCAGCAATTATGAAATAAAATCGACGAAATTACCTGAAAAGTGGGTAACATCACCTAATCTAAAGTACAGTCCTAGGTTTAAGAATACTGTTACTAAGTACTTTGTTAAAACCTACTGAAGCAAAATAAAGTTAAAAATTAAAAATTAAGAACCTACCTTAATATTGACTATTCGACTCAGTAAAGTTATCAAAACTAACCATAAAATACCTTTATCCCCAATATTCTCCAAAACACCGGCGTTCATTCACAAAGCGTAGTAAACAAGGCACTGCGGCGATCGATCGCTCCGCCGCCTGCCTACCGAATGTCAAGTTGAAGGGGCATGACGTCAGCGGCCCACGCCGCCCTACCTCAGCGGACGCCGCGCCGCCCGCCCTACCCCTGAGCAACACCGCGCCGCGCCGCCCGCCCTACCTCCAAACGCTGTGCGCGGTGGAATACTGTGTTCATTCAGTGTTGGATATTTTCAGGTTATAAAAGTTGATTCACATATTTCAGTGAAGTTACAGTATCATTGAATCTACAATTTGGTCGTATTTTCAGACATTTAGTACCCTTAACACAAGCTACTTAGCTTGGATTAGTTAGACATTGCTGTGTGGACTGTCCAGTATTATTTATCATTGCCGGACCATTCTATTCTAAAGAGAAATTATGTAACAGCGAATAGTAAAAATCAAACACGACACAGTTGTAGGTTAGGAATGCACAGTTTTTTTACTAAAAAGGGGTCTTACTCAGATGCTGACTAAGGTCCTTTAAGAGTCGATGAATTTTGTCAGTAATATTCGTGTGTGTGCAAGATTTTATTCAATAGGCTCGGCCGCATTTTGTACAAATGAAAGATCCCAAGGAGGCAAGTGATTCGCGTCGCCCTCATGACTAAATCTCCACTTTTAGGCTAGGATTTGGAGCCAAACTTTGTCATGAGCTACGCCGCCATCCGAGACGGTTTTTCTCCAGGAATCGTAGTACGTCTGTTTTCAATTAACAGTAACGAAATACACAGTTTTCCTATAACTTTCACAAGGAAAATGTAAGCTACAATACTTATTTTGTGGTTTCAATCCAATATCTATCTCTCTGTTGTTTATCTCGTCAAAATAGTAATAATAAATAGATATGTTGGACAATCCACACAGCAACATCTAGCCTCAAAGTAAGCTACTCAAAGCTTGTGTTATAGTGAAAGCTAAATCTATTTTTTGGCTTTAAGAGAAGGTCTACGAAATTTCGTAGACCGTCTTCGAATGTAGCAAGTTTTGCCGGATCAAGAAATTTAATCTTACTTTACGTTAAAGTGTGTAGAGGTACTTATGATTATTTAAGTTATACTCATTTCTCTTGCGTAGTGAAATAAATGTATCTGTTATGTTTTTCGTAGACGAGCTACGAACTCGTAGCTTCGGCTATGAAATGTGCTGCGTAATTTTGTTCAATAATTTTTTTACTTAATTTTACTTCATAATGGTGTCCTTACTCCAAAACTACTTATTTTTCTATGAGGACGCCTCTGTGAATAAAAGACACAGAACTTCGGCATACAAAAATATTTTTTATAAAGATTACGGCTGCAACTTCAAGAATTAGGGGTTATTTCTTTAAAGTGATACTCAAAACATAGGGTAGTTAGTAGTTTTCATTTGAAAGATAATTCAATAAATTTTACCTGTTTAACTTTGGCTTACCACTCAAAGACAGGAGATAAATTCAAAGAAAATCTAAGAATATATGACGTAAAAGAGCGGCTTTTTCGCTAGGAGCGATCTCGTCCAGGCTACCTTGGGATGGACGCAAATCTTTTAGAATATATTATCATATTTTAAGAAAACATTAGCAAATAATAAGTAATACTTGGGTCTAGATAATGCTGTGTCGGTTGTCCAGCATTATTTATTATTATAATGACAAAGTCACGATAAAATATATTAAAAATATAAATGAGAAACACTCATTTTCTGAAGTCCGCCTCCGCGCCACTCGGCTGATTATCTTATGGTCTAAGTCATAGACTAATGCGATTTACCAAACTTTACTTCTATACCTCATCAACTAAAAGATAGAAAAAGATCCTACTTCCTAATAAACAAATATTATAAACGCGAAAGTTTGTAAGTATGGATGGACGGATGTTTGTTACTCTTTCACGCAAAAACTACTATAGTACGGATATAGATGAAATTTGGCACAGAGATAGATTATAGTCTGGAATAATACATAGGCTATATTTTATCCCCGAATTCCTACGGGAATGGGAATTACCGCAAGGCGCTGCTAGTATTCATATATTTTCTAAAATATTAGCATAAAACAAGTAATACCTACTTGGCTTGGAGCTAGATGATGCTGTGTGGGTTGTCTAGCATTTTTTACTATTATAATGGCAAAGCTCGCTTATATTACTAATTTTTAAATAGGTAAAAATATTAAAAATATAAATGAGTCTCTGAGACTCTCTAAAGTCCGCCTCCGCACCACTCGGCTGATTATTTTGTGGTCTAAGTCATCGTCTGATGCGATTTACCAAACTTTACTTATATACATCATCACCCAAAGATATTGTTATATAAATAAATAATGCTGAACAATCCACACAGCATCATCTAGCCCCAAGCTAGCAGAGCTTGTGTTGTGGATACCAGATGACTGATATACTTATTACAATAAATACATTTCAAAGATAGATATTTTTATAAATCCCGGAAGAAATACATGTTGATCGTACAAACATTTGTTCCAAGGAGGGATTCAAACCCGCGACCTCCTGCGTCTTCTCAGGCAGACCTTTACCTCTGAGGGTTTTAAAAAGGGTGGTAACTACACTTTCTATGGAAAATAATTAACCTCGTTATTTTTATTATTACAAAAATACTTTAGAGGATGCGCAGTAAATTTCAGTTGTTTTCCATTTGACCCATAATTTAAACGAAGTCGCGAGGCGCTGCTAGTATTTACAGGCACTGATAAAATCCCTACAAAAATATTTGACTTTCGCCTTTTGTTCGCTTGTAACCATTCATAGCTTATACCATACCTAGCCTACAGGGTGAAGGGGGATAATATCGACCGCGCTTTATGAATGGTCTCCCAAGCGTTGACGTCATTCGCATGGGGCGCGTGGTATACGCGGGGAGGGACCGTGAACTTGCAATATTGATCTATGAACTTGAATGCAGTTGAATGTCAAGGTATTATCTGCCTTTAGATGGACGGATATAAAATTTGTAATAAAATTTTATGAAAATTATTTCTTTGCGGTTTGGTAACAATGGCTTTTGTTTTTGAAATTATCTGCCTGCAAGAAACATGCACGTGTTTTCTTACCTATATACCTAACTATAACTCATAGGAACAGTTGTCAAAAAATACGTCCGATAAGGAAATTCAATCGGATATTTTTTTTTTAGCGGCGCAGGGAGAGACAAAAAAGAACACGTCTCGCCTCTGGACAAAATGTTTATAGTTGATTTGTTATTCTGTGTTTACGCTTAAAATAGTAAATGAATCGCGCTAAAATTTGACTCACATTAAGTTTACCTTACAAATATTTCATACCTTTTTTTACATTATAAAACATTATAATTCCTATTTCAACAGTAAATACGCGTGTAATCCCTGAATGTACAGAAGAAGCAAAACAATAACTATCTCCTGCAAAATATATCATAGCAACTAGAATACCATGAACATTCCCTGGCTTTGCTGACGTCATTCGCAAGGCGCGTGGGGGTAAACCCGGGCGGGAGGGGCCCTGAACTTGCAGTATCGATCTGTGAACTTGAACGCAGTAGCTGTGGCTGAAAGTCAAGGGAACTTACTTTAGATAGAAAGGGGCTTCTGGACCCTTAGAATTATATCATTGAAATATAGAGCTTTTAGAGGAGATTAAAAAACAAGATTTACTAGCAGGTTTTCGCTTATGTGGGATTTGTCGCTTGTAAATTTTATCTTACAGTATGGTAAGTAGGTTCCTATATAAAATACGCCATATATCAAATTCTCCATTTTAAGATGATGCTGTGAAATGATCCCAAATTACTTTAAAATCTATCTAAACAAAAAATCAAAACTGGTTGAAACAATTGATTAAACTGCTGACTGTTGAAAACAGTCTAGACTCTAGAGACCCATCAGTAACAGACGTCGCGTACACAAGACACTGGCTGCATTACCACGTTGTATGACAATGCTGATGCGCTGGGCCAGATACTCACCAACTCTCGGGTCACGCGTCACATCGACCAGACGCTTAGATAATTTTAAAAACCCGGAGAGCCTCGGTACCCCACTGCACAAGCTGTTTTGTTTTCAACGTCCCCTGCTGACGTCATTCGCAAGGGGCGTGGGGGTAAACCCCGGCCGGGTGAGGCCCTGAACTTGCAGAATCGATCTGTGAACTTGAACGCAGTAGCTGTGACTGAAAGTCAAGGGAAATTTAGATAGAAAGGGGCTCCTGGAAGCTTCTAGAAAATATGTATTTCTGGAGACTTTTACCTTTGAAATGTAGAGCTTTTAGATAAAATTACAAAAACATTATTTATTAACACGAAGAAATTTTTGTCGCCTATTTGCCAGCAATTAATGTTGAATGAGTGTTTTGTATATATTTAATAAACTTACATGATTAGCTAAAGAAAAATACAAAAGATAGGTAGGTACGGTACACCAATATAAATTACGCCACATATCAAACTGTCCATTTTAAGATGATGATGTGAAATGGTCACAAATTATAATACCTATTGTAATACTTAACTACACAACAAATTAGACAAGTGAAAGAATGTTAACAAATCAAAACTCGTATTTACAATTGAAACAATTGAACTAACTGCAGACGGTTGCAAACAGTCTAGAGATCCATCTACACCAATCGTCGCTTACCCAAGACGCTGGCTGCCTGCATTGGCCTGCTGTATGGCAATGCTGATGCGCTGCGCCAAAAACTCACCAGCTCTCGGTACACGGCAAAAGCAGTATTATTTTCAACGTCCCCTGCTGACGTCATTCGCAAGGGGCGTGGGGGTAAACCCGGCCGGGTGAGGCCCTGAACTTGCAGTATCGATCTGTGAACTTGAACGCAGCAGCTGTGACTGTCAAGGGAACTTTTATATGAGGTTTTATTTTAGTTTTTCGAAGGCTCTAGATGGATTTTTAAGCTTTCGCATATTAATGGTATTGCCTGTGACTTCTCACGAATTGTTTCTATAGAAACGTTAGATGGTTATTTCTATTCCATGTGAATTGATTTGTGGGATAAAAAGTGCCTATGTTTTATTCCAGGCCTAGAATTACGTTTGTTCAAAATTTCAGACCGATGCCTTTTGTACCTAGCTTTGGCGTGAAGAGGTAATAAACATCCATCCATCCAAACTTTTGCATTAATAATAACAGTAATGTGATTAAAGAAACATTTCGGCTATTCAGAAAGTCCTCTACATTCCAAATATAAAATAATTGAAAAGTTTCTTTCAGACATTAGGTAGACTACGTTTATTTTAAGGCCTTCATCGTAAGAGCGAAACTAAAATTAACACACATTTAAATTAAACAATAAAATAAATAAATAAATAAATAAATAATTCCGGACAGTCCACACAGCATCATCTAGCCCCAAGCTAAGCAGAGCTTGTGTTATGGGTACTAGATGACTGATATACTTAATACAATATATTACATAGATAGATATTTTTTATTATACATATTAAACACCCAGACCAACGAAACAAATTTCTGCAGATCGTGCACAAATTTGTTCCGAGGCGGGAATCGAACCCGCAACCTCCTGCGTCGCAGGCGGACCTACGCCCACCGCGCCACATCGGTCGTCAAATTATAATTACTCACTTATAATAAAATTATTTTGAACAGAATAATTAGGAAAGGTTTTCCTGTTAGCCAAGTTTGATCCTGGAATAGATACTTCTTTTTATATTATTCGTTTTCATTCAGCTCTGTTGAGGTTTGGACGTTTTTTACTTCATCACACTAAAACTACTCATTGAACAAATCGGGCTGGTATAAAACTACAATTTTTAATTTTTTTTTAATTTTTCAATTATTTTTTCAATTCTTTGCAATTTTTTTGTAAACCCGGAATAAAACACTGCCTACTTTTTACCCCCCTATGCTGCCCAAAAAAAAAACACCAATCTAAAGTGGGACTGGGCGCTAATAGTCCTTAATATTGCGACAAATAAGATGTCCCATGTCAGTTTTCGTAAAAAAATTAGATTGTTTTTCATATATTTCTGAAATAAATATTATTTGCTTAGTTAATGTCAGTAGGGAATGCTTTTTTACTTGGCTTCTTTTCCAAATATTTTTTTGTATCTTTGTTAATCCCACTCTATGGATCGACGACATTGTAACGGCCCCAGAGAGTCGGCGATGTATTCGTGGCTTCGTATGAGGAGGCATTTGTCCAGCTCAGCAGTGGACTTATACAGACTGGTGATGGTTAATAAATTTTTGGTAGGAACCTACCTAAACCTCCTCTCCCCTTTGCTACGCCGTCGTAGCACATGTCGTAGGCTGCTACGCCGTAGAGTGCTACACTGTTGTAGCTGCTAAGACGAATTTTACGCACTATTAGTTCACGAATCGTGATTATGCTCAGAAAAGGAAAAAAACCCCTAAAAAGTATTAGAGGAACTTCGTCAAAGGTATTAAGAAATAATAATAATGCTGGACCATCCACACAACAAAGTAGAGCACGTATATGGCTACTAGATAACTGATACATGACAATACATAGATAGATATTTTTAATACAATTTTAATTTTATACCTAGAACATCCGTAATATCTGCAGACCTTTACAAACATTTGTCCTATTACGGAAATATAACCCACAACCTGCTGAATTGAAGACGAAACATTGCTTTAGATATTTAGCTGCATACTATCTACCTAGCCCTGGAAAAAACCGGCCGTTTTCGATAGCGTTTGCGAACGAGATACCTGTCACGTAGATTTAGGTTTCACGAAGGACTCGCGTGATCGTGAACTTATTTACCTACATTTACAATTATTTACTACATTTAAATTATTTGTTCTGAACAAATAAAATCATAGTAAATATTCCGTATTAAAAGAACTGCGGTGTTACTAACCATGCTACCTCAAAAGTTTTACAATAGATGTTCGTAAGTAATATTTATAAAAAAATATTTAGAAAGGAATAGTTCAAAATAATTTGACTTGTCAAAATACAAAGTGTGTTTTGTTTTACTAAGATGTTGTGATAAACTCTATAATCTTTTTTAATATTTTAACGATGAATGATTTGGATTTTTGTATGTTTGTAACGAATAAGTTCAAAAACGATAACCCGATCTCAAAAATTGTTTCACCTCAAAATTCCTTCACTTTTATTGGTGATAATATATTTTTCATTACTCATACTCGGAAAGTAGGTCTAAACATGCCTGAAGAGCGGGTTGAAAGTGATACTTTTCCGCCCTAGGGAGAATGGTTTTCAACTGACAGCTATAACGTTACTATTGAGATACTATATTTTCTTGTATTCGTAATGAAAAGCACAGTGTTTACCTCGGGTGAAGTAACTTATGTAGTCCCTCGAACTATTATGTAGTCCCTCGAACTATTATGTAGTCCCTCGCTACGCTCGGGCGCCAAACCCCGTCTCGGAACTGAATAAGTTACTTTCAACCCTTGGGTAACAATGTACTATATAAGCGCGGAAGGTCTATTATTGTAATATTAATATTTCATAGTACTTATCACAAAATAATTTTACATATGCTCGTCAAAAAATTTATAAACTTAATAATTAAGTTTGTTTATGTTTGCATGTAATAAAGCAATCGCCTGTTATAACAACCAAAATGATAATAAGCCTATCTGTGCATGTTAATATTTTTGGTATCACGATTTCCCACGAACAATAACTTGGGCAAAGATAGTGTACGTGGAGTACTCAATGTGAATTTGATGCTTGAATCTAGAGACGAAAAATACTAAAGCAAAGTAAGTTAAATTTTTCAGAATGTTTTTTTACTCTCTGTTTTAATTATTTGTGTCAGTAGCAAATAAATGCATATCTTTGTCTTAAATATTTAAATTAAATGCTGTCAAATAGCTTGGTCATCACGGATTTTCGTGCGGGCCGCTGGGTCCGTTGGGTACAAAGGCTCTCCAGGTTTGTTTTTAAATATCTAAGGGTCAGGTCGATGCGACGCGTGACCCGAGAGCTGGTGAGTATCTGGCGCAGCACATCAGCATTGCCATGCATCGTGTCACATCTAGCTTTTTGGGGATGCGTTGAAACCTATTAGAATTGAGAATTGAATTTCTATTCCTTTACAATAATTTCCTTAAAACTCTCACCCATTTAATAATATGTAAGGTCTTAGACTAAAAGTTGCCTCTATCAAAGCAGGGGTCCATCTCTGTGGTACAGGCAACTTCCATCACGTCTAAACCGCGTGTTAACCGCAAATGAGTCACGTGAATGATAGCGATAATAGTTTTGATGATAATAGGTGATAATGATAACTTGTTTCCCGATAACGTGATTATTGTATTCCGTTATCCGGATCTTTTGATCCCTGCACAAATAGCAAAATAGTGTAAAGATTGACAGCTTTTGTGAGAAGCTTTTGATTGATTTAGTAAACTCGTTTATGTTATATGATTAAGGGCCTGTTTCACAATAGCCAAGTAAGTTCCCGTTAAATTAATGACAGATCTCTACGGTGCTGTCTCTTTCGTATTAAAGTTGTCAGTAGGCGACGACAATATTGTAATCTTTGAAGTAAATTAATAGGAACTTACTTTTCGATGGTAGAACAAGCCCTTAGCCCAAGTAAATAAAAAGTATATGTGAATAAGTAAATAATAAATCTGGTCAATGCGACACGTGACCCGAGAGCTGGTGAGTATCTGGAGCAGCGTAACAGCATTGCCATACAGCGTGGTAATGCAGCCAGTGTCTTGGAGACGCTTCCGACTGGTATTGATATGGATCAGTTCTGCTACCTGTAGACTGTTTGCAACCGTCTGCAGTTATATACTAGGTTTAATTTGTTTCTATTCCTGTTTGTAATTTTCTTTGTAAGTAAAGTTATCTTAAGAAATAATACAACTAGGGTCTTAGAGGCGCTTCCAACTTATCTATAAAAGATAGATCATCATCTTCAACCTATATTATTCCACTGCTGGACATAGGCCTCCCCCAATGAGCACCATAGCACCCTGTCTTCAGCTTGACGCATCCAGCATCTGCCAGCAGTCTTTCGCAGACCGTCATCACACCTGGCCGGAGGGCGCCCTACACTACGTTTGCCGAGTCGCGGTCTCAAGAACACGTTTACCCCAACAGTTGTCGGTTCTATAGAATTATTATCTATTAATATCTTAACCGGCTGTACCTATTATTACTAAAGATTTGTAACCAGGCCTCAGACCTTCGGACCTATTTAGCTGACACGGATTACAGGTCATTTAATTATGGCACGAAAATCTATTCTCGGGGGATGAAAGGGCCAAATTAGAAGGTTCTTATAACCTTAATCGAAAATAGAAGCTTTTGTCCATGTTTTGACACAGCTGTTCCATTAAAAGGTACCTATATGTATTTTTTATGGCCGTAGTTTTAAGTATTTTACATCCTGCACTTGACTAATGTTGCGTGAAATAAATGATTTATTCATTTATTTATTATTAAAAATAGTGCAATAAATGATTAGGTACCACGGGTACCATGTCATGCAGAGTATAAATTGCTTCATATTTAAAAACCGGCCAAGTGCAAGTCGGACTCGGGCACGGGTTCCGTATTTATGAAACGGCAAAAAAAATATTATTTATTTTCACAAAACCAAGTACTCCATCTTGACAGGCACACCCAATGCAATTTATAAAACCAAAATCCGCTTATTTGCTTCGTTACATACAACTACTAAATTACATACATTGTCCAAAATTAATATAATATATTTAAATCAAAATACATAATGTCAAAATAAAATTATAAATATCAATCAAATTTCTATGTTAATTATGTTGCAAGTTATTTATTTGTATTATGGTTGTTGTATGGTAGTATTTGTTTATTTTAGGGGCAATAGAAACACATATTGTGAAAATTTCAACTGAGTAACTTAGCTAAAAGCGGTATTCCACTACACGATATTCAGGTACCCTTACCCTAACATACGAGAGGTGTAATAGGATTTAGAGCATTATAGTATGAGATCCGACTACAGAATTAGCCCGCTCATCGCTTTTTGCTTAAAACCAAATTTTTATGTTTATTTGTAAGAAGGAGTATATGTATCTACTAGGTTGCCTATCAGAATTTGGCCGCAATTATTTTTTTGTTTCATAGATTTTTGGAAAAAAATTCTTTTTGCAGTCGGATCTTAGAGGGTACCTAATATATTTTTCATTACTTATGGACTAATAAATAAAAAAAAAAATTGCGGCAATTTGAATAATTTCTCATGTTTCTTGTATTCACAATGAAAAGCACAGTGTTTACCTCGGGTGAAGTAACTTATTTAGTCCCTCGAACAAAACTCGGCAAGCCTTAACTATCGCCATAACTACCGGGCCCTGAATTTCGTGTAGTGGAATACCGCTTTAACGCGGTTCTTGAGATACATCCTGGTGACAGACAGACGGACGCATAGATGGACTGACAGAGAGAGAAGTCTTAGTTATAGGGTCCCGTTTTACCCTTTGAGTACGGAACCCTAAAAGTCAATTTCCAGATGCATAAATTTCATCAGAATGAAATCTATGCAACTGTTGACACGAATGACTTCAGCCAAACTTCAGCACAATTATAAATGAGATAAACATTGTACCTACCATTTGGAATTGGGCTGGTTAAAGGTACATGTTTGATTATTGTCAAATCTGAGTTAAGTTTCACTGTAAGTAAGGAATCAAAAATGTACTATAATAGGAAATGTACTATAGTAGGAAATGTACTATAGTAGGAAATGTACTATAGTAGGAAATGTACTATAGTAGGAAATGTACTATAGTAGGAAATGAAAGAAAAATAATTGTGCTACTTTCAAAACTGGGAAAACTTTAACTTTTGGCTCTTCCGATAAGACGATAAATATAGATTCTATATTTATATTCATTTCCAAACCCTTACTAATAGTATAAACGTGAAAGTTTGTTATGATGTATAATAATAATAAAGTTTTATTTCTCAAAATATAGGTTTACAAAGTACATGTACATTAAATTCTAGGTTTAGTAGGTGGTATTACTTTTTTTCCGTTTGAACTTACTTAGTACTTTGGAATAGAAACCTTAGGGGTCGAAATAGATTGACTCCTTGCTCTAACTAAGTGTTCACTTGTGTATAGATACAAGGGCTCATTCTCTCGGCTCTACCAAGATTTTAAATGCACTTAATTACTTACTCAAATATTACAGTATTATTAAACAATTAAGACAAAAAAAGGATAAAAGTATGAAGGTTTGTTCTTCTTCCACGCAAAAACTACCTACTTACCGGGGTTGAAATTTTGAATAGACGTAGTTGTAGCTCTGGAATAATACATAGGCTAGTTTTCATCCCATGAATCAGTTCCCATGGGATATAAATAGATTGAACTTTTACATAGAATAGAATAGAAAAAACGCGTGCGAAGCCTGCGGCATGCACTAAATCAATAAATCAATATCTTTATTTCTTTAGGCTTATCTACCTACAAAATAAGCACTTAGACAAGTCAAATTTAATACTATTCATCTACAGTGTACTATTCATACACTATCATCCATATTTAGAAATGAAAATATCTACGGCTAAAAACAAGATCAAAAGAGGATCTATCTCAATCACGCCTCTTTTGATCTTGCTTTTGCGAGACCGACCGATGTGATGCTTAACTTAAATAGAAGTTGTAATACTCTTGCTTGACCGATTTTTGACTATATTTAGTGAGGCTTCCGGAAAAATGGCTGATCGTGATCAGTGTAACTTTACACAAAAATTTTAAGATATACATACATACATACTACACACATAGTATAAAACAAAGTCGCTTTTTCTGTCCCTATGCCCCCTATATCCCTATGTCCCTTTGTATGATCAAATCTTTAAAACTACGCAACGGATTTTGATGCGGTTTTTTTATAGATAGAGTGATTCAAGAGGAAGTTTTATACGTATAATAAAACCGTGAGAAGCCGGGGCGGGTCGCTAGTATAAAATAAACATCAGACAAAGCAATATGGCTGTAATGGCTTTCGCCGGTTCACAAAAAATGGACAAATTAAACTAAAATTAAAATAAAACCATCTTTAGTCATATTTAGATCCGACAGGGGGCGGTCGTAGCGATAAGTAGGTACTTACTGTATCTCAATGCTTGTTTGCAGTCGTGTGGGGCGGGGCTCGACCTTAGATAGCACTAGTAATAACCAGTTTATTATCTAATACCTACTTCATGTTAGATAATACTGTGAAAACAAGCACGAGTTTCTTTTTGGCTTTAAAGGATTTACATTAATGATGTAATTAAAAGAGTAGAATTATTTTTCATTATATAAAAGCATGAGTAGAGTATACCGTCTGGAAAAAAAAAAGCAAAAAGAAGAGTGGCCCATGAGGGGATCGAACCCGCGACCTTCGCGTTATTAGCACGACGCTCTAACCAACTGAGCTAATGGGCCGATGTTGACACTGCTGAAATTAAGATTCATGATCTTTGTGATCAATTCTGTTCAATTCTTAAATGTAGGTATGCTGGACTCAATGGTACAAATGGAAATAAATCTTTTGGGAAGCCATGCAAAAGTTAAAATTAGGTACTTAGTTTATGTTGCTCCATTTATCTTTTACCCTTTCTGTATGTCCAACTAATAACTTTTTACAAATAATGAGTTACCTCTAAGCCATTTTCTTAATTAATTAACTCTAGTTTTTAAATTTTCGCCCTTACACATTTCTAAAAAGACATGCTCTGTCCCGCTTCTATCAGCGCGAAATCTTATTCCTTTCCTCTTCGCACAAGTGTCCGCAACGCACCACCATTTGCATTGTATTATCGATATCACGTATTGTGACTTTTAGCATGCGTGTATTGTAAAAGATAAAGAATAAGGTTATCGGTTATCACGACTGCTTACTTATTTTTCGCCTTTATTATAGTTTTAAAACCAAAACACTAATAATAAAGGTCACAGATTGTTCCTGTTGATACGCTGTTGTAATGATATCCATTCACCGCGCGTGATAGATTTTTAAAGTTTTATTCTTACGTCATTCTTAGAGTGTATCTGTGCACTTAAATTTGTGTGTTATGAAAACAAAAGAAACTTTGACAATTTAGAATTTAGAATTATTTGTTTTATTGTGTAATACACACAAAAAACTGAGGGAAAGTACCAACAAAAATATAAACTTAAGCTCTACATAAAAGCGTTTGGATTTTCATTCAACTAAATTTTTTTGTTTAAGGATGATTCTACGAAAACTCGTTTTTTGTCTGACTTCGGTGGCACATTTTTTTTTGTTGAAATTGCACATCATGATAGTATATTCTAAATAAAGATTTTATTTTGAATTTTTTGGTAGTGAAGGGAACTTTATTGGCTTTATGGTTACGGAGTTATTCAATTTTAAAAATATGGTGTCCACGGAAATCAGAATTTATATCACCAAAATCAAATATGGGTTGGTTTATCGATAAAAATATGTGTTTTCGGTAGTAAGTAGATTATTAAGCTAAGGACCAATTATTTGACGTTTGTAGTTTTAATCAGTTTTTACAAAAACACCTTTAAATCATTACTGTAAATACAAGTAACTTTTTACAAAAATCACACTAACAATGTTTATCTTTGTATTAAAAATATTATAATTATTCATTTTGTATTTATTATAATTTTTTATCCTAAAAAACATCATAAAAACTGTAAAAAAATATTATTGAGATGTTAATGAACCCGCAAAATCCACGGAAATCACACCACGGAAATCAAAAAAAATAACAAAATCTTAGAAATTTTCTTAATTTGCTGGTTTATTTTACATTGAAATATGCAGTCGAAATTAGGAACACAAAAGGCATGAATTATCATCATTAATAAAACAATAGGATTAGCATAAAAAAATTTATAGTCAACATGGTAATCAGAATTTCTAGATACCAAGCCACGGAAAGTGATTACGTACTGAAATAACAGAGTGACGTGGAGACTTACACACTTGTTGTACACACCACTGATGGGGCGCGACTGATAGTTTCTCTCGATCTAACAACAATTTACGCAGATGTTAAAGTACAGCATTTATGAATGAATTAGTGCGCACCAGGGGAATCAGAGCTAAACGACGGACGCGAAGTTATCTCGTTGTAACTTGTCAACTAAAGCTTAGTTTTGCGTAGTAATAGCGTCAAATAAGCAAGGAACTATCTGGGTTATTGTGAACCTATGTAAATTAGTACTAGTGTTTTCAGAAAATGATATAAAAATTTATTAACACAGGAACATGAGGTCCGGACGCACCACGGAAGTCATAATTTCCAAGGATTTTATTTATTTTTACTTATTTAAAATAAGATTATTAAAAAACTAAAAAAGGCCTCCCCTATTATCTTTGTCTAATCTACTATCATAAAAAAAATCAAAGGGCTAGGGATACTTTTTGTATGATTTTTCGAGCCGGACATGTATTTTTGAAACCCGGGAGAATCACCCTTAATTCTTATTTTTATTTTTAATTCGTGTATGTAATATGGACTAAGGTAGGAGATCAGAAATTAATGATTTTCTTCAAATTAACATAGTTCTTGCATCAGTTTTACAATGCCTGTCAAGATAAAACACTGATTTTTCCTGTACCTATAATAGCCTAAATGTATATTTTGTTAATAGCGTAGGAACATAATTTCTTCTTATTAAAATGTTTATCATTTAAAAATTCGTTGTTAGTATGTGTGTAAGTAAGTATATAAAATTACATCGCATCCAGCATCTACATCGCAACTTAATGTCACCATTGATCTAAATATTTATCAAATTATTATATTTATATTTGAATTATGCATGAGTTTATGAATTATTCGTAATTGATAATAAAGAATATTTCACATTAGGATTATATTATAATCTTTCATATCTAATCAGGTAAATAAAGGAATATTTTACAAAATTATCAATGAATAAACATTTTCTTTCGCTAATCCGGTCAGAAAACATGATAATAATCTGTAGGGCACTTAATGATAAAAGATATTGATATAATATTGACAATAGCTATGGATGTGTCATAAAGATAAGTAAGTCTAGAATATTCCAGATTAGGTAGAGTCTAGTTTAGGTTAGGTTTGGTTAGGTTAGTATTTATTGTATACTAGCGACCCGCCTCGGCTGCGCACGGTTTTATTATACGAATGAACCTTCCTCTTGAATCACTCTATCTATTAAAAAAAACCGCCTCAAAATCCGTTGCGTAGTTTTAAAGATTTAAGCATACTTACATAGGGACAGAGAAAGCGACTTTGTTTTATACTATGTGGTGATAGGAAAGTGTAAGGTATCTCAGACGTTTGAATGTGGAAAGATATGGGGAGAAAGATTCATATCAAATCCACCTTACTAATACAATAAACGCGAAAGTTTGTATGTTGTATAAAACTACTCAACGGATCAGGCTGAAATTTTGAATAGGTACACGTAGTTGTACGCCTGAAATAAAAATGACAAAACCACGGTGCAGATGCTCAGGTTAAAAAAAAACATTTTTGTGTTTTTGTGAACTCGATTCGATATAAATTACTAATTAATAATGTTGGTTTAAGTATCTAGTTAATTGAATTTTTTGTATCTTTATGTAACACGCTATACTTACTGATAACAATACATTGTGTCATATTTAACGAGTTAGGGTACATATTAGGTAACTCGTCCAAAGACGAGTTGTCCTCTTCAGTTTTGGATAAGGGTACAACTGGTCCGAATCTAAAATCAGCAGTTTTGGGACTTGGACGAGTTGTACGGTTGTACCCCACCCAATCTAAAACTGAAGAGGACAAGTCGTCCAAGGACGAGTTTTCATTCGGACGAGATGTACCTACCCTTACCCATTTTAACGTAATACCCGTGGTAATACCACCTTGTTACCGAATTTACTTTTATGTACTTATAGTTTTTTACTTAACTTTACATAGGGTGATCAAATGCAATGCAGCGTCAAAGTGTCCTAATAAAGTAGCAATAGGTATCTTTTAAATTTTATGTTTTATTATTTCCGTTTGCTACTACGTTATCAAAATCACGGTCTACACACAACAGTGTGGATCCGTGACCCGATCGCAAGCGCAGACTGTTATTGTATCTGTTGACATGACTATCTGTGAGGTATTTGCGTAAACGCCTTATCTGTCACCAATAACCAGTCTTACAGACACCTGTCGTCTTTGCACTCACAATCAAAGACAGGTCTAGCATTCTGGTCGGTGTTATCAGCGAGATAGGTGACGACGGGGCTTGGAAATTGGTTTGTCGTCAGTCGGTGATGGATCGTCGCCGGCTGCACACCTCTGAGGAGAGGTTTTTGAGTTTTGACGGAAATTATGATTTTTAGGATTGAAAACTTTGGTGTTTCTTTACAAAAATCGCTTTGATTTGATGAATTTGTTTCATGATGAATGTCTTTCAATGAAAGCTACATAAATATCAAAAATCATATAAATATTATCAAGTAACATATTAACTAGTATTAAGTACAATCAAGGAACTGAGGAGTAAGTATCACAATATTTTATTAATAAAATTTTATTGGCCCTAAATTAAATATGTGTATACAAACATGGCGCTCATTGGGAGAGGCCTATGTCCAGCAGTGGACTAATATAGGATAATGATGATGATGATACAAATACCTTTTTATTTTTATAATTTACACGATTTTTGTGGTATAAGTAGTTGGTTTAACTTTATTGTTTGATACTCACCACTTTTACTATGATGAAATATTAAGTAGTATACATATACCTATTACTACCAAAGGCTACCTAACCTACTAGGTAAGTAAAACTCCAACGTCACTTATTTATTTTTATAGGAATATGATTTCGCATCGTCAGCATAAAATGTTGGGAAGGCGAAAGCGAAAACTCAAATTATTGTTTAACAAGAAAACTACAAACTAATTAAAAACGAATAGGTACTTACAACCTACAAATTGAAACGTAAGTACATAAGTTATTTCAGTGACAAAAGGCTCAGTAAAAACATATATCACATTTATTAGCATATAATGTAGAGAAAATACTTCACCAAAAGTGTTCTCATAGAGCAGCAAAGAGCAAAGAGTTTTTCTCGTCGTTTCATAATTACCTACAATTATTGCCTCTATAACCAAAACAACTCAGTAACCGGGCAAAACATATCAAACTAACAAATGAAACCTCTTTACATCATCTATGCCTACCTTTTTAATTAAAATTATCTTTACTCTAATTAACGTAAGTAGGTACCATCAACTTGGTTTGATAATGGAAAAACTCTACTTTATAAAGTAGTGATAAGTTGCCACGACGTAAATAAGTGGGAAAACATTGAAATATACCTACGTATGTGACCGGCTTTATCTGAGCAAAACAAAGCCACGCGGTGAGCGCGTGTACATCGCACTCGAGTTTAAAAATAGAACGCAGCGCACCAAGATACCAGTCTAGCCAGTATAGTACGACCTCCATCGACTCAACTCCTCAGAGTTTAGAGTCGTTTTTGTGTTTGAAATTAGAATCTTTTTAGCGCCATCATGCGTGATCTTTGCCTCCGTTGAAGGACCACGCCCTGATGATGTTCGGAGTAAGGAGCGCCTCACGTTCCAAATTTAAAATTCTTGGCACTTGAGTTGATTTGTTTTGTTTTGATTTGTAGACTTTGCATCAATTACATTTTACCAATAATTCGTGTTATAATATTATCAAATGGAAACATTCATCCATTAACAGGACATTTATTTATCTTTCAGTATTATTTGTCATACAAGCTAGGATGACATGTCCAACCAAGATATGTTACCATAATATGTACGTACATGTAGTCAACACAATGGAATTAGATACTTAGGTACCATTATTTATTGTGTTTTATTGAAACGCAAATAAAAACAACATTGACTGTCTCCTTCATTGTAATTTGTATTAACATCTTGCCTACCTTTTTCTCGATTACCTTTTTTGCTATTCATATTTACAGTGATTCCAAGTATCACCGTCGGATAACTATTTTCCTTATAACAACCAAATAGGTACCTATCAACATTTTGAAATACGAATAACAGATAGCCTACGTAGGTAATTTACTTTTAAAACGCGTTCATAATTTTTCATTACTCATACTCGGAAAGTAGGTCTAAACATGCCTGAAGAGCGGGTTGAAAGTGATACTTTCCGCCCTAGGGAGAATCGTTTTCAACTGACAGCTCGTTACTATTGAACCATGATTGTGGCCGAATAAATGCTGAAGCTAAAAAAAAAAATCGCCTTAGCGACAATTCACTGAATTAAAAAAATACGAAAGACAAGGCACTATGGCTTTATGGCTTTCGTCTGTCCTAGGTGGACTAATAAATAAAAAAATAATAATTAGCGGCAATTTGATTAATTTGTTTTCTCATGTTTTTTATTTATATTTCCTTGTATTCGTAATGAAAAGCACAGTGTTTACCTCGGGTGAAAGAAACTTATGTAGTCCCTCGAACTATTGGCGCCCTCGTTACACTCGGGCGCCAAACCCCGTCTCGGGACTAAATAAGTTACTTTCAACCCTTGGGTAACAATGTACTATTTTAATGCAAGTTTATGGACTTCCAGAGGTTCCTACCTTATTACATTGAAAAAAAATTGCTTTTTTGCACACATTTTAGTTGTAGGTAGGTAGGTACTTTACACACCTACCGAGTACCTACCGTTTAGGTACTTCATTTTTGTAAGTAGAGTCGATCCATATTAAGATTAACTACTCTTGAAAAAGATGTACTTATATATTATACTTAAGTATTAGAAATAAATGTTATGAATTGAATAAAAAAGAGATATGAAGACAAAGACACAACGCATGAGAAATATATGCCATTGAAACATTCTCTAGATTCTTATAATTTTGGTAAAAGAGACTAAACTAAGAATTTTATCTAAACGAAAGACTAAGGTCAATCTGATGAAACTCCTAAGCCATGACAGAACTGTGGTTAGATTTAACTTTGGCTTGAGATTTCGTAAGCATTAACAACATTCTGATAAGATTTACTAGACTCTACCAATAAAGACTCTACCGGAAATAAACTCTGATAACTTTTGGTTATATTTTGACAAATAGACTATACTTACTTATCTATTGCCAACAAGACAGGATTTAAGTAGTATGAAATCCTTACTATTGCAAAATGCAAAAGTTTGTATTGATTATGGATGAATGGATGTTTGTTCCTCTTTCACGCAAAAACTACTAAACGGATCGATCTGAAATTTAGAGTAGACCTAGTTCTAGCCCTGTACTAACACCAAGGCTACTTTTAATCCCGTAAATCAATTCCCATGGGACAGAAATAGCCTTGCGACGTTTCCATAGCCACAACGCGTGCGAAGACGCGCGCAGAAACTAGTTGTATTCATTTATTTAAGTGTACCCATCTCGTCATGATACATAAAGAAACGTAAAGTATACAAAACTCTGTGAAAATGGCTCATCATAACAGCAATTCTAATTTCAAATCCGGCCACTCACTCCGACCGCGTCTTGCACAAAAACTGTTGCCACACGCAAAATGCGCGCGCGCACGGCGGCCGCGTCACGCATCCTCAGCGTGACGCGTGACGTCACGCGCCCGTCACCGCCAAACACAACCCTATGCCTTTAACATACAGATGTATCGAAATTTTCCATTTGCTCAATCGATTTTCGTTATTTTACCTGATCCTATAGACTCTACATTTTCTATAGTATAGAGTTTTTTTAATAAGGATGTTAGTAACGTCAATGGTTTTATCTCAATGTAAACATCGTGGTATCGCTCGACCGAGGGTATAAAAGCGAGAGCAACCGTCGTTCGATGCTCAGTGCGGATCGCACGGGCACACTCAAAACAACTCACAAAACACACACAAACTCTCACTCACTCAATGTATGATATAACAACATGAATAAATAAAGCCAACTGTATGACTGGTCATGATCAAACAGAGTTCATAACCAAAAATGAATCAGAATGACTCACTTTGAAAGGGATAGTCCGTGTCAAATTGATAAAGGATAAAACTGATAAGATAACGTAATAAATAAACAGGTCAATGCACTTACGGAAGTGAATATAAATAGTCAATAAACTTATAATTACTAAACTAATAATAAACAATTAATTACTACTACACGTTTTAATTACTACATACATGACTAATAGCAAACTAACTACAGTCAGATTTGATGTGAAATGTTTGTAAACTAACCATCTATACTTGACCTAACATTACCTTTCTTGCCGTGTATTATATTAATAATACGGAATTTACATTCAAATATAACGGTATCTACCGGAAACTCGATGCCAACCTCGGTAATTTAAACTTTAATTGTGTTTTATTTACTACAAATAATTATAATCAAATCGGTTTATAGGTGAAATTTAGCTAATAAAACAAATATTAAAAAACAAGCTATTACATAATATAAGAAGTAATTTTTTGCAAGATTCATGTTAAATTGGTACTTAAATGGCTTAAGTTCAAATATGACATAATGTAGTTATTCCAGTTTGGTGTGCAATATTTAGATTTCCATTAAATTAACTAATATATTAACAAACAACATAGTGAAACAAAATAAGACAATATCAATTAAAAACAAAAATTCCAAATAAGTAATATGAATCAACTGAGGTGTAAAAACAAAAAAATAAAATCACACAAAATAAATGTCAGTCATCTGACATTTGTGACTCATTCAACTGAAAGGAAGTAAAGTCGGACATAATGCTATGACGTATTTGGCCAACGTAATAAAGTAATACTGCGTTAGTCATTCGAAATTTGTTTTTTCCCTCTAATTTTGAACCCAGTCTCGTCGCATTCGATTGTCCCTGCCTCCTGCGTTCCAAATAGAGTAGTAGCAATCGGGGAAAAAACCCAATTATTCAAAGCAAATTTGTAAAAAATATCTATATAGATTTTATATAAGCGTAACTAGATATTATATGAGCATAAGCTCATGTATATGTCACCGTTAAATTGCAAATAACGTTAGATTATAATCTATCTCGCGAGATTATAAACTGTCGATAGATTGTGAACCGTAACATTTAATTACAATTTAATGCATTATTTTTCGGTAGATTATAATCTATCGAAGTGAAACCGTCAAATCACAATCTTACAATTTTCAAACTGTGTTCTATACGAAGACCTGATCCCTGATTGGTCAGCCTTACAGTAGACTGCTCTGTGTCCATAGAGTTAGGAATGAAACATAGGTGTCAGTCAAATAAAATAAATGCACTTCATGAATAATTGAGTTCTTGTTTTTATTTTTTTTATTTTTGACTTCCGATGTGGCGCGGTGGGCAAAGGTCCGCCTACGACACAGGAGGCTGCGGGTTCGATTCCCGCCTCGGAACAAATTTGTGAACGATCTCCAGAAATTAATTATATCAGTCATCTAGTACCCATAACACAAGCTCTGCTTAGCTTGGAGCTAGATGATGCTGTGTGGATTGTCCGGAATTATTTATTTATTATTAAGTAGGTACTTAATCAATAATTCTGATATCACATGGTCTCCAAATAAGAAAATCGGAAACGTAAAAATATTTTCTCCTCAAACACAACGTAAAATTGAAAAAATAATGAAAATTTCTTATAGAAAAAACTATCACAAAATTAAATCAAAATATAAAAAAAAACAAGTCGAAAATATATTAATGTTTTTGAAAACATAATTTTATTGTGTTGTAGTTACCAACTCGTCTAACAACTTTAAAACACTTTGTATTCTTTGATTTCTCCATTGTATTTTTTTACTATTTTCATTATGCCCGCTGTAATAGGTTTGTAACTCTGTGGTAAATTCATCCTGATTAAATCAGCGCGCTAGTTGCGTTCTGTTTTACAATTTCACGGTTTCACTTCGATAGATTATAATCTACCGAAAAATAAAGCGTTAAATTATAAGCAAATGTTACGGTTTACAATCAATCGACAGATTACAATCTCGCTAGATAGATTGTAATCTAACGTTATTTACAATTTAACGGTGACATATACATATAGTAAGCATATAAGTTATTTAGTACCCATTATGATGACAAGACTCTACCAATAACTACATAGTATAAAACAAAGTCGCTTTCTCTGTCCCTATGTCCCTATATCCCTATGTCCTTTGAATGCTTAAATCTTTAAAACTACGCAACGGATGTTGATGTGGTTTTTTTTATAGATAGAGTGATTCAAGAGGAAGGTTTTTACGTATAATAAAACCGTGCAAAGCCGGGGCGGGTTTCTAGTAAATAATAAACCAGAGAAAAGATTATTTGGTTTCCACAAAATATATAGTGTTAGCTATAACTTAAAATAGGCTCTGCCTAGCTTGGAGCTAGATGATGCTTTAGGAATTGTTCAGCATTATTAACCTATGTAAGCATCTAAGTATAGGCGGTTGGTTACATACAATACCCCGCTAAAACCGCGGGTGACAGCTAGTAATTAAGTACATAATTTAGTTACATTAAGTAGCTTAAATGTAGGTGAGTCAAGGTAGTCGAGAAAATAAATCTTTAGCATAAATCGCGTCAAGGCGATGCATTGAACTATACAGTTTTGCAGAAAATGGACAATCCACACAGCATTTTCTACCACCAAGGTAAGCAGACTTTGTATTATATCAATAAAGCAATAAATATGCATTTTTAGTGAAAATTGATGAAATGTGGATGTTTTATTCCAGGGCCCGAATTCCACTAAAAAATCGCTTCACCATTTAAATAGTATCGTGTCAAAATGTCAGTGTTAAACTCTTTTTTTAATCATCTTGATTTAATGGCACTATTGAGACCTTTGTTTTGAATTTAATGGAATTCGGCCCCTGGTCTAGAAATAGGTGTTGTTCAAATAAAAAATATGTTAAGTATATTAAAATTTAAAAAATTTAAACCCGATGTTATTGTTAGTTTTGGCGTACAAAACGATCAATTCTTATTCTGAGAAAAAAATGCAAATGCAATGTCATAATATTAAACCAAGTAATAATATCAAACCACTCGGGTTATAAGTAGGGAATGCAATCTCGTCTCGCCGAGATCCCGATCTCGCGAGATCCCGGTTATATTTTACGAGATTGTATCTCGTCAAATTTCGTACGAGATCTCGCGAGATAACGAGACATGTATTTTAATAAAAAAAGATAGGAATTTGTACGAAGCTGGTGAAGTAAGAGGGGAACTTTTAAACTTCGTACATAACTGCCTCTGAACTGTGGTTCCCACAAGTGTTGAGGCAGAAAGAGCTTTTTCAGCAGCAGGGTATTTGGCATGCAAAATCAGAAGTCGTCTGTCAGATGATACTCTCGACATGATGTGTTGATTGTCAGATAAACTAACTTGCCTTTCCGTACCTTGATAACTTCATCTGACTTCTACTTTAAACTTCTTTTATTTGATTAATACCATCTCACAACATTTATTTAAGAACTTGTGAAGTAAAGTTTTTGTTTTGTTGTTTTTATTTACCATAAGTAATGGTCCTATTACTCTTTATTATTGAAACGAATTGAATAAATTAATAATTTACAAAAGACTAAATATAGATAATTATTGTTTTGTTGCCAATTTTGTAAGAATTTGAACTGATTAGCTACAGTAGGTATAATATTTATAGACATAAACAAATGTTATTAGAGTTAGAGACAAAATAATAAGTACCTACTCTGTTGATTTTTAAAATAAAACTTACATTATTTTTATAACTAAGCAACGCAGTTTCTATTTAATTACATATCATGTCAATTAAAAGTTCTTAAAACAAGCATTTGATATGTTTTAAATGAGATTCTCCCAATCTCGCGAGATCCCGTAATTTGCGAGATCTCGCGAGACTGGGTTTTGAGTCTCGCGAGATCTCGCTAGACGGAAATCTCGTACGAGATTGCATTCCCTAGTTATAAGTAAAACTTGTGTAAAGAATTTTTTAATTTCCTATTGTGTATTGTTCTATTATTGTTCTGGAATTTCAATTGTGTCCTATTGCGAGTAAACAAAACAATTTTCGTTATAAATTGAAATAGCTCGTAAAATATTGACATCCCTATCAACTATACTTATTCAGTCCATGGAAAATAACAGACTCCTTTTCGTTGTTAGTTTATAAATGCAATACTTAGCTTGGACATAATTTTTTTATGTTGGCGGAACTAGCTCTGGGTAAATATGTGTTTACAATAATTACGAGTTTTAAAAAAGTATAAACCGACTTTTAATTCTTTTGAGCAAAAAAGTCATCGTGTTTTAAGTATTTAAGTAAGCGTTATTATGGATAATTCAAAACTACTTGTAGGTATCAGAAATGAGAAGTCAGTAACTTTATATATTTAGTCTTTAAATAAAAACAAGCTTAGCAAGCTGAAGTGGCAGTGGGCCGGCCATATTTCGCGAAGAACCGACCACCGTTGGGTAAACGTGTTCTTGAGTGGAGACCGCGACTTGTCAAACGTAGTGTAGGACGCCCTCCAGCTAGGTGGGATGACGATCTGCGAAAGACTGCTGGCAGATGCTGGATGCGTCAAGCTGAAGACAGGGCGCTATGGCGCTCATTAGGGGAGGCCTATGTCCAGCAGTGGATTAATGAAGGCTGATGATGATGATGAAATAAAAACACTTGGACAAGTAAATTTTTTTACTAAACAGAATCTCATAAAGAAGCACAAAATAAACATTATTTTTTTTTACTAAAAATTATCTTATAAAGAAGCACAATTCAAATAAAAAAGAAACATTTCAGCCGTCTTTCCTAGAAAAAAAAACTGAGATAATACTTACAAAAAAATTACAGTCTCATTGAAAACTTTTTCTTTCTACGAATTCGGTGGAAAATACAGTTATACCTTGTAAACTTTTAAAAAGATTCAGCGTAAATATGATAGTGGTAATGTAGAGCTAATTATAATATTTTCCTTTGTTTGTGCAATATTTGCTGGAATATTCTCCGACGTAAGTCGCAACTTATTTTCAAGGTCTTTAGTATTACATTTGTTTGGCACCTGCAACAGCTGACCTGTGCAACAACGTAGAGCAAAGTTTTATATTATTGATAGCTTTAGTTAGCGTATTGATTCTAAATTTACTCAAAAAATAATAATACATACGTATCAGTTTTAGTCATACTCTACTATTGAAAAAATTCTAAAAGGAGCAACATTCGGATTTTTTTACATAAAGCTAAGTTTACAAGATCTTGTAAATGAATGCGACCTTGAATAGACATAGAGGTAAAATATAATTAACTAGCAGTGCTTCACGGTTTCACCCGCGTAAACCCCCTTTCTGTGGGAATTCCGGGATAAAATATAGCTTATGTGTTATTCCAGGCTATAATCTATCTCTGTGCCAAATTTCATCCATATCCGTTCAGTTGTTTTTGCGTGAAAGAGTAACATCCATCCATCTAAGTAATTATACTAACAAACTTTCGCGTTTATAAAAATAGTAGGGTAACTCAGCCTCACCTCTCCGATTGTAGGTATCCGAAAAATATCCCGAAAAATATGTATGATTCTGGGACCGAATTCGACTTAATAAATCGCTTCACCATTACAATAGTATCGTGTAAATATTAGTGTTAAACTCCTTTAGGCATCTACTAGAACAAACTTTTTGAGGTTCATTCATAGCTGTGACGATTATGTTGATACCTACCAATTTGAAAGTTTTCGTATGAAAGTCTCTTCAATCGCAAAAAAAGTAGAATCCCCAAATGTACAACTAAAGGTCATTTTATCCATCTTGATAGTAGGTATGGCGCTATTGAGACCTTTATTTTGAAATTAGTGGAATTCGGCCTCAGAAAAGGCACACCTTCGCCAACCGCGCAACATCAGTCGTCGTCGTATGAAACGTGCTCAGAACAAAGTAGTCAACAGAATACAGCATAGGTTCTACCAGCAGTGGATGAGCGGGCGCGGCGATGACGTCACATGCGTGCACGCAGGCGACGCGTGGCTCGCACGCCCACCATCGTGCTACGATGTCATGCGGTGTTTCGATGAGAACTGAGTGGTTTGAGAACTTTGTAGTAGGTTGATGATGTTTGAGTTTATTATACTAGTAGGTAAGTAATAAGAATAGATTCGCTTTGTCCATTATGCTAAACAAGGTAAAACCTAGTAGTTTCTTAGGGTCTATGCTTTTACAATACCTAACTATTATGATAATTATAAAATAAGATTTGATTAGCACCTAGTTTTTGAATTATAATTAATGTGTGAAATTGTGTGAAATGTGACAAATTATTAAAAAAATTAAAGGAGATCTCACGTCAAGATTCATGAATTCATGATTCTTTATTGCTACATGCTGTGGTCATGAATATCAGTTAACATTCAACGAGGTTTCTCACACAATCCGGACTTTCCAGGTCTTTCATTTTTGGAAAATAATTCCCAAATCTAGGAACTATTCACTCGCGCCGGAGTTTCCATTTATTTGATTTTTGGAACTAGCATTCGCAAATCTGGGAACTTACTTGTTTACTCTTGCCAGAGTTTCCATTTCTTATGTTTTTGGAACTATTATTCTCAAAACTGATGACTCTTTCCTCTTTCCGTTCTTACATCGGAGAACATCACAGAATCATTTCTTAAATTTTTGGAACTGGTTCCTTAAATCTGGGAAGTGTTTACTCCCGCGACCCCGACAGTAGGTCATCATCACACTTTCTCCCCATCCTTGGCACTTTGCCACTGGTCTTGCTCGCTGGCACAAAGTATAAGCCCTGATGATGTACTGGTTGAACTGACGGGAAAACAAGCGTGGTTCTTATGAGTTCGCAAAATACAATGGATTGTGAAACTTATTCCAAAGGGGAACAACGAGATTTTGTAACGATGTTTCCTTGCGCCGGAGTTTTCGTTTCTTCAAAAACTATCAGTAAATCGATTCAAACAATTTTCATCATATTCTTTGAAAAAGGCTTTAAATATCTGATTATTGAGAAGATAAGAAAAGCTTGGGAATAATTTTGCTCTAACTTGAAAACTAACAAGCTAACAAGGTAAAAGATTTCAAGGTAAAAGATTTCTTGTTTGCTTCCTTACTCTATCTTAAAAAGAGTGAACAAAAATCAAAGTGATCCCTTTAGTTCCTAGTTTTAACTAAGTATTTATTTTATGATGTGTCCAAGAGTCCTGTATGGTTTAAAGGAAATTAAGCACTTTGAGTTTGAGTTTAAAGGAATAGAGTTTAAAAGTAGTCTCTAGAAGACAGAGTGCACAGAATGCTGGAAGCATTGCCACGTTGAATGGCAATGCTAATTCGTTAACTGAAATCGAAGCCGACAGCATTTCGATGAACTCTATGAGAAGTTTGGTAAGATCTTTAAAAATTGAGTGTGCCCTAGGACGCCAAGATCCAAGGGTTTTCCAGCTTTGCATTGCATGATCAGTGCTGAAGGTAAGCTAGCAATTTCTACAAGATCCAGTTTTAGCTATTGCCAGATGGACTTTGATTGCATTGCATGCCATGCGTGTCTGTCTACACTTCTAACCTATCATGGAAACTTTTGATCGCTTTAGTTTGACTGTAATTATAAACTTGAATAACAAAGATTAATAACAATAAATGAATAGAAACAAATTCTAGTATAGGATGATGATAACTAGTATTTTAATGTAGGAACGATTAGAAATTACACAATAATTTCCCGCAATAGCTACTGAACGGATTGTGATGAAATTTTAATATACGTAGTTCTGGCACTAGATAAAACTACTTTCATCCCTTATACCAGTTCCCATGGGATATAAATAACCTATAGATAGAAAAGTTTTCATAAAAAAACGCATGCTTACCCGCTTGCAGATACTAGTTTAAAATATATTTTTTTTACCATCAAACTCATCATACACAACATCTAAAATATTGCGTCGAACCTACACACTTGCTAAGAATATATTTATTTCCTCGGCAACTCCGTAGAATAATAATCAGCTTGTAAACAAACAGGTAAACAATATCCTCAGACCCACTCGCCTAGTTATCAGCCGGTTGGAGGTCACATACTCATCCTTGCTGCGAAGGTCTTACACTACCTCTACAAGAGTACTTTATGGAGTGCACGGGTGTAAACATCTCTGGTTCACGTTTGTCTATTCATCTGTATGATTCGGCTCTTTAAACCAGACAGGGCGTTATGGCGCTTGTTAGGGGAGGCCTATGTCCAGTAGTGGACTAGTATAGGTAGATGATGATGATGAAGTACTTACCTATTATCACCTAATAATTTCTGTGTTATAAGCCTATTTTCGGTTTTAGGTGAAATGAGTTTCATTATTTTTTTATTTTTGTTTTATTTTCATAATTTTAGGAAAAACTTACAGCTAGGTATTTACTAATAGGTTTTTCCGTAATACATGCAGGTATAGATTATATTACATTATTGCCCTAATTTGGTCAGACTAGCGAATTAATTGATAATCATTTGTGTTGTCAAATGTCATACGGAGCTGAGACGTGGACACTCACGGTAGGGCTCGTCCACCAGTTCAAAGTTGCTCAGCGAACTTTGGAAAGAGCTATGCTCGGAGTCTCTCTGAAGGATAGGATTAGTAATGAATACATTCGACAGAGAACCAAAGTTATCGACATAGCTCAAAGAATTAGCATGCTGAAGTGGAAGTGGAACGGCCAGATCTCGCGAAGAATCAACAACCATTGGGGTAAACAAGTTGTTGAGTGGAAACCGCGACTCGGCAAACGTTGTATAGAACGCCCTTGTGTCAGGTGGGATGACGATCTGCGAAAGACTGCTGGCAGATGCTGGATGCGGCAAGCTGAAGACAGGGCGCTATGGCGCTCATAAGGGGAGGCCTATGTCCAGCTGACATAGTCTGATTTTTCAGTCTAATAGATAGTTCTATTATATTGAAAAGCAGGACAGATTTAGATCTGTATTAGTTTCAGGCAAATCAGGCCCCTTTATATAAGTATTCGAAAAATAAAAAGTAAGGGACGTTTCAATACTGAGCTCTTAGAATAATTAGACTGAGCTAAACTGCGAATCTCAAACATAAATAACCCATTTTCCCCCATTTCTAGGACTTTTTTGAAAAATATATTTTAATATTTTAAGTAAGTAGTCTCTCGTTTAAACAAAAAAACTTCAAACTCCCTTCGGGATGAAATCCAAAAATCCCTTCTTATGGTGTCTATCCAAATTCAAAAAAATCGCTTTTTCAGAAATCACAAATCAATAACTCTTTTTTTAGGCTTCCGAAATAAGCAAGCCATAAGCTTAGACCGATCAAATTCATTTATTATTCCTTCGCATATTAAACTAACTACAGTAATTTTAACTATAATCTTACACTACGCAGTTAATCTGATATAAACTCGCAGAGCATCCGCGCTCAGTTATTTCTGAGCGGTTTGTTTTTGATTCGGTGCAAAGTTCACTCATACAGATGCTGATCGCGATCACGGTTATTTATAAACGGAGGGTTAGGTTTGTGGACGTTGGTTATATTTTGAACTCGCGGTGTTTATCACTAAATTGCTTACTGTGTATTTGAGTAAAGTTGCCAGCATATTCTCAGTTTCGTATCAGCATATTGACTTTAATATAGAAATGGAAAATAGAAATAGAAAAATCATTTATTGCCATCATCATTCATTTTTGTTAATTTTTTTTTTTTTAAATTATTATTTATTTATTTATTTATATCTTATATTCTCTACTAGCGACCCACCCCGGCTTCACACGGTTTTATTATACGTACCTATGAACCTTCTTCTTGAATCACTCTGTCTTGTAAAAAAAACCGCATTAAAATCCGTTGCGTAGTTTTAAAGATTTAAGCGTACATAGGGACAGAGAAAGCGACTTTGTTTTATACTATGTACTGTAGTGACTAGCGACCCGCCCCGGCTTCGCACGCTTTTATTATACGTATAAACCTTCCTCTTGAATCACTCTATCTATTAAAAATAACTGCATCAAAATCCGTTGCGTAGTTTTAAAGATTTAAGCATACATAGGGACAGAGAAAGCGACTTTGTTTTATACTATGTAGAGTGATGCTATAAGGCAATGCTGATTCTGATGTGCTGACCCAGATACTCACTGTTTAAAATTTAACCTCTAGAAATAATGTAGAGTCATAAGGTTTGGAAACCTTAGTCGATATAAAACATATCTAAACGTTTTGCCAACTTGAAAACAAACAAGTTGTCGTATTTAAAGAAACTATAAACAGACTGCAATTCCACTTGCACTGTTTACGCCCGTTACCATGGCAACGACAATACCAATAAGTAGTTTTTGATCATAGAGGTAAGATTTTATCTCTATGGTTTTTGACCAAATGCTTAGAAATCGAAACTCTATTGAGTCCAAATGAGTTTTGATATTCGACCTCTTTTATGAGTTTTGTCAATGAGACAGCGAGGTTTTGAAGTAACTAAGCAAAAATTTCCTAATTGAATACAAATTTTTGATTACAGTTTATTTTTTACAAACCATTCGACATATTTCGACAAAATTTAAATGGGACTTTTTGGGAAAACCTTGTGGACCTTTGAAAGAAAAATAATCTTCCAAATCGGTACAGACGTTTTTAGAAATCGGTGAACATCCACAAAAAAAGATTCCGACGAAAATATACCTGATACCTCTACCTTCTTTTCCTTTTTTCTTTAAGTCGGTTAAAAGTATAATAGTTTAATTGCTTATGGATTCATGTTAATACTTCGATCAGCGAGTTGTTTTATATTGTAGTTATAGGTAAAGTAGTTCATAAAATAGTTGACAATACGTATTCCATAACACGTGACCACAAACAAGCTCTAGGAATTCACCGATGGTGACATACACATAGCTGTGGACACGTGAACAATTGCAAAACAATTGCAATATAGCTTATTTTAATGCAATTATAATATACAATGACGTATAAGATTAAATAGGTGTGGTTCTAGTATTGCTTGTAGTTTCATAACATTATTCATCATCGTAATCATCAGCCAATATCAGTCCACTGCTGGACATAGGCCTCCCTCAATAAGCGCCATAGCGCCCTGTCTTCAGCTTGCCGCATCCAGCATCTGACATCAGTATTTCGCAGATCGTCATCCCACCTGGTCGGAGGACATCCTACACTACGTTTGCCGAGTCACGGCCGCCGCCACTAAAGAACACGTTTCCTCTATGGTTGTCGGTTTTTCGCGAGATATGGCCCACGCCGCTTCAGATTGCTAATTCTTTGAGCTATGTCGATAACTTTGGTTCTCTGTCGAATGTACTCATTACAAATCCTATCCTTTAGAGAAACTCCTCACAGAGCTCTTTCGTTAATGGGGACAAACACCTCAAAAATTTCCCACTGGCCCCCGGTTGGATTCAACAGTCCCCATTGTGGGTGATATATGGGACCGTTTTAGTTAGGTACGCTAGATACGATACCTACCTTCATATTGTCAGTGGTAGGCAGGTAGGTTGAGTAGGTACTTGCTTTGTCTGATTACTAAATAGGTAGAGCAGTCATTAGTAACTTAGTTGTCAGATTAGTTCATAATCGTTAGTTCAGTCACGTCCGCAAGCCATCAGAAGTTATGAATAAGTGGGTACCTACCTACTAAGCAATGCGACGCAAAACAAAGGTGCATGGTTTAGGTAGGGTACATCTCGTCCGAATGAAAATTCGAACTTGGATTTTTTCTCTTGGCTTAAATTTTTGTCCACTTGTGGAAGAAGCGAAAAATTATGTAGATGGGTGGGATAGTTATATTTAAATATCATAGAACCCGTAAAAAATAGGTAATTTATAATAATCCATCAGAAATCCTAAAAAGTAACGACGATCTTCTCTCGGACGAGTTGTTCTCTTCACTTTTGCTTTTAGATTGGGTTACAACTCGTCCGAGCCCAAATATGCTGATTTTAGATTCGGATTAGAGTTGTACCCTAATCCAAAAGCGAAGTGGATAACTTGTCCGAGAGAAGATCTTCGTTACTTTTCAGGATTCCTTATGGATTATTTTAAATTATACAACCATATTTACGGGTTCTATGAGTTTTACTTACTTATACATATCCTGTCTATCTATACAGTACTTTTTGCTTCTTATACTAGTGGATAAAAGATTTTAAGCGAAGAGAAAATCAATTAACACCGTATGTCTTATAATATTTTGATCATTATTTATAGCTTAGAATTTGATATGTCTAATTCCTTAACCTGTAATCCTAAAGGAATAAAGTTATTGATTTCTGACATCTACAGGGTGTCAAAAGAGGGATTTCTATTTAAAAATGAAGATATCAATCATACAATGAATCTGAACATATTTAAGAAAAAAATAGATAGAGTCGTCGGCGTACGTAACTTACCTACTTGCACTACAGTGTCCATTGCTAGCTAGCTATCACAACAATTTAAAATCATGGACTAATCATTGAGTAATGTTCTATTCAAATCTAATTATTCATAATAATATTTATAGGTTTATTTACCGCAAGATCCAAGGATGACAATAATTGGTATTGGCAGCATCTGTTCTTCTTGGCTCGCACCACGCTTGATTGTGAGAAATTCGGTGACACAAATAGTACAGTTTTATTGATTTCATGATTTTTAGATCAAAAACAACACTGGTACCTCGAGGTTTATGAACAAAATTAGTAGATTTCTGTCTGGCTTCGCATTCGTTGTTTCTATAGAAACGTTTCAAGACTACTTCTATCCTTGGGTACCGATTTGAAAAGTCTGTGTCTTACTGCAGGGCTAGAACTACGTCTATTAGAAATTTCAGCCCGATCTGCTTAGTAGTTTTGGCGTGAAGTCTTATTAATGAAAATTAAATAATAGAAAGACTTATTAGACTAGCTAGATACTAAGACTAAAATTTACACATAAAAAAATGAATAATACAATAAACTACTGGACTCACGAATTTAAAAAAGAGAAAAGCAAAATTTTTAGGAACAATTAAAACTCAAATAATATAAAAAGCGCTATACACAATGGATGTGTATTTGAATGGAAAACAAGAAAAACTACGCAAGAGTAAAATGAAGATTAACACAAAAAAATATAAATGAATTGAAATATTTTTTAAATTCGGTTAATAATAAACAAATTAGAGTTCGAAATAGACTGTAGTGTATAATGCTAGCGGTACCTACCTACCTAATCTTAGGAAACCAGAAATCGTGAAACTTTAACAAGATTGAAAATAGCCCTCAAAACACCTAGCAACCAAAGCAAGTAGCAACAGATATCAGAAACCACGATTTTTATAGATTTGATAGGCGAAAACTGTCTACCGTTTAAAATTGTCTAGTGATGAAAATATTAAATTCGATTCGATTAGCTAGTAACCAAGGCTATATTTATGTTATTATTGAAGAGTTCTATACAAATTATGAATGACTTTTGTCTTACTAAACCAAAATACACCAACCAGAAAAACACAAAGCCAGAATTACCAAAAATCCGTGTGCCTCTCTTCAAACACACCCACTTTTAAAAACTCTGATTGAACCTGCTCAAATTTTTAATCGGAAATTATTTTCGTAGGTTACTAAGAAAAACTAGATCTAGACAGCAAATTCCTTCTCAACTTTATTCCCTTTAATCCTTTACCTGCGTAATGCGTTATCTAGAAAGTGATTTTCAGTGTGTTTTTCTGACGTCACGCGTGTCGGCATCGTGATACAAACGTGGTGGAGGAATGCCACACCCATGCGCGTCTGCGATGTTCCTTCTACGTGTTTTGTTGCATCTGTTGCCAACTTTATGTATCAGAATGTATTGCGTAATTTTTGTCAAATTTTCGTAAAAGTTGAACTTTTAACGGTTTTGTTTGGGTATTATTTTGAATGAAAACATTTAAGTAGAGTTTAAGGTGATAGGAATTTCGATTATTAGAAAATTGGGCGTGTTTTCTTCATTTTTAGCACAGATTTTACAGGAGAAAAACTCTCAAATATGGAGTTACAGCATTTTGTTCGATCTATCTAAGTTGTCCAACAAATTCCGGATCGCAGATCAATCAATTATCAGTTCCTAGAGGAGCTTTTTGTAGCTCTGGCGAAGGATTGACAGTTGCTATGAAAATGTAGGCGTTACAAACCATCTTAGAACGTTCGAGAGGCCAAAGGTCAGTCAATTTGGAACCTTCCACAAACCTTGATGCTACTGCACTGCTCTTCCGGGGCTGATGCAATCATCTGAGCTGTTATTTAACTTTAAATTCTTTTGCAATTATTAGCTGATTTAAAAAATGCTTTTAAGTTGCCGGAAATAACAGATTTCTACATAGGGACAAGCTTACTAAATGAGGTTGTATATAGAGATCTGGCGAAGTCTTTTTGCATTTGATGTCAAATGTCGACATTGAACATCATGTTTCCATCTGCTGATTCATTTCGTTGTCTCGAGAACTGGTGAATATCAAATCTCCTTTTTATTTTGAAACAATTAGAGTCTAATATTCTAGTTCGCCAGTATCAGCTTGATAAGGCTGTGATGTCACCAGTTATCAGCGGCTCTCGCTTGAGGAGCGGCGGAGCGCCCAGTCGGGTCTCGGAGCCCGCCGTTGGGTTCCCTGTACCTCAACTAGACGTAAAGTAGAGATACATTGAGATATACTTGGTCCAACTGATCGTTCAAGTGGAACGCCTTTAAAGGAAGCAGTGTCTCAGGAAGTGTGAAGTGTAGTGTCGGATCGCAGTGAAAACAACAGTATAGTATAAAAATCTTTTAATTCCAGCTTTATCAGCTCATAACATAATGCCTTAACATAGAGACTTAAGTAGTCAGAACAGTCTTTGAAACTAAAACTAGGTAACGATCATGAGATCTAGATCACAGTCTGTGGTTCACTGCGGAGCAACCACCATGGAGGGGGAGGGGAGGAGGCGGTGGACCGAGGGGGGAGGGACGCGCTCCTTGGCGTGTCTCTTGACGTGCTTTGCGAGGTGGTCGGAGCGCATGAAGCGTCGGTTGCAGACTCTGCAGCCGAACTTCTTCTCGCCGGTGTGTGTGCGCTTGTGGCGGGAGAGCTCGTCGGAGCGCGAGAAGCGGCGCTCGCAGCCCGACCACGCGCAGCGGAAGGGCCGCTCCCCCGTGTGGGTCCGCGCGTGCGCCTTCAGGTGAGACGACTTGAAGTAGTTCTTCCCGCAGCCGGGGTGCGAGCACTCGTAGAGACGTCTCCGGGCCGGAGGCGCGGGGGAGACGAGCCACAGCGCCGGCAGCAGCGTGCCCGGGACCAGCACGGCGGGCGCGGGCCGGGGCGCCAGCGGCACCCAGCCCGGTGCCGGCGCCGGCACGCGGGGCTCCTCGCGCGGCGCGGGGTGCGGGGAGGGCACGCGCTGCTCCACGGGGCTCGCGGGCGGCACCGGCGGAGGACTCTGAGCCTTCGACGCTATGTACTGGGAGTAGCTGTGGCCGCGGTTCATTTTAAACTTGAGGGTTTTGAGTATGTTCATGTTGGGGGGTGGAGGGAGCGGCTCGGGGCTGCAGGTGCCGTCCTTGTGGGCGCGCATGATGACGGAGGGGCGCGGCTCGGGCGGCGGCGTGGCCAGCAGCCGCTTGCCCCCCTCCTCCTCGCCCTCGGAGTCCGAGGGCTGCGGCGTCACCAGCCCCGCCAGCCCCGCCAGCCCCGCCAGCGGCGACGCCTCGCGGTGACGCTTCAGCGCAGCCTTCTTGAGAGGCAGCTCCACCTGAGGACAAAGACACCGCTATGTAAGTGAACGGTCGCTCGCCCGTGCACGCGCCCGCTGCGTGATCGCGTATAGCGCGCTCGCTGGACGCACTTTCGATTGCACTCAATTATATGCTGCTATTTTGTTATGGGAAAAGTGTGAGTATAAGTAATATTTTTTTTCAGGTGAGTTAAGTTGTTTGAAAACTTTCGGAAACTCACTTTATTTTCCATCAACGGAGGAGTCGACGGCGGGGACAGGGGTCCGCAAACTTCTAACAGATCGGACATGGTAACAGAGTTTATATCATTCAACGCAAAAAAAAACTTTCTTTTAATTCACAAAACTTGTGTGTTAGCTCTGCGCTTGTGCTCGTGAGAGCCGTGCGGTTCCGCGAGCGGGCAGCAGACGAATAAACCGCTCCGCGAGTTGGCGCGGAAAGACGCGGCGGCGCGGGGCGCGGGCGGCCAATGGGAGCGGACGGCGCGGCCGCGCGGACCAATGGGCGCGCGGGCGATCACGCACGGCGCGCGTGCGGGCGCGTGGTGTTCACGTGCGCGGCGAGTGACGGCGCGAGGTCGCGGCGTGACGTCAGCGGCGCGCCCCCGCCTGACGTCGCAAGGTCGCGCTGCAGCGTCGCATCGCCGCACGGAGCGACACCGTCTGCACTGCCTTCTCTATTTTGACAGTTTTGGGGTCGTCGCCCTTGACGGCTGGACAGCGGCTCTAGCACGAGCGATGTAGGTCGCGAGCGCATTGCCAACCGACAACAAACACTACCGTACTATCACCTATTGTCACAAATATCGACACAATAAAAGACATAATAGGTATTTGCAATAGGTGCATAATAGGTATTTGCAATAATAGGTAATTTGAAATAGGGTTTAGGTAGGTACAAATTACAATGCATTAGTTAAATTCCAACTTGGAATATGAATACAATAAACCAAAACAAACTTTAGCTTGTAAGTTTACTTTGATATAGGGAAAACATGAGTTAAGGTAGAGTTCCCAACGGTTGTGCAGCAGTTTATGAAAAGATGTATCAGTCATAAAGAAACAATACAACGTTGTTCTAAATTTAAATCGTTGATGTGTAAATTGCGCGCATTTTCACAATAACAGAAAAGAGAAGGAACTTTATTATTGTGTCTGTGTGCGTAAAGTGTATTGTGAAAGTCTAGACACAGTTTATAACAGAGTAGCCACACCACGCGGTGTCTGCATGGTCGTGTATGGTCCAAGCTATAAACGTTGAGCTTTTTTATTTATTTAATAGCTAGGCTAGGCTATAGTATTTTATGTATGATTATCCTACAAATATGTTTTGGTAGTATGATCTATCTGTTCTTGTGTCTACTTATATTTATCTGTAATATGGAATGTACCTTTCTGAAATAAACGTATATTGTTTTAGCTTCTTTGTTTTATTTGTACTTAAATTATATATTTTGTACAATTTTGAAAATTGTAGGTCTTAGGAATTGAACGTTATAATTATGTACTGAAATACTATAATAGCAAATGACGTACAGGAAAAGTAGACAACTTAAAACAAAATAAAAAAGAACACACAACACGAAACAAAGTAATATCTCACCTTGGGTAAATATTTCGTAACAATAACAAGTAACAATAACAAAATTACTAAGACAGCATTGACAGCTACATAGGTAGGTATTACAGTTGTAACAAACTCCTAAAAATCTAAGCCTACACAATTGATTTTTTTTTTGTCCGTTTTTAATTTAACTTATTAGTAGAAAGATTCGCTGGTTCGTATCAGGAATGCGTTAGCGTTAGTTAGAAGTAAAGTAATATACCGTCGTGAGATTCCCGCTCTCAGCTTTGCTCTTGGACCACACTATCAATGTGTGCGTTGGCACATTTGCACTGTTACGGTGTGTTTGGGAAACGCCCGCGCGCACCGGCGTAACAGCCGGATAGTTGAGGTATTTTCTAGAATCGCCAATGTAAGGTATATACTTGAATAGGTAATCGGAACTACCGAATACCTATTCATTACTATTGGTACCTAATGAACTTAGGTAATGAATACATAGTTATTCGGTATGTCCGGCTGAGGCGCGGCGAGGAGGTTGCGGGTTCGATTCCCGCAATAGTATAAACGTTTGTTAGATCTGCAAATATTTGTCTCAGGCTTCTGGGTATTTTTTATATACTACATAGCATAAAACAAAGTCGTTGTTTTATGCTATGTAGTGATATATAAAAAATACCCTATGCTTTCTCTGTCCCTATGTCACTTTGTACGCTTAAATCTTTAAAACTATACAACGGATTTTGATGCGGCTTTTTTCAATAGATAGAATGATTCAAGAGGAAGGTTTATTCGTATAATAAAACCGTGTGAAGCCGGGGTGGGTCGCTAGTAGGTAATAAAACATATCTATCTATGTAATTATTTATTGTATTAATTAATTATCTTTATTAGTCACCTAGTACCCATCAAGCTCTGCTTAGCTTGGGACTAGATGATGCTGTGTGGATAGTTCCGAATTATTTACTTGTTTACAAATCGAGGAACATTAGACTGAATGTATATCGGAACATAAATACTTTTGTAGGTGTAAATTTTTAGCATATTTTATATAGTTAGTTCTTGAAGATGCTGCAGGTGCAGTGTATAAACTAAACGATAAAATTACAATTATTATTCCCATGTAAGTAAAGCCAAGCTAACAAACAAAACAATTTTTTAAACAAACTTTCTTGACGCTTGTCGCCATCTAGTGAGTCATTTCTTAAATACAAACGTAGCACGTCTACGATTACGCTACAAGCTACGAAATCTTTCTTGCTACGAAAAGTTCTACGCGTTGCTACAGCGCGCTAGAATTAATGCGGAGTGAGCTTTAATAGATGGCGTTAGTCGAGATTTTTTTTATCCTATACTAGCAGCGCCTCGCGGTTTCACCCGCGGTTATTACCGTTCCCGTTGGAATTCCGGGATAAAATATGGGCTTTGTGTTATTCCAGACTATCTATCTCTGTGTCAAATTTCATCCATATCCGTTCAGTAGTTTTTGCGTGAAAGAGTAACAAACAACCATCCATCCACCATAATTACAAACTTCGTCGTTTAATAATATTATATAACGCCATCTGTTTTTTCTCAGCATTTATTTATGCGGGCGCTGTAGCACTGTAGACCATTCGCAGCAACAAGACTTCGTAGCGCTGCTACGAAATTTGTGTAGACGCGCTACGTACGTAGTTATGATCTGATTTACTAGATGGCGACACAAAAGTCACGTTTTGTGCACTTTATTTTTATACCATACTTATATACTTAGCACATAATAATATAATAATTAAATAAAATACTATAGTACTAGTCACGCCCACGAAGCCACTCGTGGGCGTGGCAAGCGTTGATTCTATGGAAACGCTATTTCCGCTATTTGGCTATTTCTAAACCATGAGAACTGATTTATATATGGGATGAAAAGTAGCATAAATAGGATTATATTTCGTCTATTCAAACATTTCAGGCCGATCTGTTCAGTGGTTTTTGCATATAAAAGAAAAAATAATACGTAAAAAGTTATGGAACTAAGTAGTAAGTATACACTATTAAATTAATAAGAACCCCTCTCGATCCCTCCTTTTTCATTGAAAAGATCTTCGAAATGGCTCGTGAAAATCATTCTCAGCGGCCACCTACCTACTCGACTGGGTTTGCAGGGCCTATGGCTATTGATTCCTAAGTTACATGTACAATAAAAAAATTCAACAGTAGCGCCATCTATGTAAACTGCGCAGCATTAATTGTTTCAGTAACATCGCGTAGCACTATAAACCCATCGTAGCAACAGATGTTTCGTAGAGCTGGGTGTAGTGAAATTGTAGACGTGCTACGCACTTAGTTGGCAACTGTTTCACTAGATGTCGACACAAGAGTCAACAATGTATAATTATGTTGCCTCACTTATTTTTTCAATAACACCAATAATGGTGATAATTATCACCATTATTGTTATTGAAAAAAATAAGTCTATATATTCTTTTGTTATTTCAATGTTGTTTCTTTAAGTAATGTATATATAAACGCAAAAATAGAACAACAAAAGCCTTTTTTAACATACATATGTATTAATATTTTAGTTTCTATGAAGATAGACAAACAAAAAGTAAAAGTCTTAGGTACTACAAAGTTTCAGATTTTATTTAGACCTTAGACTCCCATGCAGTTCTGACGGGCTTTGCCCTAACTCGAAAACCTAACTTAGTAAAGGTTTTTTGTTCGCTGCTTTACTTTACCTTAAAAATATTGAAGTGAACAAAAATCAAAGTAAGCACTTTATTTCCTAATTTTAGTTATATATAATTTTCGTTGCAGCTATTTTCGGACGGGTCCTAGAGCCCTGCAAGGTGCACTTTGATAATTGACTTCGATTTCTTTATCTTCAAATTTCAGCATTCAATTCTTAGCAGTTTCACAGATTTTATAATACTAGAGTTAGAGAAATTGAGTTCTTCTATTTTGCAGTGCAAAACAGCGCTTTGTTTTTTGACGACCAATGTGGCGCGGCGGGCGAAAATCCACCTTTGACGCAGGAGGTTGCGGGTTCGATTCACGTCTTGGGAAAACTGTTGATCTGTAAATGTTTGTTGTGGAGTTCTGGATGTTATCTATATTTAATAAAAAAATATATATCAGTGTAATTTATTTAAGTATATGCGTAATCAGTAGGTAACCCATAACAAAAGTGCTGCTTAGCTTGGGGCTAATCAGAATAATCAATATAATGGTAAGAATTTAACAAGTCAGTTATCATCAGTCATCATCAAACGTTATCATCAATAATAAACCAAAATAACAATGAATAAATTAAAATTAAATTACATTTAAAATAATAACATGAATTACAATTGTAAACATTCTTCGACATTGTAGAACGCCTTCTCAACAAGCCGCAATTTAAGCTTGAAGAAGAGATACTGTGTGGATCCAGCATTATTTATTTTTATAATTATGCATATGATAGGAATCCCCTAATGAGCGCCATAGGGCACTGTCTTCAGCTTGCCGCATCCAGCATCTGCCAGCAGTTTTCCGCAAGTCGTCATACCACCTGGCCGGAGGGCGTCCTATACAACGTTTGCCAAGTCGCAAAAATGTTTATAATTGGTATGAAATGAGTAAATAGTTTGAAATAAATGCATTATTATTATATGCATATCATTAGATATATAATTATTTAATTTGGCTCCATTCAAGGGTTGGCTGATGTTTATGATTTATCAGACCAAAACAAAAGAAAAAAAAATCTGTCCTAATTCTTTTTAATTTTAAAGTACTTACTACACTAAGAAAAACTTCTACGAGTTCAAGGAATTTGTCACAAAATTACTACTTCGACCGACAATTTTGAGATATTACTAACATTATTAAGTAGTATAGCGAAAATAAAAATCAAGGAATAGAAAAAAAACAACTACCAGGAAACAGTTTAAAGGTGGCTTGATTGATCCATGTCAATACCAGTCTGAAGCGTCCCCAAGACATTTCAAAGATATTGCTTACATTTGTATCCAATATCATCTTTGGACGACCGATGTGGCGCGGCGCGCGAAGGCCCACCTGCGACGCATGAGGTTGCGGGTTCGATCCTCGCCTCCGAACAATTGTGTACGATGTGCAGAAATTTGTTACGTGGGTCTGGGTGTTTTGTATAATAAAAAAAATCGATCTATGTTTTTGTGGTATTAAATAAATCAGTTATCTAATACCCATAACATATTCTTTGAGTTACTTTGGGACTAGATGGTGCTGTGTGGATTACCCAGCATTATTATGACACTTTATAATTATATTTTCAAAAAATGCATTTTATACTATCGAAAATACAAAAACATCACTCACTACATAGTATAAAACAAAGTCGCTTTCTCTGTCCCTATGTCCCTATGTCCCTTTGAACGCTTAAATCTTTAAAACTACACAACGGATTTTGATGCCGATTATTTTATAGATAGAGTGATTCAAGAGAAAGGTTTATACGTATAATAAAACCGTACGCAGCCGAGGCTGGTCGCTAGTATACAATTATTACCTAACAATGCTCTACCTAAACTAGACTCTACCTAATCTGGAATATTCTCGATTACTGAATATCTTTATGACACATCCATGGTTATTGTCAATATTCGGGTCGCTAGTTAAGTATAAAACTAATCTAAAGTAAAAAATATATCAAAACCTAGCTTTGCGGCCACCGGCCGGCTCAAGCAACCGGTGACTAGGGTTGCAGACAGAGGAACTTCCTGACGATACGCGCCGAGTCCAGGAGAATCGCTTTTTAGATGTGGCCGTTGATCCAACTTCCTAGCGAGAGTCTCTTGAGATGTTTATCGAGGCTCTTCGCTATTACGTCGCTAACCGAAACGACTATCGGGACGATGGTCGCTGAATCAACCGGGGCTAAAAAGTGAGGCGAACGTGGAACAAATCAACATCCCATCATCCTGATTATAATTTAAGGCGCAAGCAGCACCCAAAATGGCGCCACTACTCATTTTATTATATGATTCCGTTAAACATAGGAATTTCCAAATTTTACACTTACTGTTTGTTAAACCTATCATAAGCTTATATAATGCATCTGTAATAGTTTCATTTTGTCTAGTTTAGGAAGAGATAGAGAGAAAGAAGTGGGGGTGCCAATTCAGGTGCTGTTTCCGTCTTTACTATGTTACGTGTGTAGGCAGTTACTCTAGCGCGTTCACACCTGACAGGAACATCAGTAAGGGATGGTTACGCACCAGGGCCCAAATTCCACTAAGAAAACCGTTTCACCATTTAAATAGTATGGTGCCAAAATGTCAGTGTTAAACTCTTTTTGATATTCTACCAGCACAAACTTTTGAGGTTCATTCATAGCTGTGACGATTGCGTTTATGACTACCAATTTGACATTATAATTATGAGTCTCTTCAAGCGCAAAAAATTGTAGAATACCAAATGCAAAAACTTCATCTTAATCATCTTTATTGATTGGCACTATTGAGACCTTTGTTTTGACATTAGTGGAATTTGGTCCCAGGATTAGCGGACTCTCTTAAAATGGCGAAAATACACAACTCGATGCCTATCGAATTAGTCCGTGGAGAATATATATTAGAAGAAGAAATAATAGTAAGTTGAGGAGTGGGGGCTCGTGACGTCACGCCCTGGGACATTATAGAAAGACGTGACGTCACGGTATTATATATATTTATGACCGGGTATTTACTGGCTGTGGAACGGCTTGTCGTACAGGGAAAAGTTGACGGCACAAGAGCTCGTGGCTGATCCCCTATGCGCTGGACGGACCAAGTTAAAGTTGTCCTAAACAGTTCCCTACGCGAATGCACCAGGAAAGTAGCGGTGCGAGAAGAATGGCGGCGGATTGTGAAGGCTGCCACCCCTCCCTGATATGACGACCACATCCACTCTGTCAAGAGTGTAGCGACTAAGAAGATTTACTGGGAGCGTGTAAACCTATCAAAACGTCGGCAAAAAGTAGGTAAATGAACGCGATAAATACCCGTACATAAATATATATAATAATGTGTTCTGATCGCGTAAGTTTAAGAAACTTTAACTGTAATGCGCTTTATCATATATTTTTTTCTGTTTGATTGACAAAAGAAATACGTGTCGATTTTTTTTCGATACCTTTTCTAACTCTTGGACTAAATAGAATAATATTTTTCTTACATAGTCATCTTCCCTACACTCTACAGGATATTTTTTTGAGCTTGAAAAACATAATTATGCCAGGAAGCCCTACTCTACCTAATTTTATAAATGCAAAAGTCTGTAAGTATGGTTGGATGGATGTTTGTTACTGTTTCACACAAAACTACTGAATGTATATGAATGAAATTTGGCACAGATATAGATTATAGTCTGGAATAACACGTAGGCTATATGATAACCCGGAATTCCCACGGGAACGGGAATTACGCGGGTGAAACCGCAAGGCGCTGCTAGTCATAAATACATGTAAAAAATTAACAAACAAACTAAATTAATTAGATAGATAGATAGATAGATAGATAATACTTTATTTCAAAGCCTTATTTAAACATTCATTCCTTAATTAAACTAATCCTAAAGAGAGGCAATGGAATTGGCGGCGGTTAATTATGAAATTAAAAAACAAATGAATAAAAATCCGAAATAACGAGAGCACTGAAAACTAATAATTATTTTTTAAAACTATAATAAGTAAACGTCGAATTTCAAAGTTGCTCTTGGTGGTAGCCAAGATTTTTATTCTTTGTCGGAAATTACTATTTTTTAATATCATATTTTCCAAGGGGAGCAAATGCGTAGGTTCTGTCGAGACCTGTATATTTGCGCCTCTTGAGATCCTCAGCCAAATCTGCCGCCGCACCAGTCCTAGTGGATGTCGTTAGAAGATGGGAAGGTGCAAGTGTGTCGACGCATGTAGCGTCCCATACAACCTCCCAACTCCCAAGGAACATGTCGTTCTATTGGGCCTCTACCAAATTAGAACATCTTTATTAACAACGAAAATTATAAGCAAGGAATAGAAAAAATACAACTAGTATTTACATTTGAAACCATTGAGCTAACTGCAGACGGTTGCAAACAGTTTAAAGGTAGCTCAATTGATCCATGTAAATACCAGTCGGAAGCGTCCCCAAGACACTGGCTGCATTACCACGCTGTATGGCAATGCTGATGCGCTGAGCCAGATATTCACCAGCTCTCGGGTCACGCGTCGCATCGACCAGACGACGATCAGATAATTTTTGAAATTAGAAACATTTTAGCATTTGGCCTCTAAATACCAATTTAACATTTTTAACATTTATTCCGAAAAATTCTACCATCGTCATCCATCGTTTATTTTCAGCATGAGTTACTTACTGAATTCTTTTCAACCGAAAAAGGAGGAGGTTCTTTATTCATTTGTATGTGTTATACAATTTTTTTTCTAGGTAGAGCGAGTTTGATCATTCTGTTTTTATTTGAAAGCAAGTGCTTAGATTTAAATTTAAACAAGATCTTCCACAGTATTGCACAAACTGAAAATTTTAAATCTCTGTTTTATGTAACGAACATCAAAAGAATAATTTAAGCCCGATAACTCAAATAATAATGAAAATTTTCTTATTATTTCGATACGAAAATAATCTAACATAAAAACAAACTTATCGACTTAGCCCAAAGATTTAGCAATCCTATGTGGCACTGAGTTGGTCATACTAAGCGAAGAACCAACAACCACTATGGAAAACGTGTTCTTGATACCATAACTCGGCGATCGTAGTGTAGGACGCTCTGACCAGATGGAATGATGCAGATGCTGGATGCGGTTAGCTAAAGACAGGGTGGTATAGTGCTCATAAGGGGAGGCCTATGTCCAGCCGTGGACTTTTATAGGCTGATGCGAAGACGACGATAATGAGTGTCCCAATGTTGTAAGTATATGATCGGTGTCCCAATGGCTTGCAATAACTCCATTATGCAACTTTGAGACGAGCTGATTACTATCTTTTACAATACAATTTTAATTTGTTGAAGGTGATCGGTTGTTTTTTATTACATCACTAGTTTACTATCACAGTTTCATTACAATACAATATTGCATGCACTCCAAATTATATAAAAACAGGACAGGGAAAAAATTATTAAGTTTTACAAAGTTAAATTTGGCTTCGCTATTTCTATCCCATGATATCATTTATTTACTATGTATGTTTCAGGGCTAGAAATAGGTTCATCTGTGCAAAATTTCTGCCCTATCCGTATGGTAGTTTTTTAGTAAAGAAGAATAAACATTCATGCATCCACACAAACTTTCGTAAGGAAGAATAAGGATAAAAATATCTATTTATATAATAATGTACCTATGAAGTAAGTATATTAGTTATCTAGTACTCATAACACAAGCTCTGCTTAGCTTCAAGCTAAATGATATTGTGTGAATTTTCCAGCATTATTTCTCTACCTTAATAAAAACTTGTTAAAAATTAAACTTTTCAACAGCTTCTTTCTGTCGTAATAATGAGATCCATCAATACAATTAACATTAATTGCAATTAACGAACACATGAATGATTTATTGCAAACACTTCTAAGAACTGATGTGGTAATTTATAATCTCACAAAAAGCAACTGCATCAATATACATAGAGTTCCCGCGTCAACTTTCCCACGCTGCGGTGCATCAAAAAAGAAAATTCCAAGCAATTTTCCTTCTCTGGTACAGCCACAGCATCCTCGGAGGTGCGAGGGAGGGGATAATGGGCGGGGCTTACACCAGCCTCGCGAACGCACACGCCTCCGCCGCCAGTCGCGTGGTGACCGCCGCACGGGGCGCACGTCTCTTCACTACCAACTTGCGCGGTATCGTGTGTCAGTGTTGTGTCATGTTGGGAACAGGTGCAAGGAGCTAGGTCATGTCGAGAAGGAAGCAAAGCAACCCGAAACCACTAAAACGTGAGTCATCGAATGATCGGAAAGTTTTTTGATGATTTCAGGATTTTTGCTGAAACTTAAGTTAAGAAACATGTTAAGTACATGTTTCTTAACTTAGTAATTTGTTTTTATGACAAATGGTATCATAAATTTATTAATAGGTGACATCTCTTAGAACTATAGACTCTATATGATAATTATAAGTAGGTAGAGCTAATAAAAGATGTGTAAAAACTACCGGTAAGGTATATTTTAAATGCCACATATAAACAAAATTTTTACCTAGTAGGTACATAAACAACATTGTCAACAATTAACCCTCAAAGGCACCTAGTTCTAAGTCAATAAAAAAACGCTTTTTAATAACTTAGTTAAACCGTTATTGAAGGCCACGTGGGTTATCCCCTCCTTCTCTTAGACAAGGCATTCAAAACATTTCATCATGAGGTTAAGTTATAATATTTTATATATATTATATACATAATATTAAAGTAAACAATGAACGTGATAATAGTCTAGTAATTAAATCTAGAATCAATTAGAAAAATAATCAAAATAGTTACCAGTACTGCATATCTTTAGACCGCCCAGGTTCCTATTCAATCGTTGCTACATATACATAATAGGTGAGGTAACTGCAGACGGTTGCAAACAGTCTAGAGGTAGCTAAACTGATCCATATCAATACCAGTCGTCGCGTCCCCAAGACACTGGCTGCATTACCACGCTGTATGACAATGCTGATGCGCTGCGCCAGATACTCACCAGCTAGAGGGTAAGGCGTCGCATCAACCAGACGCTCTGTAAGCTTAGTAAACTAACATCAAAACCAAATTGATCAAGTAATCACTATTGTATTAATATATTATCATATTCCGGTTGAACCGCCACCATCTGTAAGTATTTAAGTTACTACAGGAAAATTAAATCCATATGAATAGATGTACAGAGGCCAGAAGGCCAGAAGTGAACAAATAAAGTTCCTACCTAGCACTAAAGTTTAAGTTAAGTTTAGTCTAAAATTACTTAGATGGGTGAGTCCGGTTGACGATCCGTGAAAGACTGCAGGCAGATGCTGGATGCGGCAGGGCACTATGACGCTCACTAGAGGAGGCGTATCTGTCCAGCAGTGGTCTAGGTTGATGTTGATGATGATGATGAAGTATAATAAGTCTATTTGTAATTAGTTTAATTAATATTTAAGACATTTTTTTTATATTCCAAAACATACATAAATGATACGCCACGCTCAGACGTCACGATAACGACTCGATTTTATCGTTTACCGGACTCAGGGTTAAACTATTTACCATGATTTTGAGTAACGACTTCGATGACTCAGAAAGTTGCGGATTCAATTATCGCGAGCTGTAAGTATTCGGAGATAGGTTAATTGAGATGTACCTACTCATTAGTGAGTATTGTAGTGCTTTAAATTTTATTGTTTTTTCGACTGAATTAAAATCGTTTTCTTTGATAAAAAGATGAAAAGAAAAGGAAAACAAATTAGGAACTAAATTACAAATTTAACATTGCAAAGATATCAATAACTTAAACTCACTAACTGACACTTACGGATTACTTGGATAAACTTACGGGTATAACTTATACACAAGAGTATAAATTATACTTAGGTACTTAAGAGTAAAAAATATTGAAGTCCTGAGAACTTATACCTACTGGACTATAAAATACAATTGTATGTTTTCTTAATGTCTGAAACGTGTTATATCTATTCTCAAAACACAACCACCTTGCTACAGTATTAGATAATTGTTACGATGTAGATAATGGTTGATGTAAAACGATATGTTTTGAAATTATTATTGGTGTAAGTATGTTATATTTCGTCATTTTAGCTTTAAAGATCTGCTTTATTAATATTTAATCTAAAACATTAGGTAATTAAGGTGTGTTTGGTAGTTTGGAAACAAAATAATCATAGATTCAATAAGAAATAGAAGATTCGGCTATAATCTGAGCATGGTTTTATACATAAACATTTTATACACAAAATTTATGTACTTAGAGATAGAACGATTGATTTAAATTATAATCTGTTTAAAAAAATACTATAATTTAATTAGTTTTTTGTTGATTGTTTATATTTTTTATTGAAATTAAGACATTAGAGTTAATTTATGAGATAAGAACAGATTTTCAGTCTTTTTTAAATTCGCGGATAGAATTTTGTTAGAATTTTGGATTACTTAATTGTTTTGAATCGTAAGTACTTTGTCTATTTTTTTAATTTAATTTTAAATTAAGATATTGAAAAGTTTTAGGATTTTTAAAATAAATTGAAAACAATTATCATACTATTAAATCGTAATTTACAATCATCATTTTTGTTTGGTAGTTTTTATTACTTGAGATGCTGCTGTAAAATTTGTCAAAAAATATATTTTCTTATGTACTTACCTTAAAAAGTAAACCATCGCCTTAATTAACCTACACGTTGTTTACGTAATTAGCTTTGTATTATATCGTATAACTATGTTTTCAATATAACTTACAATTAATTGCTAAACACAAAATAAATCAGGCTCTAATTTCTTCGTCTCAAAGATAACTTCTAAGACCTACCTGTTATCAAAATCCGTCTCAAAAATAAGTAAAACTTTAAAAATAACAAGTAATTTGTTGCTCGATCGAATCATAGTCCGAGTTCGTTAAACCGCTATCTCTTCTTAATGTGCTCTACGATTGTCTCGTTATCAGAGGCTGATAACGAACCGTTAATTATTGTGGAAACAAACCAATGATTTACTCTTCAATGTATTTTTTGTTTAAGATCAATAACAACTGACTTATAATTTGAAAATAAGGAAAACAATGAGGATCTTAATAGCTCGTTTCCACTTGGCTTCAATCAGATCCATATATTATTCGGATGTCGGAACTTCTGTTCACATTTACAGTTAAGGCGCACACAGCACCTAAAGTGGAGCCACCACTTATTTATCATATAATTGCGTTGAACAAAGGAAATTCAAAATTCACGCGTACAGTTTGTTAAACCTGCCATAAGATTTTTTTAATGCATCTGTAGTAGTTTCATTTTGTCCAATTTAGGAAGAGATACGAAAACAGAGTTTGGTGGCCACCAAAGGCAACTTAGTACTTATCTCTTCCCAAACTAAACAAAATGACTACAGTACTACTACACTACAGATGCATTAATAAATGCTTATGATATGGTTATAACATATATATATGGTAATATATATGGTTTAACAAACTGTACGGGTGAATTTCGGAAATTCCTATGTTTATTGGAATTATATGATAAAATGAGTGGGAGTTAGGTGCTGTTTATGCCTTAATTATTGGTTGTCAGCCACGGTCAAAGCTGGTGCCAATTTTTATCAGTCGACGTGAGGCGACTCTACATGATGTTCGGTGACGGACGCGTCATCTTCGGCCCGACATCCGACCAATGAGAACAGCTCTATCCTTACTCATAGGCGAGCAAGATCCGACTTGATACGCTTCTAAATTAAACCTTACGTACAAAATATATCTATGTAATGTATTTTATTAAGTACTAGCGACCCGCCCCGGCTTCGCACGTTCGCACGTAATAAGCTTCCATCTGAAGCAACTGAACTTTGTATTCGTAGATTTAAACAGTACATAAAACTAAATCTTATCAAGAAGGCATATTACTCCATAAATGATTACATCAATGACGTTAGTGCTTGGCCAGATCTCGCTCAGTTCCACATCGACAATAGTATGTAATTATTTATAAGGCAAACATGTATTAGACACATAAGTTGTACACATGCTAGTGGTTTCTATTTCGCCTCTTCCACTAGTGGACAAAAAATTGAGGCGAATTAAATTTGACTTGTCTAAGTGCTTATTTTGTAAGCCTAAAGAAATAAAGATATTGATTATTATTGTTCGTTCGTTTTCTTCTTCGTTTTATTATACGTTTAAACCTTCCTCTTGAATCACTCTATCTATAAAAAATCGGCATCAAAATCCGTTGCGTAGTTTTAAAGATTTAAGGGATATAGGGACATAGGGACAGAAAAAGCGACTTTGTTTTTTACTATGTAGTGATATCGGTCATAACACAAAATCTGTTTATCTTGATGGTGCCGTAAGGACTGTCCAGATTTGTTTTATTTGTATTTATTTATTTATATCTGCATTTCTCTTATCTATATAAAACAAAGTAAAATAAATGATGAGCAAATGTTATGAAAGAAAGAGAAAGTGACACCCACTGATAAATCAGAAAAATATCTTTGACCCTTATTGTTATCGACGACGTGTAAACAATTGATTATCTATATTTAAGTTACTTGTCACTGTCAAATCACGTGGCACGGATTTCACATGTACTAACAAGCTACTATTAAGTAGAACAACTTAACACTAAAATCACTATCCTTACTTCGTTACTTATATTATAAATACTTTAACTTAACACTACAGTTTATCACTATACTTACTTCCTTAGATACTAATATTAGGTTAATATTATATTATAGTGCGAATGTTTGTATGGATGTATTTTCCTCTTTCACGCAAAATCTACTACGGATTGGGGTGAAATTTGGAACAGACTTAGTTCGAGCATTGGAATAACGCATAGACTACTTTTCGTCTCATAAATCAGTTCCCTTGGCATAGAAAAGAAAAGAAACGGCAGCGAAGTGGACGAAGTCGCTGGGTGATGCTAGTTTCAGATAAATAACTTTACATTTTAAAATGTAAATAGAATAGATACATGTGAATTTGTATTGAAATATTAAATGAAAGGCTCGATGTGGGTTGTTAAATGAATTCGCCTTTTTAGTTACATTATCTATGAAAAAGAAAAACAATCCCGCTGTACATAACCACGGTTGTCTGGTAGAGATCGCTCTTCACCAATTGTCACATTCTCTGTAATTTGTTTTATGTTTTGTAAATAATTTCTTTGAGTGCAATAAACAATTTTCTGTCTATCTATCTTTAACCTAAATTCACTTTTATGTCGTTGATTTTTCTTTTCCCTAGGTATGTGATCTTTTATCAATAAATACCTTTTATACAATTACAATCTTTCTTTCGATTCGAACTTGGTACTTGTCAATTTTAGTTACTCTTAAATTAGATTTTGTGATATAATTTGCATAAAACTACAAGGTTGACGACATGCGGTTGCACCAAGATGAATAAGAAAATAATGATGCTTAAAAACGATCCCTACTTTACGTCCCTACATCTTAAAAAGTTTTTGTCTTATTCATGGATTCAGAAAAGTCGGTAAAAAAGGTTTGCAAGGAACTCTTAAATTACAGTAGCCAAAAGCTTCCCTTTTAATCAATCCGATGCAAATCCAACAATAAATAAACAAACGTCAAAACCAACAGCTGAATACAAGAATCACGAACGAAATCTCAAATCACATAAAACAGTCGTGGACAAAAGTGCAATCATTCTTGTTGTACATGAGTTACAATTTGTACACGACAGTACACCTGATACGGCGGCGGGATCAAAGGGTTATTGTGTGCCAACTTGTACGCAAATTACTGCGCGTGCGACGGTAGGACGCGTGTTGACAAACCACACCGGGAGAAATTTCATGGCGCGTTCCCGTGTTGACCGAGCTATTCATACAGGCTTCAGTTACAGCAAGGCCCGCAATAAATCACCTAGTCAAACAAAACTGATATGAGCCATTCATTTAATTTTTATTTTACAGTAAATCAAAAGATTTTACCATTTCACTAAAGAACACCTAAAAAACAAATCAAAATTTTCGTCGTACTTAACTTACGAAAAATTTTCACTTTACCAATATAAATCTAGTGCGTTACGTAACAAGTAAATACATAAATATGCTTAAATTTTTCTTCGAACCCATTTGACTGTAAATTCGTTTAATAAATAATATTTTTATGAGGACATTTTATATGAGGATAAAAATTTTTATGATATCGTTCTTCTTTATCATTAATATAATTAGTCTATAATTTATGGAGTACGGCGGACATACTAGCTGCAGCTGCAGCTGAACATAGAACCTACTTGTAGTTAGGTAAAAATTAAAAGGTAGGAATGTATTTTGTGAATACGCATCCTGCGTATACGCAAGTAACTCATCCTTAGCAAGCTTTCAGAAGCTTGTGCTTTTGGCGAGCTTGCAAGTTATCTGATTATTATAATATTCGGATATTATCTATATTAAATTTGATAACTTTCGTAGGTGCTATAAAAATTAAAAAGTCTTCTTACTTACTGCAGCATGATTTTGAGATCAATTGAGGATTACGCAAAGTTTGCGCGCTCTATGAAATAGGAAATAAAATAATTCTAATAAAATAAACAGAAAAGTCACCATAAAAAAAACATCCCTATATCTGTGGTCTATATACCCCTCTAGTAAATCCCAGCATATTGCAGCCACCCTATTTAACCCCCTAGTTCCCACGCGGCCGCGTGCCAGCCATTGACGCAGAATGGTCTCAGAGACCGGCCGGTTTAGTCTTGCGATTGGGGTGCGTGTGAAATATTTGATTCTATTTTATAACTTTGACTTTGGCGAATCATTTAAGTAGTTATTGGATTTTGATGCGTTTTTTTTTAAATAGACAGAGTGATTCAAGAGAAAGTATAGTAAGAATAGTAGTTCAAATGTTTTAGAAATAGAGATCTTAGGTCACTGTCGATGAAATAATTATTAAGTAAGAAATAAGTTTTAGGTAATTGATTTTGTTTTCACTTCAAAATTTTATCCCCTAGTGAAAGGAATAAAAAAGGGGAAAATCGGAAGAATTAATTCTGTGATGGGATTTCGGACCTTGTTTTTTATATGAGCAGTAAATTATATTTTCCTGTGCAAGATTCCTATTATCTATATATCCTCAAGTTTTACACATCTTCCTTGTTTTGACACTGTCTGTATTAAGAAGTCAATAATAATTGAACTTGATGACCAATATTTTATCATGAATATGTTGGTTTACCTCGTGTTTTCCACACTGTAATACTGACGGATGTTGTTGGAATATACTAATCCTTTTTAACGATCATATTCAGATATTTCAGATCAGTTCGAAATAATTCTATCTGAAACTTTAAAAGAAATAAAACGGCTCCATAGATGGCGCTTTTCGACATAAAGCGTATCTCTTTCAACATTCAATATCTGATCCTGGCTATCAACAGTTAATCATAGTAAAAAGACAATACTGGATAATCCACACAGCATTATCGAGTTAGATATTTAAGTAATTTATATCAGACTACATGGGAAACTCCGCTTCCAAATAAAAAAAATCTGTGCACTTAGAATAAATCTGAGGTGCAGTTGAATTGAGAACCTTTTCCTTTTTAATAGAGTCGGTAGAAAATAAAAATATAGATAGATCTTAAATTTACTTAAGAAACTAATTATAATTATAAGCAACTAATAGCATTTCTTTCGGTACTTATCTATCATAATGATAAAAATAAAACACGGAAATTTTCCTAATTTAAAACTAAGACACCTCATAAAACCTTAACAGATTAAATTTCAGAACTTCAGTATCGAGTGTTTTATAAATCTCTCTTCGATAAGAATCGATATCTAAATGTGTATCTAGCATGATCAATCAGCAGTTATCAGTCGATTAAATCCTATCGATAAATCCTCGATTAGACGCCACGATATATTATATCAAATTACATGAATGTAGAATGTAGAACTTTACTATTATATTGTATTTAGTTTTATAAGTAGGTAAGGTCTATTATTATCTGTCTGTTGCCCGTGCTAACACGCGCCAAAGGCCCTGTCAGAAAACCAGCGTTGCTCAACTTTAAGTGGAGCAACATTATGCTGAGACAGGACCTATTGGTTTGCTAGCATCACATGTTTATACCTTAGTTGTATTTAGTAGTTACTTAAAATTTTTGATGTTGGTAAACTAATAAAAATATTTTCTTTCTTTCTTTCTTCTTTAGAACTGACGGATTATGCATTCTAGAAAAAAATAAATATTTTTTTAAGTTAACTTTTTATTTAAATAGTTTTTTTCGTTCCGGATTGTAGACAGTCAGTGTCAGTTTCCTCCTAAAATTCCCCAGAAGGAAATAAAAAAAAATTATAGGCTTTCTGGAAAAAAAACTGAAGCTATTTCCAGTTTCCACCCAGAAGATTCACTCTACGGGGAAAACTGGAATCGAAAAAAAAAACAGTTTTCATTTCATTCAATTCAGTTTTCCAGCTTGCTGGAAAACTGGTGGATAGTCATCTCACCTGGCCGGAGCACATCCTACACCACGTTTGTGAGTCGCAGTATCCACTCAAGAACACCCCAACGGTTGTTAGTTCTTCGCAAGATATGGCCGACCCACTGCCATTTCAACTTCCCTATTTGAATTATGTCGATTAGGTACTTTGGTTATTGAAAGCGATGATAAAAAAAATGACATTCTGAAAATTTCCCAAACCTAGTAAAACGAGTGGAACGCTTTTGTTCAAACCTGTACACACCTAAGCTACAGTACTATCTTCTACAGTATCTTCTATTCTATCAGTAGATGTGTATCAGTATCAGCATCGATATCGATTAATCCACCACGGATAAACTTATCGTGCTAGCTACTTTATCTATATCAAAATAAATTATATTCAAATCTATTTTAGATTAAAATCATCGCTATTCTAAACGTTAAAAGGTTTTTTAAATTAAATTAAATAAATAATGCTTATTAATATTATGCTATATGCATGAATATTTCTATCCCATGGGAATTGATTGATGGGATGAAAAGGTCAGTTTTATTCAAGGGCTAGAACTAAGTCTATTCGAAATTTCAGTCCGATCCATTCAGTAATTTTTGCATGCAAGAGTTACAAACATCCATAGAAACGTAAGGGTGTGTATGCAATTGGATTCACTTTTCACGGTTTTTAGTCAACAATTTCTTTTAAAAAAGCTGTTTCAATGAGAGCATATTTACGATCTTACTTTAAAACTTTATTTGTCTTTCTTCTTTATTTCAAATATCCATTTCGAACATTTAGAATACCGAATATAATTTAACAGTTATCTTCTAGGAATGGACCACGTATCTACGCAATAATAAATTTCCTCTAAAAGAGACTATTTTATAGTATTTTAATACAATATTTTGTACTATACCGTTACCACCGTTACTAGAACATAGAGGTTATCATTATCAGTTGTACACTTATCGACACAAACGTTACACACTCGAAATCGTGTTCAATATCTTATTGTAACTGATCATGCGATCCCAATTAAGCTTAGCAATGTTTACTTCAGGCCCCGATCGCGAACAAAGATTCCGTTTAATTTATTGTCCCAGGAATTGATAAAACTTTTGATTGTATCTGTACTTGTACACCGAGATCATGCTGTTTTGGAAACTCAACCCTATGGTTAGAAAATTAGAAGTGAAATTGGTTTTGAAGAGATAAGAGTCATCAAAATGTAGTTTTCTGCATACCTACGAAATTTATGGGATGATAAATAAGAGTTACTTTATTTGAAGAGTCATAGAGTTGAAATTTGTGTAAGTGTCGTGTACAGTCGAGACAAAAAGTTGTAGATTCTGCAGGATGATGTTGCTTGATGCGTTTTAGGAAGATCCACATTTTTCGGTCACGAAATGATCGTGTGATAACAGCTTGTGGGATTTTATTTATTTTGGGAAGAAGTTCAAGGAGAAATATTAGACGTTAAGGAGGTTTATTAAAATTTCCTTCTTTTTAACTAGTAACTAGTAACTGATTAGCTGACAGATAACGCACAGTCTAAACCACTAGTTTTAGAGACTTGAAATTGCAGTGTGTATTCCTTTTAGAGTGTAGAGATTTCTTAAGAAAGGAATTTATAAAATTCGCTTATGGTAAGGAGAAAGAGAAACGAATTTTTTTGTAACTATTTCAGAAACATCCAAAATTTTACAGATAACTCAGGTAAACATAACTTGAACAGAACACTAGCGCCACCACTTATTTTATCATAATAATAATGTTAAACAAAGGAATTCCCAACCCTTCAGTTGGTTAAACCTTATAAGCTTTTTTTGCATCTGTAGTAGTTTCATTTTGTCTATTTTAGGAAGAGCTGATACGAAAACCGAGTTTGGTGGCCACAAAAGGCAACTTCGTATCTCTTACTAAAACTAGACAAAATGAAACTACTACAGATGTATAAAAAAAGCTTATGACAGGATTAACAAACTTTACGAGTCAATTTTAGAAATTCCTTTGTTTAACGGAATTATATGATAAAAAAGGGGACCGCCTCTTTAGGTGCTGTTCCGCCCAATTCGAAAATTTTTGCTATCTTGCTATTACGTTTCATCTTACAACTTAAACTCCACAATTTTTTTAAGAGTAAGAGAGATAGAAACGAAGCCTATGTAAGTATGATAGTTATACTTATATTTGAGTATATTATTTAGATAATATTTTGTATACACATGTAATGGAGTATTGGCTTAAGATAATGATAATGACGTGATATCAGATCGCTACCGATGTAGAGATAACGGATACATTCTTCGATATTAAGTAAAATACATTACAATAATTCACAATATTTACAAATAACACTACCATAAAGGTATGGAAACAATTAAATTAGTTTTTACCACTATTTACACTTGAAATAATTCAGCTGCACACGGTTACAAACAATCTAGAGGTACCTAGTCGTCGCGTCGCCAAGAAGCTCGCAGTACCTACCTATTACCATCATCATCATTATCATGCTAATGTGCTGCTTTACTCACCAGCCGTATACAATAGTGTATAATATAGCAATACAATATATACTTAGATAGATAGATATTTTTTATTTATACTTAGAAAACACCTAAAACCCCGCAAAAATGACGACTGATGTGGCGCGGTGGGCGAAGGTCCGCCTGCGACGCAAGAGGTTGCGGGTTCGATTCCCGCCTCGGAACAAATTTGTGTACGATCTGCAGAAATTTGTTCCATTGGTCTGGGTGTTTTCGATGTACAAAAAAAAACTGTCTATGTAATGTATTGTATTAAGTATAACAGTCATCTACCCATGACACAAGCCCTGCTTAGCTTAGGGCTAGATGATGCTGTGTGGACTGTCCGGAATTATTATTATTATTAAAAAGTATTTTCAGATTGTACAAACAAGTGTCCAAGGCGGGAATCGAACCCGCAACCTCCTGCTTCGGCCGCCGCGCCACATCGGTCGACTATAACTATCGGTAACTTTAGGATGAACCTAAAGTACCCTGCAGATTAGGCTTTAATAAGCCAGGGTCGCGGACGTCCCGTTGGCCGACTATCGGTATCAGATACCGATTCTCGTGCCCTATCGGTGAGTAATAGCCCGCGGGATGCAAACACTGATACAGGCGTTCTCACGTCCGCGGTATTTGTATTGTAGCTTTGTAAGGCTAATTTCATAACGATACCGAAACTCGTTAACCTCCTGTATATCTGTAATAGCAGCGCCTCGCGGTTTCACCTGCGGTAATTCCCGTTCCCGTGGGAAATCCGGGATAAAATATAGCCTATGTGTTATATCTATCTCTGTGTGATCAAATGTCATCCATACCTGTTCAGTAGTTTTTGCGTGAAAGAGTAACAAACATCCATCCATCCATACTTAAAAACTTTCGCGTTTATAACATTAGTAGGATTCCTGTATTTTATTATTTTATTATCTAATTTTGGGAAACTTACATAATATAGAAAATTACAAAATCAGGATTATTAAATTAAATACATAAAAGCTGAAGCTTGTTAAGCTGAAGGCTATTTGTAAAGTTTCCACTTGGAAATAACATTCTCCATATAATAATATCATCATCATCATCACCAGCCTATAATAGTCCACTGCTGGACATAGGCCTCTATAATAATATACCTACCTCTAATAGTTGGTAGGTTGGTTTGTTATTTAAATACTACTTCTTCTTCTTGGGTCCTATGTCCCCCCGTCGGGGCAGAGGGCAGATACAGTGTTTCGCCATCTTGATCTATCGGAGGCTGCATGCTTCACCTCGCTCCAGGTGAGCCCGAGTTTTAATGCTTCGGCAAAGACTGTTCGTCGCCAAGTTTGCTTCGGGCGGCCACGTTTTCGTGTTCCTTGAGGGTTCCAATCCAACGCTTGTTTTGGAATATGATTTCTAGGGCGACGCAGAGTATGGCCTATCCAATTCCACTTACGACGACGAATTTGTAGTTCAACAGGGTTTTCGTGGCACAGTTTCCATAAGTCCGCGTTGGAGATGACAGTGTCCGGCCAGAAAAATCCCATGATCTGTCGTTAATAAACACCTGGAGTTGTTGCATTAGATACTACTTATATGTATTTATTTCATTGGCACACAACATTAGAATATAGTTAATCCAAACAAATACAGTTTGTCTGGATGGATCAGTGACTTGTAAGTACTAAGTAATAATACTTCAGTGGGATGGATGGATGTTTGTTCATCTTTCATGCAAAAACTACAGAACGGAATGGGCTGAAATTTTAAATAGACTTAGTTCTAGCCCTGGAATAACACATTAGCATCGATCTTGGCGAAGGAGGGAACAAGCAAAAACCATCTCAAAGTAAGAGCATCATCATCAACCTAGATTAATCTAACTTACCTGACAGACTCCTCGCCTAGCGCTTTACATCTCTGGCTGCAATATCCATAAAAGCGCAGGTTCGATACCTTGGATAAACGTTTGTTCGATCTTCAAATATTTGTTCCGGGGTTCTGGGTGTTTTCATATTAGTCGGGTACTTTATTAACAACGAAAATTACAAGCAAATGAATAGAAAAATTTACAACTAGTATTTACAATTGAAACCATTGAGCTAACCGCAGACGGTTGCAAACAGTCTAAAGGTAGCTCAATTGATCCATGTCAATACCAGTCGTCGCGTCCCCAAGACACTGGCTGCATTACCACGCTGTATGGCAATGCTGATGCGCTGAGCCAGATATTAGTCCACAGCTGGACGGACATAGGCCTCCCCCAATGAGCGCCAACTGACTGTAAAGAGAAAGAGCATTTATGACATAAAGAATTATCAGCCGGACCATTTTTTTTGGAATGACAGCAAGGCATGACGATTTTTATTTGACTTATTATTGGACACGAGTGCGCTACGTTACCTCGAAAAACGGAACACCGAATTACACGTCCCCGAAGGACACCCGTTATTGTAATTTATTTTAGGACCTTCTTAGGTGCAATTTTATGTGCCTATGAAAAATAAATGATTGAATTGAATTATAGTTGTATGTTCGGAGTAGTGTTAGAATAGTCATAAAGTACGTCTTAGTAACGCAATTTGGTAGATCAACACAAAATATCGATAACTGCTCAAATAAAAGGTCACAGATAAAACTCTCTAAGTACTAACAGATCGATCCGCCATGCTGCGATCACGTGGCTCCCTCTCGCTCTCACATCGAGATAGATATCCCTATCTCTGTCTGTTTATCAGCTAGTTGAAATTAAAAAAATAAAATAATGAGTGATACTGTTATCAGCCAGCATCCGCCGCTTATCAGGCTGATAACGAAACATCTGCTATTGCGACGCCCGATCTGTTCTATTTGATATTTTGTGTTTCTGATATTAATTATGATGGTTTTTTAATGGATTAAACGATAAATTTACTGTGCCTAAGCAAAAACAGATTCTTAATTCCAATATTATAAGCTATAGATACTGTTTACAAACAAAGAAAATTACAATCAAGAAATAGAAACAAATTGAAACTAGTACCTAGGTAAATTACGATTGAAACAATTGAGCTAACGAGACGGTTAAAAACGGTCTAGCTAAAGGTAGAGACTAGGTCAGTGTTCTCCAAAGTTGAGTCAGAATCAAATTCTTAATAAAGTAAATAATAATGTAAGTACTAAATCGATGAAGCTGATAACTGGTCGACTGTCCTTTGGTGAACACGGCTTTCAGACATACCGAATCACGGTTTTAGATACGCTTTTTTTTTGATAATACCTACTTATTTGTAAAACATAAAAAAAACAAGTCGGAAGCGTCTCCAAGACACTCTCCAATATAATAAATTTTTACTAGCTGACTCGCTCGCGATTTCATTCGCGTGGACTTTAGAAATCCCCCATTGACCCCATTTAACAAGATACCTTACAATACAAATTTCCAAAAAATTAGTTCTAAGGGTGCCTACGTCCTTTCCTAAAAAGGAAGCTCCATGCAAAATTTCAGGGGCACTAATTTCAAAACAAAGGTCTCAACAGCGTCATGCTGTCAAGATGACTAAAATAACGCTTGTGCATTTGGTATTCTACTATTTTTTGCGCTTGAAGAGACTTTCATAATAAGAATGTCAAATTGGTAGTTATAAACGTAAATCGTCACAAGTATGAATGAACCTCAAAAAGTTTGTGCTAGTAGAATAAGAGTCAATTTGACACGATACTTTTGTAATGGTCAAGCGATTTATTTAGTGGAATTCGGGCCCAGTTTTGTAGTGCTCTCTAGTAAAAAAAACCGATATATTAAAGTCACTAAGCGATATAATAATATTAAAGTAAAATAGATTAAAATATTTTAGATTGTATTCTCGCAATCTTGGATGAAAATTAAGGGGTACTGTAAAAAATCTATTAACTAACCTAACCTTCCTAATCTAACCTTCCTCTATAGTCTGATAGACGGACGGACAGTGGAGTCTTAGTAATAGGGAGGGAACCCTTGAGATCCTCCATTTTTTGGTCGACACGGACCTAGATCGATGCCGAGAGCAATCAACAGCGATCATTTCAAAGCGGAGTTCCAATCGGCGGGCTCCTAATCTGACAGATAAGCTGACCCCCGATAACCTGTGATTATCAGATGTTCCACGGAACTCTTACATGATTGTAAGCTGTTTCGAGAACTTGATAACGTTTTTTGAATAATTGAGACACGTGTATAAATGAAACGTACGAGTCATCAGCGGAGTTAAAACGCAAAAGGAATATGAGGATTTTTTCGTAATTGGAAAAGGAAAAAAAATCAGTTTCTCCTTCAGGAATGATATAATTTGTGCATTGAAAGTGTAAAAACTCTGAATCAGCGATGTATTTCATATTAGTCATTCTATTATCTTAATAGTTATATTGTTACATATTGTATAGGTTGGCAGATTACAGACGGGACTTTACAAAAAGCTTAATTTTCATCAAATGACATAAAATTTACAATTGTTTAAGGTTCAAAGCCTATCTGGTTTGAACCTAAAAAGTTTGTTCCGTTTCTGGGTATTTCCTATGTATAATAATAAATATCTATCTATGTAATGTATTGTATTATGTATATCAGTCATCTAGAACCCATAACTTGAGTCACCCAAGATAAACATAATTATTAAGACAGTTGTTACTTATGTACTATTATATGGATTTGTAATTATCTGACATAAATTACTATTTTTATTATTTTCTTATTATAACGCAAGCTTTGCTTAGCTTGGGGCTAGATGATGTTGTGTGGATTGTCCAGCATAATTATTATTATTTTTTCATCTTCCTTATACTCGTAGATTAGTGGAAGATCGCACGTGCAAAGCAATTATATTATATGCAACTGCATCGAATGGAAAGATTTGGGAAGGCTTGAGCTGTGGCCCGTATAATTAAAAAAACACTTGTTTTGACTCATCGCTTATCAACAACAATGCATTATCGCAACAAGATGCTTCTACATTGTACTTCAGACTTAACCCACAAAGTTTCAACAAAGGGATCTAGATGTCGCTACGTGCTTTATCACTCTGACATTATCAGTTGTGATGTAAACTACTTTGAGCTTATCAGTTAGTTATCGGTAAAAATGTATTTGTAATTAATGTGGTTATCGGAAGGTATTTGATACTTAAGATCATAGTGAACTTAATAACCTTGATCATCGTCATCTTTAAATAAATAAATTTTGATTAAAAACAACCTGTTGGAAAATAAAACAGGAGGTGCACTTATTATCTAAACATAGCTGGAGTACTTACCTATAACAAGAATGAAAGTCTGAATCAAATATGGGTTCAATTTCCGTCGAAAATCGAAAGGTTTTTGGGATTTTTTTGATTCCTTAGATATTACCGAGAGTGAGGGGTTAGCAGCAGAAATCGCTGTAGAATTATGAAGACTATTGAAGCATTTCATATCATATTCGTAATTTACTATGTATTATTTAAATAAGAGGTATGCTAATGTTACTCTAGTCTATTAACCGACAAAAGGAGGCGGTTCGTAATTCCAATTGGTGTCCGGTTTTAATGATTTTAATACTTTTGTTTAGAGAATGATCCCAAGGTATTTTCCCGAGGTAGATATTACAAAAATATAATACACAAATTTGAAGTCAATTTTCAGGTTTTGGTAAAAAACATTAAATTAGTCTCCAGTATATTTTGGTAACGGTAAGACCTGTCAATTTAATTTCAATGACCAATAGAAACAAAACCAACTTTCTGATTAAAATCTCTCCCAAATAACAGTGATTAAACAATAGACTAACAGAAATAACCATCTCAATTTGTCCAGACTCTGATTGATGCTCAAATTAATCTACCAAATAGAAAACGCCACAGTTCTAACCAAATTTCTTTCGTAATTAGAGCTATTTGTTTTGGAAGGGTTATCTTGATAAGCGAACAATGGAGAAAGGTTTTTTAATTCGATTATGCGATGGCGATGGTGAGATTTTGAAGAAATTGGTTGTTTAGTCTTGTAAATTAATTGTAAGTCGTTTATTTTTACGGACTGCGGTTGATACACACGAGAATAATTATTTCCAGAGATAGGAAGGTAAGTAAGGTAGGTACCTTATATGAAGCCCGGGAATTATGAACTAACTAGGTGTCCGCGGCTTCGCACGCTTTATTATAGTAAATAGATAGTAATAGATATAATATAATAAATTGATAGTAAATAAATAGATTATATTTCACACGCGTTGTTTTATGGAAACGTTTCAAGGCTATTTCTATCCTATAGGAATTGATTTATGCGATGAAAAGTAGCCTACTTATGTTTATTCCAGACCTAGAACTATATCTATTCAAAATTTTAGTCTGATCCGTTCCATAGTTTTGGTGTGAAAAGATAACAAACATCCATACCGACTTTGACGTTATAGATAAAGATTTATTTTTTGAAAGTCTGCTGGCAGATGCTGGATGCGTCAAGCTGAAGACAGGGCGCTATGGCGCTCATTAGGGGAGGCCTATGTCCAGCAGTGGATAATGGATTAATATAGGTTGGTGGTGATGAAGAGAAAATAAGTGGCGGTTCTAGTGTGCCTCGGGGTAGCGCCTTATTTGTATTTTTTTTCATTTTCTCACAAGAAATATACGTACATATTATACTAAAACCGCATCAAAATCCGTTGCGTAGTTTAAAAGATTTAAGCATACAAAGAGACATAGGGACAGAGAAAGCGAATTTGTTTTATACTATGTAGTGATGAAGTAAGGATAAATGATCAGATTCCATCGGCCACCCGTGCGAACACCTGCTAGTCTTCAATTACGCTGGTATTGCTAAATTGTACTGATAAATATATAAGTATATAAAGAACTAGCAACGCCCTGCCTTTGTTTGCTTAAATCTTTAAAACTACGCTACGGATTTTAATGCGGTTTTTTTAATAGATAGAGTGATTCAAGAGGAAGGCTTATACGTATAATAAAACCGTGCGAAGGCGGGGAGGGTCGCTAGTTAATATTATGAACGTGTAAGTTTGTATGTATGCAAGAACGAACGAATCAGACTATCTGATTCGTTACATTCCGGTCTATAAACCTATGTACACGGAAAAAAAAACCGAAATTTCGGATCTGTTTTCATACAAACCCTTATTCACCTTTATAGGGCAGCGTTTGCGCATAAACGAGTCCGAAACTTCGATTTACGTTTAGACGAGTAGGTATGAGCCAAGAAAAGCTTTGCCCGGAACTCAGACGTGCTATTGAAAGTAACCGAGCTTAGAAATAACTTACTTACTTAACTTACACTGGACTAGTAACAAATTCATTGAAACAAAAGAAAACGTATCCCAACCCATCTTGTCTAGGTGTAACAACATTTTGTAACCTAATCACACGTCTCATCGCTTTCTTACCATTGTTCATTTGTCCTTCTCAAAGAACATTCGCCTTTATTTGTACAAACATTAGAGAATATTTTCAGGTAACTCAACTTCGACCCAGGGCTTGTAAAACTGCGATACATTTCATCTGAGGAGCATAAATAGTGGAGGCGTCAATTGTTAACAGGCTTGCGATTCTCGTGATCGATACAAACGATTATGTACTTTATTTTCTACTAGACTCGATTGTTTTATTCGATTGCCTCGGGCGTTGATCGTCCGTTAGTCAAATTAAATTCGAAATTCGAATGGTTTAGATTGCGTCGGATATACAAAAGGTAAAAAAAAAATTGTTTCAGAACTACAGTACGGACAAATTTTCTTGGCAGTTCTGAACATAGGCTCTGCGAACTTTTGCGCATGCACAGTCGCGACGAAAACTGTTATTGCCAGATAAACGAATATACAGTAAGGACAAAGTTTCTTGGCAGTTCTGAACATAGGCTTGTACCAGGTTAGGGTCAAATGCCAATAAAACACAGATATTAATTATAGACACGCGTCTGTCGTTCGTACCGCCCGCAAGGCGAATGGCTGCGCCACCTCCAGCCGGTCAGTGCATCCGACACGCCCGTGACGTTTAATACTCAGAATACTACATCTACCTTTTACAATGAATAAATAAAATGTTTTTTGTCACTTTTCTACAATCATTATTACAACTAAGATTAGACAGATAGATAAATATTATTTGGAAAATGCTAAACCTGTACATGTAATTTACATAATATGTTCTAACAAGTTTTAGGTTGGTTACAACCACACCTACCATACCTACTGTTAGGTACAATTTTAATTAACAAGATAGGTGCTTCATTAATCTATATGATACGTATTTTGTTTACTGTGAAACCTATATCACATCTCCACCTATTTCTTTACAAAAGAAATGACTTACTTATAATTTATTAAATTTGAAAGGGATACTTTATTACAACCTTTTACCTAACTACTTAATCCAAACCAAAATGGATAAATCTGTTTTGAACCATTTATTTGTCATCTTTTTGTACACCGGTCCTTATCTGTGCAATCTTCTCATATGTTTTCTTCGACTTTACCTCGCGAAATACTGACAATCGTTGAGATAAACGTGTTCTTGAGTGGAGACCGCGACTTGGCAAACGTATTGTAGGACGCCCTCCGGCCACGTGGAATGACGAACTGCGGAAGACTGCTGGCAGATGCTGGATGCGGCAAGTTGAAGACAGGGCGCTATGGCGCTCATAAGGGGAGGCCTATGTCCAACAGTGGTCTAATATAGGCTGATGATGATGATGAGTGTTTCTTCGTAGTTGTTCTCGTGTAAGTATCTTCCAGTTATTTTTCAGTCTCCAATCTAGGTATATCATAGCCCATCTTGTAGACGACTGTGTGTAGTAAGTACATAATTGGATAGAGGTTTGATAGAGGAGGCAGTATGTTTTCTTTAGAAGCCCTCTTTATGTAGACTTTTTGAACCTTGTTAGATTCTGTTACTTATCTCTTTCAAGGTGCATATTTATTTTTAATTCATTAATTTTTGTCTTTAGTTTCCAGAACAGCAAATTCTATGTTTAGGTAAATATATTTTTATTTTTTTAAAGAATCTTGAATCTTTTATTCTTTATTAGGTACAAAGTAAAAGCAGTAGTTCTATACAAAGAAACAGTGCAATTCTGAACTCTTTGTAAAATAGTAAAAACTATCTGTGTAGGTGAACTGTTAAAAGTATATTTGCTAATCTATAGGAACATACCAAGAAATAGTCAAATACCGAACTCATTGCAAATTAGTTCAAACTACCTGCGTATTTGAACTGTTGACCTAATGGTCAACATCAGCTGATAATTCAACTGTTAGGCTACCGTCTGGTATAACTACCACCTGGTGTGCCTAACCGAGAAAATATTTATCTAAGCAAATTTATAGCAAGTACCTATATGAATTTTGTATAGTCATTTAGTAGTTTTAAATTTTTTGTGTAGCGTTTTAACAACCTTCTATACCCAGCAAATTTTCAATGCCTGGGGACATCAGTTCAAGGCTGAACTGAAAGAGTTGGCCTTCTCATTGCATACCACGGGTTTGGTGTGAATACCAGATTACGACCTTAACCAATCTCTTAATACTGAGTTCTGCATCACTGTCGATTTTCAGTAACTACAGCTGTGTATGTTTCCACGCAGCCGAGTTTTGATTTTAATCTTTTATGATACTCTAATAAAATATGTGGATCCCACGCAAACGTTAGCATTAATGGTCCCTAACATATTGTGCTGTTGCAAATAATTTAGGTACAATTATTAGCTATTCCCAGTGATTATTTTTGACACTAATCCGTGTCTTTCTCACTCGCTTCTCTTTTTTCAGATAGAATTGTGCATCATTAAACCATAATAAAGGTTGTTGTTGATGCTCACCCTCATTTAATACTTAATACATATTGTATTAAAATACATCTGTTTATATCGGTAGGTATACATCGGTCGGAACTCAACATTCAACTTTCAATTGTAGATTATTATTAGGTACATTTTTACTAACCCATTCACTGCCCAGCCTCTGCAGTTTTACCCCCAGGGACGCGGCAATGAAAATAGTAACTTAAATGAATTTATTTGTTCAATTTCACCATTAATTTATGTAATATTATTTTCTTTTCTTTTATGTAATATATTTGTTTAAACTAAATAAACAACTCATTTACTTTAGCTTAATTCAGTTCAGAATATTCGATAGTCGAACAAAATAATAAAATATATGTTTACAGAAACGAAACTTTTCCATCTTGTTATTGTAGCTGTTTTAATAACAAACATGATTTATTTGAAGTACTATTCAAAAGTATTTAACCTTAAATGGTCATTATTTTTGTAGTCTATTTAGGAAATGCAGCTAAATAATCAGCGATGGGAGGCAACTTCTAGGTCTGTCCTCCAGAATACTTGCTGAGCTGGACGCCTTTTTGACACATTAAATTTTCCATGTTATAAATAAGTAGGTAAATAACATTCTTTTTTTTTTTATAAATATATTTCATTATTATCTCTTTAAACAAATTATGGTTGTATTGCTCGAATTGGTATTAAATTTATTTATTCAAATAAATATTCAGTAGATACATTTATTTTAGCCATATTTCAGCAGTACCTAATTTAGAACTTATACGAAAGAATACTTTTAAAGCCTTTGACATTTGTAAGTAGGTACTCTTTTGACCATTATATTAAGTACCATATTACGTACATAATACGTATTGTTTTTCTTCTCACTACGAACTAAGTAGATAACTTGTTTTGTCTTGGTGAAAAATAACTATAGATGCATATACCTACATCTACTTTTTGCAACCTCACGATCCAAAACATTGATCCTTTATGAAGCTTCTGATATCATAGAGAGCTAGCTCGCTCATGTGCAAAAGCGTTGCCCTCTTCGCGAGAGGTGTTGTATGTCTGTTGCATTGAATATAACAATAACCTTTTAGGGTCTTCATTTTCTTGGCACAATCCAAAGATTTAATTGATGTTATACTTGTGACCATATTTGTACTTATATGTACCAATGACATTTATTTTTGGTAGATAGATACCGTTTCGACCGTTTTCATCGAATATACCTCTTATTCTATAGGTAGTTTTGTTCTTGGCAATCCAAAGATTTTATGAATGTTGACACTTGTACTATTTTGGTACAATCTGTACTAATGACAATTTGTTTTTTTTGTAGGTACCGTTTCGATTTTCAACGAAACTACCTCTTAACCTATAGTTGAGTTCTTGGCAATCCAAGGATTTTATTAATGTTGACACTTGCTTGTACCATTTTTGTACTATCTGTACTGATAATAATTATTTTTGGTGGGAAGGTACCGTTTCGATTTTACCGAAACTACCTCTTAATCTCGTTAGATTACTTAAAACTTTAGTTCTTGACAATTCAAGAATTTCATTAATGTTGATACTTGTACCATTTTTGTACTATCTGTACTAATAACAATTATTTTTGGTTTGTAGGTACCGTTTCGATTTTCACCGAAACTACATCTTAATACTTTTGATCTTGGAAATCCAATTTTTTTTTTTAATCTTGAAATTTGTACCATTTGTATACTATATTCTGTACCAATGACAAATATTTTGGTAGGTACCGTTTCACCAAAACTACCTCTTAATCTAGCCTGCCATGCAGCAGAGCAATACGTCTTGGGGACTCATCCGATTGGCATCGATTACGGAGCAGTTGAGCTACCTCTAGATTGTCCGTAACAATCTGCAGCCGGCCCAACTGATCTAATTGTTCAAGTTTATTTCTTCCCCTTAATTATGATTATCTTTGCTTATAAAGTATAACATCTATTTACCATCTGTTAGCTATTTCGATAATAAACCACATTTTATCATTAACCATTATTTAGTACTAATTTGATCAAAACAGACTAAACTGCCATGGAACTTTAAATTTCTTTGTAATTTAAATTAGATTTTTCAAATAGTTCAAGTATTATATTATTAATAATACCTACAAAAACTTTATAAATATACAAACTATAATTGGAAAGTCTTTAGCTTTGTTTACTCTATTCTAACAATCTATTGATATCTAAATATTTTGAGCTTTTTTCTTCTCAAATAAACAATTTATAAGTACAAGTCTCAGATCCAATCTGTTTACTTGTCAACTTGTCGTTAATTACCTACATTATTTCTCAGAAAATAAAATATTATCCATTCACATAAAGAGAAATGTTTATTATGTTTACTTAGTACCAAATGTACTTTTTAAACTAATTCGCTACTGTAAACCACATGTATTTGATTGCTAGAACGGTCAATAAATTTTGGTTCCCTTCAATTTTATCGAACCTAAACTTACTACCGTAAATAATTTAATTATTTATTTAATTTATTTTGGTGAAAATCTTTATGTACCTCTACTATATCTGTCTGATATGGTACCGTTCGTTTGAACTACCTGTTATCAGATCTTATCGTAATAGGTTTTTTAGGTACCGTTCATTAGAACTACCTCTTGTCAGATCATATCTTTGTGGGTTTTAGGTACCATTCGTTAGAACTACCTCTTGTCTGATCTTATCATTGTGGGTTTTTAGGTACCAACCAACTTCCGTCACCCAACTGAGTCACAAACAGATTTGCAATATTTATACTTGGGGAAGTCCTCAGAACCTCAGAAAGCATAACTACATAATAAGCTTAATTACTTAGGTACTGATATTAGAATTCCAGAACTTTTCTTTTTAACAATGTAGGTAGGTGATCATCTTTTCGTTAGACCTACTCAAATTTGCCAACAAAGTTATTTTGTATCTTTCTAACCTATTTGAGGGTAGTTATAACTTTCGCCAATAGTTGCTTATAAAACTATGGTATTTATGTAGGCACAGGGAATAAGTCTACCTACTATCAGGTTTACAGTTTATCAAGGTAGGCGAATCATCGAGCATGTAATCATTACTACGATGCGATTATTTACCAGCATTTGTTTGCAACTCAGATTAGGCCGTCAGTTGATTTACCAATTTGCTTATTTGGAATTATTGGCACTTACCTCTTATTTTTTAGTCACTGGCAGGGTCGCCACTTGTACCAGGTTAGGGTCAAATGCCAATAAAACACAGATATTAATTATAGACACGCGTCTGTCGTTCGTACCGCCCGCAAGGCGAATGGCTGCGCCACCTCCAGCCGGTCAGTGCATCCGACACGCCCGTGACGTTTAATACTCAGAATACTACAAGGCTCTGCGAACTTTTGCGCATGCACAGTTGCAAAGAAAACTGTTATTGCCATATAAACAAATATACGATCAGAAAATATCTAATACAGGGAGAAAATACTGATTAATAATAATAATGGCATTAAGCCATTATTATTATTCAGTGTTTGTTTTTTTTTAATCTTTAAATTTTATCATATCTCAATATTTATCTTATAACTTTGTTTTATTATTTGAAAAAATGAACAAAAACACAACAAACACTTTTGTACGCAGCTGTGGTCAAGACAGAGATAGCGTCACAAACACCAAACCAATGCTGACGTGTGACAGAGACAAAAACCTCGTACCGAGTATTGCCGATAAAGATCGAAGTTAACAAAAGTCAAGATAAAAGAGATGTGTAATGTGCGTACTCGTGGGTGTTATTTAATCGATTATTATTTAAATCGATTGAAATTAAGTGATAAAAATGTTTCTTATCGATTTTATAATGAGGTTTTAAATGTTCTGAAACAGTCGTTAGGTACTCAAATAGTATTTAATAGATTTCTAAAATTTAAGTAAATCATGTCTTATAGAATAGAAAACATAGTTTCACCAAACATTTTATTTTTAATCCTTTATAAATGAGTAAATTCACTTTATTAGTAAATTTGGGTACTTAAATAATCTTCTATACCCTAAAATGAATGAGTTCAAAATGAAACTAATCGATTACGGAACTCGATCGTGTAAAGGATTGATTGTTTTTCTGTAAGGTGCGTCTCTAGTCTAGACCACCGCCCCGCGCACCCTACTCATGCCACCATTTGGTTCCTAAAAAGTGTTGCTGCGCAGCCTTCCGCGCGTAGTTCAGAACTGCCAAGAAAATTTGTCCTTACTGTAAGTACCTTTTGTTTTTCGTCTTTAAAATTTTTAAGCACTGACGTAATAGCAGATGTGTTTATAACACTCAGACATGCTAAATAAAGGAAAAACTTACTTTAAATAGGTAGTTATTTAGATTTATTTTATATATATATATTGTGTTTGTGATCGATTATTTATATGGGACAGTGCCCTTCTTTAGTAAAAAAGGCACAGACATAAGCAGCTGTATAATGTATTTAAGGCTTGATTTTAAGGTTTTTATGTGCGGTTGGAAAAAAAGGACCTTTTTTTTCCCTCTTTTTTTTAAAACATTTCTTGTTTTTTCTTTTGTTTCAAGCTGCAAATAATTAAAAGCCAACAAACCATATTATTTTGCATTTATTGTTCATTATATATCTAAATAACCATATGGCCCGATGATAGCTTTCAAATTAGAAAATTTATTTTTGAGTAGCATCATAAGGTTTGTGAAGAAATATGAGAATAAAATGATAGTAACACCCAAATAAAACTAAATAATAAATCAGTATTAAAATACACATTCTGAATAGTTAAGCTACGTTAATAAAACAACCTTGAACATAGGACAGCATTCTCTTCGAAGTTATGATTTTGACACTTGCATATCGATTCATCGGATGACGGATACGCTTGTCAAATTCAGTCTAATTGTATTTTAAACTTTATAACTACTGGTTAAGTTTTACTATCGGTTGTAAGTGTGTGGGTTTTGTTCTTTGTGGAGGACAAAACATTTGTTTTGACAGGCAGTGTACGGTTACGGGTGACTAAGATTGTCCGATAGTGTAGCGCGTTTTAGATTGAGAGATAGGGGATCCGGACACACGGGCAAACAAGTGTGCTTCGTTTGACTAGTAGTTTGCCGTGGTTTTGTTCATGTTTCGGTTTTTGTTGAAGATATCATTTTCATCAACCTATATTAGTCCACTGCTGGAAATAGGCCTACCCCAATGAGCGTCAACTGACTATAATATTTTAGGGGTGATGCCCATAATCCCCACGCTGGGCATGTGGGTTAGAGATCGCAGTTTGATGGTGGGGTTGTTCTGGAGGGGTGCTGCTGCCCACCCCACCGGTACATCCCTTAGTCGCCTCATATGACACCCACGGGAAGAGTTGAGTGGTGAAATTCTAAGCCAGCACCACACGGCAAAAAGATCTCATATATGTATATCTTCTAATTTCTATTCACTTTTGAAAACTTTTATAAAGCTTCCTTGAATGAATAAATTTTTAAGTATGTTAATATAACCAAAGGCCTATAGCCTCCTCGTTTCTTTTATATCACTTAATTATTCTAGATTCGAAAGTTGTGATGAAAGGATAAATGGATGGATGAAATTTTGTTACCTCTTCACGCCAGAATTTTGAATAGACGTAGACATGGCTGAGAATAAAATAGGATTTCATACTACATTTTCAAGCGGTTAAAGCCACGAGGCGCAGCTAGTATACCTACCTAAACAATAAAAATAGTAAAATTCAAATCATATAAAGATTCATATGATAAGTATAGTTTTTTAGGAAATACTATAAAATCCTAAAAATTCAATAAAAATAAAGATTCATATGATTTTTTGGTACTTTTCGCTGTTTGCCATGTTTCCCCATGGCAGTGTGTCCCGTAGGTTTTACATTACACATTGTTTCGTAGCTCAGTTTTTTTGAACGCCGTTAATGGCTGATCTCAGATAAGATAAACACAATGTTTTAGTTTAATTATATACGTGTTTGTGTATTACTACTATTAATGGTTGTTATGGAATGTTGCTACTGAGTTTTGTAATCGGGTCCCAATAATATTTGGCTCATATCAAAAAAAAAATTCATTTCTTATTTTTTCTGTATCTCATTTGATCATTGGTGTTTGGCTGAGGATTGTTTCGACGTGAAAAATATATTAGTTATGTACAAAAAAAAAAATTTTATTTTATTTTTCCTTTTATTCTCGTCCCTGATTTGGCTATTGGCATTGGGTGGGATAGGTTTTTTAAGTTATAATTTTTTTTTTTACGGTATTAATAATATTGTATTTTTCTCATTCTTTTTTATCTACGTCCAAACTTGAAATAGTGGATACAGTCTGTAGAGCGCTCGAAAAGATTTTTTATATAGGTACCTATATATACAATTTAATTACAAAAAAGTTAAAATGAAAGATCAAAACATGCATTGTTTCTTTGACCATCCAAAGAAACCTTCCTTGGATACATCTACAGTAAAATAGTCAAAATAGAAGGTAACCATAGGTTTCTTATTTTTTTCTTTGTAATGAATTTAAATTAGGATCTTATGTCTTAAAAAAACTTTTTTTGCAGTTATTCCTGATCAATTTGAATTTTTATCAAAAAATTATAAAATCAATCTAATCCCATCCTAATTAAGTCCAAAATAAACCAGCTTGTTAGCTGTCGGAATATGGCGATCTCACCCGAGCTCGCCCGAACCAGATCCGAAGATAGCCGAGTAATCCGCGCCTACGCACCATTGTTTGAACGTAGAACGCTCGTTTTGTAGATACAATCGTATCGATACCCTGTAAGGTGGGATAGAATTTGTCTGGGACGATTTATTTTACAGGGAATTGGATTTTACAGTGTTTTATAAAAGTGGTGCTCGATAGAGCCGTGTTGAGACTTGGAAATACTTTATATATTTGTAAATTGTTGATTCGAAGAGCCTGGAAAGGTTTGTAGCTGAGAGTCCTTAGTATTGGTTAACGATGACGAATAAAGTTTTCGTCACTATCCATATATTTGGCGCCTTGCAGCGCATCTACCTAATAGTTTTAAACTTATTTTAATTATAACTTTAAATTATCATTACCTATCAAGCATCTTAGTAAACATAACACAAGCTCTGCTTAGCTTAGGGCTAGATGATGCTGTGGGGAATGTCCAGAGATTTTTTTTTATTTTTTATATAATGTATATGGTTTAAGTGTTCTGAAATGTATTGAATATCCTATTTATTATATTGCATAAAAAGATCTGTTCTGTTAACCTTCTACGGACGGAAAAACATTTTCCTGTTATATTTTTAAAATAAAAATTTGCTAGTTCTTAATAAAATAGCTAGAATTAACCTAGGTTTACAATAAAAATCTTCGAAGAATAAATAAATTTGAACTAGTAGGTAGGTATCGACAGTAGAAACTATTGAGCTAACTGCAGACTTTTGTAAGCAATCTAGGTAGCTCAATTGATACATAAACATATTATTATTTATCCATCAAACATACAAACATATAATTATTTTAAAAATAACTACTGTTGTCAAAATCCGATTTTAATCTTTGAAATTATCGAGTAATCGACGTTACGGCTGCGTGAGCGCCGGACGTCGAAAACTAACCTCAAATACAGTCGAATACCATTTAGCCTTTATTTCAATAAACATAAGGCTTATTTCTCGTTTGGAAACAATTTATTTGTCGTAATAACAGTTAGCTGTCATAGTGCGACATTTTAAAAGATTAAATCAGACCATTATGCGATGCTTTGATACAAAGATGTTTTATTTTGATTTTTACTAGCCATTAGTGCTTCTGTCGAGTTTATTTATCTGATCTGTATTTTTTCTGGTACATATTTACTTTTCAATATAAGTAAAACATGTGTGTACCGTGCTTACTTTGTCTGAAACTTTTTTTAGGATTTAAGATTCTACTAAACAAAAATAAACTAGTATCTGCCAGCGACTCGCACGCGTTGTTTCTATAGAAAAGTTTCAAGTCTATCTCTGTATGGGAACTGATTTACGGGATGAAAAGTGACTATATATCCAGGGATAGATAGAACTACGTCTCATTAAATTTCACTCCTATCCGTTCAGTAGTTTTTGTGTGAGAGAGGAACAAATATCCATCCATACATCTATATGTCCATACAAACTCTCGCATTTATAATAGATATTGGTAAGGTATTCCGACAAGTTTCAATAACAACCAAAACGAGTTAAAAAGTTCCAATATACGTATTCATCCCATTTCACTGCTTTAGTGTGAGCATTATGAAAAAACTCGCCTAAGTGGGTAGGTTTTGCTAGAAAAGGAAATAAGTAATTTAAATGTCAGCTTTCTAGGATCAGCTGTTTTGGCCTTGTAATGAAGAAACAGTCAGGTTGACCTCTTTTATATATTTATAACAAAGTTAGGTTACCTACACTACTTATAGAACTCAAGAACGGCTGTAATAATTTGGATTTGATTTTGATCTTTGGTTTGTCGGATTTGTCTACGTCCTGAATAGCAGAATAGTCTAACCAAATAAATACCACCAAATATAAATATAATAAAAATAAAATAATAAACCTAACCTAGGTTTCAGCACATAAAAAAAAATCGATGTTGACAAAGCTTACTTTAACTCCTAATACGGCATTTATTTCAGAAATGAGAAATTGTAAAGAACCCTTTTTTGTTTTGCTATTAGGTATATAGAAAATTCCGAAAAATAGACTATCGTAAAAAATATTTTCGGTTGTTCTTGAATTATTAGTGATAGGTATAACTAATCCGACTTTGTTTGGATACATACAATTTAAATTTAGAACCCCAAGCATTTATAATTTTATTCTACCTTTGTAACGAATCAAACAAAGCATCTTGTAACAACCTGAACCAATCGGAATGCGAATTTATAGAAATAGAATTATGTGATTGGTTCAACACTTCACACTTTATTGGTTGATCGATCAATTCGAAATTCGAAAGCGTTGCAATGATTTAAGGGCTGGCGAGAGGTCGTGCTGATGGAGGATAGGGCTGCGCCTGTAAATATATTTTGTTTTTATTGCTTTGAGAACTTTGTTTGTATTGTATTTTTGTATGGGGACATTTGAATAAAATGTATTTATCTACTTCAAGGTCTATTTAGTTACTTTCAGGCTTCATAAATTACAAAAATGACAGAAAATACATAATAGAAGAAAAAATAGAAAGACTAGGAAACCAAATCAGTCTGTGATTCGCGCGCCGAGGTTTTGAACTTTTGTCAATCATACAAAAACCTACCTGTTAGGGACTTTGTTATCTGATGAATATCTAAAGAAAAGTAATGCATATATAAAAGATGGATCGCTCTGCAGAATATGGAGTTTAGGCGGTGATGGTAATTTTTTTATGTAAGCAGGTTTTTAAAAAACAACTGAACCTACAAAATTTTAAAACCATTTAGAAGTGTACAAATCAATACATTTTCTTTGATAATTATCATATCCTTAATTTGATTTACTAACCATTTGTTCCCATTTTACAAGTAGTTTATAAGAATGAAAAAAAAAAAATTTAGTCAAATAAAACTAGCATGTTAATTTCGAAAATGTATCGACAATGTTCGTTCGCTTAGTAACTTTCTCATATATTTAAATAATTCACTGAAGACCAAAGTCTACATAATAGTTGTTGATAAAATCATAAACGTGGCCTCCTTAAAGTCCTTACAATGTAATGAAAATATAAAAAACAAAGTATGTTTCCTACGATACCTGTTGGCAATGTTCCCGATACGGCCAACAATCGGCGCGGGCTCTAATCTCGCCATCGGTAATTTGGTAATAAAATGAAAATACGCTCTCCTTATCTATAATCCGCTCTATATAAACATCCCTTACTATATTATATAAACATTAACAAAAGCCCACTCCATACCATCCAGCCAGCACTCTCACAGGAATATAGTCTTAAAGTTTTCAGTTTCCATTCAAAAATGTAAGACTTTATTCACTATAGGGCTTATAATTCCGTGAGTGGAACGCACGCTGCAAATTTAATTTTCTTTAATAAGCTTCTCGTGAGGTGCGTTGGAAAGTGTACTTTGGTGTGTTTACCTGAAGATGGATAGTTGAATGATGGAGTTCCAGTGTTGGAAGGCATGTATCGGATAGTGATGCGATGCTTGATACGGCCCCGCCCCGCTTTTTTCGTGAGCAACAATGGATGATCTGTAAACTAAATAACGAGAACAATGTTGGTATTTTTTTCCATCATGTTGGTATTACTGGACTGATCGCCGTTGAGGCGCCTATCTGATGTGTTTGAGGGTATCTTTTAATCCGAAATTGGCTGAATAATTGCACAAGGCTCGGGTTAAAATCATCAATAAGGTTACTTCATATCAAAAATGCTTGTTTATGGCGTATTGTGTAACTTCGACAGTATGTCGGAATAACAGTTTTTCTTGGAAACTTGCGCATCTTTTCGTTTTCTTGTTTTAATTGCTGAGCAATCAAGAGCGTTGCTACACTGCCGCAAAAGCCGGTTTATATTTTTTATCAAGTTATACCTATGCATTAGTTTAAGATGACCAATAAAGTTTTCGTCTCTTTCTTAAAGTTTTCTTTTTTTTTCATTCGTTGTACGTCTTGCAGCACTACTAGAAAAACCTATACCGGAAAAAGAGGAACTAATAAAAGAAATCTTTTGGTCTACTATTCAACCTCCATCAAACCACAAGTTTGACATTGGTAGAATCATAAACTTATGATGAAAATTCTATGTCTATGGGTAGAATAGTTTCATACTCGTAGCTTACCTCCTTGAATCTTTTTTCGCACTATATCATTTTTAATTTTCGAATGCTTTAAAGAGTCATTCTTTTCATAACGTCGAAACGTCGGGATAAATAGGTATAGGCGTGATACCCGGTTAAAGTTATTATTATTTCGCAATAATAATCAATATGGTTGAGCTCAGAGTTATCGACAAATAAGTAATGCAACTACACAGATATGAAACTAAAAAAATTAAACACATTTTTTGGGTCTAAACTTCAGACCGTTGAAAATTTTTCATTGAATAAATCTTGTGCTTAAACTTTACCTTAACCTTATCAATGGAGGACCGTATATAAACTTTCAATATGAAAGTTAATTCTAGGTTATTGTATTGCAGATGTTTATCTTTTTTTACAGTTGTTTACAAAATCGAGTACCTACAGTGGTTTTAATTTTCGGTATTTTTTGTTATCTGCGATACCTACCGTAATGGTAGGTTATGGTAATTCCCCATCGCTCTTAAATATATCAGTGATAGAATATACATAAATCACCATGAAATCATCGCACCAACAAACACTTGCCTGATTGATAACTCTTATGTACGTTAACAGTTACAATTAAATTGTTTAATAAAGCCCCTTTTACACAGGAGAGTCTACAGGTTTAGAGATATTGAAAACTTTAATATTAGCAAAATCTAATAACAATAAATACAGTAATGCCCCGGACTTACGCGATAGGTGGGACCGAGCGATAATCGTGTAAGTCGAAATAATTATTTACATGAAAAATAAATCAAAAGGTTCGAAGTAGTGGTCAAGTTAATAAGTGTTATTGTCATCGTCTCATGTGAGACGTGTATATTACCAACGTCACACGCATGTCAATAAACTGCGTTTCTCGAGAGACGCACTTAGGATTCCCAACGTCTCACGAAAAGTATTTCCAACATCTCACGGAGTATCGTGATTCACATCCTACTAATATTACAAACGCGAAAGTTTGTATGGATAGATATATAGATAGATGGATGGATGTTTGTTACTTTTCACGCAAAAACTACTGAACGGATCTGGACGAATTTTGGCACAGAGATAGATTATAGTCTGGAATAACACATAGGCTATATTTTATCCCGGAATTCCCATGAGAAAGGGAATTACGCGGGTGAAACTCGAAATATTATCCTGCACAGGCGAAGTCGCGGGCACCAGCTAGTCATAAATAAGTCTTGCTCAGTCAGCGCCATCTATAGTGACATTTCATGTTTTCTGAAACGAATAGGTATAATTTGTTTATTATAAACCCTTGATAGGTTGACAGCAACTTGATAGGTATTCTGTTCAAGTTACATGTGGCAAAGCCCTTAGGAACAAGGAAACAAAGGCCCGTTTATCGAAGTTTACAGAATTATTTTCCGTTAAATTATTTAGTCCCCTATATCATTTATTCTAATTATAAACGGTATGATTTTCCTGTGTTTATCTTGTTGTTTGTTTTGCGTATTAGATTAGCTTTTGATTCATAGAAGCTACCTACAGAAATACAGGGAAATAAGCTTCAACTGACTTGGTTATAAAGAAAATCTATAATTCCGTATCCATACTTCCTCATCAGTACAATTAACGAGCTATATAATATATGTATAATTATTTTATGTAGTAGTTTATGTAATATAAGTTGGTATTTATTTAATCATTAAAATGCACACGGATCCCCATGTCCAATCTAACACTCTTATCCATCCACGGTTGTCTGGTAGAGATCGCTCTTGAGCGATAAGACCGCCTATTGTTACACATTTTGTTTATGTTTTGTATAATACCTTTAAGTGTGCAATAAAGAATTTTCTATCTATCTATCTATCTATATGGAAATATCAGAGTTTATCTGAAGGAAGGATAGGATTTGTAATGAATACATCCGACAGAGAACCAAAGTTATCGTAGTTAACATAGCTAAATTGAATTAGCAAGCTGAAGTGGCAGTGGCCATATCTCGCGAAAAACAGACAACCGCTGGGTTAAACGTGTAACCTGAAAACAGGGTGCTATGGCGCTCATTAGGGGAGACCTATGTCCAGCAGTGGACTATTTATGGTTGATGATGATGATGATCTATCTAGAAAACGCATGAGTAAAACCGCGGGCAAGACTCTCATATCAAAACTTTGGTTTAATTATATATTTGTCGCAGATCGCTGCATTTCTAGACCTCAATTCTATTTTGTACTTGTGAGCCTTCCTTGTGATACCATGCATTTCATAGTCAAGAGTAGGTAATGATAACTTCTTGATATGTATTCGGTCTCTTTGCTCAATGCGCGGCCTGTCCATAGAATCTGTGATACACCGACAAGTAACTGTTGATGGAAAAACGTCATAAAGAAAAAGGAATTACTTTGGTTGCAATATGACAGTGAAGATTTTCCAAATTATTATTCGGAGTTGAATCCGGTTTTACGGAGATGATCATGAAGATGATCCTGCTTTTCCCTCTTAATTACGACATCAGAAATGGGATGTTACCTTTTGCCCACTTATTTTACGAAAACGGCATTTCTACCAATGGTGATGCGTAAAATTAAATTGATGATTATTGTTGCTGCAGTCATTTGTGAGTATTGGCACTAATTATTATTATGGATTATGGAATTTTCGAATGGAGCACTGGGTAAGTGCTACGCGTTAATGCTAGTTAAGCATGGAGTACTGGGTTAGTGCTACGCGTTAATGCTGTTTAAGCATGGAGCACTGGTTAAGTGCCACGCGTTAATGCTGGTTAAGCATGGAGCACTGGTTAAGTGCTACGCGTTGACGCTGGTTAAGCATGGAGCACTGGTTAAGTGCTACGCGTTAGTACTGGTAAAGTATGGAGCACTGGTTAAGTGCTGCGCGTTGAATGCTGTATAAGCATAGAGCAATGGTGAAGTGCTATGCGTTAGTGCTGGTAAAGCATGGGGTACTGGTTAAGTGCTGCGCATTTGAATGCTGTGTAAGCATTGAGCACTAGTCAAGTGGTATGGATTGTTTGCTGGGGTAAGCAATGAGCTCTAGTTTTGAGCTATGGATTTTATGCTGGGTTAAGCATTATGCGCTAGTTAAGCGTTCTCGTTGATATGACACGTTAAGCATTGATTACCAGTTCAGCGTTATTGTTTCTACTTTGCTGGTCAAGCGTAAATGTTCACTGGTTAAGTGATGGTATTATTCCAATGATAAAGAGTGATCAGTCAGGAATGTACCCTCTGTATCGAAACATTGAATTCGGTAACATTATTATTATGATTTTTATTATTATTTTGCACTCTGTTGATGCAAATGTTTTGATCAGCTGAGTAGGTAATAAGTCGGGAAGCTACTAAATAAATTTGACTGCGTTGTTAATTTCAATCCTATGATTTAATTCGTTACTATGCACTGGTTTAGTGCAATGGTCTTACTATGCTCGCCAGCATCTAAATTTTATTGTGGTGACCTTTATCATTTGTTTCATTTTTTTGGCGTCAGAATAGCCGAGCGGTAGAAGCGGTAGATTGTAGATCCTTTCTACGTTCAGATATTGCCTCACACAGGAGTGTGAGGGGTCAGGATGGTCGTGTCGCAGATCGCTGCATTTCTAGACCTCAATTCTATTTTGTACTTGCGAGCCTTCCTTGTGATACCATGCATTTCATAGTTAAGAGTAGGTAATGATAACTTCTTGATATGTATTCGGTCTCTTTGCTCAATGCGCGGTCTGTCCATAGAATCTGTGATTCACCGACAAGTAACTGTTGATGGAAAAACGTCATAAAGAAAAAGGAATTACTTTGGTTGCAATATGACAGTGAAGATTTTCCAAATTATTATTCGGAGTTGAATCCGGTTTTACGGAGATGATCATGAAGATGATCCTGTTTTCCATCTTAATTACGACATATTTTTATAATTTGAAAACTGACTTTTTTATTCCACGCATAACTCAAAAATTTTTGCTTAGATCATGAGAACATACGCGAACATTAATAAAAATTCGATCGAAATTGGTTCACCGTGAATTTTATTTTAATTTGGTTTATTTTGACAACAAACAGTTGTAGACACAAAAATATTCATAATAAAAAAAACACCATGAAAATGCGTTTGTAATTTGGAAATAGTAACTAAATGAGATGCTTTAAAATATCGAAAAAAAGAAAAAATAATATAACTTACCAATACATAAAAACTATCGATTTAAGATACTTTTCTCCGTATTTGAAGTCTGTTTAGAATGAACCCGTAAAACTGCAAGCAAGAGTTTAATATCTAAAATACAAGTTTTGACAATGAAAAAAAGATAAAAACAAGCTCTCTGCCGTCCCTAATCCAGTCCTTTTTAATCCTCAAACGACTAAGCTATTATCGATAACCTGTGGCATTAAATTTGAACGGTAACTTTTTAATAAAAACACTTTTAATGGGAACGCTGTCCCGATTTATAGAACAAACAAATTAGCGAAGACGGTGACGAGATGTTATTAAGAAATGAACTGGGTGGGGATAGGGCTGTCACAATTACCAAATTAGTTAGTTAACTAATGTGGTTATTGTGTCGCTTGGTCTGGGTGTTTTCTATGTATAATAAAAAAATCTATGTAGGTATATAATGTTTTAAATATATCAATTATCTAGTACCCATAACACAAGCCTTGAGTAGCCTACTTTGGGGCTAAATGGTGCTGTGTGGATTGTCCATAATTATTTATTTATTTAACTAGATGGTAACTTTTTTTCGGTACAATCAATTCACGACATCGTCTTGCCCCCAAGCGAAGCAGAGCTTGTTGTGCATTAAATTGGTTTTAGTTTTTTTACTTATGTAATTTCCATTCAATATTCAATAATAAAATTTCAGCACGATCTACCTAGAAGTTTTGGAGTGAAGAAGTAACAAATATCGATCATAGATGGATTTATCCAAACTTTGGCTATTATAGCATACTAGCGACCCGCCCCGGCTTCGCACGGTTTTATTATACGTATAAACCTTCCTCTGGAATCACTCTATCTATTAAAAAAAACCGCATCAAAATCCGTTGCGTAGTTTTAAAGATTTATGCATACATAGGGATCGAGGGATATAGGGATAGAGAAAGCGACTTTGTTTTATACTATGTAGTGATTTTATACAATATTTAAATATTTATTGAAATAGAAAATTATCAGGGAATAAAATAATATAATCCTATGATATAATCATAACATTGATCTATCTACAGACGGTTGTAAACAGTGTAGAGGTGGCTCAAACGACCCATTTAATACCAGTCGTTTCGTCCCCAAGACCACCGTGCCATGTCAACGTTGATGCGCTGCGTCATATACTCACAAGGTTTCGGGTCACGTCGCGTCGACTAGACGCTTAGATAATTATTGCGATTCCTCTCTCTCTAAAATCATTAATGCGAAATTTCGGATGATTGTTATCACGCCAAAACAGTTTTTGTAATATATTGAGAAATAAATAATTTCCTTTTCATTTCATTTTCAAAACAACTGTAAGGATCGGGCCGTGATTTCGTTCTGAGCCTGACATAAATCAAAGGCTACTTTCCATCAATTTTCACGAGGTTGAAGCTGCAGGCCGCAGCTAGTTTAGAGTAAAGTAGTTTGAACTTTTGTGACAACCCTGACATCTTGAGGAGCGGGGCGTGTCTCGCCCGCGGTCTCGCATATAAATTACGGATTTACACATTATGTTTCATTTTTCACCATCTCCCCAGTCGGGTAACGATTGACGGGTAATGAGCTGGTGTTGCCATCCTAATAGATTCAATACCCGATAAACATCAGGAAATTGAACCAAGGAAATGAGAGGAAATTGATAGGGAATTTAGGGTGAAATGTTTTTTTTGGAAAAATCGTTTATTTTCTTGTAAATTAAACTCGGCACTTAAAACATAGAGACGTATGTAGAATATGGATGTATTGTATATATTTAGTATCTTGAAGGCTTTTTCAAGCACACAACAGTAAAAATCTTACATCTATGATTGATATCAATGTCATATTATTAGGTACGTATCTAGTCACATACCTACTGAATCTAAATAGGTTAGTTGAAACAAATAATTTATGTACTTACTTACATTGGCGTTTCTTTCAACCAAGTCAAAAAAAGAGGACGTTTTCAATTTAAATATTTTTATATTATCTTAGTAAATGTTTTCAAATTTGTTTATTTTTAAAAATTAGCGCCTATACCTAAATCTTGATTTCTTTTATGATATATCTATTAGCGGCTTCTAGATTGATGTAATACCTCTATCTCATGTTTATGTAAAGAATCATCATCATCATCATCATCATCAACCTATATTAGTCCACTGCTGGACTCTCCCAAAAAAGAGCCTCCCCCAAAAAAGACTGCGAAAGACTGCTGGCAGATGCTGGATGCGTCAAGCTGAAGACAGGGCGCTATGGCGCTCATGTAAAGAATATTGTGAACTATTTGTTAATCAAAAAATATAAATAGTTTTAAAACCTTAAATTATTGTTGGATATTTTTCTCAACTACCTCCCATTATTTAGAAAACAACCGGTCTTACTGCATCATTCATCACCTTATCACCACGATACGTAATATCCTTTTCTTTTCGTCACATCATCTGCTTAAAATTCGCGATGACGTTTCCCGCGCGATTTGTAAACATGGCGTCACTTCCGGTAAGGCCGCGGCGGAAATTCGACCTCCTTTAGGGGGAAGGGGGGAACCCTCGAGCAACAACTTATGAAGGTGTTGTGGGCTTCGTACTTTATGGTGGAAGTTTTTGATACAAAAACATTTATTTTATTGATAGATACACTTATTTTAGTTTTTATAAATAAATAAATAATAGGTACTTACTGATATTATTATTATAATTATCAGTATTTGTTTACGTTTATCTGACACGCCACCGTGTTCATTTTTGCTACCACTCCATGTCCATCCAAAGGTTGCCTGGAAGAAATCGCTCAATAAGGCGATTTAGTTCTTTTCCTGTTCTGTTTGTATATTTTGGTGAGCAATAAAAAGTTATTGTATCCTACTAATATTATAAACGAAAAAGTTTGTAAGTATGGATGGATGGATAGATGTTTGTTACTCATTCAAGCAAAAACTACTGAACGGATCGGGTAGAAATTTTAAATAGACGTAGGTAGTCAATGCCAAAACCAACGTAAATATTTTTTTAATTGAAAGCTGTTGTTTCTCTTGGGGTTTCAATTTTGATCAAGAATTGACCAGAAGTTTTTTGATGACTTATGGATACCATAATACGTGAAATACAAAGATGTATTATAGTAATTGATCTTATGTGAAATATGACATCGGTTCTTAGTCTATGTAAAGACATTTTATCTAAGATCTAGCATTACTACGTTCCATTTTATAATCACTATTACTTCAACTTCAACTTCTTTTTTATGGCTCCGTTTGCTTTTCGCCACGACTCTACCAGTGTCTATGTTAGAGTGTAATAAACTTCTAAAATAGAATTTGATCGGTGGTTTAATCACTATTACACTTTTTAGGTAAGTAATCTATGATACTGATAAGTGATAACGAGTAATGCTTTTTCTACTATAAAAAATAAGGTAAAAGACACACTACCACACCTTTGTCTCCGCGAATCATCCTTGCCTTTAATTGACTTCTAAGGTAAATCGTTTTTTTTTTTAAACTGACCCATTACACTAAACGTAGCTAATCTTATCTTTACTTACCTGAAAACGGCAGTACCCATAGTATCAGTATACACAGTTTGATTACGAAAAAAAATCTCGAAACACTATAATTTTTATCTCACCAAAACGTATAAAAAACGAGACAAATATAATATTCTGAGAAAATAGCCTCCATCAAATAATTCCAAAATTGAATTCAAATTCGAATAAAACAAAGATTCTTGTAGCCTTATCATTATCATCAACCTATATTAGTCCACAGCTGGACATAGACCTCCCCCAATGAACGCCAACTGACTATCATTTAGAGGTTATGCCTATAATCCCCACGAGCATATAACTATTCAAATGCTGTCAAACTGCGAACTTCCTCTTTATTCGTAGAGGAAATCCAAGGTGCCAAATGTATAGAGGAAACAGACGAAAACTTTTCTCGTCTGTTCTATTACACAACCGGTACTAAGCCCCCCAGTTCCATCCTAAACGACAGAGGAAAACGATTCAGAAAAATAAAAAATATTAGTAATTAACTTAATTGAAAATGTCGCGAAAATATTTCATAGTTAATGTTCTTTTGCTAATGTTTACAAAAAGTAGTATTTTAACGTGAAATGGACGATTATTTGTGGAGTAAAAATTAACAATTAAAAAGAGATTTTTGCTAACGACCTCTTTTAAGGACCATATCAAGACGATTTAATTAAAATAGTACTGTGAGATTATAATATTTTTTGTCGTATTTATCACTACATAGTAATAAAACAAAGTCGCTTTACTATCCCCATGTATGCTGAAATCTTTAAAACTACGCAACGGATTTTGATTCGGTTTTTTTAATAGATTTTATAGAAGTGTGAATTTTATAGAGTGATTCAGGAGGAAGGTTTATACGTTTAATAAAACCATGCGAAGCCGGGGCGGGTCGCTAGTTATTTTATAAATTAAGGAGAATCGGCGTTTTTTCAACGAACTCGGGACGGATAAAAAAGAAGAGGTTTTCAATTCGACCGTTTTTTATGTCTGAAATTTATCATTTATCAGAATCTTTTGTATCATATTTATTTTATGGATGAACCGATTTTGATCATAATTTTTATTTGAAAGCGCTGTTCAGTGTTTTGAGTTATGTTTTTTACAAAAATTAATCAACAGACTTAAAATTTTATGTATTATTTTTGATTTCGAGAACAGAGTTTTGTTGTTGCCTTTAGCAAGTTCGTGTCTCGTGTTCGTTAGTAAAACTACTACAAATGCATTAAAAAAAGCTTATGTTAGGTATAACAAACTAAACGTTTGAATTTTGGAAAATCCTTTGTGTACGGTTTACATACCATACATAGCTACATGTTCCTGCGGGTCAGCGATTTACGTTATGACGTGATTTTACATCCAGTCGCAAACAACTGTCCTTGCACACAACACAACACGTCACGGCGTACACTCGCGACCGCTGACTTTACTCTAAACTTACAAACTATTAAACCGTGAAAACTTTACAAACTCTTTAACTTCCAAACACAACCAAACCTACAGGATTGTAGGGGGCTCACTATGCACCCTACACTTTGTATAACGTAATTATATGATAAAATAAATGGTGGCGCTAGTGTATTTCCTGTTTGCGCCTTAATAATATTATTATTTTCTTTTCAGGTAAGAAAACAACAATTAATATGACAGATTTCGAGATTTTGCCGCAACTACGGAGTCTTGATTAGAGGTATCTTTGTTTTCTATCATCTTCTGATAGGGTAAGTCCCTAGTGCAATATTGTATTTTTTATTTATCTAAAATCCGGTATTATGCCCCTAAATCAATATCTTTATTTCTTAAGGCTTACTAAATAAGCACTTATACAAGTCAAATTTAATACTATAGGTGGGTGATTCTACGAAAACTCGTTTTTTGTCTGACTTCTGTGGCACATTTTTTTTTGTTGAAATTGCACATAATGATGGTATATTCTAAATGAAGATTTAATTTTGAATTTTTTGGTAGTGAAGGGAACTTTATGGGCTTTATGGTTACGAAGTTATTCAATTTTAAAAATATGGTGTCCACGGAAATCAGAATTTATATCACCAAAATCAAATATGGGTTGGTTTATCAATAAAAATATGTGTTTTCGTTAGTAAGTAGATTATTAAGCTTCTTAAAACTAAGGACCAATTATTTGATGTTTGTAGTTTCAATCAGTTTTTACAAAAACACCTTTAAATCATTACTGTAAACATTTAGTTTTTAATCAGTTTATTTAATCACATAGGTAATATTAGCTAGGTTATATAAGCACTACCTTTTTCAAATATTATTTATATGTTGTAAGACGTAGGTTTATGTTCTATAGTATATCAATGAAAATGGAACTAAGGCAATAGTTTACATCTACATCGAGTTCACACAATTTTATAATCAGTCATGTTGCTAGGTTCTATTCTAAAGATGGAATTATAGATCAACTACCAATCAAAATAGGCTTATTCTATCCCACTCTTTTCTTTCACTTAGAGAAATAGGCGTATAGTATTGAGTAAACCTGGCAGAAGTTATTTTTTTAATGAGATTAAAGTAAATTTTTAACAAAAGTCACACTAATAATGTCTATCTTTGTATTAAAAATATTATAATTATTCATTTTATATTTATTATACACTTTTATCCTAAAAACATTATAAAAACATAAAAATATTATTATTGAGATGTTAATCAACCCGCAAAATCCACGGAAATCAGTACCACGGAAATCAAAAATAATTACAAAATCCTAGAAATTTTCTTGATTTGCTGGTTTATTTTACATTGAAATATGCAGTCGAAATTAGGAACACAAAAGGCATAAATTATTGCAATTATTATAACAATAGGATTAGTATGAACAAATTTATAGTCAACATAGTAATCAGAATTTCTAGATACCAAGCCACGGAAAGTGATTACGTACCGAAATAACAGAGTGACGTGGAGACATACACCTTTGTTGTACACACCACTGATGGGGCGTGACTGATAGTTTCTCTCAATCTAACAACTATTTACGCAGATATTAAAGTACAGTATTTATGAATAATTTAGTGCGCACCAGGGAAATCAGAGCTAAACGACGGACGCGAAGTTATCTCGTTGTAACTTGTCAACTAAAGCTTAGTTTTGCGTAGTAATAACGTCAAATAAGCAAGTAACTATCTGGGTTATTGTGAACCTATGTAAATTAGTACCAGAGTTTTTAGGAAATGATATAAAAATTTATTAACACAGGAACATGAGGTCCGGACGCACCACGGAAGTCATAATTTCCAAGGATTTTATTTATTTTTACTTATTTAAAATAAGAATATTAAAAAACTAAAAAAGGCCTCCCCTATTATCTTTGTCTAATCTACTATCATAAAAAAAATCAAAGGGCTAGGGATACTTTTTGTATGATTTTTCGAGCCGGACATGTATTATTGAAGCCCGGGAGAATCACCCAGGTACATAATTGTCAAAATAATCACTACATAGTATAAAACAAAGTCGCTTATTCTGTCCCTATGTCCCTATATCCCTTTGAATGCTTAAATTTTTAAAACTACGCAACGGATTTTGATGCGTTTTTTTTAATAGAAAGAGTGATTCAAGAGGAAGGTTTATACGTATAATAACCGTGCGAAGCTGGGCGGGTCGCTAGTATCAAATAAAGTGATCATTGATTTTCCCTTCGCTTCAATCTTTTGTCCAGGACCAGAAGGTATTAGTGCCACACTGCCGAAAAACCTTTCGTACTAAAATAGCAAAAAAGTATTTATTCCTTAAAATTTGATACTTAACAAGCCTATCAAAAGTTGATTGCGATTTTAGGAAGTTGAATTTTTGGCAGTGGGGCATGGCATGAATATCCTGGGCCATAATACCAGACTTAAGATAAATAGAAAATACTTAATTGGATATTTAAAGAAAAATTATAATTTACAATAAAAACTTAAACTAAGTCACAATTCGCGGTGTTATATTGCTCAAGAGCGATGTCTACTAGACAACTCTGGATGGATGGAATCATTACAAGGGGTTCTGTGTATATTATGTATGTACTCTACATGTTATATATACTTACTAAGTATATTACTAATTAATGGTCGCTGTTATTTGTTATGAAGTTGTGCGTGCATCACTGTTATCAGAAAAACCCATGGGCCGCATAAGGTCGCTGAGCGTATTTGCCATATTTTATGGGCCATAGCCGCCCCAAAGGCACGCACTTCTTCCTTTAGGTAATAGAAAAAACATTAAAACAGTATTTTTTCTTTTATAATTTGGTTTAAAATTCAACTAAGTACTTATTTGGATAATAATTTAAAAATTTTCCTTATCTGTAAGTCAAGCTTTTAAAAGCATCGTTTTGATTTCTGATTTAACGCGTTAAATTCATAGAACAGAGCCGTAGAAAGAGCTCTATATTTAGTCCCATACATATTAGCCATATTGATAAATTCTGCTATAAAAAGCTCGAACGATCACAAAAAAAGTACAAATAAGCCACACGTTGCAAACTTTTTAATCTGTCGAGACAATTCAAATGCGGCATAATGTGTTGGACGCAAAGTTTGAACAATGGTAAGCCGGCAGAGCGGCTTAAACAGCCAAGTGGGGTATCACTGCCATTGTAGCGCCTACAGCGAGTGCGAGCGGGCGGGAAGTTGGAAGTTTTTGTGGAAAAACAGGCTTTGTAATGAGAGGATTAGGTATCTGTTTAGTTAGAGCGGTGTGTGTAAATCGAAGTGAAAAAAAAAGAAGTTAAGGCGCAAATAGAAGGTACACTAGCGCCATCATTTTTTTAATATAATTAAGTTATACAAAGGAATTTTCAAAAATGTAACGTTCAGTTTGTTGTACATATCACAAATCATTACCATTTTTGTAGTAGTTTTATATTGTTTATTTAAGGAAGAGATACGAAGTTACTCTTGGTGGGCACAAAAATCTGTTTTCGTATCTCTTTAATAGACACAATAAAACTACTGCAAATGTATTAAAAAAAGCTTATGATAGGTATCTTCTGTTTGCGCGTTAAAAGCTCGTAATGAAAACCTAATTACTGTGCGACTAAGACATGACAGGCAAAGATGGCGCGGGGCATATGCCAATCAGCCAATCAAAGAAAAAAATAAGTGGTGGCGCTAGCTTTTTAATTTCGAGAACAGAGTTTTGTTGCTACCTTTAGCAAGTTCGTGTCTCTTCCCAAACTAGACAAAATAAAACAACTACAAATTCATATAGTTATGTTAGGTATAACAAACGAAACATTTAAAATTTGGAAATTATTTTGTTTAAAGTATTTAAATGGTGAAATAAGTGATGGCGCTAGTGTACCTCCTGTTTGCGACTTAACGAGCAATTTTATGAAAGACTGTTTTAGTATCAAGAGAGACTGCCAGTATAATACTGGCTGGTGCTGGGGAGTCATAGGTCATTAACTAGGTACCTTTTGCTGGTCATCTAAACATTGAAAACGCTAAGGCTTAGCGTTTACAATCATCAGATGACCGCATCTCGCATTTCTCTCATCACCTTAGCGGCTAAGGTACTAAGTCCATCTCCACACTTATGATGTGAAGCACGTGGTATAATTTCCGCCCCCGGTTTCGGACGTTCGGACACATTAGATAAATGATGTTCCGCCTTTCTTTTCAAATAAGAAAGTTACTGACATAATTTGAGTCTTCGAAAAAAGCAGGGATTCATGAGATCCCTTGTAGATCTTCCTGATAGAATAGAAAAAATTACGACTAGTATATACAATTGAAACCATTGAGCTAACTACAGACGGTTGCAAAAAGTCTAAAGGTAGCTCAATTGATCCGTGTCAACTCAATACCAGTCGGAACCAATCTTCCTGATACATCTGCCACGTTATCAGTTTCCATGACATAAAGGTCAAATAACGAAGGTATCAATCAAAAAATATATCGATTTGAGAGTCTTTTCAAAAAAAGAATGGATTCACAGATCCCTTGTAGGCTTTCCTGATACATCTGCCAGGTCGTCACTTTCCATGAGATGAGGTCAAACGAAGGTCTTTTTAAAAAATGTATATCGATTTGAGAGAGGGTAATCGCATAAAAGCGGTATTCCACTACACGATATTAAGGGCCCGGTAGTTAGGGCGATTAGGGAGGCTTGCCGGGTCCGTCCGGTCGCCCTAATTAGGGACCTCTAAATCTCTCTTAGTTAGGGTAAGGGTCCCTGAATATCGTGTAGTGGAATACCGCTTTAATAAATAAAATAAATAAAATTTGTTTATTTCAGGCAAAAAAATTTGAACTTGCAAAATTCTAAATCAGCATTATGATCAGATATTAGCATAAAAATCAAATGATATTAGCACCTTGTTAGCACTCGGTCGGACAAAGGGCCTGCCATTATATTTATTGCAAATTATGGCCCTTATCCGCACCATCTTCATCTCTCGATAATGGAATCATGCGACGAGAGGTTAATGTGGATATAACCGATGCTTATACGGCTTGCCTAAAAAACACTAGTAAAAGTAAAAAGAAAATAATCATATTTAATTGCTACAAGACATGTGTTTTAAAAACAATTTTGAAAATCGATGAAAACTTCTGCAGGTGACTGACGCCCTCCTCACAACCTATTTCTATTTTACAAGTACCATATTATTGAATGGAAGAGATCGCTTCTAAGCGATAAGGCCGCCCATTGTATTTGAGTTATTTTTGTAATGTGTTTTTTTTTCTGGTGTACAATAAAGCATTTTTGTATTGTATATTATGGACAAATTATAGAGTTGTTCATAGTTTTTGAATTGGTCGTGAATAGGATAACAAGTATTAAAATATGATATTTGTAGTAATTTTAATATAAGAAAATATCCTCATGTATTGATTGCTAGGCGAACGAACTATGCGGGGTCAGCTAGTTATAAAACCTATCAAAAAGAAAGACTATAACCAATTACATTTAGATCAATTTTCTTATTCTAAGTCATAACCAGAAGGCAAAATACTGGCAACATACTCACGTTGAATGGCAATGCTAATTCAGATCACCTGTGGACTCTATAAATAATTTCAGTTCTTATCTCTTGACTGCTTCTAAAAATATCCGTCTGATCCTAAAGCCCTATCCACACCTTTCTCCCGGCCTCTCGGCTATTGACAGCGGCGGCAACATTGATACTCCTGATTTATTCACCATTACACCGCCTTAACTGATCACTCGATATTACCATTTTAAAACACCCTAACGACCCCCTAAATCCGGTTAGAGGTAATTTATTGTGTCAATTTTTGATTTAATTTTGAATGGCGATGGTTTTTTGGTATGATAATGTTATAATGTTTTAAATCTGGTGGAAATGTTTAAAATGATGGTGGTCTAGATTTAGATCAATAGGTAAAGCTATTTAGCGACTCTGTTTGTGCCCCTACCTCAAAGATTTGTTTATTACAATGGCGATTTTTTTCTACCGAATGTCTATAAAAACAAGTAGATAATTACGTGCACAAAACATAGTGTTTGAGCTTAGCGAAGCTTTCTTTAAATTTGCCAACAAATTATCCCATGTTTGCTAGATGAATTTTATTTTTACTATTCATAAACCTATAATTATTAGTGCACAGCTGCACAAGGGCCACCTATTTTTAATTTTATCTTATTAAAAGGTTCTTTAGGTAGGTATTTATTATGATTAAAAGGCGAATTATTAGGCTGGGTAAATGTAGAGAAAGACGCCCTCCAGCCAGGTCGGTGGACGATTTGCAAAACACTATTGTGCTCATTAGGGGAGGCCTATGTCCAACAGTGGACTAGTTAAGGTTGATAATGATTTTTAGATGGTCCTCAATACTTTTCCACCAGACATGAAAACCTTTTATACTTTGACAGTTTCAAATCAAGTATTGGTGAAATCACTACATAGTATAAACCAAAGTCGCTTTTTCTGTCCCTATGTCCCTATATCCTTTATGTCCCTTTGAATGCTTAAATCTTTAAAATTACGCAACGGATTTTGATGTTTTTTTAATAGATTGATTCAAGAGGAAGGTTTGTACGTATAATAAAACATGCGAAGCCTGGGCGGGTTACTAGTAGGCTATAATTTAATGATCCCAACAGTACTTTTAGCCATGGCGGTCATTAGGGATGGGCTATATCTAGCCGTGGACTAATATGGGCTGATGATGATGATGACTTTTAGATAAAAGGTAACCATGCAGCTCTGATGAAATAACACCTGCCTCTCACACCTAGAAAGAAGAGATATAGCCGGTCACCTTCGCAATTATACCGTGTTTACAAATAAGAAGATAGCCACTTTCTCCATATCTCCAATAACAAGTTTATCGCGGACAATGCACTATCGCTGAGAGCGCATCGGAGACTGCATCTGTGTAGGGCTGACGACCAGATACACTAGAATCAAAGACCAGAGCACAGAATAGACCAGAGTACAGAATAGACCAGAGACCAGAAACCACTGGTCGTCCTTAGTGTATGTCCGTCTTTGCACATCCTGGGATTAAAGTGTATTTTTCTTATTCGTTAAACTACAGTTTTTATTAAAAACTTAAAATTTGATAAAAAATAAAATCAAAAAAGATTACACAAATAATTAAAACAAAGAGAGAAACAACAACGTATGTCATGTGCATTAACGTATTTAAGTGATAGAACTTTCTGATTGGAATCAAATTTATACATAAATATAATAAAAATATTGATAAAATAAAAACAGACAAACAGTCTAGAAGTAAAACAGCTGATCCATTTTAACACCAGTCGTCGCGTCCCGTAGGCTCTAGATAACTAAAGAAGAATCTAGAGGTACTTAAATGTTCCATTTTATGTGAAAAGCGTCCTCATGACGATGACTGCTTTGCCCCGCTGAATGGCAATGCTGATACGCTGTGTCAGATACTCCCCAGCTCTCTGGTCACGCATCACATCGACCAGACGCCCAGATTTAAAACTTATTACCGACAGCCCTAGTGCAGGGAAAGTGCGCTTTGCTATCAAACAATGTGACATGTCGATAATGCAGCGACGATAGTGCAGAGGCGATAGTAACGTGATCGCACTATCGGTACAAGACGTGGCCATTGTCTTACTACCGTTGTTCTGCATTCTTACCTAACTACCCTTTCAAATTTAGGTTTAAAGAACTTAATTTCTCATAAAAAGTAGTACGAAAATAGAAAAAAGTAGAAAAATAGTTCACTTAAAATGAGATAAATTTAAACAGTAAATATGTACTAAATCTAAGTTAAAGTAGGTAAATAGCTCGGCTCGGGGCTCGGAGGCTTAATTCAAACTCTGAAGTATAACTAATTAATTTATACCTATTCATATTTTCTTAGGTAACCTAACCCAAATTTCAAATTCAAAGTGCTTTATTCCTTACAAGACTCTTGGATACGTCATAAAATCCTTACTATACTTATAAATACAAAAGTTTGTATGAGTTTGTATGTAGGTATGGATGTTTGTCTCTCTTCCACGTAAAAACTACTGAACATAAAGGGCTGAAATTTGGAATAGACGTAGTTCTAGCGCTGGAATAACACATACTTTTCATCCCCTAAGACATTTCCCATTAATTAGAAATAGCTTTATGTGACGTTTTCATATAAACAGCGCGTGTGAAGCCGCGGGCAGATGCTAGTATATGATAATAATTAAAACAGGGAAAGAAAGTGCTCACTTTGATTTTTATTCACTGTCAAAAGCGAACAAGAAATCCAATCCAAGAGCGAAAAAGAAAATCATTTCCTTGTTATGTTGTTAGTTTTCGAGTTGGATTCTTAGGTACCTATCCTATCCTACTATCCCTAGGTATCTATTTAAAAACTAGCTGCGCCCCGCAGCGTCGCCCGCGGGGAAATTTATTTATTTGTCAAATATAATTCCCTGGAAGATGGGTCGGCCTTTAGTTTGGGATGCCACGTGTGTAGATACTCTAGCGCCTTCACATCTGGCAGGGACATCAGCAAGGGCTGGCTCCGCAGCTTCATCAGCGGAGTCCCTCAAACGGCGAAAATATGCTAATCTTGACCGAGGTTACCTATTTGAGCCATTTGGGGTGGAAACCCTTGGTCCTTGGGGTCCTGGGGCACACACAATTTTTAAAGATCTTACGAAACTTCTCATAGAGTCCACAGGAGATAAGAATGCTGGCTTCTATTTTGGTCAACGAATTAGCATTGCCATTCAACGTGGGAATGCTGCCAGCATTCTGGGTACTCTGCCTTCTGGTGACGGCTTAGATTATTAAGAGTTTGTTATAATTGTATATACTAGTGAGCTATGTGATCTAATTCAGTGGAAGGGATTATATACATTTGTCAAATATCATATTTTTATACATAATATGCTATTCCCGACGAAGACAAAACCAAAAACACAAAAATCATAAAAATCGGTCCAGCCGTTCTCGAGTTATAAGTGTATAGATTTACGGGTTCTTCTGCAATCGCAAGCTTTTAGCATATCTATGTAAATATAAATTGTATCGATTTTAATGTTATAAACAGAGATAGTAAACAGAAACGTTTACAATGTTGCTTCTATTATTGCCTGTTTGCATTTATTATAGAGCTTTTATAGGAAGCAAAGTCTTGATGTCTGATCTTGTAAGTCTTGTTTGACTCTTATCTTAAGTAATTGAGCTAGTGACAAAACGCTCGACCATTTTCAATAAAAAAAAAGCATACATCAGCATTTTTTTGGTTTTGATTAAGAACTTGATCTCCGTTTTAAAAGGTTTTTATAAGTTTACGCATGTCCAACCGGTTAGAAAGCTAAATAGAAAAACACGTTATTATATCACACAAAGAAAAAAAACAAATAGGAAAAAATGTTAAATAGTAAAAATAAAGGGCGGTATTCATTATAATATCGCCCTTTTATAATTCCTCACTATATTATACTTTTTAACAATATATACCCTTTAATGCATGTTGTATCAAAAATGAAACAAAAACTTTATCTCGTTCCAGAATAGTTTTTAAATTTATTACTGACTAACAAGATGTATAAATAGACAGCAGAATAGTTCACAAACGAAAAAAAAAATAAAACAAACGTCAACAGGCCGCCATTTGTAATATATATGTCATTATTCTTTGATTGGCGGTAGTTTTGGTAATTAGTGAAATTGAAAGTTTTCATCTAGTAAAATCAGAAAAATCTTGCAACAAAATGAGTTAAAAAAAATATAATAATCAAAGGTAAGTATGTCTTCTATATCGTAGAATAATATTTTTATATGATTTTGGTCAGATTACAAAGAAATATAAATTTTTTGTTTGTATCAAAAATGAGACTTCATGCATTTACGACTTGATTTGGATGCATTTTCACTTGTTTTTGCTTGATATTGTTGCTTGACGTTTTTGCATGTTTTTGTTCTAGAATAGCTCTAAAAACGATTGCTGATAGGGATATCGAAGATTAACTTAGGGAGTTAGAAGATGGTAACCTATCAGATGATGGCTGTGAGGTGGAAGAAGATGATTTCAGAGAATTACCGTCTCGTGGAGAACTGCGATGCTAGAAGACGATGAATATGAAAAAGAAGAATCTGAACCCGTTGAGCAAGACCCTCCGTTGATCGTAGACCCTTTATCGTATGTAAATAATGATCAAGTACTAGTCGCTCCCATCTATCTACACATCAACCCTTTGTGCAAAGACTGAGGTGGGGAAAGCAATCACTTGAATTTCAAGAAGACAATGAAACTATTCCACCACCTTCTAGACTTGACGGTGATAAAATCATGGGTTTTATATACCTAAGAAAGCTTACACTAAAAAGGGAATTGGCGCTAAGGAAATAATGAATTTAGCTGAGTCCAGAAAAGAACTTGCAGATACTTTCTGCAAATAAAAAACCCACATCCAAACCCCAAGAGGCCGGCCAAGCAGTAGCCGCCATAGTAGCTTTGCAGAGGAACCAGCCCCAGAGCGAAAGAATGTCCTATAGGTTATGCCTAAAAAACCACATTTATATGCTCATGAGTTTTTTCATATTTTTTTTCGTTATCTACGAGTATTTCCTCAAACAATAATATTTTTTTTTGAAATAAAATGAAAATTCATGCATTTAAGGGTTAATAAGACTTTCCTTTTACTTTTTTTTATCACAAACGATCTTTTTATGTAACCCTAGCATGGACTGGACATGAAAGAATAATATGAACTCATATTTAATAATATTTTTCATCATCAACCTTTACTAGTCCACAGCTGGACATAGGCCTACCCTAATCAGAACCATATCGCCCTCTCTGCACATGAATGAATCAATTATATTTATTGTTATATGGTAGGTTTAGTCACCACATAAAAACTTAAAAATTTATATATAAAAATTTAGTCACCATATAAAACAAAACCCTAAACTAAGGAGACAACATCAGCCTATATAAGTCCACAGCTGGGCGTAGACCTCCCTAATGAGTGACATAGCGCCCTGTCTTCAGCTTGCCGGATCCAGCATCTTCCAGCAGTCTTCTTCAGATCGTCACCCCACCTCGCCGGAGGGCGTCCTACACTAAATTTTCCAAGTCGCATATAGATAGATTGATAATTTTCGTTACATAAATTTGACAGTAGTGCCTTAAATCCTATGTTAGGTTTGACTTAGCACTAAGTTATCTTCTATTTGAGCTCAAAGTAGTAGGTATGTAATAAGGTTGTGTGATGTTGATGATTTCTCAGTATCTGCAAGTTACAAGGTTACAATCAGCCGTATCAATGTTACAGTATCGCAGGTGCAGTTTAGGTAACGCTGCGTGCTCTATCAGGCGGTCATCTCATCACTGATTGTGTGGCACTGGACTAATGCGAAGCAAGTTTGTTGCACTGCACTTATCACGTGTGTTGTACAGTGTTTTGGAAGATTACGTTGTAATTTTAAACATAACCTAAACTATTTTTAATAATTAACTTGAAACATGTTTAATATTATAGATATAATATATAGATGATTAGCGATCCGCCCCGGCTTCGCACGGTTTTATTATACCTTCCTCTTGAATCACTCTATCTATTAAACAAAACCAAATGAAAATCCGTTGCGAAGTTTTAAAGATTTAAGCAGTCAAAGGGACATAGGGACAAAGGGATATAGGGACAGAGAAAGCGACTTTATTTTATACTATGTAGTGATAGTTAATAATTTGTCCTAAATAAAAAATAAGCCTAACTAACAAACTGACTACACCCCTCGGCTTCGCTCGCGTCAAAATGAATGAAAAGTAGCCTATGTCTTATTACAGGCCCAGATAACTAGGTACATTGAAAATTTCAACCCGAATCGTTCAGTTATTTTGGCATGAAGAGGTTACAAACATCCTACCAAACTTTCGCATTTAAATATTATATTGTGCTTAAATGACTTTCAAATAATAGAAACAAATTAAAGCTAGTCTTGACAATTGAATAATTAAGCTAACTGCAGTGTTGCAAGCAATCTAGAGCTCATCTGATACATTTAATACCAGTCTGTGCGTCCCCAAGACACTAGCTGCATTACAACGCTGTATGGCAATGCTGATGCGCTGCGACAGATACTCACCAGCTCTCGGGTCACGCGTCACATCGACCAGACGCTTAGATATAAAAAAACCGGGATCCTCGGTACCCTATGGACTTAGAGTCAGTAAGGTACAAATAAGTTAAACCTCTAGATTCGAAAAGCTTTTGAGTCATAGCACGCCTTGGCATACTTTTAACTTAAAATTGAAAATATGTAGCTAAACGTAAGAACCATAGAATAAATACAAAATAAACCTACTATTTACAAATTGAATACTTAATTAAGTTAACTGCAGACGGTTGCGTTGCGCCAAATAATCACCAGCTGTCTGGATATTAAGCAAAAGGAAGCTATTTAAACTCACTCAAACTGTTACTCCAACACATAACTTGCAACTAACTTTCGCCTGTAGAAATAAGAACTCTCAAACCAGTTTCTCTCATACCTGTATTATCAATTACATCAAAGTTACATACTCTACATGAAGTGCGGACTGTATCGCGGGGGTTAATGGTGCGAGAATCGCTGATAAGGACCCCCTCGCACCCCCGCACCCCCCGGGGGTCGGGAGTATCAGCCAACAGCAGATCTGAGATTGGGCAATTGTCTGGTAATAGATTAGTGGGTGTTAGATCACGTTGAAGAATCGGGAGTTTGGAAGTGAAGTTCGTTTTGATTCTGTTCCTGTGGTCGTGTGGACGAAACATTAATAGTGAGACTTATTACATATTTGTGTCTATCGTTTGTAACCACTATTTTTAACAGCTGATTGCGAAAAACCTGGCCTGCAAAGATTACATACAACATTTTGTTTAAATAATCTTTGTAACTTGGAGTAAAATAATCAAAAGCCTAATTCTTAGAGAGCAAACTCTACTATTATACATTTTTAAGCAAAAAGTAATAAAGCTTAAATAGCTAGGCTAGGTTTCTCCCGGTTATTTACTTTTCAAAATAATTCCTTACGATATTTATAGTAAATTTAATATTTCCATGATATTTTAAAATTGTCTTATGTATAAGCAAATAAATAGCATTTTCTGACAATAACAAACACAAAAATAATCCAGTATGATGCAGTGCCGTTCTGTAGTTATATATGCGGAAGTACATACATTTTGACCATTCAATTATATTCATTTAAATAGATAAAACGTTATTTTGCATGCGCCTTATGCCGTTTACTTATGGACTCGAATGTAACCAAGAACTAGTGCCTTAAATTAAAACTACTGTCGTATCAGATACGTACTTGCAAGTTTTATTTAAATTCATGTAGGTACAATTTATTTTACATGACACATTTTCTTTTGCTCACCCGTTTACTTTACATATTACAAGATCGTATCCAAAAACAACGTCCCAAAAACTGTCCCAACCATAAAACACCCTCTGCCAACAAGTTTACGCACCCAACGTATTAAAATCAAAATATTGCTGCTAGTCCGTCATGCTATCTCCCTCCGGCAGGTGAGTTGAGTTATATATTACGAGATTACGTGTGGAAAGGGCCTAATATTGCGAGATTACGTTTGAAAAGGGCCTACAGATTGATCATGCACGAACTGACGTTATCGAGCCCTTTAGATGTGCCTTTAGGACGTCGCTTTTTCCTATAGCCGATTGAACGATAGGGGAATCATTTATTAGTGAGATTCGGGAGCAGTGTGTGGTGCCAAATCATCTGTTTATATAAAAATCTATTTATGTTAAATTATACCTCTGTTTCCCTTGATCAGGGATTTAATTTATCTTTTTTTAAGTCTTCTAATACTTTGTAGGTTTTATGGAGTGAAACGTTACTTTCAGAAAATTTTATGACATTCTAACTTCGCAGGCTTGAAAGTTTGCGCTTTTGATAAAACAGGGCCAGATAATGTGTAAAAAAACAATTTTACAATCAACTTTGATAAATTGTTTTTCGGAACTACCCCACGTTGAAAACGTGATTTTTGAAATGCAAAAGTACCTCTTTTAAACTGTTTATAAATTAAAGATATTATATCTGTTTAAAAAAAAATCAACATCATCAACAGCCAATATTAGTTCACAGCTGGACATAGGCCTCCCATAACTCACGCCAGAGCGCCCTGTCTTCAGCTTGCCGCATCCAGCATCTGCCAGCAGTCTTTCGCACATCGTCATCCCACCTGGACGGAGGGATTCCTGCACTACATTTGCCAAGTCGCTCACTCAAGAACACGTTGTATGTACAATATACATGTAGGTAAACGAAAACTAAACGCAATCTAGGTACCATTCTACGAGACTGATATCACACCTAACACGTAACTCGGAAAAGGATAAATAATTGAGTATGATGGTGCGATGGTATCGCAGAACAAAGGCGGGCTATCTCGGCGCGGCAGCCCGGCTGATCTGAGCCGCCCGCCCAGTGGGGCGGCGTGGTTCCACTGTTCGTAATGCACGAGAATACAGTCAAAGTCAAAGGTCAAAGTGCTGTATTTCCTACGTCTTAAAATTTAATATCGGGGAATTTTCGGATTTGTTTGTGCTATTGATGATGATGAAATAAAGGCAGAACTCGTTTATCTTAAGGGTATGATTAATCTTTGCTGTTATGTTTATATGTTTTTTCAAATAAATAAATAAAATAAATAAATATGTGGATAATAATGAAGTTGGTTAAATAAGATGTTTAAAGAAGCTAGCGAATTCGCAGGCGTTGTTTGCATAGAAACGTTTCAAGGCTATTTATATCTCATAAGAATTGATTTATGTAATGAAATATATATTCATGCATACAAACTTTCGCGTTAATAATATTAGTGGTGATTAACCAAAGACAAATTACAACAAACAGATAACATACATTTACAACAATAAATTTTAGTCTATTACGATACAAACACTTCACTGCAGACTTTTGCTAACGATTCTCATGAATTAGTTTATCTGATCCACAAACAAGTAATTACGCAAACTGTTTTAGATTTAAGTTTTTTGAATATCTGAAAATATTACCGCGAATTTCCCATCAGAAATATAATGACGGACTACCCACCTGTTTATATCTGCGTTCAATGGAAACGAACTCGACCGGGTGTGAGCAAAACGTCCTAAATGAATCCCTTATGAAAATGCGGTGTATATCAGATAGTTGAGAGGCAGATAACTGTGATGGAATAGAACTTGTGCGTGAGTGAGCAGAGCAGTGATAGTTAAACTTGATAGCATAACAATAACTGTTTTATCAAGGGCAAAGGTTCAGGTTTATTGACACAAGGATTGAAATTATGTAAAAACTTCTTAATGGTGGTCTAATTCAGATTTTTTTTCAGATTGAAATCCGGTGCTTCTCGTGCGGTCCCATTTAATTTTTTATAGGGATGATCCCTTTTTGAATTATCCTTAAAAATAAGGTGAAATTTAAAGACGATTGTTCGATTTTGTAAAATCCAAATTTCTGGTGGTGACCACTTCCTACCATTTTTTGAGAAAAAAATCTTTGTGAATAGGAAAGAAATAAACTTACTATTTAATAGTCCTCATGTGTACCACCTATCACCTAATATGTTAGACTATTGACTTATAATGTCTGGTAACCAAATATCTGTGCAATTCTTGTGAAGCTGATTAAATGTATTCTATTATATTCTTCTCTTTTAGTGCATCTTCATTTTGGCAATTTCTAAGATCTAGCACTACTACGTTCCGTAGGGCAATTTGTATCAAGTTTTGCATAAGACATTATTGTCTAATAATAAATCTCAAAATAGTAATCCAAGGAGTTTTCAATACCACTTTACTTTTAACTTCCACAGACACCATTAAAACTTCGACGCAAGGATTCCATATTCAAATATTTAAAAACAAAACCGTGTCATAGAGTATCCCGGTATGCACGGTCATAGAGCGGCCACAAAGCATCGGTATCAGTGATGTAGATGGCTGTTAGTTCGAACGAGCGAGCCTCGCCAAATTGTCCGTGACGATACCGCGATACTGACTTTTGAATCGTTCGGGAGTGCGATTTGATGGACTTTTAAGTAAACTCTAGATTAAAAGTGACTTTGTACATGTACATAATTGAGACGTTGTTTTGATATACTGTCCTAAAGTCCAGATATAGTGTCAATAACAAAAATGTAAAAAAGGCTATATTTAATACCTACTAAGTCATTGTCCCAGACTTGAAGATATTTCATAAGTTTTAAGGTGATCAAAGTAAGTATATGACAAAAAGTCTTTAGAAAATTAGACCACATTTCAATTCAATTTTATTATTACCATGGGCTCACAAGAAACACTTAGTCAAACAAAATAGTTACTTAGATTTATTCCATTTCAAAAGTACATAGTATACATTCATCCAAAATTAAATGTAGAAAAAGTCACGGAATGATACGAGTTTTAGTTTATTAAATACTGCAGTAATTAATTCTTCAGATCCTGAAGCAAAAACAAACATAAGTATCGAGTTTCGAGCCGATTTGACTATGCTATCGTTTATTGACCACAGTGGTGCGAGGTAGGCAGGAGTTCGATTCCCAAAGCAAAACTAACAATAAGAATGTTCGCGTTACTAAGATTTTTTTAACCAGATGTTGGCTCTTCCGGTAATCACCGAACAGTCTCAATCCCGGCATCGTTTAAGAGCCAGTAAAAGCCGCTGAGTGAGCCACGTTCATTAGCTCAATTGAGCTAAAGCAATGTTTCGAGGCAGGGCCGTAACTAAGGCTAAATTTAGGGGGTTCAAGCCCCCGAACTGGAGTACCTTGTAGTTGTAAGCGGTGATAAGCGGCTAGCTTCACGGCGGTGTATGAATGCAATTTCTTCTAAAGTTGCTTATCTATGACATTCCGGTAGTAGGTAAGTAGGTACTGTATAGGTACTGCTCGCTTAGTTATCATTATCAACTTTTAGGCTAGTTATTACGTACAATTTTTAAGTAAGCTCAAATGGAAGAGAACCTATTGCTTAGAACAACCTTACATAAATTTTAAGTAACTACTAACAAACTTAAGTAACGTTTTTTATTTATTAAAATTATTTATCTATCTACCTAACTGGGATTCCAAATTTAAAGGATTCTATTCAAACTATAACTACTTACTTGTGTCCAGAGCGCAACCGCCCCCCGATGAGTATCCCTTTCTACGGCCCTGTGTCGAGGTGTTTCATCTCAATCGAGGCAAGCGGTGTTTCGAGGTGTTTCATTGAGTTCATCAGCTCAATTGAGCGTGAGGCGGATAAGCCTTGTAAGCATGTCTTCAGGTGTGCTTTGATAGCTTTTGTAAGATGTTTTATGGTTCGCTTTAACCGTGTTTTGCTTTGATAAGAATTAATGAAGCGAAGTGTGTGATGGTTGAAAAACAGGGCTTCCTGAAGAGCTTCAAACAAAGCCCACAAGAATTTGGCTGAAGCTAAAAAATAGTACGTTTAAAATTGATATTGATATTTTATTGATAAGTTTTTATTCGGATCATGTCAAGTTTCAATTTAACTAACTGTACAATGTACATCTGATTTAAAAAATATCTCTCGTATTGATAGCTATAACATTAGAGCCATTACCAGTTACACCTTAGAGCTCGATAACGAAAAAAGTTTACGCCTCTTTCCATACATTTGGTGCCTTGCAGCGCCTCTACCGGGATAGCAAGGGGAAAAAAATTGTTTGAGAACGGTTAAATATTTTTATGCTCGATGGCTATTAGATTCTCTGTTGATTTGATTTTCGAATGGTTTTCAGAGAGTCGATGAAGATTTTCATGGAATCGAAAATTTCGCCTTTGTTTTATTCTTTTTTTGTAAGTATAAGCGAGATAGAAGTCTTTCAAAGAAGACTGGCGAAGTTCTTTGAATCCCAGCCCCACTATTTAATGCCGCGTTCATGAACAAAATCAATCAACATTCGTACACCTTAGCAAAACAAACATAATGATACTAGAATTTACCTCCTTAAAGTTGGGAATAAAAAGATATTACATGAACAGTGAACGAAATTAGGTTATAATAATATAGGTACTTAACGAGTTATTGTCATTTCCTACAATAAACAACAAAAACTATTTTATGACCATTATCTTGACTCCTAAAAGACTTTTTCATTAAAACATGACCCTACAGTTATCTAAAATCGGTAATAAAATCAATTACTTTTGCTTTTCATGAAAAAGTGGTACCTTCCGACTATTATTGACTAGGTACTTTGTAAAGCTGTACCGGATGTACCTACCTATTTTTAACTAAGTAATTGACATTTTTATCTAAAAATCTAAATGCTGTGCAAATTCGATCAAGTAATAAACTACAGTTTACACATCTGATACTCATTTTATCAAGATCCAATTGAAATAGATAACAAAATCAACATAATTATATTTATCATCTTTTAACATAAGAGTCATCGCTTTGAAGTTAGAATTTTGAAGTTCCTGTGCCATTTTAAGGCCCACGCTGCACGGGAGCTTTTTTAACGCCCGTTTAAAAAGCGTACAAATAGAACAAAATGCTTGTCCAAGTACGTATTCAGTGTTCATACGACAGCGCTTTTAAAACGCGACGCTTTTTTATCGAGCAGTGTTCCATTTTAAGCGCTGGACGTTGTGCATTAAAAGGAAAAGGTATATCATAATTTATGAAACTTCATTAATTGTTTTACTTATCTCAATGCCAGACATTGTATGATATAGGTGATATCGCAAACGCAGTAATTTAGCAGTATAACCACTTCGACGTCGTCGTACGGAAGCGTGAGAGGAAACATAACTAATTTATTTAAAAGCGCCCGTATGAAAAATAAATTCGAGAACGTTATAAAACGCCAACGTTGGGATTGAACGCAAAGCTTTTTAAGCTCTCGTGCGAATGAGGCCTTAGATTATTCGAAAACAAAATCAAAGTGAAAACGTTGCACGCATGTCAACTGACTTTGCCATTTGACACGTAGTTTGACGTATGAACGTTCCATTATAGGCACTTATTTTATTTCTCTTGCTTTTTGCATCATTGATATCGTTTCGTTATTACATTTTTTTAAATATTAAAACGTTTATAACTTACGATTCCCAACTTTAAAAATTATGAGATTTTCTGATTAAAAGCCCCATAATCAAAGGAATGAATGTTCCAATTTCTGACCATGTACGTTTCCTCAAATTTTTGGGTCCATTTTCGCCATTCTTCTTTCCGAAGACTTTTTTGTAATCAAACTGACGTAGTGTTACTAATACAAATTGTTGGTTACTAAGCATACAGAGTTGGTGAAAATGTTTTACCCAGGTAAGTGCCAAATGAGCGAAGTCGCGATTTGAAGCTAGTCAATTCAAAACTCCGTATTCTTGTTAAATTATCACGATCGCGGCTAGCCTGCAACTGAGAGATAAGGAAGGAAGAACGATATGTTCTAAAGTCGACAAGAGAACTGTTTTGCCACATTGAAATTATACCTATAGCTTGGCAAAAAAGAGTAGAAAATAATGGGGGCGCCACTGTAGGTCCTTATGGCAACATCTATAGCGCACCAAGCTAGTCTTGATACTTAAGTGTATATTTCTGTTATACGTACATTTATATCCACACATAGTATACTAGTATCAGTAAATATTGTTTAATTGAGCAAGGTTCTCGTTATGTAAGTATATAAAGAAAAAAATATAAAGTAAATTAAAATTTAATACATTGTTATTGATACATTGTAAGTTCTCTCTCACAGTATTCCTTTTCTATTTTTATTACGTGCTGGCACGAATTCTTCCAATCCTCCTCCGTAATAGCTTGGAACCGTTCCGTTTTAGCACGCTCAGCTGCTTCATATAAAGAAGAAACTTTTTATGATACCTTTATCTTACCTTTTTCAGTTTATTATTTAGGCACCTAATTTCTAGACCATTTAAAATACAAACGCTATAGTAACTTTATTACAAAGAAATAACACAACATTTAAATTATGTAGAAATAGATTTACATATTAGCTAGTCTAGCTCAAGTATCAAATTCTATGCCCGCGCTATAGCAGAGTACGCAGAACAAACGTAAACATAACCTAACTGCCCGATGTTTATTGTTGAATATTTCACTTGTTCCGTGGAACTTTAATTTAATCCTGCTTTAGGACCATCAAGTTACCTTTGATTCAACTTAAAATTACAAAACAAACTCTCACAAACCTGTCATATCAGCGGTTCTTTGAAAAACATTGTTGAGATCTGAAAGAATAGTTCTGGCCTCAAATTCTGCCAGACATCGCCTGTATACCTTATAAATAACCTCCCTGGCAGCACTTCTAACTGTTTTATTCATTATTTTTCACTTTTCGTCACTTTATCACCACCGCTTGACTGATCCAAGTAAAAAATCCGAGAATTCGTAATCTTTGTTTACAATTTTACATCAAACGTCATTGTTTTAAGAATGTTGCCATTAAACAAAAAAAATAGTTCCGTTTCAAGACTTTTTTGCCAAGCTGTACTGTAGTTAACAGCAGAGTTTATTTTGAATGTTTCATCTATCAGTTGTTTGTTAAAATCTTTTCTAATATTATAAGCGTGAAAGTTTGTTTCTATGGATGTAGAGATGTATGGATGTTTGTTACATTTGACTGAACTATTTTCAGGATAATACAATTTATTTATCAATAACTTGACAATTACCTACTGTTGTCTGCCCTCTTCACTATTCACCACAACCAAACTCAACTGTATCCTCCCCACAATAAGGTTTATTTCACCTCCTATTTTATCATGCCCCGACCATCATCACATTCGAAACCCAGTTCTGTCACATCAAGTTAAAGTTGATTTTCGATTGCCTGGTATACAGCCTGTTGCTCCGGATATTACCCGGTCTATCACGCTCCCCTTACCGGGAATCACCCTGTAATTCCCCAAATTACCTGATTTGGGGTAATTAAATACTTTTCTTTGGCTGTAAGACGTGAGGTTGATGATTGTTAGGTATTAGATTAGTATTTACCTATTATTTTTGCTTGGAACGCACAAAAACAACGCGCACAAATTCAAAAAGTTTGGTAAAAAACGTAAAGCTTTGAGCTTCTTATGCCTTCCGGAAACTAATAAAATTATCTTTTCGATTATGTAGGTACCTGTCATATAAATATGTATACTTAAAAAAACGATTAACTGGTATAATGATTTTCTACACGACAGAGTAGATCTATTGTTTCTTAGATGTTTCACCAGTGGTAGCCACTCGGCATGTACTAGGTAATAAGATAAAATAATAAAAAACGTTCGATTTTTCCGGTAAATTCTAGATGATGCTGAGTGGAATGTCAAGCTGAAATAAAATTTATCTATGGTATTTTTTACCCTAGTCTTGCGGCGCACGAAATACGACTAAAAGTTTACTTAGGTGTTTTTTACAACCACACACGTACCTACTGTGCTGTGACTTATTTGGTTGTTTCTTCCAAAATTACCATGCAAGAAACGCAACTAGATAATTTTATCACTAACCATCTGTACTAAGTGTAGTTCAAGTTACTCTATGTATAACTTATCTAGAACATACATATATATCGTTCTATGATCTAGAACACATTTTTCTCACAGCTAGGCATACCATAAATATCTATCCATTAAAACATGTTCATAGCATAGCCCTTTAGAATAATAAAACTGAACGTTAAACCAACCCACACTTCTTATCGTACCACAGACACACCTTTAGATCGCAATCTTTTTAATTAATAACAAACAAAATGGCGGCGCTGCCTTCAACACCCACATCACTGTGACACCCTGTATCGCTCATAATAAGTGATAATTAAAAATATTCTACACTTTATGAAAGGTTATTTTGTACTACCTTATTAATCTTCATAATTATTTTTATTGGAGTAATATTGAGTTTGTAGTTAATTAATTAATTAGTTAACTATTTATAACTGTGAAGTAGCTTCTACGGCTTCTACATGTCTTTGTGATAATCCATAGCGTATATCGAAATATTATATTTTTTTTTTGTCAATTTTTTCAAGTAAGTATACTTAATATCAAATCATCTAAAATTATGAGGCATATCGAAAATCCATTTGATTCCTGTAATCTTAACTAATTGAATGGATGTAGGGATGTTTGTTCCTCTTTCACGCAAAAATTACTGACGCAACAGGATGAAATTTTGAATAGACGTAGTTCAAGCCCTGGAATAACACAGGCCCACACATCAGTTCGCAGTGGATATAAAATTGAGACGTTTCCATAGGAACAGCGTGTGAAGCCGAGAACAGATATAAGTAAAAAAATATGCGAGTTTTCTTTATTTTTTGCAAAAACAACGGTCTAAAGATATTCTTAAATGTGATAGTGAATCAATTTATTTTCAATCCCCCTATATAACATTTGTTCCCCACAGTAAAAAATGTCACTAATGTATTTTTCTCGTGATTATCGCTTTATCAAAATCTAATCTACTTATGAAACTTTTACAATGTGAAATTGAGAATTAATTTACCCCAATTGATTGCATAACGTATCATAACGACCTCTGTAGAGAAGTGGGGCTAAGGTACAGTTGTGGGTTTGATTCCTACACTAAGAAGTATATTATAACACTAGCGAAAGCCAAAGCGGTGGGCCCTTTAAACCTTCCTCTTGAATCACTCTTACTATAAAAAATAGGCATCATAAAATCCGTTGCATAGATATAAATATCTAAGCATACATAGAGACATTTTGTTAATTTTCCTGTGCTGTTTGTGTGTTTCCAAAAAAAAGTCTATCTATCTAACAGTATTGCTTGCAGATAGTCTATGATTGCGAAAAAAGTTTACTTCTCTTTCCACACATATGGCCCTTGAAGCGCCTCTACCTGTGTCTATGCTTTGTGGATAGTTCAGCATTATTTATTTATTTAATTTATTTACTAAATAGATTCTCTCATTATTTACTATATTTACTTTATAACTCCTTTTCGTATTTTACAGCAGCGGTAGAATAGTTTCATGCTTGTACGCTACTAGAATCAGTGTTTCTTTCGAACTCGATTTAAATTTTCGAATGATTCCAATTTTGAAAGATTTGACGAAGACAATAATCACGGTATTTTGTTTTTATCTCATTCTTTTTGTACTCCTTATTCTAACCAGCCAGCTATTTTTCAGTTTTTTTACATAAAAACGAGGTCAAAACATGGCTAAACCACCTTAACCGATACCAAGCCAAACCTTATCAAATACCTGTAGAAACCAGCAGAAAAACAAAAGTCTACCACTACAAGGACGCGTTATCACCCGGATATAATTACAAGCCTTGTGAATACAGCCTTATTTAGTTCTAATTGTTTCCGTGTGTTTATCGCTTTATGTACTTATAACCTCCACCTGCATATCTCAGTAATAAAAAAGAAAACTGCGTGACTCATCAAAATATCTCTGAATCTGTCAAAGCTACAGAACTGGGGCTGAATTCCACTAATGTCAAAACAATAGTGTCATTCAATCAAGATGATTAAAATGCATTTGGTATTCTACTATTTTTTGGGCTTGAAGAGTCTTTCATAATTAGAATGTCAAATTGGTAGTTATAAAGGTAATCGTCACAGTTATGAATGAACCTCAAAAAGTTTGTGGTAGTAGAATACCAAAAAGAGTTTTACACTGACATTTTGACACGATACTATTTCAATGCTGAAGCGATTTATTTAGTGGAATTCGGGCCCTGAAATAATAGTATGGAGGTTTTTTAAGAACGTAAGTTAAATGCTAAGAACGGATTTTTGGATGTCCTAATCTAATGAGGAATATTTTTTAACAAGCATTTTAAAAGCATCGTCATCATTAACATATTTTATTTGGGTCCACAGCTGGACATAATCCTTCTCTAACGAGCGCCATAGCTCCCTGTATTTAGGGTTACCATATGGAAAAATGAAAATTCCGGAGATAAGCCAGATTTGTATTGGAAATTCCTGAGATTTAGTCGTAATTTCAATTAAAACAATGGAACTCTACAACCTATATTTACAATAAAAAGTGACAATTTTATAATTTCTTTAATCACCTCACCAAATACACGCGACGCGCTTACCTCCCGCCGCCCATCAGTCAGGACGTTTACCTTTGATTGAAGTCACACAATATTTGTCAGAAAGAATAATGCGTTTGCGGTGCCTTCAGTCAAACTTTTACTGGAGAGTTTACACGAACCAACTAGACATAGCCTGCCTTAGTGTTGATTTTATTTGTAAGTTTAGTTGATCTCTTTGTAAAAAAACTGCTAACTGTTTGATCTCTTAGTTTTTAATAATAATATATTGATGATTTGCTCGGTTTTATTAAAATTCCTAAATTCCGGAGCTCCGGAGATTGGTCTAAAAGTCCGGAGATCTCAGGACAATTCCGGAGATATGGTAACCCTACCTGTATTCAGCTTGCCGCATCCAGCATCTGCCTTAAAATAATGAAATGTGTTTTATATGTTTTTCATCATCATCATCCTATACTAGTTCACTATATATAGGCTGATGATGATGATGATGATATAAGTACCTTCTTTAATTTACTATCAGAAGAATAAAGAATCTCTTGACAATATTTTCTGGTCGAAACTTATCTAGAAGATAAGTACTAGTAGTAATTTTTCTATTCCTTGCTTGTAATTTTCTAGAAGATATAAGTTTATTTCATTGAAAATCTCGACGCTATCTTCGATAGTTTAAAAGCTGAAAGATCACGGAACAAACAATCCAAATTGCTCTTTGTTTCTCGCTATCCACCGTTTAAAATCAAACACCTACTGAAAAATCAACACCAACTTTCGCTCTTACTAATAAACAAGACAAAAAGAAAGTTACGTCAAAAATGAAATAATAGCATCTGCCCGCGGCTACGCTCGCGTTTCTATCGCTTGGGAATTGATTTATGGGATGTAAAGTGGCCTATGTGTTATTCCAGGCCTGGAACTACGTCTATTCCAAATTTCAGCCCGATACGTTCAGTAGTTTTTGCGTGAAAGAGGAAAACATACATCTATACATCCATACAAACTTTCGAATTTTTAATATTAGTAAGGAAGCAACGCGTGTCGTGTCCACGTTACACCACCGGCCACGGCTTCGATGTCGAAGCCGTGGCCGGTGGTGACACGACACGCCACAGACAGGACTCTGTGGAGATGGATGGAGGAGGCCTTCACCCAAAGATGGGTGCCCAAATCATAAGATATCTATAAGACAAAGGTGTTTAATTTGAGATTGGAGAAAAGTATTAAATGTAATTATCTAAAATAAATAAAAATGCATGTTAAATATATTCATTAATTAATTGTTCATAAGAAATGTTGTATAAAATATGTTCAATTCTCGAAATGTAAATTTGGAATTAAAGGCTTATTATTATTATTATTATAAGGAAGCAACGCAAAAGACGCAAGGTAACGTCACGACGATTAAATGTAGGTCTGCCACTACTTTCAAGTCTTCACATCATCATCATTATCAACCTATATTATCCTTCTTGAATATTAAAGACTAAGGAAGAGTTCTTATAAAAACAAACATAAAAAATGATTCACACAGTGTCATAAATGAATAATAATTAAATTTATTAACAACGAAAATTACAAGCAAAGGAATAGAAAAATTACAACTAGTATTTACAATTGAAACCATTGAGCTAACTGCAGACGGTTGCAAACAGTCTAAAGGTAGCTCAATTGATCCATGTCAATACCAGTCGTCGCGTCCCAAGACACTGGCTGCATTACCACGCTGTATGGCAATGCTGATGCGCTGAGCCAGATATTCACCAATATATTAAATTTATTGCTGTGAAACTTGGTGGTCTTAAGTCAATCTTAGTCTGTCATGGTCAAGCTTAAAACTTAAAGCATTCGAAAATCCATTAGTTGTTCTATTTATTCGTTTTCGTTGAACCCGTTCTTAAAGTTTTTACTGACAACGTAGTGTGTTTAAAATTACATAGGACATGTATGTGTGAGTGCGATAAGGATGTATTAGCACATTCCGGCGAGAGCCACTGTATTCATTCTTATCCGGGGTAAGGCAGGTTACACCCCTAGTGACGGGACCAGATATCGATGCTTGTTTATTTGCTAGTGAGTGCGGATTGTCGATAGTGGAAGTCGAAATTAAAATTATGTTTATGCTAGGGCATCGTATTGCCATACAGTGGGGCAATGCAGCCAGTGTCTTGGGTACGCGATGATTTGTATTCTAATGGATCAGTTGCCTCTGCACAGTTTGCGATTCTGTATTTAGCTCAATTACTTCAATTGTAACAGTTTTTTGATTCTTTGATTGTAATTTTCTTCGTACCTACATTTACTAACGAAGAAAATTACAATCAAAGAATTTATGCACTTTCTAAAGTTACGTACCTATTTAGATAATTATCATTTAAAAATTAACACTGAAGGAAGATATACTTATATAATACATATAACGAATGTCAGTGGTCAAATAAACATGACTCGTTGTTAAGTTTACTAGGTAAGAAAGTTTAATACACTTACATGAAATTTTTCAAAAAAAACATAATAAACTCTTACAAATTTTCACAAAAGTTGTACAATAAGCTTTAAGCTTAATTTGTAGGTACAAAGTTTATCCATTCATTCTACATAAGTGTTCGAAGCTATTTCTAAATACCAGCTACTAAGAAATAAAACATCGATGGTCGATATTTAATCTATCGACTACAGCGCATTTCTAGAAGGGGGTGACGTCGCTGGCGCGGCGAGATAGCGCGATAGCATCGCCGGGTGGCAGCCCTGATAGTACGAATAATAATAATTTTATTATCGCGATCCAGGGCTGCTACTCACCTCGTTGGAGTTACTTCTAGTGATGGGACGATGCAGTTTGGGATGAACAATCCGTTGATGAATTATAAATTTTTAAGTTATATGCAAAAAAACATGGAGAATTATTTTAACCAGTCTCTTTCACAAAAGACCAAGGGTGGTTCTAGTTCAACCAACTTTAAAAACCTTTTTATAAAGGAATTCTATCGATGTATTACTCAATTTGGTAACGTTCCCAAAAATGAGGACCTACTTCATAAAAAGATTTTTAAGTCGGTTTAACTATTTTTAGCATCAGAGTGAAGGTAAAAATAATTTTCCATTTTTTTATACATATCTTCAAAATATGCATTCATATAATATAAACCAGTGTTTTTTTCAGAATGACTCTAGGTTTTATATGTATTGCATTACTTAGTACCTACCTGCACTCATTTGATTTCTTATCGACTTTTTTCAGTCTTTTTTATGTAAAAGTTATTAAAATGGCCGTAAAACTAAAAAAAACAAGTTAAAACACCGAGTGACCGACAGTGTCATCTGTATCCGGCTAAGCTCCCCGGGGCAGGGGGGTGGCGGGGTCTGAAGGGGTGGCGGGGGGTGCTTATCTCAGACGCGCAGATTGAATATATTTCATGTGTGACTTCATACTGGCAATCAGAGATTTTATACTGTTTCCAAGTTATAGGTTACACTGGAATCTCTAAAAGTTATTCTAGACTAGCAGCGCCTCGCGGTTTCACCCGCTTAATTCCCATTCCCGTGGGAATTCCGGGATAAAATAAAGCCTATGTGTATATTCCAGACTATATATAATCTATCTCAGTGCCAAATTTCATCCATATCCGTTCAGTACTTTTTGCGTGAAAGAGTAACAAACATCCATCTATCCGTACCTACTTACAAACGTTCGCGTTTATAATATTAGTAGGATACCACTATGATTTAGAGTTTAAATCATATTGATATTCTTAAGTCCCTTGGGTCTTAAGTTTTACTGTTAATTCAAACAGTGTAAGCAGAACCTAGGGTATCAGGTGAATAATCTATACATATAATAAAACTTTAACAGGTCCAGTACTGTACATTGAAGATATGTTGAAAATTTTTTTTGGACGGTACTCTATTATCGATACTCAAGCCAAAACTGTAATTTTTTTCATTCATGTCTGTCTGTCTGTATCGTAAACGCGCATCACGCCGAAACTACTTGATGGATTGAAATGAAACTCGGCATGATTATAGTTCATACTACGAGGAAGGACATAGGATACTTTTTATCCCGGAATTCAGTAAGGTCCTCATGGGAGAGGGTATGAAAGTAAAAATCCTTTACCGCGCATCACGCCGAAACTGCTGAATGAGTTGGAATGAAACTCGGGACGATTTGAGTTCATACTACAAGGAAGGACATGGGATACTTTTTATCCCGGAATTCGGTAAGGTTACCCTGGGAGAAAGGGTGAAAGATAATTTCTTTAACCACGCATCACGACGGAAGTGAATGAATTCAAATGGAACTCGGGACGATTGGACATGGGATACATTTTATCCCGGAATTCTGAATTGAACTGAATTGAACTGATAAACGCGAAAGTTTGTAAGTATGAATGGATAGATGGATGGATAGATTGATAGATGGATGGATGTTTGTTACTCTTTCACGCAAAAACTGCTGAACGGATCTGGATGAAATTTGGCACAGAGATAGATTATAAGCTGGAATAACACATAGGCTTTATTTAATCCCGAATATTCCACGAAAGTTAAATCGCGAGTACTCGAAATACTAATCATGCGCAGACGAAGTCGCGGGCACCAGCTAGTAATAAATAAATAAATATTTTCCCGACAGTCCACACAGCATCATCTAGCCCCGAGCTAAGCAGAGCTTGTGTTATGGGTACTAGATGACTGATATACTTAATACAATAATTGTTCATTTCTATAAAATAACCAAGGAACTATAATTTTAAGATCATTTAAGTATTTCTAGAGAAAGCAATTCCACTTATAAAATGTATCTTTCCTTCACTACATAGTATAAAACTAAGTCGCTTTCTCTATCCCTATGTCCCCCTATCCCTTTGTATGCATAAATCTTTAAAACTACGCAACGGATTTCGATGCGGTTTTAATAGATAGTGTGATCCAAGAGGAAGGTTTATACGTAGGTATTTTATAATCGTGCGAAGCCGGGGCGGGTCGCTAGTAATATTATAAATTCAAAAGTTTGTACGTACCTATGTTTGTTACTCTTTCACGCGAAAATTACTGAACGGATCGGTTTGAAATTTTGAGTTAACATGCCCTGGAATAAAACATAGTCTACTTTTCATGAATTGTGAATTAGATATTCTATACAGGGTGTTAGTGTGAACAGCGTTCTCCTTGAAACCAGAGGTTCAGCATCATGAGTAGAATCCAAAACCGATGAGAAAAGCTTAACACCTATTGTAGTTTTGCAAGATTTTGATATTTCATGTCTTCGCTATCGTACACGATGCCATAGTCACTCTACATACTTTAAGTACCTACCTACGGAAGTACTTATACCCGCGCCTTACTTGGATCGTAACTTCATTACTTGTGCCCTTCAAAAGACGGGATATTCGCAGAGAAGGTGATCCGACACTGAGGTGCACATGCCACGTGTCGCCTGGTCGAAGTACTTGTGTCACGTGTTTGTGAGCAAACGTTTAGTGTTTATAAAAATTTTCTTTCAAAATGAGTAAAAAATAGAATCATTTTTATTCATCCGTTTTGTATTCTACTCATAATGCTGAACCTCTGGTTTCAAGGACAACGGTGTTCACACTAGCACCCTGTATACTAGTTGTAATTTCGTTGTCAATCACTACATAGTATAAAACAAAGTCGCTTTTTCTGTCCCTATTTCCCTTTGACTGCTTAAAACTACTATTATTAGTCTTTAAAACTACGCAACGGATTTTGAACCGGTTTTTTTATTCGATAGATTCAGATTCAAGAGGAAGGTTTATACGTATAATAAAGCCGTGCGAAGCCGGCGCGGGTCTCTAGTAAAGTATAATTGAATAAGTAATAAGACACTGAAGTTTTTTATTATGCAAAATTTATAGGTACTTTAGGACTCTGAAACCTTTTGCGTCTATAATTTTCCACCGTGCCACAGAAGAGGCGATAAAACTCCAAGGTCTAAACAGGTGATACTTACAAGGATAAGCACCAACTAGTTACAAACGTTATCATTCGCAGGTTCGATTCCGTGCCAGGCTCATTAGCTGATACGTATTCGTGAAACGTAGACTGATAACACACTGATAAGACTCATTTGAATTGGATGTATTATGTGGCTTTATTTAGTTTTATTTTTACATTTAGGCGCGATGGATAAAACAATTTTATTTCATTTATTAATTTGCCATACAGGGTGGTAATGCAGCCAATGTCTTGGGGACGCTTCCGACTGGTATTGACTAGAGATGGGCCGAACATGGGTTTCACCGAATACGAACATTCGGCCGAATATTTGGTAAAACTTTTACCGAACCGAATATTCGGTACTTTCAATGATATTATAATTAAAAGAGGTAGATGTCGCACTAGCGCGCGGAAACTGAGGCGGCAAAATTAAGTCAATTGTAGTAATTTCGATTTAGTCGAATATTACCTGCGAGCGAGAACGTGCGTGACAGTTTTGTTATTTAAATGCCGGGCTGTGTGTTTAGAACTTGAAAAAAACTATGGTACTAAGGTAAAAAAGGATGAAGGAGTTACGTACCACACGTAGGTACATAAAAACACCTAGTAATTTACGTTTTATTTCGAAATTACAACAATTTATCTTTAAATTATCTAATATTTAAAATAATGCTAAAAAGGGATACAGAATATTGACGACGACCGCAGCGCGATAGGGACAGACAGTGTGCACCGAGCGTGCGTCATAGAGTAATCAATCAGAAGAATTCAGATGAGATTTCGTAGGCACAAATTTACTTACCTACAAATTCTAATGGAATGGCACTGTGAATATCTTTTCGTTTCAGAAATGTTTTTAAACATTTCTGAATTAAGTGCTTTAAAAAAGAGTTGAAAATAAACTTCATAAATAAAAATAAACTAATTAATGAAAATAAACCTTATAAAACTTCTCCAAAAGTAATATTTCGTATATCTGTATCGTATTGTTCATATGCAAAAAAGACACCTCAATCAAAACATTTTATTTATTTATTTCAAATATATTAATATACTTCGAGGTTAATCATTAAACACCTATAACCCTGTATATTATATTGATGTACCTATCTTTTATTAATCGAAATTATATTTTAATAATAAAACAAACAAATTGTTTCATTAAAAATGTCCCTTCTGTAACAATTTTTCTCTATTGTGCTCGCGTTTTTCAAGCAACAGGTCTAAACAGATAGCTATTCTTTTCTATATCATTAGTACCGTATTATCTGTCGCATTTATTTTTGTAACCTATGGATACGCTAGAGATAAGTATGTATATGTCGTACAGGAACCAAATCTGAGCACCGCGCTGTATGAATATGCGTCATCTTTAGTAAAATATCATTGGGTACTTTATATTCCGTTCCGTCGCACAAATGCAAGACTAAACTTTTTAACGCCAAGCGCGCGGATTGCCGCCAGACACACCCGCCCGCTACCCCCGCAGGCCCCCCAGCGCTCAAGTTCTCATTATTGCGTTATGCAGTACATTGAGTACCACCAGCTTATACCTTTAATAGACCTGGTAAAATACAGATGTGTGTTGGTACTAACAACACACTCTACACTCTAAAATACTTACTTCATTACACTGTACACTCAAATCATGATAATACCTACATGGATCTTAACAGTAAAAACTTTGAGTATCACTTTGCCGAACATTAGGTGATTCAGCCGAATATTCGGCCGAATATGAATATAAAACGAATATTCGGCCCATCTCTAGTATTGACATGGATCAATTGAGCTACCTTTAGACTGTTTGCAACCGTCTGCAGTTAGCTCAATGGTCAATTGTATGTACTAGTTGTAATTTTTTCTATTCCTTGATTGTAATTTTCGTAGATCGTCGATGCTTACGTTAAATTTTATTCGACCAAGAACGGCATAGATACATACATTTGGTAACATACATGTTTCATAATTAGCGGTAATTACATAAATATACACGGTTAGAAAGTAGATATTTATAATTGTATGATTAACATTCCTATGCTAGTAGGTAGGTACTTGAAACATTACGATTTACAAAGATAAAAAATTACATTCAAACTGAGAACACCCATTTTTTGTAGTTTAAACACAATCAGCGCCCACGGCTTTAATCGCTTGGAATCGATTTTTTTTGCAATAATTTTATTACAGGCCAAGATAAATACTTCGATTCAAAATTTCAGCCTGATCCATTCTGTAGTTTTGGCGTGAATAGTTAACAAACATCCATCCAAACTTTCGCATCACATTATAAGTAAATAAAAGTTTGGTTATCTAGTACCTACCCATAAAACAAAGTTTGTTTTATGTATAGCTTGGGGCTATATGATGTGTGAATTGTCCAGCATTATTTATAACTATTATAAACTTTTGCAAACTATTAACATAACTCATGCAATAGGACTTTTAAATATATGACCTCTTCAAAACGCGCGTTCAACTAAAAACGAAACCCTAAAGTGTTCGTGTTTACGATCTAAGACCCGCTTAGATTATACAAAAGTATGTAAAAATGCATTAAAAGCATTTTTCCTTGAACACTCCAATGGTCAGAACATGCCACGACGCGTGTGCAGCGGAGATTGCAGCGATAAGGCCCCCACTTTGCATAATACTGCAGATTTTTTCAACAATACATACCTGGTAATGCGCTAATGCGAGTGATGGTCCAATTTATAAGAAAATGCGCATAGCAATCATTCAATCAACTTTTACAAGGCCCCGCGTCGTGGTTGTCGTGCCTGAGTATGGGTGATCTAGCTACGTAACTAGACAACGCAGCCGGCGCCACCTGCGCACGCGCTGCCTTGTCTGCGAGATGCTGAGAGGAATGGCGTTTGGTGTCTGTTTGTAAGGGTCCATCTTAAAAGCAACCTATAGTAGTGCCCTTTGTCGCCTCAACAATCTCGAATTCATTTTCTATACTAAAAATATACATTATTAAAGATAACCCAAAAACTATTAGTCATATCTGAATCATATGAAGGGGACCACACGGGAAGTACCCATTTTCAATTTAAAAAAGAGTCATCAGAGTCGGTCCACCCGTAAAGTAATTATCGAATAACTCACAGAATAAATTTGAGAATTTTTTTTGTTTATATAAAGACGTTTTAAAATGATGAGATCATTAGAATTGGTTTTTTTTATAAACTACTAGCAACTCCTCGCGGTTTTACCCGCGTAATTCTCGTTCCTGTGGGAATTCCGGGATAAAATATAATCTATGTGTTATTCCAGACTATAATCTATCTCTGTGCCAAATTTCATACATATCTGTTCAGTAGTTTTTGTGTGAAAGAGTAACAAACATCCATACATCCATCCATACTTACAAACTTTCGCGTTTATAATACTAGTAGGATAGTCAAAAATTTTAATTGTCTAAGCTTGACTGGAAAATATCCAAGTTGAATTCTGACTTCCGTAGGCGTACCTTAACATAGGTACCAATTGACATTAAATCGCTACCGCTTATGTATTAGACCCCTTCCTTGGGTCAACAGCGGGTCGCGGCCTAAGTTTATGATTGTAATGATTAAAATGTAATTAATTTCTTTTCAGGTAAGTAGGTCATCGGTGCAAGAAGAATCTCGTACTAGTTGTGAATATTAAGAGCCGCTTTCATCAAACGTATGTAAGTACCTATAATTACCAGAAGAGAAAATCCTTATCTTAAATCCTTATCTCTACTTATCAGATAAGTTATGAGACTGATGTCTCATAACTCTTCTGTATTATTGTAAGGGGTGATCCCCGAAGAAAATCCTACTGTTACTAGCAGTTGCAAGGGTAAGTGGCGAATTATGAACGCCGCTCTTCTAAGATTTGTTCCGTTGGTCTGGGTGTTTTTCTATGTATAATAAAAAATATCTATCTATGTAATGTATTGTATTATGTATATCAGTCATCTAGTACCCATAACACAAGCTCTGCTTAGCTTGGGGCTAGATGATGATGTGTGGACTGTCCGGAAATATTTATTTATTTATTTATAAGATGAACACATAAAGTGGCAATCACAATACTATCATGGCGATGTGATATGAAAGCTACCTTACGTAAATAAAAAAAAAACAAATTACCCTACTTTGGGGCTTGATGGTCCTATGTGGATTGTCAAACAATATTTTTTTATTTTATTTATAGCTTAATCAAGTTTAAAGTTACCTGTAATGAAAGGCACGATGTTGGGCAATCTTTTTAAAAACCTATAATTAACGGACTCTTGGCAACGTCATAAAACTCATGCTATATAATAAAAACTAGCAAATAAAGTTCTCACTTTGATTTTTGTTCACTTAATTTTTTTTAAGGCAAAACTCGTCTCAAGCTTTTTTCATTTTTACCCTCTCGATAATCGTTTATTACCTATGATTTATTACGTTTATAGTAAGCCTTATTACAAAGAATTGTTTTGAAAATTGGTTTGAACTTATTTAGTGTTACCTAATTTTTGTAACTCACTTGGGGTTTTTTTAAGAAAAAAAACTTAAAAGTCGAACCTAACAGGTTTGGTTTGTCAAACCTATCCCCGTGATCCCCGAGATTCCCGTGTGGAAAAATCCCCTCAAATTTTCAACAATCAGATAACTTTTCAAAAATATTAATTCTAAAATTATCAAAGCTAATCAGCTTAAATTCAAACAAAAAGCAAACATAACTCCGAGAACGTGTTTCTCAACGGCGCCCTGCTGATAAGGATACGGGCGATACGGGGGCGGCGATAAGCCCGGGGCGATAGCCGCCCGCCCTGCGATGCTATCGTGATTAAATACCGCCGTTATCAGCTGGCGACGGATCTTGGGCGGCAGGGTAGTCATGCAACAGAGAATAAAAAAATCTTAATGTGTAATATCTTTATATTAATTAATTCTCTGATAGGCAAGATAGTTAGTATTAATATTTTGTCAAATAAATTGTGTATAAATAGAAAGGGCAATTTAATTGGATAGGTAGATTAAGATACAATTTGCTTTTGATAGAATTTAAAATATAAGTTCGTGTCTCATTGCTCAAGAAAGATCGGTTCCTGACAACTTGGAAACAGATGAAACATTTTTTTTTGTAAACTTAGCAGTTACCATCTATATGCTTTGTAAAAAATCATCAATACGATTGTGCTAAATTTTTTCCCAAGGTGGGAATAGAACCCGCAACCCCCTGCGTCATATTTGTCTTCCGTTTACATGCATATAAGTACATTTTATAAAATTGCACCCGTGCAAAGCAAGGGCGGGTCACTAGTGTAAAACAGGGTAGCTTTTCATTAAGCTTTACATAGAATTCATGAAAACATATCAAGGATATTTGTTTTATGAAAACCAACACATTCCCACCCAATCTACTTTTCCCAAAAATTAACTGACACCTCGGTCAATTCCAACGCTCACAATAACATCTCTGTCCCCTCACTAATCTACGTTATATGAATACTCTGTCTGTGAATCCGTCAAATAGATGAGATAACGTAACTTTTGCTGTTTGGTACCCCCTCTCCCCCTGTCATACATTACCTCCCCCTGCTGGGAGGATTTGGTAGCTGCTGATAAGGATTATAATTATTTGGGTTGAGATTTGGATTATATAGCTTTTTAAGATAGACTAGATTTTTCAACACACATGTTCATTTCATAGTTAGTAGTGGAAGAGATCGCTTTTAGCGATAAAGCCACCCTTTATACCTTGTCTTAGAATGCAGTATTTTATATGTTTTCTTTCTTTGTATGGTAGGTATAAGTATAATATAGAGTTTTCTATTATATATTTTAACTAGCAAAGAAAATAATAATCTAGGAATAAACAAATGAACATATTTAAGAGCAGCCAGTGTCTTGGGGGACGCTTCTTTCTAGTATTGATATGGACAAGTTGAGCTACCTCTAGACTGTTTGCAACCGTCTGTAGTTAACTCAACTGTTTCAATTGTAAATGTTTTAATTGTTCTTTTACTTGATTGTAATTTTGGTTGTTAATGAAATAATTTTTTATTTAAGTTGAAAAAAGAGCTTTTAGAGGTATATTTAGGTAAAAAAATTATAATTGATAGTGCATCAGCATTGCCATACAGCGTAATAATGACACTAGCCGTTTTGGGGACGACTAGTATTGATATGGAGTTAAGTTACCTCTAGATTGTGTGTAACAGTCTGCTTTTAGCTCAATTGTTTCAATTGCAAATACGAGTTTTAATTTGATTCGAGTCTTTCATTATTTTCATTGCTATTAAGTTAATGTTTGTTCATTCACACGTGAATTATAACGTCACGCCTATTAATAACGTTAACCACGTTATTCAAAGTTGGCCGTAGGGCGGGCGGTATCACTCCGTTATCAGCCGCCCGCCTTATCACACCCTGTATACTCTTATCTTTCTCAAGAGCGGCCTGTTTGTGCTTCAATTATTCTATGCTGAAAAATCTTTTATCCGCAGAAATAAAGTAAAAGTGTCTATAAAAGAAAACATTATTATAATATGATCAGGTATTTTTCACGTTTATTTACATATTTTTCCCACGTTTCACGTGTGGTCACGGGATGACTGATTTATGAATAAATGAAATAAATGAATAAATGAAAACCTATGTGCGTTAATTTCATAGGCCCGTGTAATACAAGTGTTGTAAAACGAACCAAAACTTTTAGAAACTCTACAAGTTTCTTAGGATCATGTATTAGCTCTATGCATAATAAAAACAAAAACTTTTAAGTAAAATAAAAATATCAATATGTATTTATGTATATCAGCCACCTAGTACCCATAACACAAGCTCTGCTTAGCTTGGGGCTAATGATTCTGTGTGGAATGTCCAACATTATACTAGCGACCCGCCCCGGCATCGCACGGTTTTATTATACGTTTAAACCTACTTCTTGTGTCACTCTATCTATTAAAAAAAACCGCATCAAAATCCGTTGCTTACTTTTAAAGATTTAAGCATACAAAGGGACATTAGGGACAGAGAAAGTAACTTTGTTTTATACTATGTCAGTATAAAACAAAATAAATCAGTGTGATAGCGTGACTCAGGTGCTGTTGTGGCATCTGTGAGAGTAATTCCCTCCATACCGATACATTTACAAAGCTTAGGTAGTGAAAACTCCAAACATCAGGAGCATATATCACGCTGAAATTTGAATGGACATAGTTCTAAACTTGGAAAAATAAAGGGTGCATTTCATCCCGTAAATCAGTTCCCATGGTATAGAGGTAGTAAAAGCCTTAAAACGTTTCTATACTATATTATTGATAATAAATCTTTATTTTCAAAATATAAAACAATGCGTGCGAAGCCGCGGGCAGATACTTGTTATTTATATTTGAAATTGACTTGTCTGATTGAATTTTGTGAGACTAAAAAAATAAAGTCAATGATTTCTGATTTCTTCTATTTTCTATCATGTTTATGTAAGACCAACATTAGGAAACATTTACGGCCATGGAATTTAGTTTTATGGCTTTGTGACAAACAAACTGAGATTCGCTCTTTTATGTAGCCTAAGATTCAAAAGATTGTTTATCTATAAGTTTTAGGGGTGTATCTTTTGATACAAACATATAACCAATATAGGATCAATCTAGATCAATTAGGGCTTGTTCCACAATCGAAAAAAGTTCCTCACTTCAATTGTCGTCGCGTACTGTCAACTTGAAAACATTTGTCACTTCAACTATCTACTAACTAACTTACTAACATATTTATTTCAGGTACTTGTTTGTGTTGTCAAATGCTTCAAATCCTAAGACCAAGTAGGTACCTTACGTTCCGTAAGGTAGACGGAGCATATGGTCACTGTCATCCTATAAGGCGATGTAGCCGATTTGATATTGTTTTGGTTTTGTTTGATACCGTACGGTGACAAGTGAATGTCAGATTGAGAAAATGAAAATTTGTGTTTATGTTTTATTTGTAATTTTGTGTTTTATATATAATATTTAATCGAGAACTTAGTATATAATGACTTGTGTAGCTGTGGGTTGTAAAAGCCGTTTGGGATCTTTATGTGAAGATAAACGCAAGATATCTTTTCATCGGTAAGTCTATAATCGTGATAGACGCGGATATTACGCGGATATTACATGTATTTTCTTTGCAATATGTTGAATAGTTTTTTGTACATAGAATATAATAACTGTTTTACTACGTTATTTACAGCTCATTAGCAGTATAATTCTATAATTCACTAATATTAAAGTACAATACGAAAAACTGACATCTGATGTACCATTTTGATGCCACCTAGTGAAGTACTGGTAGTTGTCGATGATTTATTGTCGATGAATGTCTAATACTGGTTGACAAAATGATGATTCAAAAGTAAATTGTCGTAGTTTGAGAATTATACCTACCTACCGAGATAGTGCTACGGTACCTACATGGACCGACTAAGTTGGAGTTAGAAATCAAAACTTGATTATGGTGTCGCTAGTAAGATCTAGGAGACTAAAGATTGCAATGTAGGTAGAAGTTCACAACTTATTCTTATCTTTCACTTCTAGATATACAAAATATCCAATAACAAAAGAAAAATGGAAACAAAACTTGAGAAGACATGTCTGGGAGCCATCATAGAATTCTCGTTAGTGTTTTTTACATTTCCATGTTTCGTGCCACAGAATTGGATATCAAAGGACTTACAAAAAAACTTTGAAAATAAAGGTTAAATGATAGCATCCAAGTGGTATCTAAGCACAAAATATTTCAGTTAAGTATAGTACTTAGTATACGACGTGAAAATACTTTAAAAATAATTTCGTTTATGTTAATGTAACTAAGTACCTACCTAAGTTTTCTCACTGCTCATATCCTAAATAACGACGGCAAACAACCATCACCGCTTAACCCCATTTTAAATAAAAACATAATTATTATCAAGAAGATTTATCAAGTTTATGTAAGTTTTAACAAAATAACCTTAGTAGGTCTTTATTTATATACCTACAGGGTCAGGTACCGGTTAAGTCGATCTAGATCCTTGAGGGGGTTGTAGTTTCAATCATTACCAGCTGATTGATTTAATCATTATTGACTCACATACTCCAAACTTAATATAAAACCCCACAAACACCCAAAAAATATAGGTGATTAATGAATATTGGTATATCTTTTCAAGTAAAATTACAGCTTGCGGATTTTAAACATAACTGAATTTATTATACTCTTTTATAATAATATATAATAATGCTGGACAATCCACAAAGCACCATCTAGCCCCAAAGTAAACTACTCAAAGCTCGTGGTATGGGTACTAGATAACTGATTTATTAAATACATTATTATGCATAGATATACATTTTTTATAGTACATTTATACCCAGACCAACGGAACATAGGTATATCTGAAGATCGTTCACAAATTTGTTCTGAGGGGTTTGATTCCCGAACCCGTAACCTCCTGCGTTGCAGGCGCACCTTTGCCCACCGCGCTACATCGGTCGTCATGATCAACATACAATGCAGCGGTTACAACAAACCTGCTTACTGAAATCATAATTTAATCGATAAGTACAGAATTTCACATCACTATTCTCACATTTCAGTAGAATGTCAGACAAGAATCAGATTGACCACATACGTATTTGAATAACTGAACTGAAAAATTATATCTATCTTTTTTTTTCATATGGCATACTCCCAAAGAGCAAGAAGTCAAAACAGTGTCAAATGTTCGTTTTTATAATGTTACATCTAGTTACTATAATATAATCTTTGTTCAAATCATATTGGTGACCAAAGCTCAAATCTACCGATCATATTTTGTTGTACACTAAACTCCTTCTATGATTATAAAACTTTGTGGACCGGACACTGGCTAAACAGACACGATTGCCATAATCAAGAAGAAGAAGAAGAATATCTGTCAGTTAATATAAATGTCGGTGACAACCGTAACTACGCGTCTAGTACCTTACTATATCATCTGCCAAATGTGTTACTAATAGTACTATTTTTTTATATACCACCAAGGTAAACAAGCATGCGGCAGCTTGATGGAAAACGGTTACCGCAGCCTATGGACGCCTGACAAGACGCCTCAAAGACATTACACGCGCGTTGCCGACCCTTTAAATGTCTCAAAAGACCCTTTCTAAGCTAATAAAGCCGAATCGACACTTACTGTTGTAAATTTTACTATACACCGTGACGTAGCATAGTAAACTACGCATTTTAGTACCCTGCTATTCGTAAGAGTCGCTGTTAAAGTTTTCATATTTTTTTGAATACTTTCGCAGAGAATATTATTTGTAAAACCCATGATAAATCTACTAAATCTTATAAAATTACCTATAGTGTAACAGGCCCTTAACCTATCAAACTCTTTAATTTATATAACACTAGCAGCACCTCGCGGTTTCGCCCGCGTAATTGGGAATTCCGGGATAAAATATAGCATAAGTGTTATTCCAGACTATAATCTACCTCTGTGCCAAATTTCATCCAGATCCGTTCAGTAGTTTTTGCGGGAAAGAGTAACAAACATCCATCCATCTAAAACTTTCGCGTTTATAATATAAGTAGGATACACACGAGCGAAGAGTTTAGCGAGCTTATTACCCGTTTGTCGCAGCTATCGGCTACTTCCGGTGACTGGCGAGATAGCGCGATAGCATCGTGCTAATTAAACTTATCGTATACCAATTATTTATAAGCCAAGCTTATCGAAGTCATTGTTTATAAAGTTTGCGGTTGGGACACACGGATTAGAAGTGCTGCTTTAGTGAAGTATCCGCTTTAGTTTGATTTTTATCATTCTTGTCTCAGGAGATAAAATTTTCGGAAAACAGTTAATTTCAACCTTTTCGCGTGTTTTACTTTTAAGGCGCAACGAGAGTTAAATGTAATACTTAATAATAATGTTACCTGATGAAAATAAATGGTGGCGCTAGTGTAGCTATTTGCGCCTTAATATATTTTTGTTACATTTTGTTGTAAATTTAAAGAATTCCTGACTTTTTGTTGTATTTTAAATTAGGTATGAATTTAAACTAACATTTTTAAACCAAAAAAATTTTCGACCAACCAAAACCTTTTTAAACGTTACTTTAAAGAAAATTAATAAATGTTACCTTTTTCATTAGCATTTAAATAAGCTATGCATTGCTTTATGCTGGATTAAAATGTCAGTGTGTAGCATGAAACCTATTAAATCACTTGACCGTTACTGGAAGCTTTAATAAGCTTTTAACGAGAAAGCACATCCGTTTCCGTCGAATTTGACTACTTTTTACTGATTTTTCGGTAGTATATCCGGTCCACTGGCGACACCTAGGCGTTTCGCGCCATTTTTAGTTTGCGTAAAATGGACAGCGCCATGTTTTATCATTGGCGTTTCGTATTCCGTCGAAGCAACTTGTGTACGCAGCAGTTCTGCTCTGGCTCTGTTAAAGTTGCACTACCTATAGTGATAATTATCTATTATAAGGTTATATCGTAAAGTGAATCGCAGAAAAACCTGTAAGTTTTTTAAATTTACTTATTTTCTCGCACTTGAAATCATTTTGAGAATTTTTATCGACCCTGTTGTAAAAATCTCTTTGTTATAATAATTGTGTTATTTTTTATAAGAAATAGGGCCTGCTTTCAATTTTAGCCATTACTGTCCCACTGCAGGACAAAGGCCAAAGAACGTTGATTCAGGAAAGCATATTGTGCTCATTATTTTTTACCTTACCTAAGGTAGGTAACTTACGGTAAAAATTTAACGGTTTGTTCCGTTCGGATCTCGTATTTAATAGAAAGTACTTGATCATTTATTTTAATAATATACTGATTGTGTTCGGTTTATTCGGTTCTTTCGGTTCCGGTCTCCAAGTCCATTTAATTAAATAATTTACTTCATTGTGTTGGTTCTGTCATATAAGATATCATATTTTAAAATGATCATTTATTTCTACCGGATTGGGTCCGGTATTTTTGGTAATTTTTGGAAGGAAAAAAGGACATTTTTGTTAAAATATTTTGAATAACTGTATTTTAAAATTACAGCCTGTTTTTATTAAAGAACCGGAACCGGCGCTACCGCCGCCGCCGCCGCCGTGAACGCGCTGTGAGCTTCGATCCCATTTGTAAGCATACCTACTCATCGCGGATACGGGTAAGCTCCAAAGTTATTATAACTGATGCCCTGCCTGACTAATTGAGTCGTTTTTATACTGCTTGCCATGAAGGTAAGGCCTCGATAACTTCATTTTGTAAGCGTCGACGCTTGTACAAACATGTTTAACTTCACTGACAATCAATGTCTTGGCAAGGCCATTATTTCGAACAAATTAGAAGAACAAAACCGCTGGTTCCGAAAACACGCAACTGTTTTTCGAAGACATCTTCTATGTTCGCAAGAAACGACCCAAGAAATAATAACTAGCAAGCACTAGACCTTTTTAGTTAAATCTTCACGAATACCTACCCTCAAATTTTTATTTTTGAGTCTCAACTCAACCATTCACGGCTCCTATTGATCATTCAATCAATTAGCATAAAGAGAACTTCAATAGTAATGTAATCTAACTTTGACAGTAAAATAGACATTTTTGGTAAATATTATACCTATTAAAACTTTGTTGAATTCATTTACGAAAAAGGAGTTAACTAGTGTTGGAAGAACATTTAATTTCATCCCTTAACGAAAGAGGGACTTCAGGATGTGCGCGACTCTAGTCGCGCGCGTTCTACATAACTACCTGCGAGTTTTTTAATAATAATTTTAGTTTGAGATTTGACTTGTTCGTAACCTGTACTTGTAGCCTAAAGAAATTAAAGTGATCTTGTTGATTGATTGATTGATCTTGTATTTTGTTTTAAAAGGCTAGATAGTAATAAGTGAATCTTTTAACCCAGTTCTGGCAAAACATAATTAAGGACTTAGCTGCCCCTCGCGGGGGTAGAGCTAGTGTGAATCACTAGGTCCATCGTGTGGACCTCCAGGTTCCTTTCAAGGTTAAAGGCAGAATTGTATATCCCTATAAATAAGATATTAATTTATTGGGCCATTTCGAAGTAACATAGGTAAATCATATAACACACCAGTAGGCGCTCAAAGTTTATTTATCGACATGAACTGCCTACACAGACACACCCTCGCGGGGTGGATGCCGTAATTACCTTTCAGAGGTCAGCTCGGCTGTGACCAATATACAACATCTATAATTACTAGGACAGCGCTCAAATTCACGAGTTTCCTTTTACCACTGCACTGACACTTCCGGCCCGGTCATAAATATGATACAGGACGCTCAAATGCTCTTGTACTTAGGTGAAATGCCTACACAAACACCCTCGCGGGGTGGATACCGTTATAACCTCTCTCAAAGAGGTCTCAAAAAGGTCAGCCCAGAAGTGGCCAATATATAATAACTATCACGAGTATTACCACCGAGGCTCCTGGCCCGGTCTTAAATATGGTACAGGACGCTCCAATGCTCCTGGACCTAGGTGAAATACCTAGATAAAGACACCCTCGTGGGGTGGATACTATAATAACCTCTCTCAAAGAGGTCAGCCCAGAAGTGGCCAATTTATAACTATAATAACAAGGACCAACCACCGAGGCTCCTGGCCCGGTCTTAAATAAGGTACAGGACGCTCCAATGCTCCTGGACCTAGGTGAAATACCTACATAAAGACACCCTCGCGGGGTGGATACTATAATAACCTCTCTCAACGAGGTCAGCCCAGAAGTGGCCAATATATAACTATAATAACAAGGACCAACCACCGAGGCTCCTGGCCCGGTCTTAAATATGGTACAGGACGCTCCAATGCTCCTGGACCTAGGTGAAATACCTAGATAAAGACACCCTCGTGGGGTGGATACTATAATAACCTCTCTCAAAGAGGTCAGCCCAGAAGTGGCCAATTTATAACTATAATAACAAGGACCAACCACCGAGGCTCCTGGCCCGGTCTTAAATAAGGTACAGGACGCTCCAATGCTCCTGGACCTAGGTGAAATACCTACATAAAGACACCCTCGCGGGGTGGATACCATAATAACCTCTCTCAAAAAGGTCAGCCCAGAAGTTGCCAATATATAACTATAATAACAAGGACCAGCGCTCGAATTCAAGAGTTTTATTTTACCACCAGGGCTCCTGGCCCAGTCATAGATATAGTACAGGACACTCCAATGCTCCTGGACTCAGGTGAAATGCCTACAAAAACACCATTCGCGAGGTGGATACCATAATAACATCTCACAGAGGTCAGCCCAGAAGTAGTTAGTATACAATTACTATAACATATGACAAGGCTCAAAAACATGAGTTCCCTTTTACCAACAAGGTTCGCAGCACAGTCATAAATATGGTGCAGGGCGCTCTAATGCTCCTGGATACTGCATTTAACAAATATGAACAATTATTTATTTATTTTATATTTCGTTTATTAAGGCATAAACGTTTACAATTTCCTTATCTATCGCATAGATAAATACAATATGCAGGAAGGTCCAATGTTTCTTGACACTTAAACAAAAAGGTAACAATATATATATATATGTATATATAGGACGCTCAAATGCTCCTGGAAACATGCTCCTGGACACTAGAATTAACAAAAGTTAACAATAATTCTAGACATTTCAATGAGGTCAGATAGGAAGGTTGCTCTGGTAGGTATACAGACAATAGCAGCTCTCTGGTATCACCACGTTCGATATCCCGAATGTTTATAGTTAAATCTAACTGATCAGGCAGTCCCATTTTCAATCTCGAGGCACTAAACGAGTAGGCACATGCCTATTAATTAATGACCGAAATACGAGTATCCTGTCTCGACGATTTGCTCTAATACATTGCATCAAAGTTTAGATGTGCTTCGCGAGCACTTAATCTTGGTCTTAGCACTTAGGTACCTCGGTCCTCAAACCGCAGAAAGATGTATTTTGAAGGCCGGGAACAGTCCAAAATATATACCCTGCAGAAATTAATAGTTTGTCATTGTGCATGCCTGTTAGAGGCGCACATACAAAGGATTTTTCTGCTATATTATGCGACTCCAGCCTGACCGTTTCTTGCACCTGGTAACGATAAGAGTTTCTCCTGCACTGCAATCAAAATAAATCTATTATATATACAAGTTATTGTGTGTGTGCTAGCCAGACATGAAATACATCACATTTCACAGCCTTCATCTTACTGTATGGGCTTATAATCATACTGCAGAAGCATAGAGTTGTACCATAGAGATAACCTATCGAATGTGCTCGACATTCAATACATCTCAGCATACACGATATCCCAGGCAATCCTAATGATCGGGGAGGTCACCTATATCGTTATCGTTTACCCCGAGTGACAACAACTGCTAGCATATATGAACATTAAATAGTGTTTATAAAATGGGGACCCTAGATACTTCTATCTAATCCATTTATTTGCCTGAAAGGCTGCGCATGTTCTTTGTAATAATGTTACACGAGATCTGAAAGATTATGTTTCATGACGCGTTAAGTAACCCTTGGATGTTTCATAGCGTGTTTAAAATCTGGTATGTATCGATCACTAGCATGGGAATTTCCGTTACCATTTCTAATCCCTAAAGTGTTTCGTCTAAATCACTTAGTGACTGGGGATACCTGATTAGTAGATCCTCAACTGGGGAATATGTCTGTCACCACCGAAAGTCAAGAACATCGTTCTCATGTTTTTGAAGTGTACGTGTAGAATTTTTGAACAATTGACACAAAATACCTACTAATCAATATTTTCATAAGATCGTCACGCCACGATATAACTGTTGATCTGTAAATCTGTGTCTCACGTAAAAGTTTACACGTCTTAACGTTACTAGACATACCTTGATCTTGTCATTGTGTACGATAGTAGGTATTATTTATTTTTTGACGGTTCCAACACTGACAGTGGTTGACTTCTTTCAAACATTATAAAAGATTATGTTATAAATTAATCCACTATTATGAATGAACTATACTTATTTAATCATAAAACTAGACTGAAAGTCTATAAACGATTTTAATATTACACTAAAAGTGGCTAAGCTGGCGTAACGTACCTATTGTCTGGGATAAAACCTCTTTAGATAAACAGATGTTGGAGCAGTTTCAGATAACATACGATCACTGTATCTTTAGACGAGGGAATTGGCTGTTCGCCAATATTTTTTAAAGGATTTGTAGGCGAGAAATAACATATATCTACCTGATAATGTTACTCCAATATTGTTGAAAACGATTGATACAATATTTACTAATTATTACTTTAGTTTGGTGGCAATTTGAATATTTTAGCTGTTAAAACGGCTAAGTTCAAGTTCAAAGTGGATATATTATAAATTTTAATAAATTAGTTCTTGGTTACCTACTAAAATCAAGAGTGTCAGAATTATAGAACAAAACTCAAGAGAACATTACTGTATCAGTATTCTTTCAAAAGACTTGTTACACATTCTTTTGTTTAATTTTATCTCATCACATTGGCGTTATTCCCTCAAACTCTACATTTGGCGACACCAGGCGAAAACAAACAGATCTCGTTAAAAGCTTATTAAAGCTTCCAGTAACGGTCAAGTGATTTAATAGAAGCGTTTTACCTGAAATAAAACGCATATTAAAATACTTACCTTACTGGAAGCTTTGCTTTTAATTCTGCCTGGTGTAACTTTACCAATGATAAAACATGGCGCTGTCCATTTTACGCAAACTAAAAATGGCGCGAAACGCCTAGGTGTCGCCAGTGGACCGGATATACTACCGAAAAATCAGTAAAAAGTAGTCAAATTCGACGGAAACGGATGTGCTTTCTCGTTAAAAGCTTATTAAAGCTTCCAGTAAGGTAAGTATTTTAATATGCGTTTTATTTCAGGTAAAACGCTTCTATTTTACCTATTTATCAACTGATAACGAATAGTTTTTCCTTGTTAAAAGTTAATTATCCTAGTAAGTTTACTAGTATCGAATAAAAAAAGCATCATCATTATCAACGACTTCGACCACCTCTTAAATCCCGAAATGGTTAATTTTTTATATAATTTTAGTTAAAACAAATAGATTGCTTGCAATAATTGACACCAAACAAATACAATTTAGTGAGTATCTACTTGTTATGTATCTACTTATTGTGTATGTAGTATCTACGTAGGTAACCCTTTTCAAATAATTCATCGACTACTTATTTATCAATACTTTTACCTTGTTAAAGGTTAAGTTTGAACCACTCATTCATGGTATCCTTACAGACGCCGATACTTTTTTTTTTATTTTTTTATTTTTTTTATGGTATACAAATAAGCACTTATTTAATTCAAAAAGCTTAACTAAAACCGTGATTCGGTTTGTCTGAAAGCCTCTTAGATCAGTGTTCACGAAAGGACAGTCGGACGGTTATCACTTATAAGCTTCATTGATTTAGCTATTAGGTAATAAAATATTATTTACTTTATTAATAATTTGAGTCCGACTGAACTCCGGAGAACACTGACCCTAGTCTCTATTTGATACTAAGTGAGTAGGTAGCTAGGTACCTACTTTACAGAATTATTTGTGAAGATCCTTGCTAGCTATTTAACTTCAACTAAATAAAAAACTAAACAGGTAGGTATGCATCAAAAATAACCAGTTGCTAGCGATGAGCGAACGCATTCAACGTTCGCACATCGCATCGTCAGCGAAAAGACCAGACTGATATGACATGACTTCTAGACGTCTGGTTCATTTCAGTTACTTCCATACTATTATGTCTTATGGTATACTGCTGTGGGGGAACGCTGCAGATATTAACACTATATTTCTACTGCAAAAGAGGGTGAAGAGAGAGGGTTAGGTTGATGATAATGATGATTATAGACAGCCGACAGTGATTTGTGAACTTATCGATGACTTTGTTATTTTCTTCAAATATTAATTCGCTCTCTCCGCGTTATAACCAAGTGACCATTGTCTTGTACACGTAGTAACATTCCAATAGGTTACGATGTTATGTAGAACTACCCTCTTTTTAATATAGCATTATTTTTCTTATGTTCATTTTAGTACGTGTTAAACCTTCCCTATATTGCTAAAATATTTGTGTTTTGTCAAGTAAGAAAATTTATTCTTAATGAGAAATAAAACATTCTTAAACCTGATTAATTGGTAATACCTTTTCTATACCTGTTTTTAAACTTTTTCAATCATAATCTAAATTACAAAAAAAAGGTTCACTTTCTTCCCATACCCGGCTTATTCCTAAGCCCGCCTAATCGTCGAACCAATTCCAAAAAGATACATTAAACTTACATTTTGGCGAACATCAATTGCCGGCCGACGCTTAAACCGAATATATCGGCAATAAAAATGTTAATACTGTAATGCAACTGCACATTTCTTATGTGTAATTTGCCACGTTGCTAACAAAAAATATGTGCGGACTGTGGGTTAAGGCATAAGCGGTAGCGGGGATAGGAACATAAATTATGTCACGTCATGAATTAATCTTCAATATTATAAAACCTCTTTATGAAATGAATTTTCGCCCGACTGTCTTTCGCAATTCATGTTTTGTCAAGTTTAACGGCTCTGTGTTATTATAAACACACTTCATTTTGGACAAGTTTTTTAAGAACCATGTACTGAATTCAAAAGCCAAAAGTAGCCATTTATAGATTTGGTATAGTTAGATATAGCTCCCTTTTCCTGCGTAATATAATGCTTTGTTTTTGAATTGACCTTCATCTCATCTTGTCGACCGATGAAGTAAAGCGGCGGTTTTTTTATAAAAAAAAAATATTTTATATATGTACCATTGTGCGACAACTTATTGTTATAGTAACGCGATTGGTAAGTAGAATTCAGCCCCAGGTCATTATTATTTACATTACATATATATATTTGTGGCATATGGGTTCACAAGCAATCGCATAGTTTTGCCAACTTTTACTGTACTCCTACATATACCTATATATATACTTTTTTCATAAAACGGTTTCGCCTGTACCTTAAAGCAGAATGTCCAGTCATTGCAGTATTCTCGAAAACGGCCGTTAAGGAAATGGGACATGTAAATGAAGCAATTGCTCGTCCGACACGATGGCGATACGATTTTAAAATATAACGCGCCAACTTTTCACCAACTGAAAGAAAATGTAAGGAAATTGCATGGCTTAATGACTTAAACTGTTAAGAACGGTGTAAACCTGAACTTTATGGCATACATAAACTTATTTCTTACATGGTTGAATGTTTTTTAAACTTTATTCTAGTTAGATACTAAGATTCTATAAAGTTTTAATAATCAATTTACACGTAAAAATGTATATCTTAACAACGTGAAAATAAAACCAACAATCTGCAAAATAAAAAATTCAAGAAATAAAATACAGAAAATTACTTTTAAGGAATATTGAAATAAATTAAAATTAGTATTTTTATCTTTTATTAACTTATTTTCTTTCTTTGTGTAGTAGGTTGAAGTAAAACTAAAACGGTTTTTTATTCTATTCTACTCTATTCTAGTTATTACCACTTCTAGCAGCAGAATGTTGCCAAAAACTAGAGATAGCTATGAAAAGAAATATAATAGCATGCCTTTTTATCAAGTAGAATAATTGGGATGTTTATTAAATGTCCAGCTGAGGACTGATGGCTGATGATAATAATGATGACCAATCGACACAAGCATTACTTAGCTTGGGGCTAGATGATTTGTGTATTGTTCTGAATCATTTATTTATTGAAATGTCACTGCAATTATGATTTTCTGTGTAATTTAATTATCTTTTATATTTTATGTTTGTTTGTTTTACGGCATAATTATATTACTGTGGCTAGTAGAAGAATTTACATAATAAAATCTATAACCGTTGTAAAAGTTGTCTGAAATTACAAGATTTATTGTTGTCATGTGTGTAGACATTGGCTCAAGTTACGAATGTTTTGAATCTATCAAGACTATGCAAGTTTCTAAAAATAGCCTAGATATTTCTAAAACTAGTTATTTTTAGAGTGTGTATTCTAAATCTATTTATAGATCTATTAGAAAGCTATTCGGTAATAACTTACTAAATCAAGTCGCCTTGATTTCTATTTCTGTTGATTATTGAGGTCAATGTATCTAATTTACAAAACATAGTCTATTTTTAGAATAAATGCTTAAAATATCCTAAATTAACTCAATTATTATTCCACTGATTTGAGATAAGCATAAAAACCACAATGTATGTTTAATGTATTCATTCCATAATTTTATTTATTATGTCCGGAAATTATTCGCGAATGAACAAATACTTTGCATAATATTATGGAAAAATATTTGATCTAAAAAAGATATTTAAATGAGCGTTAAAAATAGAAATCGTTGAAAGTATTACTTAATAGTATACTAACCTAACCTAACAACCTGGGCCCGAACTCCACTAAATAAATCGATTCACAATTTAAATAGTTTAGTGTCAAAATGACAGTGTTACACTCATTTTGGTATTCTACTAGCACAAACTTTTTGAGGTTCATTCATAGCTGTGACGACCTTTATAACTACCAATTTGACATTCTAATTATGAAAATCTCTTCAAGCTCAAAAAATAGTAGAATGCTCAAACGTCATTTTAATCATCTTGATAGAATGGCACTACCTCTATAGAGACCTTTTTTTAACATTAGTGTAATTCTGCCCCAGATTACACGCATTACCTACTAAGGAAAACTCAAAAACTAGTGTCAGATATTGATCAAATTTATAAGAGACCACAGAAAAACACCAGCTTTCGAATAAAAAATCATCAAACTATTTTAACGTAAAATAATGTTATCGTATTATGATATTTGAAAATACATTAAAAGTACAGTTCAATTTATAACCACCCCTTTTTTGATATCTGTTGTAAATCGAACTCAATCAAAATAAATGAGAAAGTTTGCATGAACTCTCTCTTTTTGTGAACACTCATGGTATGTATTTTCATTGGTAGTGTCATGGTAGTTAAAATTACCCTCTTTGATACTACTGGTCGTGTTAACCAGTTGGCTAACGGGGATAAAACTAAACGGCTATCTACAAAACTCAATAAATGTTTAATAATTTGTAAGATGTGTTGACAGGCATAATGTTGAAAATTTTATCGTTTGCTTTTCCATCATTCATTTTATTATTAAACTAGCATCTGCCCGCGGCTTCTCAAGCTTTGTTTCTAAGGGAACGTCTCAAGCCTGTTTCTATTCCATGGGAACTGAGTTATGAGATGAAAAGTAGCCTATGTGTTATTCTAAGGCGAGAACTAAGTCTATTTAAAATTTTAGTCCGATCCGTTCAGTAGTTTTTGAAATGAAGAACGACAAACATCCATACAAACTTTCGCGTTTATAATATTAGTTATATTAAGTTATAGTTATATTAAGGATAGTGGATTTATTAAAATGTATATTGTAGGAAAGAACAGCTATTAAAGTCTTACGACCATATTTTGCAATCTGCATCTTTCAGAGATTTCCACTAGACAACCATAATACAAGGTATCTTACAACGAATTGATACGAAATGAGACAAGGTCAAAAAATTCGTCCCCCTTTATCAGTTTTATCTGAACTGTAAATCACGTAAATTGTAATTGTATAGGGTTGACAATAAAGTACAGTTTTGAGGCACAACTATAAACTGCGTATCGAGGGGAGCTCTTGCCAAAACGTATAAGCCGAAACGTACGGCCGCCCATTTTATTTGTGCCAAAAATGTTTTACGAAAAAAGTTTATCTGTGCCTTATCGATTCAAAAGGTGCAGTATTCTGTAAATATGCAAAAAAAGCAATATAAATATTAAGAAAGACACGTGAGCTTTTGAGTATCTGTCGCAGCGCATCAGCATATTCAGCATTGCCATACAGCGGGGGAATGCAGCCAGTGTCTTGGGGACGCGACAACTAGTATTGATAATAATAATATGTTAACCATATAATAATATAGATTTTGCTATACTACCATTCGCAATTGAGCTCCCTCAAGATTCTTTTCAACTTCAACTTCTTTTGTATTTGGCTTGCTGTGCTAGTTTGCCACAATTCTGCCAGTGTCCATGTAAAGAGTGTCATACTTTAGTAGAGGTGTAAAAATGAGGATACTATGACCATTATACTAAGGGAGAGTCCTTAAATTTTTTTAGTTTTTTTTTGAGTATTTCATTAGTCTGTCTTTTGAATATAACGTTTATCTGGTAATATTATTAATGTCATAATAATACTAGGTCTATGGTAATTGGTAATGGTAGATTCAATTTGATTCTAAAAATAACAAAAATATTGAGAAATTATATTATGCAGTGCATTGACATAATATCTTCGATCCGGTCTTTATTTTATATTTCTTATAAGTATTATATTTTAATCTAGTTATTTAATTCTGGAGGATATTATAACGATCATGACATTTTATAGAATCAAAAATTAAATAAAGTACACATTAGCATGTCTATTTATTTATCCGTGAAGTTATGAATCTGAGAATAAAATTAAATGCGTGATTCATATTTTTAGAGCTACCGGCTAAGAGACTCGAACCAGCAACCAATACCCAGTACCCACCACTGAATCTCAGCTGCTTAATCACTGTACCAAAGAGGTCGTGAACTATAACCACTTAGTTAAATCTGATAGGATTGACCCAGTCATTAACAGTTTTCTGCCGAAAGGTAGATATGGCTGGCGCCCGCGCTGACTTGATAAGGATGCTGTGTTTAAAACCTCTGGCGCCGACGATATCAGCCTATCAGTTTTAAAGGATCTTATCGAATGGACTCTCCCTTATCGAATGGACTCTCCCTTATCACATGGACTCTACCTTATCAAATGGACTCTCCCTTATCTGTGTCCTACGTCGGGTGAATTTCGTTTGTATAAATAAAACATCTGCATGGAATGAAAAAAGAAAAGAAGACGTGAATCAAGTGTCTTCCCATTAATTAGAGACAATAAGAAAAGTTCCAATGGATACATTCTACGTTTTTACAACATAATAATAGTTCATAATACATCTAGACTCTAGACTAAAGTGGTTTTTATTTCCTAAACTGATGTCCAAATACGTAAGTAACTGGTAGAGACACTAGACTTTTTAAACAATTTGTCTAAATAAGAATATCACGATTTCTAACATTAACTTTAAGATCATAATACAAAATCTGCCGACTACGTTTTTTATCTCGAGGTCTAATCTTAGGGCATCTTAGAATTCCTAGACAATTTCGTCATAACGCGCTTTGTCAACTTTCCATAATTCGAAAGAAACTAGAGCGCTAGGGAAGCTCAATAGGCCTAGCCAACCAGAATTCGCTACGAAGCAATTCTATTTCTACAATCGTCATCGCTCAAATTTTAATGAATTTCGGTTTATAGACAAGCGGCTTAGCGAAATCGCTTGTTGGCTTGGCATCTATATGGAAGAAAATTTGTTCGTTCGATGGCATCCAAATTTTATACGTACGTACATTGTCCATTACCAATGATTTATTCGTTGATGTGACCTGTGACATATCCATCGCATAAATCGATGTAATTTTTGCACTTTTCTATTTTCGATATCGTTAATCGAATGTTACGCTGTCTATGCCCTCTGTACACAAATAAAAGCCTACTGACTACTATTTGACTGCAAACGTGACAGTTGTAACACAAGTCGATTTTAATCTGCCGAGAACAATATTATCGATGGACAACAAAAAGAGAGCACAGACTACACAATAACCCAACAAATGGGTGCAAGGGAGACGAAAAAAAACAAAAAAGAAACGCATCGACTACTGGCGTTCTTACATTATCTGGTATCGCATACATCGATCGGTTTACTCGAATACGTTTCAGAAAGCTTGTTCTGAGCGAGTAATGTGTTTCGATGTGTGAGGTTTTTGTGTAACTAATAGCTTATTGTTTGGTATTTGATAAAATAAACGGTGGTATCGAATCAAATATGACACCCAATTATGGTTTGAAATAATGCTGGTGATGCTTTATCAGTAGACAACATGTATCGTATAAAACATATTATTTACTAGCAGTACCCCGCGGCTTCGTTCGTGTAGAGTTAAATTTTTTAACTTAAATGTTTGCGTATTTTCAGGAAAATTTTAGAAAACGCTGAAAGATTTGTGTGCTTATTTTATAAGGGGAACTTGCATGTTAAATATTGACGGTCTTCTACTAACGATTCCTGAAATATAGAGCATTTTCGATTCACATTCATGTCACATCATAAGGAGTCTGAGAGAGAAAATAGGGTTCGGACCCCCTTTGAAGCGAATTTTCTGAATGAGCTTCTTTTCTGTTTTCTGGCTAATCTCGGATTCTTCAAATCTAGAATCGAGTGAATAAAATCCTTCCAGGAAAGCGTGCTAAATCTTGGGATACATCTTCGCTTACTTGAGTTAGATAAAGGAAAAAAAAAACAATAATAAACCAATAGAAACCAGTTAGTACGTATTTTTGAGTCAGTGCTTATAGGTCGCTAATTGGTCTTCACAAATTTGATTTCCCTAATTCGATTTTTGACAGGTTTCATATATTTCTATGATATAACAAGACTCAATATCACAATGAGCGGTTCCAGTGTTTCTTTACGAATAATAATAGTACAAATGCTTTACACAGCGTCATCTAGCCCCAAGATAAGCAGAGCTTGGTTAAGAGTACTAATATAACTGATATACTTAATACATTCTACACAGAAAAATATGTTTTACATAGAAAACACACAACATCCTGAACAAACAGATCGTACAATACAAACGTTTGATTCGAGGCAGTAATCGAACCTGCAACCTCCTGCGTCGCAAGCGGACCTTTGTCCGCTGCCCACGAAGGTCGTTTGTGAATAGGTAGCCTTATCTTGATACTGCTATAGCTCCAGCTAGGTTGGGCACCCTACGTCGAGTCTTCTCGTCATCCATACCGCAATGCTTGAAACCAAAAGTATTCGTTCAGTGCGTCCTACCCGCTACTCTACGGAGCTGAGACGTGAACACTCACGGTAGGGCTGGTCCACCAGTTCAAAGTCGCTCAGCGAGCTATGGAAAGAGCTATGTAAGAAGGTTCTCTGAAGGATAGGATTCGTAATGAATACATCCGACAGAGCACCGAAGTTATTGACATAGCTCAAAGAATTAGCAAGCTGAAATGACAGTAGGCCGGCCATATCTCACGAAGAACTAACAACCGCTAGGGTAAACGTATTCTTGAGTGTAACGGAATGTATTCGAAAACCGCGTCTCGGCAAACGTAGTGTTGGTCACCCTCCAGCCAGGGCCCAAATACCAAGGAATAAATCTCTTCACCATTTAAATATAGTAGTAGTAGTATCGTGTCAAAATGTGAGTGTTAAATTTTTTTTGATATTCTACTAGCACAAACTTTTTGAGGTTCATTCTGTGATGATTTACCTTTATTTTAACTACCAATTTTTCTTCAAGCGCCAAAAATATACCTATCAATTGCACAAACGTCATTTTAATCATCTTGTTTGAATGCCACTATTGAGACCTTTGTTTCGAAATTAGTGGAATTCGGCCCCTGGTGGGATGACAAAAAAAACAAAACAATACAAAAAAACTGCAAAACTGCTGACAGATTCTGTATGGGGCAAGCGGAAGACAGGGCGCTATGGCGCTCACTAGGCCTATGTCCAGTGGACTTATATAAAGTTGATGATGATATTGATGGTGATTCCTGTAACTCCATCCTCCATTCCATCAGCTGATATAAACGTGAGGAGCCAGGCTTTGTTGTCGCGATGGGTATCTCTACAAAGGACTGCCACAGATTTATAACAGTGTGTTCAGGTGACAAATGCTTGCCCACCCAGGCGTGGTAGAATACTTTCATTTTGATCGTCTTGGTCGCAAATTAGAATGAAAACATTTGAATTGCTATGATAGGATGGTAGTTTTTTTACTCAAACTTAAAGTTTTTATGTAGAGGACTCGTGGACTCGTCAGATAATTCATGTTATTTATATGTATATTAAAGTTCAGCAGTTAGCTTTCAGTCTCACAACAAAATAGTAAAAGTAAAGTTAAAAATTGGTAAGTAGGTACTACCTTTAATTACCTATACATAATATACACATTTTTTAAATTAAAGAATCGGTAAATGTGTTTAAATCGCGTGTGACAAATCACTTGATTTAGTTGACAAAACAAAAATAATCAAAGTAAAAGCTACGATTTTACCACACTCTGATTTTTGTTCTTCCACAACTCTAGAATTACAGCCAATCCAGTTATCTGCGCGATTGTGACGCCATATTTCTTCTAACAAAGGATGCAATCGGTCCTACGTGTTACCAGTGTGTTCCAAGTTAACAACTTAAGGCATTTTTATTTTATTGAGAAGAATCAGAAAATATAAACCTTAAATAATATGCTAAGAGCGATTTGAAAGAACCTATTTCATTAAAGTTTCGTTAATTCCCTAAGAGATGCCTTTTCCATCCATAAAAGATGATTTTAAGTAGCATCAAAAAAAGAAACAGACCTGAAACAGTTTAAGGTTTCGTCAATTCATCGAAGGAGGCCTTTTTCATCGATACAAGAAGATTTTAAGCAACGCGAAGAACAAGAGAACAATCTAAAGCCGGTTTCGACAATTCATCAAAAGAAACCTATTTCATCTATAAACTCAGTTTGAGGAGAACCGAAAGCGGGAGAAACGATCCTGTTTCATCAGTGTGGATCGTAATTAAGGGAAAATTAGGATTGATGCTAAGCCAAGTGTATGATTTGATCACGCCTAAGTCACCACATAAATTAAGATTGTTTTACCACTTGATACTAGTACACTCATTCCATTCATAAAATTAAAGAATATACCTAACACAAGTACGGATACATAAGTACCCATGGTTTTTACATTCTTTGTTACAGATTCCAGTAATGGTTGGGCATAAGTTTGGAATGACAAAAAAGTTTACGTCTCTTTCCATACATTTGGAGCCTTCTAGCGCCTCTACCGCTCTGCCTCTGCCTCTCAGAGAGGAAATTTTCGTCTGATAGCGAGAGAATAGTTTTATGATATGGAAAATTGTACATAATTAGCCTTCAGTAACCTTATCTTCATCCCATAACTATTATAAATTATTATTATAGATCTATGCTTCTAAAAATTTGCAAAATACAAAATAGTTATATATGAAATCTTTGTAACATACGAACTCAATTTTAGTTTTGGAATGATTTTTAGATATCTTTCGGAAGCTATTTTGACGACCCATGTTGCGCGGTGGGCGAAGGTCTGCCTGCGACGGAGTTGTGGGTTTGATCCCGCCCTGCTGTGCGATTACGCTGAAACCGCCCATCCAAATTGATATTTAAATTGATTTCAAATTACGAAGGCCATTAAAAGGGCTTTCTTATGTCAGTTTTGAAAAAAAACTGACTTATGAAACAAAATTGACATATGAAATCCCTTTTAATGGCTTTCGTAATTTGAAATTGTATGGAAAGGACGCGCGCGATGGCCATTGAAATGGCTCAATAATATCAATTTGGATGGGCGGTTTTAGCGTAATAGCACAGCTGGAACAAATGTTTGTACGAGCCACAAATATTTGTTCTGGGGGTTCTGGGTATTTACATATATAATAAAAATATCTGTCTATGTTATGTACTGTATTAAGTATATCAGTCATCTAGTATCAATAACACAAGCTCTGCTTAGTTCGGGGCTAGATGATGCTGTGTGGATTATCCAGCGTTATAAATTTATTTATTTTCACGGGTATATTTTTCTCGTAATTTTATACAATTAAGCGAGATAGAAGTTAAATACATAATAAAAAATAAATAATTCCGGTCAGTCCACACAGCATCATCTAACCCCAAGCTAAGCAGAGCTTGAGTTTCGACTTTTTTCTTAATCAAACTGTGTAACTCGTACTAAGCTCACAGACTTCGTCATTGTAGAATCATACGTGCTAGTTGTCACCTATAAGACTACCACACGCTTGATTGTGGGTTCTAGTAATAATCCTCACCACAGTTGGTCGGGTTATCAGGTAGACAATGTCCTTATATGATTCACAATTATCTTGCGGTGAACAGATGGTCATTAAATGGAAAAATATGAGGTAGATTGGTGAATGACGTATTCGTTGGAATTGTATTACAATATTACAGTTGAAGATAATTGAAGTTGCATTTGCACTTGGCCGGTTTTTTAAAGCAATCAATGCATTATAAAATCGGCCAAGAAAGAGTTGGACTCGTGCAAGAAGGGTTCTATACCATCCTACTAATATTATAAACGCGAAAGTTTGTAAGTATGGATGGAAAGATGGATGGATGTTTGTTACTCTTTCATTCAAAAACTACTGAACGGATCTGGCTGTAAATTGGCACAGGATAGACTGTAAGTAGTCTGGAATAGCACATATGCTATGTTTTATCCTGGAATTCCCACGAGAACGGGAATAACTCGGGTGAAACCGAGTAGGTATACTCGAAATTCTAATCCTGTGCAGACGAAGTCGCGGGCACCAGCTAGTTATCTATAAAAACGTCAAAAAAATATTATAGGAGCCCCTTTAAATATTTATTTTAATATTGGTTGTTATAACGACTACAGAAATACAAAGATGATATACCGAAATATATCAGATGATGTGATGATGTTTGAAATTAATACAGATTATGTTGAAATTTCAAATGTTTTACAATCATGGTTCATGAGATACAGTCTGATGACAGACGGACAGCGAAGTAGGTAGGTAATAAGGTAATGGGGTTTTACTCTTTGGGTATATATATTATATTATAGACTTAGGTAAAAAGATTTAGATTATATCATTAGCTTAAGCTTATATTAGTCCACTGCTGGACATACACCTTCCCCAATAAGGCCTCCCTATATTTATGCTTATCTGTTATTTAATTAAAAATAATTGTATGATTTTATCTGATAACAATATATCATTCAATCTTTTTAATTAGAGGCAAGAGATTGTTATCTACAATTTAGGCAGTTTTTCCTTCACAGGACCTAGTGACCTCAAAAACGTGTATAAAAAGACGACGCAAGTCATGGTGTACACTCAGCTTAATGATATGACTTTCAAATATAATGTTATAACAACTCATTAAATTTGAAAGTAAATCATCAAGCTGGCTGTACAATAATAAGCTCTTCATCGAGAGTTTATTACAATTTACACGTTGTAAGTACCTTACCATGAGGGTCTTCACTACATAGTATAAAACAAAATCGCTTTCTCTGTCCTTATGTCCCTTATGTATGCTTAAATCTTGAAAACAACGCAACGGATTTTGATTTGGTTTTTTAATAGATAGAGTGATTCAAGAGGAAAGTTTAAACAATAAAACCGTGCGAAGCCGGGGAGGGTCGCTTGTTATTATATAATATAGAGGTCAATCTCGATTTGACGCGTATCATTTAACTTAGATTGTAGACCGTGTGTCGAAATAAATGTTTTCTATTCTTATTCACTATGGAAAATCCACATGTGTTACACAGTGGTTTTTCCATAGTGATGAGTCTATTTTCAAGAAACGTACAAAACCGTATTTGAACATATTGTGACGTCACATGGTTTGGGTGAAGAATCTCCCAGAATGTCATAGTGAATCAGCCCCAGTTGAGATTGTGGTCAAACGAACGTTTACTGTTAAAAAGATAATATACAGGGATATAGAGAAGAGATAATATCCATACTGTTTCTGTCGATAGTGACGGTGTTCCAGCGAACTTTGGAGTATAAACTTGATCCGATCCAATTTCGCAAAAACTACACAACGCAATCCGTTGTTCAGATCGCTGATAGACTTGTGGTAGGGCTTGCAGAAAAAGCTTCAAAAACTGAAATATATTGTCGGATTCACTTGATTTTATTTTAAAACTTGGCGTAAAATATATTATTTGAAGTTTACTGAACATAATATAGATATTTGGCTGTGCCCCGCGTCTTCACGCACGAAAAAATTGATGAAAAAAAGCCTATGTTTTCAGGCCTAGAATGACGTCTGTTCAAAATTTCTGTTCGACCCGTTCAGTCGTCTTGGCGTGAGGTAACAATCATCCATCCATCCAAACTATCGCATTTCTAAAGTGTGATTTCTTCTTCCTTCTTATTTTTGTTTATGGCGTAACAGAACATTCTTTTTACAAGTTTTTATTTAACATGACTGTTGCATGTGTGGGACAATCTTGCTAATGAATTTTAGACCAGTTTTTCGTCAACAATTTGAGCTGTAATTAGGCATGATTAATTAAATTAGACCTGTAAATGTTATTTATTAAATAAAATACCTATTTATCTGTTTGACGACAATTCAATATTATGTTACTATAGACCATGTGGGGCGTTTTCTATGTATGTGAATTAAAACAAGTTTCATAAAATACCTATCAAGATTATTTTTTGATGAAAATTCCTAGACTTAACTTCTCTTCATCTTAATCCTATTCTCGCATAATTTTAGGGTCCCGTGCCCAAAGGGTAAAACGGGACCCTATTACTACTCCAGACAACGATTTGTTCCTATATTTTTAGATGGTACGGAACCCTTCGTGCACGATTTCGACTAGCCCTTAGCTTTTTTTACTCTCCATAACAGTCATAAACCAAAAAGGCTTTACTAAAGCCCATATTCTGCGGCCACTACTCGCGCGTATCGCTCGATCTAATATTATTCTGGGAACGGCCTTAATAAGTCACTACAGAATGTTATCTATTCCATTTTATCGGCGATGCGATACACATCTCAATCCAATTAGGCTTACAATGCAATATGGGCCGTCCGACGACGTCTCACAGTTATGACGGGTTTGGCGTACGTAGTTTATAGTGCTGAGTGTACTTTCACAGATTGATGCAATATTATGAGGAGGTTGTAATGTCCCACTGTGGAAGTGAAGAGTTCCTTCCTTATTTCGTTTTTTTAGGAAGAGATACGAAAACAAAGTTTGGTGGCCATCAAAGGCAACTTCGTATCTCTTCCTAAACTAGACAAAATGAAACTACTAAAGATGTATTATAAAAAAGTTTATGATAGGTTAAACTAACTGTACGTGTGAATGTTGGAAATTCCTTTGTTTCGGAATTATATATGTGAATTAAAGCAAGAAAATTTAGTCGTGGCGCCACTTTAGGTCCGGTTTGCGCCTTAAGTATATCAGTCATCTAGTACCCATAACACAAGCTCTGCTTAGCTAAAAGCTAGATAATGTTGTGTGGATTGTCCAGCATTATGTATCTATTTACTCCGATCATACAAACATATCCCAAGGCAAATTATTAGCTACAACTTGCAAATTTAATGACCTACAGTAAAATTAATTACAAAAAACAGATGCATTATCGTGTTATTATTGTATACCTATTGTGTTATAACCTGTGCGGTTTTACCAGGTAGGTGGTTGGTGGTAACACAGCCAGCGGTAATTTGATCGCGCGATTATCTGAGCCACGATCTCGCATCACCCAAATGCAGTAGCGTTGGCAAAAAACGTATAAAATGTAACGCAAACTGTTTTTTTAACTCTTTTTAGTTATCAAGATAACTCAAAAACTTGACAGACCTAGAATTAATAGGAAAAGGAACAGCTTGAAGAATCGGTTGATCTAGTAAATAATTCTAAAATACAAAATTTAAAAGCCTAAAGCTACCTTTTCAATTTGCAATAAATGATCTTTATCTTATCTTTATTTAAAAAAAAACAAGTCTAGTCGATCTCGTGTACGAAAGGTTCAGTGCCATCATCTATAAAGTCGGCAAATAAATCATATTTTTAATATGGGAGCCCCCTTACGTGTCATGAGAGACAGCCGGGTGACAGACTGACAGATAGACGGACGAACAGGCGAAGTCTTCGTAATAGGGTTCCATTTTACCTTTGGTTACGGTACCATAAAAAATTACAAAAAGAAAACATAACTACTTACTTCTTTAAAAAAACATATTAAATTTCACATACTTCTTTTAAAAAAAACATTAAATTGCCTTTAAAAATAATATTTTACCATCGGTACAACCCAGGGGGTCGCGGGGGTCTGATAAGGTATCGATGACCACTATCGCACCATCAGGACACGATCGGGTCACGTGCAAATTTTGTTATGGGTCTTAGTTATATAAAACCTCCTTCTGAAAGAGTAGACGTATCTCTACATAAAAACAAAGTCGCTTCCCGCTCTTTGTCTGTCCCTATTTATGCTTAGATCTTTAAAACTACGCAGAGGATTATGATGCGGTTTTTTTAATAGATAGAGTGATCCAAGAGGAATGTTGATATGTATAATATATCCGAGCAAAGATGGAACAGTTCGCTAGGACTCTATTTGTTTGAATAAAATACAAAATACTTATTATGAATCTTAAAATGACTTTGACATACGTATAGCCCAACCTGAGTCTTGGAGACCGGTGCCTAAGTAATAAATGTTTTTAAAAGTAAGCAGTTATGTTTAATATGAGACGACTTATTTATTATATTTATAACGAGTAGATATAGATTACTAGCTATGCCCACGACTTCGCCCGTGTGGAATAGTGACTTAAGGCCACAGCTTAGGGCAGTCACATAAACCCTTCATATTGCCAAACAAACTGTCATGTCAACTGTCTTTTATTTCATCCCCTAACGGATAAATATTTTTACAAATTTTGATATCACATTAAATATCATAATATCTGATGAAAAGCCTAAAAATAAGTTTAAAAGTAGGTACTTTGTTCGCCCGCCACGCCACATCGGTCGCCGACAAATATGTAGGGAGTTCTTTAAAAACGCCACAATCTATAGGTACCTACAGGTAATCAGACACATAAACTTAAAAATAATAGGCTAAAGATAAACCCACTCAGCCTTAGCACTTTCAACGACAGATCTCGAAGGATAACTAAAACATTGTTATCGGCGAGTAAAGCATGACGACCGTCATTGAGAGCCCATTAAGGCATGGATTCTGATTAATTTGTTTTATCTATAGGTCTGTATTATCAAGGGCGAAGTGCACTGTGCATTGTACACGACGACGTCGGAGCGGTTGGACGACATGCCAAGAATTTAGGCAATAGATTTCATAAATCAGAAATCATTATCGTTATTTCCTAGGGTTATAATAAATATGCACATGCATAATTATCAAACATTATTTAGGAGAAAACTGGGTGTCTCATTAAGAGATCTCTCTAACTACTAGAGCTACGAAGCTGTTATTTTGCATTTAGGTGCTATACCACGCGGCAATGCTGATGCGTTGCGCCAGATACTCACCAGCTTTCGGGCCACGCGACGCATCGACTAGATGCAGATCTTTTATTTAATGAGACGTCACGCGTTGCATCGACAGATGCTCGGATATTTTTCTAAAATGATAACTATCTTATTATTATATTGTTTCAAAGGCTTAGTTTTCAGTAGTTAAACTTAACACAAACCGTGGTGTCTCAGATAATTAATAAGTTTTTTTTTTGATTAGTACAAATAAAGGCTAAAGCCTTTATTTTGCTTAAAAAGTCAAAACCCTCCTTAAAATAGTTAGAAAACTCCAAGACTATCTATGAAAATATTGATCGAAAAACCATAAAGTTTAACAGCACGCCTCTAGTCTCCGTGTGCAAGAGCCTGACCAGTTGATTTATGCCAGTTATCAGCGCGATGGTTGATGGCGCCACGTCATATCTGGTAGAGATTAACAGGCATTAAGTCCGAACACCGGTTCTTTTAAACTTCGAAGTGATGCGCTCCCGTTTTGGTGGTGTGGAGAATGCAGTTCATGGCATGTTGGATTTATTGAGGTTACATTATTAATTCTTACTGGTGTGGCGCGGTGGACGAAGGTTTGCCTGCGATGCAGGAGGTTGTGAATTCGATTCCTGCCTTTGAAAAAATGTTTGTACGATCTGCAAATATTTGTTCCGGGTTCTGAGTGTTTGCAATGTTTAAGAAATATCTGTCTATGTATTGTTTTGTATTAAATGTAAGTCCGTTAGTACCAATAAGCTCAGTTAGTTCTGCTTAGGTTGGTTGGGGTAGAGTAGTGTAATGATTAGATTAAATTTAGGAGTAACACGTACATTAACGAATACATCCATCAGAGAACCAACAATTAAAATATTAGCAAGCTGATTTAGTATTGAGCCATATTTCGCGAAGAACCGTTGTGGTAAACGGGTTCTTGACTGTAAACCACAACTTGACAAACGTAGTGTAGAATGACCTTCGGCCGGACGGGATGACAATCTGCGAAAGACTGTAGACAGAGGCTGTACGCGGAAAACAGGGTGCTATCTGCTCATTAGGGAAGCTCTATGTCCAGCTGTGAACTTAGTTTGATGATGAATATCTAAACATAAGTATAAAAAGGGGAAAATCAAACGTACCACAACAATTACCATTAAATTACAGAATTATTATAAAACCTTAGAAATATAATAAAAAAGAAAAAGATCCGAGCAGAAATAGAAAAGTTAATCGATGTTAGATAAGGCGGTCGAAATAATAGTTTTTATGTAAATGAGTGTTGCATACGCTGATGGGAGATAAGGAATCAGAGCCATCGCTGCCTATCTCGGATCATAGCCACAGTGGCAATGATAAAGCTGGATCACTAGCGTGGATGTAATACTAGAACTACACTGAACGACCGAGTAGGTTGATAGTAGGAATTTAATTGTTTGACCATCAAAATGTAGGTTGTAATTGGCCTGATATAATAGAAAGGATGTTCTCACCTAAATCTAGGTATAAATACTATCGGTAACTAACGTGACTTATGTATTCGTTTTGTAAATAAATTATATTTTTGTGTTAGTTTCGTGAAACTAAAACATCCCAGTTTGATCCCTAGTTTTTTGTGCAGCAAAAGGTGGGGACTGGGGTGTCATTGTTTTGCTTATTCTTGATCTCAGACTAACCGAGTTCTTGATGGCAAAAAAGCAAAAGACGCATCGGCTTCACTACATAGTATAAAACAAAGTCGCTTTTTCTGTCCCTATTTCCCTATGTCCCTTTGACTGCTTAAATCTTTAAAACTACGCAACTGATTTTGATGCTTTTTTGAATAGATAGAGTGATTCAAGAGGAATGTTTATACGTACAATAAAACTGTGTGAAGCCGGGGCGGGTCGCTATTAATTTAATAATCCATAAGGAATAAATACATTAGTGTCCAGTTTTCTTCGTCTAGTTGAACGAGCTATTCAATATTTCTCTGTGCCCTAACCTTGGCTTAATCATTCCATCTCCAACGAATCTTGGCTAAGTGCGTACTTATTCTACCTCCCCCCCTTTTTCAACCTTAACTTCAAAGACACTAAGTTCATTTTCATATTCCCAAGTATAATCTTTGTTAGATATAACTAACTGATAGTGTTTCCCTATCCTCATAGAACTTTGGTTCATATTTAAGATAATATTTCCGTCTGTACAGCTTTTGATATCTCATTTATGTACTAGTTTCCAAGGTTTATCTACTTTGTGTTATATTACACATTATCCTGTTTATGTTTAAATGGAATGTTTATGTATCCTTTAGCTTATAGTAATAGGTACCTACTAACTACATGACCACAATTTTTTTTTTCATTAAGCGAATTTTTCAGTACTTTATTTCTAGATATTTCTACTAAGCCTTATATTTAAATTTGAATAATAAGATTCTAAAACTGAATCGGACGATTAGCAGTATTGTCGATAAATTTTAAAGTGTATGAATTTATCCAATCGTTGGTCAACCCATCCTTTAATTTTTCATCCAATTTGGATGTAGGTCCGGTCCACCCAAAATGTTTTGTAGTCATTTCACTCAAAAATTTTCATAACGGTTTTTTCACTGGAATTTTTCTAAAATACTGGTGAAAAACATCAAATAATGAATAATTCCGGACAGTCAAAGAAGCACATGTCTGAATAAGATACTAACTTTCGAATAACACACGTAATAAATATTGATATGGAAAGTTTTGGTAAACTATTATAAAAATAATTACTATGCACATCTTTCCATATGTAATTATCTATCTCTTAGTACTTCGAAATATATCCAAGTTAATTTGATTTTAATCTAAGAAGGTCGGCTACATTCACACCTGTCCATATTTCCTATGCAGGTGATCATTTTGTAATACTGTTAAAAGATTATTTCCTATTTCACATATGTGTTTTTATATTTTTCAGGTAAGTCATCCTGTTCAACGAATATTTCAGTTTCAATAGATACTGAAAAACTGCACAGATAAAAATAAGGTAAAAGTGGTAAAATACGAAATAAACTTGAGAAAACTTTAACCCTTTAGATGTCTAGTGGTACAATTCGACCCCACTTTTGACAAACCCTTTTAGACAATTTTCAACAACTGTCAAAAATCAAAAAAAGAACTTTACATAAGACTAGACGTCCTTCCTTTCCATAGAAACCATAGAAACGGGATATCAGATCGCCAGATTGTACTCGCAGCTTTTTATTTGACATTTAATACAAGTTTATTCAAACAGGCGATAGGATCTAGACGTTATCTTTCAATGCAAGTAACCGCGAGCTCGGGGCTGATACGATCTGGGGGCCATAGCTAGTTAAAGCAAGCTGATAAGGGATCGCGCGTGTGTGCGTGAGGCTACACATACACGAGCGCCTGTGTGAGTGGAGGGGCGCCCGCCGACCGAGACCGGCCGCCAGTCACTCACACAACGCGGTAAAAGAATGACGGATTTTGTATGTGATTTTTTAAAAAAATAATAAAAATTGTGATGGACGATTCTGTGATGTTATTGTGGGTGAAGTACTTGAAGGAGCTGGAATTGGCGTGCGCCGCGCAGACGCGAGGTGGCGCGGATGTCGTCAAAACAAAGTGTAAGGCCTTTTGTTTACATTATCCTTATCTGTGTTTATAACGCTTACTTTCGTACAAAGTTCGATTATAACTATTTTTTTGATAAGTATATCATGAACTGGGTTTTAACCGTTTTTCTATTATGATAAATTAAAAAAAACATCTAGTATCTTTTATTGTTCTAGGTTATACCTTTGCTACAAGTGTTTTTTCTTGGTCTAATGATTCTGCTCATACCAATATTTGAGCAAGTATAACAATAAAATATCTGGCATATCTTTTGCATTTGTAATGTATACCCACTAGCATGATTCATTTATTTTGCAACATAAAAGGGAGATTCGCTTAGACCCAAGGCGGGATTTTCATCGAAAACGCGATAAAAACGTCGTTAAGATTGCCTTTTTATCTTGTTTGTATGTGCCTGATAGCCATAGCAGTGCTACTAATGTAAATACTGGATTTTTATTGCCATATAGATATTTTATCTGCTTGTAATGACAATAAATCACCGATAATATTTTATCCAGTTGAAATTGCTGCTGTAGTTGAACATTGCTATTAAGAAATGAGTAAATCTATATAAAATATAGTTTATTATACTTGGCTGCACATACATGATTCTAAACTGATAAGTTAAGTTCGTGATTTATTAACTAGGTTATACATAGTAATTTGGTCCTTCGAGTCGGATTTATGATTTATATCAACTCATTTTATTTGTCATAGCAAAAAGAAAAAAAACTTGGATCATTAGAAAACCAGTCACTAAGGTTTGAACTCGCTGCTGTTTTATTTTCTGGAAATAAAAACTTACGCCTTTTAGAGACAGGAGTGAATATTGTCTTCTAGACTTTCGTGAAACATCATCGGTCATATTATCACTTTCCATCAGGTGAGATTGTGGTCAAACGAAGGCTCACTGAAAGTTAAAAATCCTCATTTGAAACCTGTTACACATATAAGGTTTTTTTTTAAATGGTGAAACAATTCTACTCCATGGTTCTTTCGTCGCGCATTCAAATGATTGACATGAAAGCCCCGCCCCCGCAAGAAACCACAAGACAAAGGCACATGCGAGTTATTTTGACATTGACAGTTGCTGTCATAATACAGACTCGCCACACAAGTACGGTATTTAAATTCAAATTTTGATTTTATCTTGATACCAACTTCAGGGATCCAAAATGTCTGAGATATTTAAATAGGTTTAATTTTGATGTAAAATGATGTGCTTTGTCGTCAAATACTAACATTGCTTGTACGGGAGATAGTGCGATTGATAGTGTATCAAATTGTAAATAGTCTTGCGTTTGATAATCTTTGTTGATGTAGAATGAATTCACTGTCATGAGAGATATTAAATTAATAGGTATCTGGTACATACTTCTGACTAAAGCACTGGCTGTTTTTTCCCAGAAGTTGTAGATATTTTCTTACTAACACTTTTAGTTAAAACCATAGCACCATTGTTAAAAAAATGTTGTGTTTAGTGTTAGTAGCATTTAATCAGCAGATATTCAAGATGATTACTTACTAAAGATATATTTTTACGGACAAAAACAGTTTTCAAAATGCTCTCCCAAAAAGCTATCTCGCCGGCATGACGTGTGCTCTGAATGGGAGCGTACAGATCCCCGCGATAACGGGGTCCTTATCTGCCCCGTTCATTATCTGTGCTGTGTGCGTGGGGGTGCATTTTGGCGGGAACTCAAGATCAATTTATGATGTTTGATAAGTTTCGGAACGTTTTAGAGGTTATTTTGTGAGATTCTCTTTGGTCGCTTTTGAAATTGTTCTTTGAATATTTCTTGAATCGCAAAAAAAATATTCGTTTTCGTTCGACGTTCCACTTCCATCAATTTATGAATACCTAAGGATTTTTTTTGAGTTAGATAATTTCGATGACGAAACGAAAAGTTTCGAAAAGATTTCGGAAAGTTTTGAGTTTTTGTGTGACTTTGAAAACCAGTAGTTTATGCAACCATAAAATGCACATAAATGGTAAAAGGTCACGGATTTTTGATATTTTATTGCAAAAACATTTCGGAAACTTAAATTTCGCAAATCAGATTGGTTAATTTTATTTCTTAGCTAACTGTGCTCTGCGATTTCAATAAAATACATTTTTTTCGACAATATCTATTGTAAAATTTAGTATTTATGTATCAGTTATCTAGTACGCAAAACACAAGCTCAGTTTAGCTTGGAGCTAGCTAGATGATGCTGTGTGAATTATCCAGCATTATTTTATGAATGCCTAGGCACATCTAGTTTGAGTCACATGTAGTACCTACATAATTATATTTTAACTTATATTATACCTAAACGCGAAAGCTTGGATGTATAGATGTACGGATGTTTGTAACTCTTTCGCGCAAAAACCACTGAATGGATCGGGCTGAAATTATGTATTAGACGTAGTTCTAGACCTGGAATAAAACATAGGCTATTTTTGTTACAATAAATAAAGCGTGCGAAGCCGCATACAGATACTAGTGCATTATAATTTCTAGGTTTATAGATACGCTATAACTATCTAATAACTACAGATCACAAGTTACTTCCCTTTGTATTTAACCCTCATGATAGAAAAATAATTCACATATAAATTTAGGTAAGCTTATCTAAAGGGGAAAAGTTTGTTTTCTTTCAAAACTGCAATGATTAATCTTCAACTTTTAATTACGAACCGTGTAGGTATTTTATTGATTGATAAGGTTTTTAGATAACTCGTAGATTGCAAGGTTTGTGTTCAAGTAACTGAAACATGTAGGTAAGTTTTCGTACAAAGTATGTACCTACCCTTTTTCAGAATAATACCGATACCTACCTAAAGCGTTGTTTACTTTCCTATCTTAATTTTTGTAACGTTTAAAATAGAATTGAAATTGGTTCTTCGTATAAAAATCAACTGTCAATATTTCTGAAATTAGCACCGGAATTAAAGAAATACTAGGTACTTCACTACATAGTATAAAATAAAGTCGCTTTCTCTGTCCCTATGTCATTATGTCCCTTTGAACGCTTAAATCTTTAAAACTACGCAACGGATTTTGATGCGGTTTTTTTAATAGATAGAGTGATTCAAGATGAACGTTTATACGTATAATAAAACCGTGCGAAGCCGGGGCGGGTCGCTAGTTTTATCATAAATTAGTTACCTTGGGATAGAAATAAGAAACCTAAAACGTGACGTGTGTTTTCAAAACTATAAATCAATTAAAATATTCTTTAAAGCAAAAATGAAGGCGGCTTCATTAGAGTCGCAGATAATAAAATACGCAATATTAATATAGGAAAACTCAAAAACCACTTATCAAATCTTGAGAAAAATTATAAGAATCGACAAGAAAAACACCTGCTTTCAAAAAAATTAAAAAACATGAAATCGATTCACGCAGAAGAACATGTTCTGCAGAACCCATGAACAAAAGGGTTAATACCGAAATCGGTTGAAAATGAAACAAATAGGTACCTACTTACTTAGGTAGGTACCTTAATCATAAGAATAGACAATAACAGAGCCTTATGTAAGTAAACATAACTGTTAACGAACAAACTAAAAAAACAATCAGTTGAATCTATCAGAGAATATTTTCAAAAAACCCGCGTTATCTAACGAAAACATCAGCACAGGCCGGGAATCGAACCGCTTATCAGCGGCTCGTATCGCGTAGTGCTTATCAGGTAGATCTCGTTTTTGTAGGCTTTGAGGATGATGGAAGGGAAAATATTTTATAAGACAAAGGTTTAGAAGCTTTTGTTAGGCGAGTCGGTACCTAAATATTTATTTTTGTGTATTTGGGAAACATACAGTTATTACAAACTAAACAAAAACATACTTACACTTCAACCATATGGAAAGGTTGCCAAAAATGGGAAGAAGCCATTTTGAAGCCGTGTGCTATGTAGGTATTATGTCAATTTAATTGCAAAATTATCAAATAGGTTCACCCAGAAAAAAGTTCGGATACAAAAGAACACACATTCGAATTTAGAACCTTGTTTGAAATCTGTATAAAATAGAAAAATAATCGTCAAATCATTGCACCCAGAAAAAAGTACTGTCATAAAAAGAACATACATTCGAATTAAGAACCTTTTTTGAATTCGGTTAATAGAACAGTTGCTAATTGAGCCTCATTAAATATATTTTGCCTCGTAACAAGTAAGGTATCACGTGGTATCCCACCATCATTGCCTCATGAGTGGGCAGGTCAGATCACGTAATTGATTCCATGGAGGCGGGGCCCGCAAAGGTCGCGGGTTCGATTCCAGGCATAGTGTTAACGTGATTATTGAATAACAAGAGAAAGTATTCGTAGATATTATCAAAATTTAAACCTAATATAACCTGATAGGAAGCCATTTTGTTTTCAGTCTTGTTTTGAATCCGGTTCTTTATTTTTCCTCAAAGGACACAAATACAATAAAAAAGTATTATAAATATGTTAATATGTAGCTACTTACGTAGGTACTCAAATTGTTATTTAAGTGCAAGTATGCTTACAATAATGACTTGGTCATATTACCTTCCCAGCAACTTACCCTTTAGGTTGTTATGTATGCTTAATACACCACAAATATGTGCCTATATTATGTACATATTTGCATAAAGTCTTAAAGCTAGGTAGATGGCTTGTAAGCATGTACACTGTTCTAAAATTTACAATACTTACAATAAAATAAAACTACTCTACTTAAGAAACACTACTAAAGAAACTGAAAAAAAGAATATGAATTTATGGTTATACATAATAGCAGCAAACCATAAACTAAAACTCTACATCTTTCCAAATACTTCCCCGTGTTCTACCAGTCCAGTGTTGCCATACGTGAGCGTACACCATAAACATAAACTGTACGCTTTTCGTATGATTCCACACGGGTAGAATTCAAAGTTCGGCAAACGCTATCGCGTCACGCTCGATGCTTCTCCATTTATTTCAGGATTTTTATCTAAGATGGAGAGCCAGCCCGATAAGGACGCGGCTACCATCGCGATAGCGCGTAAGGTGCGGTTCCAAGAGCGTAGACTTTGAATAAAAGATTATCATCATCATCGGCCTTATTAAACGTGGGGATGATAGCCATAAGTGTTACTGTTTGTTGTTGGCGTTTGTTTTGTAGGGCAGACAGTAATAATTGTTAACATTTACGAAATTTGATTTAGGTGGAATCAGTTTGGTTTATAATCACAAAAATATGTAAGATATATAAGATGTATATAGATATACCTAATAACTTACTGATATATAAAATTTATGTAGGTAGGTAAGCCAAACATAGCGTTCACGTCGATAAATATTATTTTCGATCATAAAATTATAAAATAAAATTAACTTTGTAAATGTACCTGCCGATTTCATAGAAATATACCTACATAACTCAAGCTTTGAGTAGCTTACTTTGGGGCTAGATGGTGCTGTATAGATTGTCCTGCATTATTTATTTATTATTACCTACTTACAGTTGTTTTTATTCTATGATTGTGAAGTAACATTCTTAGTATTTATTTATTCATGTTTGTTATTATTTATGATTGTCGATGAAATCGTATATTGCAGAACTGCACCTTAGCTAGATGGAACGTAATCTTGATGAAACTTTGTTAAGGTACCGTTCCGAACTACCAACCAGTCGACAGAAATAGTATTTGAAAATTTCCTAGAAATTACGTGAAAATATCCAAACTGGTTTAATGTGTTTTATAAGAACTTCAAATTTCTGAATATTAATTCTGTTTCTTTAAGTTCTATGGGATAAATAGTAATCCCGTAGCATATTTGAGAATATTAATTGATATTTTTTTAAGTTTCACAGGGTAAATAGTATTCCCCTGGGATATTTTTTTTCAGACCACCTCGAGATCATTCTCTTAAAATATCAAAGCTGAAGATTTTTCAACATCGAAAATACATATTGAGTAACATAACACAAAAACATACAGCCTAATTGAAAAGAGTGTCTCGGTATCTAATATAAAACACGAGTGACATATAATTCTAGAATAAAATGTAATGGTTGCAAAACGTTCAAACTTTTATTTATTAGAATATAAATGATAGAAAATTCACGCAGCATCATCTTATTCCAATAAAATATTCGTATTTTCATTCTCCTAACAAAACCTCCTGAATATCCCACTAAAATATATAACTGCACAAACACTAGCGCCATAAAAACTGTGAAATATTACGTTCTATGTCTGTTCCCAGGGAGAGGGGGGGAAACGAAAGGGGGTACGGTAGGGGGTTTATCGCCAAATACTGAGATCGCGGCGAGAGATTACGATCCCGTGAGATCGCCCCTTAAGATAAGGCCTTTCACACTGGGGTGTAGGGTGTTAAAGTCAGTAGCGCGATTCACATTATTTCATTTGATCACTTATATATATATCACTGTCATTTGAAATTCACGGCTGTTTATTTTAATTCAATTAAGATTTTAGGAGTTTTAATGACATAAAAATTATAAAGTTATTAACATCTTCCGTGTAAATAATGTTCAGAGGTATTATACATAGAAATCTAGTCCGTAAATCATTATTCAACTCTACCTAAAAACTAAAATAATAGTAGTTCAAAATTTATTTGATTTGATTTGAAACCCGGGTTTTAACTATAACAGCAATTTAGGAGAAAACTTCAGTAACTAACATAGATTTAAAATCAAGTAAGTTTTTTTATTTTCCATCTTCTTAACCAGACTTTTTCATTCTCACCTTATTCCTTCCACTATGTCCCAAGATAAGGCCGCCTCACACCGCGCGATGCGCCCCGCGATACGACGCGATGCCTTCGCGATAAACGCTCGCACGCCTTTATCTTCGCAAAGAGCTTTTTTACGTATCGCAGACGAATCTTGTTTTAATGGCTTTTTGCAATAGTTTTACGTGATCGGAATACTGTAAGAATGCATAAATAATTTTAACATTGTGTGGGGTGAATAATGTAGGTAGTTTTACTTCAAAATCGTCTGTCGTCTGAATTTTTTCTTAGAATCCTGGCACCTAACTGGAATTCTGTAATTCGCTTGGCCCAGACAAGTAAGGTGCACATTCAATGCATTCTCTGAATCACCTTTCCTTATAAAGTCGCCGCACACGTTACCGATTGTAGATCCAATCGCGCAATCGCAATTCAGTGCACGTGTGAACTCACCTTTATATCCTCGCCGTCAAAACATCGCACCACATTCAAGAAGCAAGCCAAAAACAACTCTAACAAACAAAATTTAAAACTCATTACAGGTTGCTCTTTGTCAAATTCTGCGAGTTAAAGACATAAACGCGCGCGATTTGAAATTCGAACGTCTGGACTTCAGCAATAGCACTTCGATGAGTAACTAAATGTGATGTCTAACTTGATTTCATTAAGGTTCTAATTGAAATGCCTGGCCGGTGGCGGGAAAGTGGATGCGATGACTAGACGACGCTCAGACGCATGCGTCGAATGTAGGCTTCATGTTCACAAGTTAACGCTGGGCCAGTTAAGATGCGAATCTATGCTAACATTGCCCCTTCTTTATTTAAATTAATTACCTACTTTACGCGTTTTCTCCACTTGAAAATAAAAACTATGTACTTATGTACTTATTAGGCAGGTACATTTTTTATTTTTCTGAGAATATATAGAATCTTTATTAATTGAAACAATAGCAAAACGACAAATTACAGCCAGTATTTACAATAATAACAATACATACTCCTAAAAATCTAAGCTGTCACCAGAAGGCAGAGTGCCCAGAATGCAGGCAGTATTGCCACTTTGAATGGCAATGCTAATTCGTTGACCGAAATAGAAGCCAGCATTTGGATCACCTGTGGACTCTATGAGAAGTTTGGTAAGATCTTTATGAATTGAGTTTGCCCCAGGAAAGGACCAAAAGGGTTACTTTATGTACATTCAATATTTAAGAATCTAAATAAAATCATTACATAAGTATAAAATTGCGAGCCCAAAAGTAAAACGTATAAAAATATTTTAAAATAATTTAAATTTAAAATCTTATTATTTCGCAGTCGGCTGACTCAAACCTAATTTACCCCTACACGGAAGAAGTGGGTGTACCAAGACAAGTCTCGACAAACGACACCCTGCGACAAGCGACAAATAAAATCGCGACACGTTAACAAGGCAGCGCAGACAAGCGCTGTTGATGCCATCTCGCCAATTTGTACCGCGTCGCAGGCGATTTATTGGCCACGCGAGCTAGGCGCGCGCGCATAGGTGGGCCCACTGTCGCAATACATTGTAGGGCTAAAAACAATTCAATTCGAGCGTACGGATCCTGGGATTTATAAAGAAAGTTTTATTCGAGACAATGCGCCAGCTTTTTTTATTAAATTTCGGTTTAGACGATTACCTACTCAAAGTATATAGCAACTTGTGACGCGCCACGTCGCGTCACGCCGAGCGTGACTTTTATTCATCACGCCCGTATCACTATAAATATATTACTACTGATAATATTTACTTTAAAATTGTAGAATATTTTTGTTCTAATATGCGATGAAAACCTTTTTACGGCAAAATAAGTAGGTACGCAATTATAACATTATTAACTACTTCGGTAACATAGTTGTAGTTTTAGTAGGGATCCCTTCTTTGATATAATGAAAGAAATAATCTTATGCTCGAATTTCTTTTAGCCGCTTGGCGTAAAGTCAGAATGACTAATTATAGGGGTAAATTATAAATTATCATATCATCACAAGATACGATAACACCCGTATGTAATGTGCTGATAAAAATACAATTATTTTGTATGTAGGTTAGCTGAAAATTGAAGCGTTATCTACTACCTTTTATCGGAAAAAAGAAAATTTATTACAGCTCATTGCTACTGTTTTTAAATGATAAAGATTCTAATTCGTTTATTTTATTTGACTCTACAAGGGGTTTTACAATTACAGTAATATTATAAATGCAATAGTTTGGATAGATGTTCGAATGTTTGTTACCTCTTCACGTCACAACTAAACGGATCGGGCTGAAATTTTGTAAGTAGGTCAAAGTTCAAACTTTGACTTTTTGATTTGTGGATAATTTTTTGGGTCAAGTTAAGAAGTACAAGCAACATTTACCGTGTAAGGTAAAGGATTTCAAGTTGGAGCAAATCTGGCCCACGCTATTAATGCTTTAGCTAAAAAATCTACAATCGTCATTGCTAAAACGATAGCGATTGGTAGACAAGCGACTTAGCGAAATCACTAGCCAAAAGTGACACTAGACTAGGCATCTAAGCTGTATGGAAGTAAAATCACTCGATATTATCGATTCGCTTGATGACTTCGAAAAGTACCTCTATGTAGTGTCTACCAATGATTAAGTAGATATTAAAAGATCACGTGTCATATTTATGGCATAGGTCAATACACTTTCGGACTTTTCTACTATTGTTAACGTAACGAATGTTACGTAGTCTAGGCCCATATATATATAGCTAGGTTTATATATTATTTTACATCATTTTTTGAACACCCTGTACCAACAAGTACTTTTATCGTGTAGTTTAGCTATCTTAATAAGAGTCAAAGTAGAAATAAAACTAAATTGATTATCGTTCGCTGACCTCGTTAACTGAACGTTAATTACGTATATTTGTTTTATCTATCTAATTATTTAATGAAGTTAAGTGGTAAGTACAATACAAAGTTACTATATACTATCTTTTGTTCGCGGTTTTCTTTATTTCATGTTGTTCCTGCATTTATAAAATAAGGCGTGTTTTAAAAACTATAAACCGACTTATTATTTATTAAAGTTATTAAAAACAAAACTGATAACAGTATCGTATTAAAATCAATAAAATACACATTACTAAGGATATCTCAATAACTACTAATTGATAAAATTTATATGGAACCAAATAAAACGCACTACCTTTCAAAAAATAATAATAATTAATATCGGTTAACCAAGAAATCCGAGGTAACACATAAATAAATACCTACAGTCGAGTTGAGAACCCCCTCATTTTTATGTCGGTTGAAAATATAGGTACTGAGTGTTTTTTTGATAAGTAGTGTATTATTGGTATTTAATTGATAGGTAGACCCCATTAGATGATATTCGAGCTGAAATGTTGGTAGAGGCCAAGGAGGTGTAGGTTCAATTCCCGCCTCAGGACAAATATACATATTTATACGATCTGCAGAATATAGTTCAGGATGTCTTGGGTGTAATTTATGTAGGAGCATACTAATATATCTGAGTGTTACTTTTGTTTTTTAAATCAACAATAGACTTTCGTTTGACCACAATCTCACCTGATGGTAAGTGACGACGTGGCCGAAGATGTATCACGAAAGTCTAGAAGACACCTATTCACTCTCGTCTTGAAGAGACTCGGGTTGTAGTTGTCCGGGAAAACTGAAGCAGGCAGCGCATCCATTCCTTAGCGGTACGAATGATAAAGGTGGAGGAGAACCGCTTAGTTCGGGTCGATGGGATATCCACAAGGAAAGGATGGTAATGCGCCGTACGCCTACTCGTCCTGGAAGGGAGATGGTGGAATCAGCTCGTGAAGTTCCTGTGAGCATTCTCCGAAATGTAACCTATAAAAGATCGAGAGGCAAGCGACCTTGCGGCGGTGTTCAAGACTTTGGATCTTAGCTTCCTCAAGGTACTGCTCGCCAATAAGTCTGAAAGCTCTACGTTCCCAAACGTGGCAGCAATACTCCATACCTGCTATAATAAAAAATGTTGTAGTACTTATGTAAAGTATTCTTAACACAAGTTCTGCTTAGCTTGAATCTAGATGATGTTGTATGAATTGTCTTTCATTATTTATTTATTTAAATTAAAGGTATGCAATTAAACGAGGTTTTCAACAGATACTGACAGTAGGTACATCACTAGAAAACAATCTACTGCGTCCCATCGCTAACTGTAATCGATACGGCTTGCGCAGACTGTACAACGCTAGCAAACAATCGACAATGTACCACCCCCACCCCTAGCAGTAAATCGATAATGTTCTCGCAGACCGCACAACACTAGCACACAATCGACTGCGTCCCACCCCTAGCTGTAATCGATAATGCTCGGCCAGACTGTACAACACTAGCAAACAATCGACTGCATCCCACCCTAGGTGTAATCGATACGACTCTCGCAGACCGCACAACACTAGCAAACAATTGACTGCGTCCCACCCCTAGCTGTAATCGATACGGCAGGCACGGACAATATTTTATTGTGCGTCAATTAAAATTACCGTCTTCCTTATTCTGAAGTTACTCCTTTAGTTCGAACATCGCTGTGGCTGTATTAGTGTAGCCGTGCCTTTATCGCTTCAGGATGTTTGATTTATGCAATACTAACTTTTACAATTGACTTTGCTTGTGACAAACTAGAAATCGTAGAGTAGTTTTCCCTTCCAAGAGGGAATTTTGAAGGGTAAAACTAAAATCAGCCTTTTATTTTGCAGGAAAAAGAACTAAATAAAAATATTTAGGTATATTTTGGAAAAGGATGATGGCTACTTGAATTTTTTTTCTGTATTGTGAACGAATATTTGGAAATTTCAATTGTAAGTAATATCTATCTAAACTAATCAAGGAAAATATAAATATATAGGTATATTAAAAATAAAACTCGCACAATATTTACACGCCTGCTTTGTTAGAACCGCCATATCGAGTTTTCTAAATAACAAAACGCTGTTAATAAAAATAAAAATGAGTAGAGATAATACACTGGAGCCCCCAATTACAATATTACTGAAATCAGATACTCGATATCCTGTATAAGTATTCCAACAGGGATTTGACCAAAAAAGCAATGGTTTTGTCATGTGGCGTGCGCAAGCGTCGATGGGAGATTGGGCGCGCAGGTGCGACCACGATCGCTTCGCAGTTCTGCACAGGGATGCACTGAAGTGGGTTAAAATAGGGGCAAACGTGCCCAATACGGAGATCATTAGAAAGAAGACTCCGCTTGATTTTACTGTTCCAAGCTAAAACTTCAACATTTTGAAATACAGATATAATGTTGCTCCTTGCACTTTATGCAGGGTGTCTTTTACCAGTGAAATAAAATTGTAGTTAAAACGGAGTAATAATAACGATAGTGAGTATTAAATAAATATTTTGATTTCACCAAGCAATTACAAAGGTAATAGTGCCACTAGAACGAAAAAAATAAATAAATAGGAGTGCTATTGGATGCTTGTTTCATTAATTGAAAACCTCTATGAGATTTTGCTACAGAATCAAAACTCAAATTATTTTTGTTTCTTTGTGAAGATGGTTTGAATATTAAATAAATAATTCCAGACAGTCCACACAGCATCATCTAGCCCCAAACTAAACAGAGCTTGTATAATACAAACGGATACTAGATCTTTTCCAATTAGGTATATAAAAATGTATCAAATTTAACGAATCTCATTGCAAGACGCTTTCCCACTAGTCCTAAATACATCCCTGTCCGAGTCCTTAGCTTCGTGACAATATAATTGTGCCGCATGCCTCATTCCTCGCACCTTAATTTATACCTAATAGAGAGATAATCTTTCTTTTCTTCTTCTCATTTGCATAAGTATTATCAGTCGCATTCTCACGGAGTTATTTTAAAGCTATTTGCCATTTATATTTATTAAACTACTTTAGATAATTGTATAATTATCATTATAAAGAATGTTTCGATTCAAAGGCGTGTATAAGTTTTGTGGTTTTCTGAATTATGTTTAAATCCATAGAAGAAGGAATAAATTATTCCTAATTCTGTGTTTAAATCACTTAAGCACTCTAATATATTCCATGTTGAGGAAATTGAGGCATGCATAAATTAGTGAAAATTAAACGACAAAAATTCTTATTTAGAATAATAAATATACAATATAAAAGATTTTTTTTTACGTATTTAATTTTTTTGGAAAGTTTTACCACCAAATCAAGCGAGAAGATTATTTAATATTGATTACACTAATAAACAAAAATAAATAAAAAATAAACTAATAAAATGTAAATATTTAATAGTATACAAATAATAATAAAGACACTAATTACCTACCAGTTACAATCTAAGTATATTTATAAAAGAGAATACTGGGTAACTCATCAAAGAGATCTCTGTAAGTAGGTACAAAGAAGGCCGCATGCTTGTATGCCACCTCGGTGTTATAAAAAAATAAGAATTTTTGGATATTCATATTCTTAAGTGAAAATGGGGTCAATGGGGTATTACTAAAGTTCAAGCCAATGAAATCGTGAGCGAATCAGCGAGTAATTAAAAAATTAATTGCTGCTTCCTTACATGGTATAATGTACAACAAATATGAATAGTTTATACTTCCATGGCAGTTCATAGAAAAATCAGGAACAATTTCCCATAACGCAACTTAAGGCCAAACGCAGGCACGCATTTGGTCCCGAAACACAGTTTCTTCTCTGGTTCCTGTAACAGTTTTCTAAATTATGAAGTTCAGTAGCTTATGTGTTCATATATGTTATGTGTTATGTTCATATATGTTCATGTATGTTAAATACCTATGTATCGGACATTGTTTTTCTATTAATTTACTGTCAAGTTATGAAGACAAGTAACGCTGTTCATGATGAACATGAAAATGGCTCTTCCTTTAATCTTATACTAAATTTTACGTTCATCATCATCATCTATACTCGATATTTTAGATCTAAGTTCTGCAAAAAAGATAAGCAACCCCGCAGTGCTTCACCATAAATAAATTAAAATCTTAAAAAAGCTAAATTCTATACTTAAATTTTTTTTTAATATTATTCAATTTGTCTCATTATCTAGATAATTTTAATATCTCGAACAGATTTTAGTTATTTTTTGTTCTGTATTTGTTAAAATTATTTGCCAAAACTTCAAGCTCGATCATAATTTGAAATTAAAAATGAAAAGAACAATGAATCCAAGTTTAAAATGACCAATAAAAACCCTGCCTGCGCGTGCGCCGCGTGCGCGCGAATCTGAAGGTTTAATTGGCGAGTCGTGAATTGCGCGGAAATGATGCATATGATTTCAGTTTACTGATAAAACTATTGTGTCTTCGGATTTATGACCGGGTTATAATTAAACTCTAGCTTGTTTGCTTTGTGGAATGCTTGGATTCAGAAGAGGATAGATAGATAAAAGAGTATTAAAATATACTTATTTCTAAACACATACAATTTACATAGACACCAACAATTTAAACAAAAGTACAATAAATTTTAATTATCAAAAGTTCAATTAAATGAATCAATAATTTCTTAGGAAATAAAATAACTCACTTAAAGTACTAGGAAATCCACACAGACTGGTATTTCCAGGTCATGCTAATATATCAACTTATGTATATCTGTCCACTGCTGGATAAAGGCCTCCCCTAATGAGCGTCTTCGCGCCCTGTCTTCAGCTTGCCGCATCCAGCAATGCTGGATGCGGCAAGCTGAAGACAGGGATGCTGGACCAGCATCTGCCAGCAGTCTTTCGCAGATCGTCATCCCACCTGGCCGGAGGGCGTTGCCGGTTCTTCGCGAGATATGTCCGGACCACTGCCACTTCAGCTTGCTAATTCTTTGAGTTATGCCGATAACCTGATAAGGTCAAGCTAACCTAAACCTTATTAACTTATGGACACGTCGCATGACACACCAATGCTGATTCACCGATAACTTTATGCAGATGCAAACAAACTTATCTGTTATTGTGCGTTGAATAACTAGTAAATGATAACGGTTGGTAACTTTTGTTGCAACTTGTGATTTACTTAACTGTAAGCAACTTTGTTTTTATACTAGCATCTGCTTGCGGCTTCGCTCGCGTTATTTAAATGGAAACTTTTCAATTCAAAGCAAAGTAGCCTATTTTTCTAGAGCTAATAAATAATTATGTACCCATTGTAAATATAATTATATTTCTATAAGCTGCAAATTAACTTAGCCATAAAAAATTCGCTAGCGTTTAACTTTATCTATCTATACTTATAATAAAACTGTAACAGGTCCAATTCTGTACATTGAAGATATTTTGAAAATTTTTTTTGGAGTGCACTCTATTATCGATACTCAAGCCAAAACTGTAATTTTTTTCTTTCATGTCTGTCTGTCTGTCTGTCTGTCTGTCTGTCTGTCTGTCTGTCTGTCTGTATCGTAAACGCGCATCACGCCGAAACTACTTGATGGATTGAAATGAAACTCGGCATGATTATAGGTCATACTACGAGGAAGGACATAGGATACTTTTTATCCCGGATTTCAGTAAGGTTCCCATGGGAGAGGGTATGAAAGTAAAATTCCTTTACCGCGCATCACGCCGAAACTGCTGAATGATTTGGAATGAAACTCGGCATGATTATAGGTCATACTACGAGGAAGGACATAGGATACTTTTTATCCCGGATTTCAGTAAGGTTCCCATGGGAGAGGGTATGAAAGTAAAATTCCTTTACCGCGCATCACGCCGAAACTGCTGAATGATTTGGAATGAAACTCGGGACGATTTGAGTTCATACTACAAGGAAGGACATGGGATACTTTTTATCCCGGAATTCGGTAAGGTTCCCCTGGGAGAGAGGGTGAAAGAAAAATTCTTAAACCACGCATCACGACGGAAGTGAATGAATTCGAATGGAACTCGGGACGATTGGACATGGGATACCTTTTATCCCGGAATTCAGTTTGGTTCCCCTGGGCTATACGGGTTTTCAAAAATTTCTCACAGCATCTGAACGACGCGCGCGCGTCGTTCAAATGCTGTGAGAAATTTTTGAAAACCCGTATAGCCCAGGGGAACCAAGCTGAATTAAACTGATAAACGCGAAAGTTTGTAAGTATGAATGGATAGATGGATGGATAGATTGATAGATGGATGGATGTTTGTTACTCTTTCACGCAAAAACTGCTGAACGGATCTGTATGAAATTTAGCACAGAGATAGATTATAAGCTGGAATAACACATAGGCTTATTTTATCCCTAAAATCTCACGGGAAAGGGAATTACGCAAGTAAAATCGCGAGTACTCGAAATACTAATCATGCGCAGACGAAGTCGCGGGTACCAGCTAGTTTCTAATAAAAAAGCATGGTTTTTGGGATAAAATTTATTAACTAAAAAAATATCGATAAAATTTAGGATGTAACTGTTGTGAAAAAGTATAATTATTATTATGACGCATTAATTCTAATACCAAGGTATATTGTGCTAACCTTGGGGCTAGATGATACCAAGTGGATTGTCCAGCATTACTTACTTACTATATTGTCTACGAGCGCACCACTCACTACCCCAAATAATATTACAAACCGGATAAGATACCAATCAATTCTCGCCTTCAAATCTCATTTTTGCATCACAAACATCCGTCCATAAAGAGACCCGCATAACTCAATGCACACAAGATTCTAATATAACGATAACGTGTGGACGGGGCCGATCTCAGATGTATGCGTCGTCACGCCGCCGCCAATATCCGACGGAGAATTGAAATATCTGACCTATCCCCTGTTGGGGGTGAGCGCACTCAGGGCGCAAGGCGGGGGCTAAAATTTACTTTATAATCACTCGTCCTATTAATATTATAAACGCGAAAGTTTGTAAGTATGGATGGATGGATGGCTGTTTGTTACTCATTCAAGCAAAGACTACTGAACGAATATGGATGAAATTTGGCACAGAGATAGATTATAGTCTGCAATAACACCTAGGCTATATGTTATCCTGGAATTCCCACGGGAACGGGAATTACCGCGGATGAAACCGGCTAGTTCCAATATACGGTAACGTGTGGACGGGGCTGATTTCAGATGTATGCGTTATCACGCCGCCGCCAATTCCGCCGAACAGATATGGATGAAATTTGGCACAGAGATATGTAGATTACAGTTTGTCAGCTAATTTTCAATTATGTGTATTGTTGGCAAGCCTTAAAACATAAGCAGAAGGACTCACAGGGTCATAGACTAAAATGATCACAACTAGTAAGTATATTATGATGTGCATATACTTACCATTAAATAATGTAATGGATGTGTCCGAGTTATTTAAATTTAATTATTGAATAAATAATTTAATCTCTTCTAGTGAGTGAAAAAGTGTCTTATAAACCATCGTGATACATCTTTGGCCACGTCGTTTGTATATATAAAACTTCCCTGTCTTCGCATTTTATTTAATAAAATGCATTATGTTATAGCAATAATCGCAAAAGCCAATATTTATCTTGCCCCCGAGATAATCCTTGAGTGCATCCCTGCCTCGCACGTTTCCCAAGGATTCGGGGATATGATATGAATGTGTAAATGCCAAGGATTTGATCAAGTGTTCGCGGGGGAGGATTATCATTGATTTAAGTAGGGTAGCTAGTTACTTACGAATAAATAAACACTTAAGAATATAAACATACAGGCGCAATCATACGAAAATGCCTATGTACATTTATTACCACTTTATCAGTGTAGAAAGAGAAATAAAATAAACCTCAAATTTAGTTGCACAAGAAAATCAATTTAAAGAAAAAGCAATTAACGCCATTAACAAAGAACATATTCGATAAATAAAACAGATGAAAAAAAATTGCAGTTTTTGCAATCAGTTTAAGATTGGTTCCGACTGTTTTTGATATGGATCATTTGAGTTAAACTTAGATAACTCTAGGTTAGGTTGAATAAGCTTAATTGTTTCAATTGTAAATACAAAAATCCAATTTAAGATTTTGATGTCGGTACTAGGTTATGAAGGTGAAATTAAAAAAACTGTGAACCGAAATGACACATTGCCTACATCTTTGAATCGCCTCGGGACAAATTTGTACGATCTGCAATTATTTGTTCAGGGATGTCTTAGTGTTTTCTCTTATAATAAAAAATATCTATCTGTGTTAAAGAATATTACGCATCACTACATAGTATAAAATAAAGTCGCTTTTTCTGTCCCTATGTCCTTATGTCCCTTTGAATGCTTAAATCTTTAAAACTACGCAACGGATTTTGATGCGGTTTTTTTAATAGATAGAATGATTCAAGAGGAAGGTTTATATACCTATAATAAAACCGTGCGAAGCCAGGGCGGGTCGCTAGTCTACTATAAATAAAAAACAATACCATCTTTTATTTTATGTAAAAATACCTACTTAATAAAATGATAAGCAAACGCTTTGCTTAAATTTTTTTATTACTGAAAAACTTGAAAAATCTAGGAGGGCGGTTAATTGTGCCATTGAGTGTAGTAACTAGACAAAACACAAGTTCTGTCTAACTTGGAGCTGAATGCTGCTGTGTGGATTGTCCAGCATTATTATTACTTATTCATAATATTATTATCACTGAAAATAATAAAACACAAAAACAAATGTGGCAAACAAAATGTAAAACTTCTCCAAATAACGTCATTTGACGTCGACAGACCGCGCGCCCGCAATTTCCTCCCGTCACTGTGTCATATTCTAATATTCACTTCGTAATATTAATATAATGCCGTGATCTCTATCGCATATTCAAATAGGTATATACTCGTACATAGTACCATATATGTAATATGAAAAATACTTTTACTAACAACGAAAATGGCAATCAAGGCATCGAAAGAAATTAAAACTAGTAAATACAATTGAAACAATTGAGCTAACTGCAGACGGTTGCAAATAGTCTAAAGGTAGCTCAATTGATCCATGTCAATACCAGTCGGAAGCGTCCCCAAGACACTGGCTGCATTACCACGCTGTATGGCAATGCTGATGCGCTGCATATTATAGTTACTTATTTTTTTATTTGCGCGAGGTGGTTTTCGTATCAAAGCGGCCATGATAGGCCTTTTGTGATCGTCCTCGAAGATGGGGTATTAAAAATTTGTCACTTACCCTTGCAGCTACTAGGAACTGTATGATTTTCTTCAGTGTGTAATTTTACAGCAGTTTTAATTTGTATTGATCGTTGTAACTATCTTTGTAAATTAATTCGATTTGCGACTCTACCTAGCGACTCTACCTACCTATAGGTACATACATACATACAGATGATCCATTAATAAAAGCTGCAGTTAGTCAGAGTTATTCTTTATTTAATATTGAGGAGATATTAATAATACAAAAATATATTTATCTTACTATCCATGAGTAAAATTAGTTTACATAAATTGCGGCTAAATCATCATCAATCACACATATCACAATAATAAATGCGAAAATTTTCAGACGTAGACTTTGGCCTGGAAATATATACAGAATATATATGTATATAGAATATATACTTACTACTTTAATACATTTTCTCGCGGATGAATCTGCGGGGTGTAGCTTGTAAAACTTATAACGGAAGTAAGTAGATAGGTATCTACATGGAATTATATTATAGCAGCAGTGTGCCCACCTGTAATAACATAATATGTGTAATAATAAAATTAGAATAAAAAACTGTAGAGAAAAGTACCTAGATTTAATCAAAAGTAGATATAAAACCCATATGTCCCTGCAAGCTGAAAAAGCCTGTAATAGGTAATCACCAAAAACTAAACTTATAGATGAGAAACTGCCAATAAGATAAGCAATAAACACAACAAAATTGAATAAACCCTTTCGCTCGACGTAATTCCAATATCGAAACAAAGGAGCATCATTCAAACGAACGAAATGAACGAGTGAACGAATAGATTGAGTGAACAATATCTTATTTTGCTATAATCCGCGAGGGAAGCAAAGCAATGCTAATTTCCTGTGCCAGATTGAACCCGATGCTCAAAGCTTCTATTTTAAACTTCTGTTTACATAAACGATTGTTTCGAATGAAATGGGAAGTGTAGTCATTTGTTTTATTCAATCAGTGATTTAAGTTATCCGAATTTACCAGAGACAAAGGTATCAAGGGGTGGGTACCTTCGGTAAAATTATTATACCGTTCTTGCATAATTTACAAATAATCTAAAACTAAAAAAAAACTAAACTTTGTAAACTTTTTCTCAGCTTATTCCGTCCCATTCTTAGTCCATAGACCATACATCACACCCTTTTCCACAAATCATCGAAGTATTTTGCAGTTTTTATTTAACATTCGGTGTAGGTAAAGATAGTAAGAATCTTGTCTTGTTAGGTCGACCTAATAGTTCCTGAAAAAAATTAATCAAAATGAATGTACCCTACTACAAACTTTGTTTTTAAATTGTGGTATTTAAATACACGTTTCGTTGAAAAAAAATAACCTTTTTGATTATATTTTATCAAGGTTTCCATCTCTACCCAATTCAATTCAATTTTTGAATTGGGTAGAGATGGAATGCTTTATCTGCGGATACCAATCTAAAATTTTATCAATTTAGGAACAAACCTATCTACATAAAGAGCGGTCAACAGATCTTTAATGATACAAAACACCTTTTATGATACCCAATTTAGTTAACGTCTTAATCAATGTCTATATCCAGAAATCTTTGATTTATAACTTCTCTAAATCATCAAATAAATTTCTGTTAATTACTTCTCATTTAAAGATTTTTTATATAATAATTTATAGAAGATATCAATTTCATTGTAGTCATATTAAAACTTTAAATAATTTATCCGTTACAAAGTTTAGGGTTACCATGATTTTAATAACATCTCCAATGTTTTTGAGTAAGTGCTTTGTTTTTGTCGAAAATGTTCAAATTGTGCATTATGAAAAACTTTTGATTTGCATTCCTTTTATTTTTCAAACTATTAATAGACTAATTAAGTAATTACTTTTTTTAGTCAAACGCTTTGTGTTGCCATTGAGATGCTGCTACTCATAGTCTTTATCTATGCCTACTTAATGTGAGTTTCTTAAACGTCTAAAGTTCTATCCCGGACCTATACGTCTCTTTTTTCGAGATTTGTAAGTTCCTGAAAATTTCTAAAGAAAGAAATATCCCCACTTACGCCTTAAAATCAAATTAATACGTACTAAAATCAATACTAACAGGTTTGCACGGCCATGTTGTCAATTTGTCACATGCACCAAGTTAATAAAGTGGCAAGAAGTGGCAAGTTCTTTGTCTAGCGGCTAGATTTATCGGCCGAGGAGCCGCTTCATTTCCTGCGCTCCACTCTTGTCGAACTTGCAATGTGGCGCAATGTGGGAGCGGGAGCGGGCAATACTTTGCTAAGATTGGCAATATACATTTTTGCGGATTTGATGTGTTTAAAATCGTGATTTTTTTTTGTTAATTTTTCGAAGAATACCTATTATAACATTTATTAAAAATTTAATTTGGATACATAATAAAAGTAATTCAAATCCTGCCCTGCCTTGACTTTAGCTTGGGTTTTCATTATGTGCACCTTTTGCTCTCATAACCATAATTCTTTATTTGCTAAAATCTAGGTAAGTACACAGTGTACAGTGTCTGGATTTTTATGACATCTAGTACCCATAACACAAGCTCTGCTTAGCTTGGGGCTAGATGATGCTGTGTGGACTGTCCAGAATTATTTATTATTATTATTATTATGAATAAGCTTTATTCTGCATAGAAGTGCCTTAGAAAGTAATAAACACACATGAATACAATATTAGATTGATAGATAGATTCAGATTTTATTTGGACTTCAGACACACACATACAAATACAACAGTTAAACATTACAATAGAAGAAATAGACAATAATTAATTTAATTTAACTAATAACTACAAATAATAAAGATAAATCAAATCAAGGTATAAGGGTGACAAATGTAAATCTAGCTGTGCTGCGCTATACTGCGCTGTGCTGTGTCAACGTCAACTCGCTCGTCTAATATTTTAATGAGGATACAAACAAACCAAGCTGTGCTGCGCTGTGTGAGGCTACGCTGTTTCTATTGACCAAACATAGCACAGCGCAGTACAGCGCAGCACAGCTCGATTTAGATTTGTCACCCTTATATCTATGTCTGTTGCAGTACCTACGTCAAAAAGGCCTTAGCTCAGTGTGATATTTTTCCAAGGGAGCAAAAGCACTGTTTTCAGCCATGACCTTGATTAAAAAGGTAGTACCTAAATTAGTAAGTAGATCAGATACACACACATAATCTTAGAACTGCTATTTTTAGCAAGGGAGGGATCTTTTGGGTTTTTGTTAACAACATCGCGTCAAACGAAGCTGTTCATATAATTCAAATAATAATAAAATAATCAATATCTTTATTTCTTTAGGCTTACAAAATAAGCACTTAGACAAGTCAAATTTAATACTATAGGTACATAATTATCAAAATAATATACGAAATAAAGTGATAATTTTGTGATTTTCAGTTCGCCTCACTTTTTTGTCCAATTATGATCGAACTTCACGTTCAGGGTAAGTTCGGTTGATCGATAAAGATACCTTTTACACTCGCCTCAGCGCATACCTCGCATCAACATAACACTAGAATGCGAGAGGATAATCACATTGTTTTGTTTTTGATTCATTGCGCTTGTAGTCATAAACTTCGCATTTACGCCGTTTCTTGGCGCGATCGGATATTTGCCTGTTACTCATTTATCATAAGCAATGTTTAACTTTTTAGTTCGCTGTTTATTAATGGATGTGCAGTCATTTGAGTGGAGTTATCAAATGATTATTCAAAGGGTTTAACTAACTAAGACAATATATGTTTATTGACAACGAAATTTATGAAGACATCTGTAGCGCAACGGGCGAAGGTTCGTCGGGACGCAGGGTTCGATTCCCGCCTCGGGACAGCCTAGATATGATGCTATGTGAATTGTTTAGCATTATTTATTTGTTTAACATAAACAAATTTTATTGGTATTTACAGTCTAGCTCTAGACTAGTAATCAATCTAGAGTTAGATCAGCTGATGCAATACCAAGAAGCGTTTTTGACTAATAAAATTTATGTTTCACCTTATTTTCATGTAAGTTGTGAATCAGTACTTAATTAACATACAAGGCAGAAAAGAAAATTAAGAAGGCACAGGTAAGTCAAAAAAGCTCTTGGTATGCCAAAGTTAATGACATACAAAATTTTTATCATAGCAAAGCAGTTTCAGATACAAGAATGAATGATTTAATATATTTATAATTTTAACTTTGTGTTTTATTTCTTATACAGACTTAATGGTGTCGATTCTGTTGTTTTAGGAATCCTAACTAAAATCTTAAAATTTCTTAGTTAGATTGACTTGAAATTTATGGTATTCTGTTGCAAGTCTTAAAAATACCTTATTTAAAACGTGTTTGACAATCGTAAAATCTTTCTAAGTTTAGTAGTTGGTGTGGCTTTAAGCAAAATAAATAATATGTTTTCTGTTCTGTTTGTGTAAGTTACATGCAACATGCATGTAACTTTTCTGTACCTGCCCTGAATGTTTTTATTCACAAATTACATTAAATTCTAGGTTTTCGTAGTATAAGCTTTGAGCATTCTGCTTGTAAATTTTAATCATGACCAAATTAGGTGCCTTCTAAAATTAAGTTAGATGTCTAATCTTAGCTAAAAATGTGATGCACAGAATACGGTTTTAGCAATTTTACCCAAGTTGAGTTGTTTTACATCTGTCATCCTAAATTCAAATCTGTCAGTCTAATTTTTAAAACACAGAATAGCATTCGTGGATTTGACGTTTCTAAATCTTAAAATTAGCTAATTTTAGCTAGGTCTAAAACAAGAGAATTGACACCATTATGGATCTTTCCAACTTTAAACACTTCAGTAAAAAAATTAAAGAACTTGGCAATAGCCAAGTCGCAACGCAACGTAAATATACGGTTACACTACACACTTTTCTCTTTTCAATGCTCTTTCTTTTACCCCTCTATTAACGACATGACATTTTTTTCTAAATTTTTTAATCGTGACTTTGTATGCTTTTAAAGTTAAATCATGTTGTGTTCCTACATATGCATTTTTCGAAATTAAATCTTGGATAAGACTATAATTATATTTTTTACAAATTGTCTTTATTCGATTTGTAAAAATTGTAACAAATGTCTTTTATTTTGTTTGTAAAGACAGTTTTCCCCTTGAGCTGACTCAAAAAGTTAATTCTTAGTCTTTCCCTTCCTTCATTTCCTTCTATGATGTTACTTACGTCATACTATCCAATCCCTCAAATGTACCCTAAGTTTCATATCTAACGTGTGTAAAACTGCATAGCGTACCTAACATTCTCTACACCGTACTCTGTTCGTCTCAGATTGCACTTTTGCCGATAAAGCGAGAGGAAAAAGGCACAAGCACCATTCATAGCCGATGATAGATTAGCCACTCGCCTCTTGTGTGGTCGGAGGGAGACCGATACTTCAGCTGAGTTACACTGAGCTTTCTAAACATGAGCAAATCCACCGAAACCCTTACTAATATTATAAACTAGCGACCCGCCCCGGCTTAGCATGGTTTAAGTACATATATAAACCTTCCTCTTGAATAACTTTATCTATTAAAAAAAACCGCATCAAAATCCGTTGCGTAGTTTTAAAGATTTAAGCATTCAAAGGGACATAAAGACATAGGGACAGAAAAAGCGACTTTGTTTTATACTATGTAGTGATGTTAAGGTTTGTGTATGTATGTATGGATGTTTGTTCCTCATTCACACATAAACTACAAAACTAATCGCGATGAAATTTGGAATAGACGCAGTTCTAGCCTAGAATAAACACATAGACTACCTTTCATCACATAAATCGGTCCCCATGGAATAGAAATACCCTTGAGACGTTTCCATAGAAACAATGAGATCGAATCCGCGGTATATAATAATACAAACTATTTATTTAATGTATTGTATTAAGTATATCAGTCATCTAGTACCCATAACACAAGCTCTGCTTATCTTGGGGCTAGATGATGCTGTGTGGATTGTTCAGCATTATTTATTTATTCATTACAGAATGTAACAATATATTATAATGTGCTTTTAACCTCCGTTTAAGTATTAGATACCTGTATTATGAGGCAATGCTCTATCTTATCGTTTTTTACTTATGTATAGTTACTTAAGAAGAAACATTTTGTAGATAATGTAAAACAAGTTAGTCGAGTAAGCAAATTGATTAAATGAATATTTTACACATTGATAGATGTAAGGTTTAAGTTAAGTGTAAGAACTGCGTATCTTTCTAAAAATATTTGTAAATAAAGCTGGAAAATCTAGTCTTAAGCTGAACAGAGCTTGTGTTATGGGAACTAGATGACTTAGCTTGGAGCTAGATGATGCTTTGTGTATCACATGTAATTTTCAAAATTATATATTTTTATTTATTTACTAGCTGGTGCCCGCGACTTCGTCTGCGCATGATTAGTATTTGGAATACTCGCGATTCTACTTGCGTAATTCCCTTTCCCGTGGGATTTTCGGGATAAAATAAAGCCTATTTCTTATTCCAGCTTATAATCTATCTTTGTGCCAAATTTCATCCAGATCTGTTCAGCAGTTTTTGCGTGAAAGAGTAACAAACATCCATCCATCTTTCAATCTATCCATTCATCTATCCATTCATACTACGCGTCGTTCAGATGCTGTGAGAAATTTTTGAAAACCCGTATAGCCCAGGGGAACCAAACTGAATTCCGGGATAAAATGTATCCCATGTGCAATCGTCCCGAGTTCCATTCGAATTCATTCAATTCCGTCGTGATGCGTGGTTAAAGAATTTCTCTTTCACCCTCTCTCCCAGGGGAACCTTACCGAATTCCGGGATAAAAAGTATCCCATGTCCTTCCTTGTACTATGAACTCAAATCGTCCCGAGTTTCATTCCAACTCATTTAGCAGTTTCGGCGTGATGCGCGGTAAAGGAATTTTACTTTCATACCCTCTCCCATGAGAACCTTACTGAATTCCGGGATAAAAAGTATCCTATGTCCTTCCTCGTAATATGACATATAATCATGCCGAGTTTCATTTCAATCCGTCAAGTAGTTTCGGCGTGATGCGCGTTTACGATACAGACAGACAGACAGACAGACATGAATGAAAAAAATTACAGTTTTGGCTTGAGTATCGTTAATAGAGCGCCCTCCAAAAAAAATTTTCAGAATATCTTCAATGTACAGAATTGGACCTGTTACAGTTTTATTATAAACTAAATATAGATAAACTACTGGCAACATTCCTGGCTTACGAAATAATTAGTGCACGCTCTCTCTTTTATTCTATACATACTAGATGCGCCCCGCGGCTTACCCCGCGAACCAGAGTTTTTTTCATACAAATTTCATAAATTTACTACACAACCCCTCGGGGTTATTTTTTAATAATAAAAAATACGTGTTCAATTATTTATTTCATACTTTATTTTTGCCGAGTCGTAAGTAAATCCAACCAAGGAAAAATAATTTTATACTTAATACCATACAAACTTTACCACCCTATTTAACCCCCCCAGAGGTTAATTTTTGAAGTTTTTTAGCCTATATCTTATTTTATGTCCTAGGTCCTAAGCTATCTCCATACCAACTTTCATCTAAATAACTTAAGTATCTACGGAGATTACTTATAACAAACATTCACACAGAATTTCCCATTTATTATAATATGTAGTAAGATTATGGTGAGCTGCTTCTTATTTACGCTCGGTTAAAAAAACAAAACATTTAGTTCCAAAGTTAAGCTAGGTAATTTTCTTAATTCCTGTCCAGAAAAAAATTAATATACGTGATTCAAACTAAAAGTACGATTTCTAACGGTACTAACTAACAATCAGCAGTCAAAGGTAGCCAAAGGTCCTAGATTATCGGCAGATAGACATGCCTCTACTTTGTTAACGAAATGGCAACACCGGTTGAAACGGCGTGAGAACTTGGTAGCATTTGGATCAAATCTTGCGCAACTAAGTAAAGATCTTATCGTTTGATCCTGCGATCGGAACGCACTAGATCTTCTGGAAATTATTTGCAAAGCTAGAATATTTGATTTGAGTTGTAGGCGTATTTTAATTCATTCGATTCGTTTCCGTAACGGAATCATAAAATTCAAATAAAAAATTTTCTTCTTTTCTTAAGATCTTTAGAACACTATTTTGATTTCATATCAAAACTAAGGAACTAAGGATCCAAATTTAAATAGCAAACGTATTCGAATCCGCTTGTTTAAAATAGCGTTCATCGTCAAAAGTTTCCGATATTTTCGGAAAAGTATTCGATTCCGAAGACTTTTCCGATGAATTAAAATACGCCTGCTGGTTAGTGTAGCAAGAAGACACTTGGGCCGCGTCACACTATGAGTGAAGAACAGGATTATTAACGGACCGTTGACAGATCGACAACATTTTGTTTTAGTTAGAGATTCACTGATGTTGAACTGTAACTTCACTGATATGTGGGAATCGGCGTTTTATAGTCTTGCTCCGTCTATGGACAGTAAAATCCACTTTAAGTAAAAAATGAGAGCCTTAACTAAACAAAAGCTAAAACAATGTATTACTTAATTGAATAAGCAAAAGAAACGTTGGACGCAAGTTGACAGGGGCATAGACCTCGCGTCGGGGGGCGTCAATGGTAGGATAAGACCGGGTGCCTCAAACTTTTGATTAAAGCATACCTAGTAGGTAGGTAAATTTTTTATATGAATTTTCGAAAGCACTGTTGTACTTGTAATCATCTAAAAAGGTCACTTCCACTTGCCTCTGAATACCGGAATCCTAATTGTCGAACGAGCTCTTACGATCTCCTCGCGAAAGGAGATTGGCCGCGCTCAGGCTCTCGACGGGGCTCGATGGGCCTCCACTGATGCTATCGGCGCCTTTCCACGCCATACCCTTCGCGAGGTTATTGATACGGAGCTAAGTGGAACAAATCTTAAAGGGATTCGCTGGTGAGTGACTCTTTGGAATGTGCGCAATAGTCGACTTTCAAAAACGTTCTCAATTCTTCTAGTTATACTTCCAAGATGGTTCAGGTTTGTTGTAATAATCCTTGCAGAACTACCCTATCCGATGTCTAGAAGTGTCGATAAGTCTCGTCGATGTAGCTTGCAGCAGTATAACTCAATCGATTGCTTACACGAGTATCTCTAATGGGCGCAATCTCAGTATTATCTATGCTAGTGCGACTACAAGCAGTTGACAAAGTGCACTACGTGATATTGCAGCCATTACTCGCAGTGATTCATATCGCCCCCTCCACCGTCCTCAACCCCCCAGCTTCTCAGATAACGGTCCACCCGACCCGATGCTAGATATAACAAGCATGCTACCGAACCCGCATCTATAAACAACTCATTGTTCTCTATCGCCCAAAAAAACAACCTTTGTTTCAAAAAAATAAAAAGCGCGAAACGTCAAAGTGACAGTTGGAAATCGCGCCAAAACTACCGCTGACAAAGCACCGGTGGGCCGAAACAATCAACAAATTCACATCGGACATTTATTGTTTGCTATCGTGGCGTTCCACCTCTGTTGTTTACAACAGAGACGGCCAATTTGCTCGGGAGACTTTTTATCGGGTATTTTGTAACTTTTTTCAGCGCCGCGCAAAAAGTCGATATGACAGGTCTCAATGTATCCCGGGTGCCTGTATCGGTGGCGGGGCACGACGAAAAACGAGAATCGAGCAATCGAGTCCGCAAGGAGCAGGCGAGAGCCCACTGGCCCGTGACAATTGCATCTGCACCCGGATTGCAGACGCCATGTTGGATTATTGCGCCTCTCTGTTCCGATTAAGCTTTTTGTTGGACTTATTCTCCTTTTTTATTCAGCTTCGGCACGTGTGTGTGTGCTGCATGCAAAGCTTCCTTCTCTCAATTGAGGGAGAATAAAATCGGTTCAAAAGTTTTCATTTCATTAAAACATGCATCCAATAGATCCAGAATAAGTCTAGAAACATACCAATCGCTGCATCGCTGATGTTAAAAGTAATTCAACATCGCAGTCATAAATCAAAAATTGCATCTGAACGTCTCTGGAACATAAAACTAACTCGCATCTTATCAAGATCAGCCCGTAAGGTCCATAACTCATAATCCTTTGAAAAGATATTTACAAAACAAATCATAACACGATTCCGTGTTATGAAACTCCTTCACAGTTTGTGAGCATGGTATCAGCTTACAACCTTTCTTGGAAGGTCCGTGCACAATAGTGTTGTGACTTAAAATATTCTTATTTTAATCGAGTAGGTGTATCGAAGAGGCGAATATCGGCTCGCTCGTGTGGAACTGAGATAGTGACGGACTGGGTGGACGCTAGTGCGGTGAAGACTATTAAATTTTATTCCACCTGAAATTCAACATTCGAATCTTTGGCAACTTTCTATAACCAGGATTTAAAAAATAGCTTCATACGAAAAATAAATCAAGATGATTTAGATTTCTGTCATATTTTAATGCCTCATTATGTAGAAATTTGGTTTCTTAAAGTGTGAATTTATGTATGGGTGTCGTTAATTTATGTAACCAATTATCAAGACGTGCGATCTAGCACATCCGCTATTATAATAGAACTGTTTAATGACTAATGGTATTTTATTAATAAGCTTCCTTTACACCGTAGTTATAGGTAATTTGTTTGTATCTAATATTCAAATCTATTTTTACAACCTCCATCTAACTCTACTTTCTTATCGATACAAATAAGGATATCTCATTCTGTCTCATTCATCTCTGTCTTTTAAAATAATAATAATAATAAAAGTACCTACATATCCTTCAAATAATTGCTCAACTCGAAGATGGGAAATTCATTCTAAAAGTTGAAATCAATAATTCACTAACCCGTGATCTATGTGCCAATAGCAGCTTTTCAAAAATATACTTCGGAAGCAATCGGGCTGTCATAGTGACATTTGTAATAAAAAGCGCGGGAGGACATGTCATCGGCGGGATGGATTCGAAAATTAAAATCTCGCGTTAGCGCGCTGCAGCAGGCTGACGGGTGTCGCGCGCGGTGTTGCCAGCGCTGCCAGTTCGATTTCAGGCTTGTTCTAAATATGTCAACACTTCTTTGTTATCGAGCGACGTGCGCGGGAAATGAAAGTCCACGAGTAGACGACTCCATTATCGACGCATCGCATAATATTATTGCAATGCTGCACATAAAAATGCAATATGTACTCACAATCTAAGCGATATCGTTATGTTTTTGGTAAGTAGAATCATTATGAATAAATAACTTATAATACTATATCAAACACAGCAATTATCTATGAAAACAACAAACTTACGATTAACTGTCATTTCTCGTATCAAAAAAAAATATCCTAACCTTACTATTTTAAAATACAGTCAGTAAAACAACCTCTCGGGAACTCTGTCGTCCGTCAACCGTCAAAAAATATAACTGACAATTCCATTCGCAAGAAACTTACATGAGTGACGTATCAGTCGGCGGCAGGCGCTACCTGGCACACAGAGTCAATAGTAGCTACTACGTACTTAGCTTAGCCGCTCGCTCTCCAGTTCAAAGTTTTTGACTGCTCCTGGATTGAACGAGATAGCGGGCTTGCGACTTCTGCTTGTGCGTGGTGTGTGTCGCTTTTGATGAGCTAGGGTTTTTTATCTGTTGAAGCTACTTTTTTATGTTTCATTTTCCTAGAGATATAGCTGTCTTCTTAAAAATAATAATGAATTATGCTTTTATAATATGCTCTACGGTTGCTGCTCTCTAGGTTTTATTTTTCTAGAGATATTGTTTTCTTCTCGACAATTTATTATTAATATTATATATGCTCTACCAGATTTACAGCTAAAGAAACAAGAGGCTTTCTTACGTTTTTCACTATGAATATGAGTATATTATATTTTTTTAACCAGGCCTCTCCTAATTCTACTCCTTTTCTTATAATGAGTTAGCTTATTTTTTGAAGTCACACCATTTATTTTCTACCTACTATTTTTTTTTCTTTTTTTTCCCTATTCGTTTTGACAAATCTTTATGAATACTGACACATCACAGAAAAACATATTTCATGAAAGTAACGACGCGTGTTTATCAAACACTGATTTAACAAAATGTCAGAGACATTCTTTTCCTTAACTCGCGCCGTGTCAGCCACGTCACCTGTCCGATGATCGGATCGTGACATTATGTGTGCTCACTCGTCAAAAACTCCTTTGTAACGAGATAAGCCTTCGACTGAGAACATCACTATTTTGCAATTCGATTTTTAAATCCAAAGTGTCCACCATTTTTTTTTTCAGAGCTCTTTGTTTTTTTGTTAAGTACTATTATTTTTTGACAATTAATAATATATAATGAAGGCTGTTTGTGACTGAACTAGGGCCTCTAGGTATCTTAATTATTGTCATAAAAGACTAATAGACAGCCGATGTGGCGGGCGAAAGACCGCCTGCGGCGCAGGAGGTTGCGCGTTCTATTCCCGCCTTGGGATAAATGTTTGTACGATCTGCAAATATTTGTTCTCAGTGTTTTCAATGAATAATAAATAGGTTCCCATAACGCAAGATCTGCTTAGTTTATTATTATATTTTATTATTATTTTATTTATATTTTTAATTAAATGGTAGGCATTTGCTGGATTTTGAGTAAAGCAAAGACTATAGACTGTTGCTATGCTTCTATCACGATGATGTTCCTTCTTCAGCTCGATTAATCAAGGCGACTGAAATCGATTTCATCCGTACCATAACACAATAAAGCCATGCACAATATCCAATCCAACAAACCTTATCAGGAGAATTTTCAAATTATGTACCAACAATAATTTTGATCGTTATCACACTGTGTAATCCGGCGTGTCAGTGATAAGGGAATCGTAAAAATCGCTCGATTAAAAGTTATCGGGTTTTCCGATAGCGCGGGCGGTTAGTGCGGTCGTCGACTGCCACGCCACTGAGTGTTGAATTCGACAAGTGAATTTCGAACGAAGTTTTTGAATTTGAGGTTGGTGATTTCTTTTTTATTTTTGTGGCCAGTGTTTTTAGCAACTGTAAGAAGGTTTGGATTATTAAAATAGTATGGGTGGGCAGAGCGAATACATGGCTCTAAATGTAGAGCTACAACTAGTTTTAAAAATAGTAACAGGATAATTTTTTTACTAAATATTTATTCAATTCAACTCTATTTCGGCATCAAAATCATGCCTTGAACTTTGAAACATAATTATCTTGTTGACTACATTAATTATTATTTTTGTGGAGTTAATAAATTGAAGTTAAAGAAATCGGCTTTAAGGTCAATTCATTTTGAAAGTCCTATGTTATTCTAATTTTGAAATTTATTAAAACATGTTTATGCAATAGTTTTTTTGTAGCATTAAAATACACCTACCTACATAAAAACAGTTTTTGAAAGTCTAATTCGAACAAATGGTTTTATAGATAAATAGTTTTAAGATAAAACCAGGTTTGTCATATATATCAATAAATAATTATAGCTTTATGGATGAGTACCTATGACTAAGTCTAGGATCACTATATTTTGTGCCCCGAAAATAACAACTTCATTTATTTTAAATTTTTCGTTTTTCCAAACATAGAACGAGGATATGTTTATAGTTGTTTTCACCTCCGTGTGATTGATGTTTTTATAAAAAAAAACTCTTGCGAACAAAAGTTACATTCAAAACTAGCTTGCACTCACGCTCCCGCGCTGTTACTGTAACGTTTAAAATTCGAACAATGTATGAGACAAAAAAAACAATAATACACAAATGTACAACCAAAGACAAAAGAAAATAAAAAGGCAAAAATAAATCCCATACAGTAATCTGACGGTTGGCTACTGATTTCGAGGCATGCCATGAATTCAGCGATAACACTTTCTTTCTTATCACAAAACCTTTAATGCCATTGGTTATCGCCTAGCTGACCGTATCGAGAGACATGACCGAAATTATAGTTTTGAACAATTCTGTATACTTACCTACCACAGACAATAGTGTTCGGAGTTTGACCACTGCTCTAAGAAGCTTTTAGATGAACCGAATCATAGTTTTTTTAGTTTATATTTTAGAATAAACAAAGTAGGTACCTACTTATTTGTAAAAAAGATAAAAATTGAAAAAAAGTAATAATTCCATGATATTTCTAGGTGATCTTAAGAACTAGTTACCTTTTCCATTTTCAAAAAAAAAGAATGAAGCATTTTTCAAAAACGAAAAAGCTCTTTTACCCTAACACTCAATAGATCTAAGGGATCTTTCATTGTGATTGATGTATTTTACATAATTATAAAGACATAAAAAAATTAGAACCTCTTTTGACAGATCTTTGATGTTCAGATTCAAATTAAGAATCTTGATTGATTCTTAATTTGAACCTCAAAATCAAAACCTCTTTTGACACAGGTCTGAGATTCAGGAGTTTTCGAATACTCTATTTTTGGACAGTCAGTTTTGATACAATTTAAGTCAAAGGTACCCCAAAACTTTGTGTAGGTACGTACCGTCATTAACAAAAAATATAAAGTAGATATATTACATAGTCCTTCATGTTCGTTAGTTCGCTGTATTTTTTCGAAAATCATCTGTCAAAAAATCGCGAAAAAATTCCATAGGCAGCTAAGCTAATTTTAGAAAAAAAACTGTTTTTTTAAGTTAAACGTAATCAGTACAAGCAGGTTTAACTTATCAGATTTCGATAAAAGTAATCATAACACAATCAATTCGATAAGGACAGTACATATCTATACAATCGTACAAATTATATTGCACCTTATCTAGTAAGCACCTGTAAGACATAAGATCTTGGGTATTATCATGTTATGAAAAGTGATAAGTTATTTGTAATTTGATAACTATCGGGTTGTAATACATACGAAATATAGGCTACTGTATGGTTACACTATTATTTTATATCACTACATAGTATAAAACAAAGTCGCTTCTTTGTCCCTATGTCCCTTTGTATGCTTAAATCTTTAAAATTACGGAACGGATTTTGCTGCGGTTTTTTTTATAGTGATTCAAGAGGAAGGTTTAAACGTATAATAAAACCGTGCGAAGTCGGGGTGGGTCGCTAGTATTCATATAATTATATTATATGTAAATGTAGAGCTATGTACGTTTTAAGGTTTCGTACCCAAGAGGTAAAGGTAACCCTATTAATTATTATTATTAAGACTCCGCTGTACGTTTTTCTGACCGTCTGTCACCAGGGCCCGAATTCCACTAAGCAAATCTCTTCACCATTTCAATAGTATCGTGTCAAACTGACAGTGTTAAACTCTATTTGGTATTCTACTAGCAAAAACTTTTTGAGATTCATTCATAGCTGTGACGATTACATTTATGACTACTAATTTGACATTCCAATTATGAAAGTCTCTTCAAGCGCAAAAAATAGTAGAATACCAAATGCACAAACGTCATCTTGATTGAATGGCACTATTGAGACCTTTGTTTTGAAATTAGTGGAATTCGGCCCCTGGCTGTATGTCATGAACCTTGATAGACAGTTAACTTTTGAAAAGCGTTTTCCCTGAGTCCCATTTCTACTAATTGACTTCACTATCGCTTAAGCGATGACGGTTGTAAAAATAGAATCGCTTGTAGCGAATACTGGTTATCTAGGCCTACAGGCCTGCCATTGACTATGATAATGATGATGTACAAATTACCATAAACAAGCCGGTAAACAAATTCAAAAGCATTCTTTTTAATAGGAACAGATGTAAAAGATAACAAAACCGATTTAAAAAACGGGATTCGATTTAGTGATGTGATAACCGATGTCGATAAGGCTGCTTAAACATCCGTGATAAACACGGGAATGTCAAGTAGGTGACAGTAAAACTATCGAACGTTTATTAGTATGAATAAATAACCCATAGAACGACAGTAAAAAACAAGGGCTTCTAAAGAATCGCTAGATAACGCTTGCATTAATTTATGGCTCTTTTTAAGCCAGCTAGGCATAACTGGCTACATTCAAATATAAGTATTGAATTAAGTATCTGTCATCTAGTAGTAGTAATACAAGCTCTGTTTAGCTTGGGGATAGATGTTGCTCTGTGGATTGTTCAGCATTATTTATTTATATGACATTAAAAATTCTTAAGTCCGAATGTGATTAAAGTTGGCTTTGAAGATTGTGCATACATTGCAAAGCTTCGGTTTGCCTGAAAATATTTGCTAAATTTTCAGGTTTGAACAAATTTTTATGCTGCTATATTGCATGCTATATTTATGTTTTCAACTGATTTAGAAAAAGTACCTGGTCTGCTTTTTTGTGTCAGATTTTTTTCTAGGTGAACCTCATTTTTGATTTAAGCATTTTTCCTTGGTTCATTTTTTTAAAACACGCCATATTACGTAATTTGCAACATATGCAACGTCTGATAATGATAAATAAATGAAAAAAAAGAACACAATGATTTGCACATAAATCGATATCTGATGTTCGCGGCCAATCGATTCTCAACAAATTAGCTAAAGAAAATAACACCGCTATGGCACCTAATAAAGTATTCAAAAGAACTCTTTCATCTCCTATAAAATGATAGTAATCGATTTTAAATTTGAGAATTATCTTACATCGGAATAAACAAATTTTTTAATGATCTTTGATTGTAATCTTGATACCAAGAAACTAAAACTTTCTACTAGTCTTTAATAATTACCAGCTACCTGCAAAGACATAATTATTTGAATGTATTTATTTAGCTACGCAAAAACAGCATATACAGGGTGTAACATTTAAATCGGTCAGTATGGGAAAGTCTGAAACTATAAGACTACGATAATCTCTTCTTAGGAATCATGTCATCGATTTTAGTTACAAGAAAAACTGCATTTACATATTTAAAAAATCTTGTACTCAGTCTGGGAATCGAATCCGGATGTTTTGAAAAGTAAAACTAACACTATTTTAAGTTAGATATCGATTGTGTAGGTCTTAAGGAGTAAATATTGTTACTATGAAACGTGATGTCTAATAAAATGCATTGTTTTTATATCGTTTAATTACGTTTTTCAATACAACATACAATAAATATTTCATTTATTGGTATGTGAGAGAAAAATAATAAAAACTTTTGCTACTGAAGATAAATAGTTATACACAAAGAATGCTCATTAACGATAAATTATTATTTTTTTAATTTTGACTTGTCTAAGTTTATTTTGTAAGCCTACAAAAAAAAAAAAAAGTTATTGATTTACTGATTTCTCAGGGGAGGCCTTTGTCCAGCTGTGGACTAATGGGTTAATTATTATGATACAAATTGAACAGAAATAACAGAGAGCTAATATATCTCGTGGCCGATAGGTACTTATCTACTCAGGTGGTTCTTATAATTTATGACGCTATATAAATCAGATAACTCATATAATTCAAGTAATAAAACCAACATGTTTGATACATATCACGTTACAATAGTTAAAAATCCAAAATGTAAATGCCATTTAAATACTTCCAAATGGATGACAAATACCTAGTTAGGTAGGTATGCGATTGCTCCATTTGGGCGGTCCCGTGTAATAGATTAGGAAAATCGATTTCTGAAAATTCGAATATACATCACTATCGATAAAATCTACTGGCTTTTGACATACTAAGGCTGCCGACACGATTTATTATTTATCGATTAAATTCACGGGATTATTTTCATCGATATCATACCTCTTTGTGTATAGTTTTATACTAACATGTACCCAACTCTTCACTCATTTTTGTTCATGTTATAAAAAATATATTGTTCCTATTAGATTTTGTCAATCACCTGCTTCTAGGTCCCTTCGATTTTTTTAAACAACTAAGTATGAGAAATTGTGTTAAACCTAAAAAGTGCTACGGTACACATTTTTTTTTAACTTTTGCGGTTCTCAGCCCTTATAACTGTACCATAAACCTATGTTCTGTTCGCAATAAAGATTTATGTATCTGTATTGTACCAGTTTTAAAAAAAGACAATTGCTCTATGATAGATAATATTAGATATTTATTGTAGTGTAGATAAAGTTTCAACCCTTTTATGCCAGCGGGAAGTACTTAAGGGCCCACGCGTGCGCTTGTTTCTGATGATACTATGGCCCTTAACCGAAGCGTTAATATCCCGGATTTAACCGTTGAGTGATGCCACGTGTCCATTTTATATGTTGATGGATATTAAGACAAATTACATTATAAGAAACTAGTTAAAGCGCTCGCGATTTTTTTGGCGTGGACTTTAGTAATGCTTAGACCCCATTTTAACTACCTTAATATACGAATTTCCATAAATACGTACTAAGCGGGTGCCTACGAGTGAGTCCTAAAAGAAACCTCCATGCAAATTTGAGCTTCGTAGCTCTAGTAATTTCAAAAATATCTTGAAGATTCACCCAGTTTTCTCTTTTAAAAATATTGGTTGATTAAATAATATTCAAAATAAGATTGATTTCAGTACGAACTCTATCTTGCCCTCAGTAGCGTTACTACCAACTGCGCTACAAGGTTCTAGTAAGTGAAAAGTCGGAAATCTTTCCTACGGACTCTACTGCCGTTAGCTCTACATACAGGGGAGACATTGAAAATTATCCAGTCCTTTTCAAATATGAATTTAAATTTAGTTCGTTTCGTTCGTTTATTTATATCCGTATTATCATCACAATTTTGACCGAGTGTTGCCAATGTGTAGGTATTATAAAGAACCAAGGTATACAAGTACACAAACTAAGTCCGTAATTTACACTCTTAGTCATCATTAATACACAAGATCGATTTAATTTATTTTTAGGATAATATGTAGAGATAAGTAGAGCTAGAGATGCATGCACCAGAGACCTAAATTTCGGTTATAATAAAATTATTCACAGTAAAAATAAACAAAAAATAATACTGATTGAACCGAACAAAACATCGTAAAATTGAAAATAAAATTTGTATCAGATAACGTTGCAGACGTTTACATCTTCTGCATAAATCTGTATTTATCGATCTTTGATATCCGACGATATCCTTTTATACGGTCGGATTGTGGGATTCAAGATCCTTTTGAAATTTATTAATTATTAAAAATATTGTCAACAGATTTAAAAAGTCTGTGTAAGAAATATGCACACGACTTGACTTGACTTCTTTGTTTGCATTAGTGCACATTTACTTAGCTTTCAAAATAATAGAAAAAGTATCCTGCTAGATATTTTCCTAATAAATGTAATTTTATTTTCAGGTAAGTTCCATTAGCACCTCATACGTCACGATATCGAGTCACATTATGAGGTAAGTACCTTCTTAAATTATTACAACTTTTGCTAATGTGTTCCCAAGATTTATTACAGGAAGAAAATCATACATCACACGTATTTACATCAACATATTTTACATTATTTTTGTCGAATCGACGCTACGGTTAGAATGCCGCGGTTGAAGAGGGTTAATGTTCCATTTTCGAAAAATATATCGAACTTTTCATGATGTCTTCTAGAATGAGTAGATAGGTACCTACTTAGTGAAGAGTTACCTACAGTAGTGATATACGAGTAATTTTATTTATTTCGGACGAAAATGGTAGTTAAATATAAAGTTACAAGTCATTTTGACGATTATTCAATGAAAATGAGTATTTTATTCAAAAATCGTCAGAATTAAATAGGTTTCATCAGCCTCTTATTATTAATACGTCTTGAAATTGAGTTGGGTTAGGTTTCACATTCACACTTCAAACGAAGGTGCGATGTAAAGTAAATTTTAAAAAAGTTGTCTTATAACTGGATTTTCCCGTATCCAGATTACGATCTTTTAAAAGTAATTGATCAGGTGTGAAAACCGGAAGTTCTTTTAAGCATATTTTTATCATAAATATTTAGATTTATCGTAGTTAAAAAAAATGTTTCTTTATATTATACAAGACCAGACTAGTTAAGCAAAGTCTTGTTTGACCAACGGTGTAGATTTTGACATCAAAAATCCTTGTTTATTGCAGGTCTATCGTCAATACTAATACTATTTCATAAACTTAGCGGCTGACCTACAATCATTATATAGGTATAGTTTTCGCTAAAACACGCCTATCACAAGGAAACCAGCCCACATCTTGTCAAAAGTCAAGATAAAACCGCCCATTCATCCGACGACCGGAGACAAATCTGCACAATTACTTTCTACGCTAATGACGCGATACCGAGGCGATGCCGCACGATTTATAGTCGGACCATCTGTGGCCGGCTTTACATACATTTTAATATTTTGAGATAGCGCGCGAAAGGATTCTTTTTGCGTTCTTAATTTGAAAATTATTTGCTTGTTTTACAGGTCGTATCAGAAATTCGAAAGAGGTTTTATTTTATACGCCGCTTATATTATTAGGTTGGTAGTTATTTCTGTAATTTGCTGTAAATTTTCTTTATTAAACTACAATCATACTAAAACTAACTTATCAAGATCAAAACCAAACTGAAACAAAAGTAGAGAACATTCCACCCCAAAAAAAAAACAATAAAAACAAAAGAAAAACTGACATTCCTGTCATTAATCCGTCAAACGCCCGCGGCTGAACCAGCTCAAACAGCGCTTAATGTATTAACCTCGTTAAACTCGAGTTATCGTGCGACAATTTATCCGACGACTCGGAAAAGTAATGCAAAAAAGTTTAATAGAGAAGCTCTGAGTCCGGGGACATACGAGATACGGAGTTTCTTTGTCAGTTCTAGCGGGATTTTGGAGCGGATGATACAGAAGTAGCTAAAATATATTAGCTACTACGGTATTCTCTGAAAGTCGAATTGAGAATGATATAATGTTTTGATGTCGATTGACAATGACATTAGTGAACTTAACAATGACAGTGTCATTGTCAATGACAAATAACGACCGATATATGGTTCGCAGAGTCCTCCTACACGGGTTCGATTCCCGCCTTTTTGATCTATCTGATCCATGTAATGTACATATACATATATGTATTAAGGACATCAGTCATCTAGTACCCATTACAAAAGATCTGCTTAGCTTGGGGCTAGATGATGCTGTGGGGAAATCTTCCCAGTATTATTTATTAAAGTAAATTATAGGCTGATGATGATGATGATGAATATTTATTAAAATAGGTAAGTAATTATTTACCTACAATACAAAACTACTGAAGTAGATGGTTATGGAGCTAGGCCTGTATTTGAAAATGCGTTTAAAATACCTACTTTTACTAAGATAAATGCCGGTAGGTACCTACCCATTTGTTCATAAGTTTACGGGAAGTGTTTATGGAAATCAAGAATATTTAAGTTTAATTTTAATAAAACTAAGTAAACAAAGTGCTTTCATATATGAAAGTAAATTATGTTGTAACAGATATTTTGGAGCGCCCAACGGTATTCGTGTTTGGACTATACATTTATTTACCTAACATTTCTTGTAACGACAAGAAACAACTGAATAAATAATTTAAAAAAACATACTTAATTCCGCAAGTCGAAGCACAAGCTTAAAAATTATAAAACAAAAAGTAAAATGCTGTACAGGCTTCATCTCCAAATGATGTTCCCTAGAGCAATTACCTAAGTTGGCGTGACCCGTGACAAATATCTACTTCGCAAATACTGAGTAGGGAGGGGAAAAAAGACGGAATAGAGAGAAAAACATCCCATTTTTTTTATTTGAATTGGAACAAACATTTAATATTTAATAGGTTGACCCTCGATTACTTTAAATACAATTTATATTTAAACAGTTAACTACAGATTTATTTTAAAAGTTTTCTGTAGTTACAAAAAAACTGTTGAAAATATTAAAATAAAAACACTGACAAAAATTCGTCACATGAGTTAGGTACCTTATGTAAGTAATGAGATAAAAATTGTTTCTCAGATTACCGTTAAACCGAATTTTACAAACAAGTACTTACTTACCTATAAGTTCATTATTCCCATTCTTAAATAAAATAAAGATACTTCCTAAATAAATGATTTATTTACAAAGCAAATTACAGTTAAATAATACTTAGAAACAAATTCATATTATAAACAAATAGATACACAATATCCTTTGAAGGTCATGTATCGCAGGTTCTCTTTGTAGAGACATGCCACATGGTACTGACCACGATCGGTTGTGGGTTTATCCAGATATACACATAAAAAGTCGGATTATTTATAACAATATTCCATGTCACCCCATCTCTAGTAGCCGCGATTTTTTCGCCTTATCTCCCCGCCGCAGGCGAGTGATACACAATTTTTCAGTGCGATATAAAATATACGAAGTTCAGTCTTTAAAAAGTTATCACTGAAAGTTTGCGCACCTCGGATGATATATCGGCCCGCATTTATCTTTACTTCAAACGTTAGTTAACCTTTGTTGGAGGAACCTTTTTGTGATCCAATTTTGAAAAGTTTTTTACTTGCTACTGGCAGCGGTTATACCAAAGAGGTTTTATGTGCTTCGCTCACGCTCGGTAGAATACGTAAAATCAAGCGTGGTAATAAAATATGAGCATTCCATATTTAAACTACTGAATTACATTTTATCTAACGATCTAAATGTAACCTTATCCATAAAGGATGTATGGTAACGAAATTGACTAAAAAACTGTAATAAACAGCCTAGCAATATTGAACCTTATCGAGAACAGATCACTTACATTATTTATACAAAATCGAACGAGGGTGATCACCGACACGGCTGATTTATTGTTGTCCTCCGAGTAAAATTTTTGTACAGAGCACAAAATGACTTGGTTAAATATGAACTTAGAAATCAATGGCACATGATTTGGTTAAGATTTCAGAGTTCGTGCTTAATTGTCAATAAATGAAAAGGTTGGTAGAGCCTTAAAGTAAAATTAATAGTGATTTCAAAAAAAGGTGGGTTGGGTGAATGCATTAAGGGAGAAATCTTTTGTATAAAAGCGCATACATAATAATGACAACCTAGCCTACCACGGGGCAGAATTCAATGACCCTTAAAGTGCTTGACATTTTGAAACAATTCTTTGTATTTTTCCTTTATCTATAACTTTTTAGCTAAGTTAAGCAGGAACTTACTTATAATCTATATTCGTTACTGAGTCCGAAGATATGCAGTGAGTTTTCTAGTTCTGTTAGTAGTTCACGGATTTGGTACGCCGAAAGCTTAACTTGATGTTATTGAAATACATTATTTAAAGAAAAAAACTAAACTCATTCTAAGAGTTTTGTAAGCTTATGGAAATAGAGCAAGCCTATGTATATTAACAATACCTATAACTTCTGTCCGAGTGTATTGTTTGAGACTGATAGAGTTTACATTATTACTCTACGTCAAAGATTAAATAAACTACGTAAACACAATATCCGTTGAAAGGTCACGTATCGCAGGATCTCAATTTACAAGTTTTCTATTATTTTTATCGATTGCCAGCAGGATGTAGCCAACTGCGCACCTTCATGCTTGATTAGCTTTTAAAGCATAAGGGTAGGTATATTTACAGTAGGTTAATGCAGATATGCGACAGTAAAATAATATAGCTTGTTTATAAACAATATAGGTAAAATGACTTCTGACTCTTCAAACGAAAATGAGAAAATCATCAAAGTTGGAATTAATAAAATACGTATTATCACTAGATATGTAGTATAAAACAAAGTCGCTTTCTCTTTCCCTATATATCTATGTCCCTTTGTATGCTTAAATCTTTAAAACTACGCAACGGATTTTGATGCGGTTTTTTTAATACATAGAGTGATTCAAGGGGTTTATACGTATATCGACACATTTTCACATAATTCACCGTTGAAAAACATCGCATCGTCGAAATGATTGAATCGAATGGTTAGTAATAAGATATTGCTACTTACTTCAAAGATATTGAAACGACTTATGTGTTTTCTTATAACGTCTAATATATACATATGTAACATCATGGAAATGGCACTGCAAAGATTAATAAAATAAGACAATAGAACGTTATTAAAAAAATACAATTTTCCGACTTGATTCTAAACGTGTGACATCATTAATTTGCCATTTAAAATCAAAAAGTCACGAACATAGAGTTTTATGTGTATACTTTTATTATATTACCTACGTCGCGTCGCTATCTTGTTGACGTTTTGCAACCGTCTGCAGTTAGCTCAATTGTTTACTAGTTTATTTTTTTCTATCGTTGTTAATAAAATCTTATGTCAAATTCCAGACTCTACCAAAGTACAATACAATACACAGTACAGTACATCTCTATACTTTAAAACAATAAAGCTGCACACCCATTAAACCCACAAAACTTGCTTATCTTATTAGGAAGCGAGCCCACTAGGGCTGGACGTCCAATTTCGGTCTCGATAACATCTGTCTCGCTTTTTATTTATGGCTCTCGTATAATATTCACTATCTAGTCGCATACAGGGTGGGTGAAAACACCTGTGATGTCCTGGAAAAAATAACTAACAAAGGAGGTTTGTGTAGTAAATTTTCGTAAAGCTTTGCATCCTGGCTCTACTAATACATAGTAGATTGCTTGAGTACATTTTTTTTTATTAATTTACTAAAACAAAACAGCTAAACTTATAAGTACTAAATTACTCAAAACTTTAAAATAAATTGATACCTAAAAGTTTGAGTTGAAAGTTTAAAGTATACGAAAAGTGTACCTACTTATAATAACTAACTAGCGTAATACGCGTGTTATAATTGTGTTATAGAGTTGTGAGGTTGAGTAGGGCTATGAAACTAAATAATTACTAATCATTAATCAATCCTATATCCTCTGTATACTAATCATTGATTAAGACATTAATTTAAATCTTATAAAAGCAAAGAAATTATCTAAATTACCTACTCGTGTCTTTTTTACCTGTAAGGACCATTGGAATCAGTGAGCACTAATACTAAGCAAAAAATGGCAATTGTTTTACTCAGAATTTAAAATTCTAGTTCACCCTATACCCTATCTAGCTCCGTATAAATAAGGCGAATCTATATGTTATCTGAAATCTGGAATCTTGAGATACGACGATACGATTTTATTTATTTGCTGAGTGGGGCCATATTTACACACGCCTACGTATCAGAAGCCGAAACCACTGGGACAACACTACCTACGAGAAACGATAAGACAAGCCATTGGTACAACACTACTGAATAACAAACACGAATGATTTTAACATAAAAGTTTTGTTTTCTGTTAATCTATTGAATGTTTAGACAAATAAAAATTAATAAACTAGGTATTCGAACAAATATTGAAAACAATAGTATCTACTTCGATAAAATATTTCAAACAAAAATAGTTAAGACAATAGTGAGGATAATTTGAAAAAATATTTTAAACAAGCTATTTAACATAGGAATCTCAGATATAAATGAACAAGTCGATTCAATATGTATACAGATAGGTAGAAATAACTCCGCAAGATCCCTTACAGCAAAAAAGCTGCGATAGTACAAAACAGCCCACTTAAAAATACAGCAAGATGAGCTCATTACAATCAATATCATGAACATTCATATGCCAATACAAAATATCCACTACCAATTAACACTTAATAAAAATAAACCCGACAAAACGTCTGATGTTTAACTCCAAGCGGCATAATGAAGGGGTCCAGCATTCCTCAGCGAGGAGACAAGAAAGTATCAAATATTAACCCTCGAACACACCTGAAGGCAGACCGCTTGGCATGCATATGAAAACGACAGATACAACCCTGCCAAAATTTCCATACTCTCACCTTAAAGAACGGGAACCCTATGTCGGTATGACAAAGCTCAAAATCGAGGAGGAAGACGTTGCGGATAGTAAAAATAACCTTGCGAATGTGGACAAGATAGTATCAATTCGTACGTTAGCAAGAAACACATTTCAAGCGAAACATGGACCGATGTTGGGCCGAATCGAAACAAAGCGTTGTGACATCGAGATAGGAATCGATCGCCGCGAAACGACGCGCCGAAAGCACCCAACAAATTATCGATTCATAAAAACATCGATTTTTAAAATATTGCCGCGCGTTTGTGGCATCATTGTTTCATTCTATAGGGTGGCAAGTTTTATTGGCATTTTATGAATTACTGTTGGAGTTCTGTTGTGGGCTTGTGTGAGACATTTTGTCGTCGACAGTAAAAAGAAACTGTCGATTTCGGGAACACATTTCTAAAATCCATTCAATCAAATGTAGTCATTTAAGGTCTGCGCACATTAAAACAACTCAACGGCGACTCGACTCTATACCAAATATTGAAATTTAAGCCCTGTGTCATATGTTCAAGGTTTAATTTCAAAAAATGATATTAAAGTAGTGTACGACGAGTGGCCTACGCATCGTCAACCCCGACACGTTTGTCACGCAATGACCACACGTTGTCCACCCAACGACCACACGTTGTCCACGCAACGACTATGCGTTTGCGACTGACATGTGACGGACAAAATTCAACCGAAAACTGAGGTTAGACGAGTTGTCTGTTGAATACGCATTACCCACTCGTTGACAACGCATTGCCCACTAGTGACCATGGGGTGGATCAACTAGTTGACTACTCATCGAGAGTGTGAGTAGAGTTGCTGCCGCGTTGGCGTGGAGTTGTTTTAATGTACGCAGACCTTTATCCTTCCCAGGTAGATCTAACATCTTTTAAATGAAAAACGAATAATGCTCGACAATCCACTCTTGTGTCATGGGTACCTGATGACTGATATATACTTAATACAATACATTACATAGATAATATGTTGAAATATGAAAATAATAAAAAACACCCTTTGAACTTAAGTGTTCCTGATAGTTTCAAAATCCTTATTCCAGAATATACACAAAAACCACGAAACAAAAACCTTTTGTACATATTCGCCTTATCAAAGTGACAGTACTGGCAATTTTTCACATGCGCCGTGGAATGGCCACCCCAGCTGCGCGCGCGCATCGTCCGTCATGCGATATCGTACGATCTAGCCGCCTCGACGAATGCTAGTCGATACTCGCACATCACTATTTTATGATATCGATGACAATTTCGCAATCGGTTTTATTGGCGATTGTTTTTTTTTCTTATAATGTTGGCGCTGGTTCATTTCATTCGTATTTTTCTTTTTTAAAATAAACATGAGGAACCCTGTACTTTTGGTTTCTTGTTCCGTTCCTGTTTTTCTATATTTTGTAATAAAAAAATAACAAATTGACAAAACATTGAGTAGGTATTTAACCTGCTCCTAAATCCTAAAAATCAAGATGGACCTGATAATAAAAATTGAAGTGAAAAAAAATCAAAGTGAGCACTTTATTTCCTAGTTTTAATTATTTACATGTATTTCTAGTCCTGTAATAAAGCACTTTGCATTTTAATTTAATCTGGGGCAGTCTTGATTCCACGGAAGTTAATTCTGTGTATTATTGTTTCTTTTCATAAATACTTATCATCAATAATTCCAACAAAAAGTTTTTAAGCAAGTATTTTTAGCAACGAAGGAAACCTAACCTAGAAAATACTCATTAGTTCCATTTCTTACCGCAAGAGGTCAGGTAATGAGGCGAGATAGTGCAACATTAGAAACATTTGTTTCGTTTTGTATCGAAGCAACAGGTTTGCTTCGCATCACTAATGTTTCTTGGCAATGGGGTTGCACCTAATGCTATTGCAGAGTGTGAGACATTAGATTCCAGCTGATAGGCACTTTGGCGGGAAATAGTCAGGTGTGGGTTTTTCAAAAACAAGGAATTCTATTTAATTTAGTTTAATTCGGTTAGCGATGCTGTGTGGATTGTCAAACAGGACACAAGTCAGGTATTTACCTATTTACTATTCGTATTTCATATTTCTAAATTTTCATGAGATCAATCAATGGTTAACAAATGTTCAACTGGTTCAAAAATGTTCCCCAAAATGTTTCGGATAAAATCTTCAACCTGATAAAATGCTTTGGTAGACTTATAAAAACTTAATTGTATCTTCACACAGGCTTTGCCCCTTGGGATTGTAGGTTACAGCTAGTAATCAAAAACATTGAATAGAATAGAAAATTATTTAGTGCACAATAATAATTTACATAAATATAATAATTTACAAAACATACTTACCTTTTTTAGTCTAAACTACCAAACCTTTATTTGAAGCTAAAAACAATAACTCTCTGTGCGACGTTCATGTCCTCATACATCTGTCCATCAGCTAAGGCCTTGCTCCCACCGATATGCGCGACACGACGCGCCGTGGGTATCGCGCTATCCTGCATCGGCCCCCCGCGCGATGCGCTATCTCCCACCATACTGGGAACTACGGTGAATGAACATTATTTTAACGTTTTATATTCCTGGTATAGTATATTCAGGGACCTTGTATACTAACTAGTCCTGCTAGCTTTCTGCTCGCGGCTTCGGTCGCGTAGACTATACGATCCTGCTCATCAATCTAATAAAACTATAAATATGTATAAGTTTAAAGCAAATTAGATCACTGTTTAAAATTATTAAAAAACCTCAGCAACTTGAAACCCCATCTAGCTGTTATTTTTAGCACCATCTAGCCCCAAAGTAAGCTACTCAAAGCTTGTGTTATGGATAGTAGATAACTAATATTAAAATACATTATATACATAGATAAATATTCTTTATTATACATAGAAAACACCCAGACCAACGGTAAGTCTAACTAACGGTAGTCTACGTATAGCATAAACTAAACATTTTAGAAAAGCCACCACTCCTAACTTCCGCAGGTCTCGTCATTAGCTTCGTTCGGCGGCCCGCTCAATGGCCGATAGCAGGTGCAGCCAAGCGCGGCCCGCAGATACCACGTCTCATTGGACCAGAGTTGGGCTCCAATTACCGGGGAAGTGCACGATAACGGTTACCTTGATGTATTGTGTTTAATACCTTCCTGGGAGGATGTTCGTAAACGCCTGGCGTGCAGCAACAGTTCCAAAACGCTTTTTAGGGTTAAGTACCTAAAGGGAAAAACGGGCACCTATTACTAGGACTCCGTTGTCTGTTCGTCTGTCATCAGGCTGTATCTCATGAACAGTGATAGTTAGTTGACATTTTCATAGATGATATATTTTGTTGCCGCTTTATATATATATATATATTCTATAGGCATTTTACTTATGTTCTGTAGTATCTGAATACATTGATGATACATGAAGTACATTTAAAAGTAAAAAAGTGCTATAGCATCGTCGTACCAAAAGGTCCTATGCTATAGCAACAAACAACCTTTAAAACTTCTTAAAAATCTGCACCAAATAAAATCTAGCCCGTTTAAATAAAACATTAATCTCGCTATCTCGCCCAAGCACACTTTATTAAGGCTGTGTTCGATATCAATTCCTTGTGCGATCCTGTTTTACGACAAATATTAGTATCGCGCGGATCGGGTGCAGCGTTATCGCGCGCCGCCACACACGATATCATATCGTAGGGGTGCTACGACGGAATAGGGCTCTCAAATTTACTTTAGCCGCTGGAGTTGAAACCTGAATAAAACGACTTACATTTTACAAAACAATTAAAGATTTTTTTGATACACGACGAGTGTACAAATAAATGAAGAAATATTATCTAAGGGTTAAATGAAATCGATTTTTTTTAATGACAACCTCACCTACACACTCCTTTGAGCGCCCCTATCTGGCATTTCATTTTATTCTGGATTCAAATGAGTTTTTGTTTTATATGTGTTCATCATATTTTTTTCTAGGTGAACCGATTTTGATGAGTATTTATTTTAATTAGATTAATATATGATCGATGGGTTTGAGATATCCTGTAAAATTTGAAGACATTTGGTATTTTTATAAAAATTGTAAAATTTTTACCAAACAAGAATTTAAATCTTTATAATCTAAGTTTCAAGACAACTTTACCATATTCTTCCGGGATAGGTACTAACCTAAATTGAGTTATCTTTTAAATCCAAATCTAGAATCGTCAGAATATTATAAAGGAGTAGGTATCCTCCAGTAAGACTTGACAACCCTGTCGTAACAAAAGCATTCCGATTCGAGTTTCTAAGAGCTCGCGCGTTTTAAATTGTTATTTGAGTTAAATAAATCGCTACGTTTTCTTCCAAAATAAGTTTATTTGATGTTTTAAGACACCGTGAATGTACAGTTTCGACCAATTGTCTTCCTTCCAACTTTGACAGACGGTTGCAAACAGAGGTAGGTAGCTAAACAGATCCATCCATATCAATAATTACATGTTCTCTCTCCATACTAATATTATAAACGCGAAACTTTGTAAGTATTTATGGACGTTTGTTCCTCTTTCACGCAAATATAACTGAACGGATCGGGGTGAAATTTCGAATAGACGTAGTTCTAGCCCTGGAATAACACATAGGCTACTTATCAGTTCCCATGGGATAGAAAAAGCCTTGAAACGCTTCCGTAGAAACGCGTGCAATGCCACGGGCATATACTAGTATATAATAAATCATATTATCATCATCGATCGTTGCCTTGACTAATTTATCACTCTATCGATTTAGATAATCAGATATCATTTCAATTAAGATATCATTTTTTATACAAAGCCATGTGCTTTTATCAGTCAAGGCCAAATTAATTATATGTATATCCAATCCATCCATCAATCCGAAAGATGAGATGGCAAATGAATGAATAAATTATAAAAAAAACTAGTCCTAACTTTAAAAATAGACGATGACACGAAGGTCAAGTTCATTGTACCCACAATGATCCCAAATCTTTTATTAAATATAGACCTAGTGTTATTAAAAACTTGATAATATCAATAAATTGCAATTTGTATTAGTAATCGGTCTGCACCCAATAAAAAAATATCAATTTGATTCGCTAATAAGCTAACAAAATCACTTAATTAAGTCATCAGAAATAACAATATCCTGCAAAATTTTGGCCAATTTAGACTAAAATATTTAAATTCTAGGATATAAAAATAAAATGAACAAGATTCTACTTTATTTTTGGAATAATGTATTCAATAACGGTCTTACCAAACTTCTCAAATAGTTCACAGGTGATCGGAATGCTGGCTTCTACCTCGGTCTACATCTATATCGGTCAAAGAATTAGCATTGCCATTCAATGTGGCAATGCTGCCGGCATTCTGAGCACTCTGCCTTCTGGTGACAGCTTTTTAGGAAATAGATATAAGTGTAAATAGATATAATAGTTTAAATACTTGTTGTCATATCGATGTGTCTTTTATGCTCTATTTAAATAGATAAATTATATTATTTGGTGTTTTGTATGTATAATAAAAAAAAAATTATGTAATGTATTGTATTAAGTAGGTATATCAGTCTTGTAGTATCCATAACACAAGCTCTGCTTAGCTTGGGGCTAGATGATGCTGTGTGGACTGTCCAGTATTATTATTATATGTATTTGACTGAAAAAATATACCGGGCTATATACCAATCTTTTTGAAGACGCGAGGTTTCGATGCTTAAAATTGGTAGAAAGTTTTAAATAATAAAATAAATCATAATAATAACGGAACTCCTACAAAAAAGTTATGGCACAAAATATAGTCAAATTGTGAACACTTTTTTGAAGACGAAGACGAAAAGGAATCCGTTAGTTTTCGTTTAGAATAGAAATAGATATATAATATCTGTTGGACTACTTGAATCTCTTAATTTATGTTTGTGATGTCAGACAGATCATAAAAAATGAATATTTATCAGTTCATTAGAATAATAAAAGTAAATTAATCGATTTTCATATTTTTAGAATATTTTTTGTCTCTTCTATTTATTTGATAAACTTACATGTTTTTATCTCAAAAATTAGTTACTTAAACCAATTATTGCTGCATTATTATCTAAACTAGCTGTTTATATTTCGATTAAGGATTTTGATCATGAAATGTTTTATTCATAATCAATTTGTTTATTAACCCTCCAACAGATGTTTTGTTTTTGTTAGAACACTAAAACTAATAAATAAGTAAAATATTTAATAACAAAGCAAATTTTGGGGATATTATAATTTAATTACTTAAAAATTTATTAGAGTGCGAGGACTCTAAAATTACATATTAAATCAAATTATTTATTCGCAGAAAAGGTAATAAATAACTATATATGGTAAATTAGGAGTAAATTATATATTAGGTAAATTCTTAGGAATAGTGGTAGCCTCAATACATTCTGCCATGCATTCTGCATACACCTAAGATAGTAGTTTTCCTTGTCAATAAAAATCATAACTTTGCAAAATCATGTTTTCCAAGAAAACCACATTTCAAAAGCGCAATAAGCATCCTCACATAAATCAGTGCACGTTATAAAAGTAAACGTCGTCTGCGGCGCGATGATAACGATACCGGCTGGGCGCGCGCGATAACCGTCTCCGCCCGCCCTAGTGATGCCCGCCCGCGTAACCTGCTCTCACTTATTTAAGTCTTTGGTTTAAATAAAGTTTAGTAAAGCTATGACACTAGAGCTACATGGTAGTTAATAATATGCAAAACATCAGCATTACTATAACAACGGGCCAGCGTCTTAGGGACGCGACGACTGTTATTGATATGGATCAGTTTAGCTACCTTTAAAATGTTTGAAAAATATTCTGCAGTTCGCTAAATTGTTTGAAGCGATTCTAATTTACAATCGTCATCGTTCAAATGACAGCGAAGTTCGATTGGTAGACAAACGGCTCAGCAAAATTGTCAAAAGTGTCATTTAGGCGTTTGTATGGGAGTAAAATCCATGTTATCGCTTGATGGCATCAAAATGTACATTATGCAACAATGATCTGTTCTATAACACCAGATCACGTGACATATCTTTGGCATAAGTAAATACATAAAAGTCGACATTTCTACGATATTCTATGTACGTCATAAATTTTCAGTCGAATGTAACATTAAATAAATACATAAATAGTACTGGACAATCCACACAGCACCATCTAGCCCCAAAGTAAGCTGCTCAAAGCTTTCTTATGAGTACTAGATAGCTGATATATTTAATACATTATAAACCTAACTCGATTTTTTTATCATACATAGAAAACACCCAGACTAACGGAACAAATTTCTGCAGATCGGAGACAAATTTCTTCCGAGTCGGGAAACGAAGCCGCAACTTGCGTCGCAGGCGGACTCTCACCCGTTACGCCCCTGAGGTCGTCAGACATATAAGGCCCATTGAGATAGCATCAAGGCCCATTTAAAGCAGTGTCGTCTACAAGCGGCATTTTCATTTATCGAGACTGGGGACTAAGTCTACCCTGGCGCATCCCTATCCCCGACGGGCTGGTGTTATCTCGTCCAAACAGGCGCGTATCTCCCCGGGCGATACCGACCTGATTCACTGCTGATACCAGGTCAACTGACCTAGGTTTAGACCCGAAATCACAGCTTTAGAATGTTTAAAGTTTTAGTGGGATTTTCGAGATATAATTGTTTTTTTTTCAGTGAAAGCTTTCAATTTCATTTTTGATATAATTTAAATGGTGTCAATGTGTAAGTCAAAATTATAGTCGTTCATCATTATCGCAATCATTTAAATTCTTTTTTTTGTTATAGTTTAACTAAACTGGTTTTTTCACGGAACACAATATTTTAAACTTTCGCGTTTATAATATTCTTACTAATATTATAAACGCGAAAGTTTGAATGGATGTTTGTAACTCTTTTACACAAAAACTACTGAAACGCTACATTTCATGCCATAAATATCTTCCCAAGTAAGTAATATCTGCCAGCGACTTCGCACGCGTTATTTCTATGGAAACGTTTCAAGAGTATTTCTTTCCCATGGTCAGAGCGACTTCGCACGCGTTATTTCTATGGAAACGTTTCAAGAGTATTTATTTCCCATGGAAACTGACCATGGGAAAGAAATACTCTTGAAACGTTTCCATAGAAATAACGCGTGCGAAGTCGCTGGCAGATATTACTTTATAAGAGACTAGCGACCCGCCCCGGCTTTGCACGGTTTTATTATACGTATAAACCTTCCTCTTGAATTACTCTATCTTTAAAAAAACTGCATCACAATCCGTTGCGTAGTTTTAAAAAGGGAAATAGGGACAGAAAAAGCGACTTTGTTGTATACTATGTAGTGAAGTACCATCTTATAATGTAGTATCTGCCAGCGACTGCTACCCTCAAAAAAAAAGGACCTCTAAAATTCTTATCATTAAAACATATTAATAAAAATACTGTAACAATAATGTTGAACGATCGTCTTCACCTTTAGAAACTAATCATAAAACAATAAGAGATAAGGTATCCGCAAGTCGTGAAATGCTTATTACACAAATCATCTTCCACATCTCAATAATGCAACAATACTATCTCTTCCTACGAAACTAAAGCCCCATCCAATACAAAAACAACTTCTAGGTCATAAAATTAAAGTCCAATTTCAACTGCATCAAAAGCTCGAATAGATCTATCAGAAAAATCATAACTGATCGCAGTTTCCAATGAAAAGATAACTTTATTGTTAAGGTGTAAGGTTGTGAATTGAGTGGAGTTTGCTAAAGGTTATTTACGATGGTAAAGGGTGGTAAAACGCCCCCAGAACGAAAGCTTGGATGCATTGAGATAGCATCGATTAAGTAAATGCGTGCAAACCTTACTATAGCTGGTGCAATACGTGTATTGGATGTTGTGGGAAGATGTTTTGATGGATTGGGTATGAGAATTGAAACGATAGAAATGGTGATTTATATAAAATAATAAAAATAATAATTCCGGACAGTCCACACAGCATCATCTAGCCCCAACCTAAGCAGAGCTTGTGTTATGGGTACTAGATGATTGATATAGGTACTGAATACAATACATTACATAGATAGATATTTTTTATTATACATAGAAAACACCCAGATCAACCAACCAAAATAGAAGTATTTATAACAATACTAATAATAGTGGATGAAGTCTTTTTAAATTCTTCAAAAACCACTGTTTTTACTTATTCTTCCTCGGCACGTGAGCCAAACTCTCACTTGATAGATCTAGTTTTTCAGGCTGTCAAATCTGTCAAAAAACCAGTATTTACGTTACAGAATGTAGGCTACTATAATAAAAAGTAATCTATCTTTAACACAGACAATCAAATCAGTGTAGTGTAAATTAGATTACCTTGCAAGATTCCTTCATAAAATTAGATTTTCGAGGAAGATATTTCCATAAAAGCTTTAAAATAACATCAGTGTAATGGTATCTCCACGATACCGGTATAGAATCAACTATTGTTGTGGTATCGAGCTCATGGGACGCTTTTACAAAAATATTCTTACAATTACGAGCGATAAGCAAGTGCTGTGTGCTTTTATCTTGCTTTTAAATTGTGGAAACGTTTTTCTGGTTCATTAAGTTTAGTGTTGCATAAAACTAGTAACATTTTGTGCGATTATAGATCTAGAGTCAGAGATTATCTAGTCTAGTTATTTGAAACGTGGAAGCTAGAACACAATAATTAAATTAAAACATAAAAGAAGTGGTTCAAAAAGTATAGATTTCAGAATTCCTGGTAGGTCTAAAAAGATATGATCGAATACAAAACTCAAAAAATCAACGATAAAAGTGTTTTATTTCCTTTGGATTTGTCTGGATTCTTGATCAAATTAGAAATGTAATATTTCAAAATTAAAATAAGGAAGTACCTAACTGATAAGTAAATAAATTAAGTGATCAGTATGATTTTTAATCCCTTAACACCGAGAACTTAACATATAGAGCAATATAACTTTGATAGCGTTAAAAAACTCCCCTTAAATTCACATGGATAAAGTCACAGTCGCAAGCTAGTAGCAAATAGAGTAACCACGCTTTACCACTGCTAAACTGAAGCTTAACTAACCAACAATGTACCACGAATCTGTACAATAGGAAAAACACTAATAATTCCCAGTTTTAGCTTGTTTGGCCGAGACGGTTTGTGGCGGACCATGATGTAGAGTCTGCTAGATGGGACTCAACATACAACAAAAAGGATCCGCTTTGAGAGGTTTAACGAAAAAGTAGCAAATTTAATATAAGTATAATGTTTAAGCTGTTGTTTGCAACTCCAAGATAAAAGTAATTCTACAGTGAAAGTACAGTACAAAGTTCGTATGAATGAAAATTCGTATGAATTCATCTAAAGTTTATGGCAATTTATAATTATAAATTAACTAGGGTAGTAGATATACATTTAGGCTATAAGTACATTTATTATCATAATGTAGTTACCACGAACTATTTTAAGGTTTAAATTCGGATCACATTAACTATTTGGTCAAATCATGTTTGTTTAAGGGCCGATTTTTCAATCGTCAGATAAACAACCAGATAGCCTTTATTCGTCGAATAGCAATATTCATGGTTTTTCAATGGTCAGATAGTAGTTAACTGTCGAATAAGGTCCCTAACAGAAGAATAAACTTATCTGCTACTTGAAGGGCCAGATAAGGTTTTATCTCCGCGATAAGTTTGACGTTTAGGTTAAGTTTGGCAGTTTCGTTCGTTTTATTTTTGCTTGCATAGATTTGTTTGGTAAAACGACATACCTACCGTGATTTGTTGTAAATGGAGCGGTCAGTAAACGTACTTCCGAACTACTAAAAATTGTAGCACGTTCACGTTTCTTGGATTCCATTTTCTGATTCATTCACAAAAGAACACAAATCGTATAATGATTTTGTTAGGAAGATAATTATCACGGTTTGAACTGACTGAACTGTAAACAAGCAAGAGACAGACAACAGGTTATGTTTTGTATTGCAATCAACGTCAAATGTCAAATACATTTTTGTTGCTATTCTTCTCTAACACGTTCAATACAGTATCTGTGCATCTCGCTTGCACACAGATGGTGTGAAGTTGGCTAGGATAAACCACTAATAGTTATTCTCTAGATAATAAACGATTGAAAAATTGAAAATATTTATTCGCCCGATAAACAGACGGATAATTTTATAGGCTAGGTAGCTATTCGACGACTTAACTGAGGATTGAAAAATCGGCCCTAAATCACATATAATATTTTATAACATATATTCCTGTGCGGCTCTAGTGAAGCCTAATAAATGTTTTCCATTCATTTCTAAAATATTTAAAAACCCTTTTCAGTTGAAGCCACATCCAGTGTTTCCATATCTTTCCGTACGTGCCGTATCTCGCTACTCGTGCTAACGATTTATTTAGTAACAGTAACATAGTAACGACGTTTGCTCAGCCTTCCTACGTCACTGCTCTTTTTATCCGATAACCCTGTATTGTATTGTTTCAAGGTAAATTTATGCTAGTTTCAACTTCTCTCGACTTTCTGTGACGTGTCCCAGAATCCTGTAAGGTCTAAAGGAAATAAAGCAATTTTAATTTGAAAAAAAACTTCCGAATAAGGAGACAACTTTCAATTCGGCCATGTTTTGTATTTTGATAAATTTGACGTAGAATTGAATGACAAATATTATCATAGAAAGATATAAAGATACCTAAAGAAAACAAATAAAAAAACCAAGTAAAAAGCCTAAACAGTTACTAAACCAACAAAACTCCAATGAAAGCTACGTATTAAGTATCTTAATACACCTCTAAAACACTAAATTAAACAGCTTACCTGTTAACAGAGAAAGGTAGTGAACTATGTCCGCCCTTCCTGAGATAGTATCGCCGCCCGCCCTGCGCCGCCTAATTGAATATACACACAGGTGCCGCTAATGGCCGAGATACTGCTATCTTATTGTTTATACAATTCACTGTTGCTATTTTTTAAGTATGGTTTCTAGAATATGTAATAATAAATCTATATATATATAAAAGAAAGTCGTGTTTGTTACAGCACTTATAACTCGAGAACGGCTGGACCGATTTTTATGATTTTTGTTTTTTGGATTTGTCTTCGTCGGGAATAGCATATTATGTATAAAAATATGATATTTGACAAATAAATAAATTTCCCCGCGGGCGACGCTGCGGGGCGCAGCTAGTAATTAATATATAATAGCATCATCTAGCCCCAAGGTAAGCAGAGCTTGTGTTATGGGTACTAGATGACTGATATGCATAATACAATATCATTAGATAGATATTTTTTTATAATCCATAGAAAAGACCCAGAACCCCGGAACAAATATTTGCAGATCGTATAAACATTTCCCAAGGCGGGAATCGAACCCGCAACTTCGCCCAGACCTACGCCCACCATGCCACAACGGTCATCTAATAGGTACTATTTATTAATAGTCGAATACTATTAAAGTTTTTGTAAAGATACGGCATTCAATATGAATAAAACAAACGACAACCAAGTTGCAAAGAAATTTTGTCACATTGTCTGAACGCAAAATATTGCCAAGATGTGAGTTGCCGATTACATAATTTTAATTTTATAAACATATGCCGAAAGGAAGGTAATATGACGAAAAAATATTTTATCGTCTGGTCCGAAAATTTGTACGTCAAAATACATAACATTTTGTCACTCGCAAAACTAACAAACAATCTCTTGATAGCGGGCGATCGGTCAAATTTACGATCTTTACTAACGTTAGGCGTTTTACAAAGTTCTCTCACAATGGCCGAGGAAGCACCCGCTTCTAACGGCCTCGTTACAGCCGTTAACGGCCGTTAAACGCACGTTATCAGCGATACAGGGCGGGCGGAAGGCCACCTGCGGTTAGCCGCCCAGGCCCGCCTTAATGCATCCGTATTTATTTATTCACTAAAGGCGAGATATGTTTCCTGATCGCTATCTCAAAGGGTGAGATTGTTTTTCTGCTAAACTCTGCGAAATAAAATGATTAAATTTAATTCAAATGGGAACTGCCTTATTGGCCTTTTTGTGGGATTTTCAGGTCTTCTGACCGGATGAGGGAAACGGTGCTTTTAAATGTTATTTGTTTTTATTCCAGGGGAATCGTAAAAGCGAAATATTTGCATCCTCAGAGTCATTGTCAGACATTACAAAAATGGGTTAAAAGCGCCACCGGAATCAAACCTGTTTCCTCATTATAGAGACAAAAGGAATATGATTGTTCCATTATCTATCTCTCTGTGATGCGCTATCGCAACGTACGAGTAAGAAAATTTAGTGTGTTTAAATAGGTTTTGATGAGAAGACTCAAAGACTCAAATAGTTATAAAATAGAAATAAAGAACTGAGTCTTACAAAACTTCAAAAAATCTTTATTAATAACGAAAAATTAAACTGTTTTTTAATGTGAATATGAAAATTTATAAAAGAATCATCTCTTTACTAACTTATTAGTAATTCTTTTTATTACACCTGTTTCGTTGACTTGCTTTGTTTGTCTTTTTATTGATCCTTACGAAGACGAAGAGACAATGAAGATATTTATTACATTCTGTTTCTTAGTATTTTTAATTATAGCTCATTCAAGCGACAACAGAAAAACATTTGTGAAAATTTCAACTGTCCAACTTCACGGTTCATGAGAGCCTGGTGGTAAACGGCCAGATAGACGGACGGACAGCAGAGTCTTAGTATAATATAGTCCCGTTTTACCTCTGGGAACGGAACCCTAAAAGCAGCCGTTGTGTAGCTAAACAACGGAATCAGAGCGCATTGCTATCTCCCCAGAATATATCAGAGCATATCTTTCGGGCGCCGTGTAAAAGTTTTCGAAGTCCCGCTGCATCGCGATCGCTCGATACCCAGTCGGACTTTATGCTAGATAGCACCCACTGAGTTTCTAGTTGATACCGAACATTGATTTGGGCAAATGGGTCGGTCTTAGGTGGAATATACATACCTAGATATCATTCTGTTACGTAAGTGGCTCTTTAGTTGGCCGGCGTCATGTCCGGCGTTGTTCTTTTTGCTCGGGTAACTAAGAGATTTCAGTACGCGTAGGCAAAATATTTTTGGCGTAGTTTTATATGCGTAACTATTACTTTATTAAAGTATATTAATTTTCTGTCTAAGTATAATATTATTCTTTCTGTCTTTCTTCTTAGTAATGCATTGACCATATTTAACAATCTTTGAATAGGAATTTCCAAAAATCCGTTCTTAGCGGGTGGTGCCTACGTCCTAAAAATATGAACTTCCATGCAAAATTTCAGCTTCGTATCTCTTTTGGTTACAGAGATCTCTTGATGAGCCACCCAGTTTTCTCTTTTATAAATATAAATAAATCGCAATCAATCTGTTTCCAATTTTTTTGCCACATCCGTTACATTTTTCCGTACTTAGGTACGGAAACCATTTTCATTTGGCTTTTGCGCCCGCAGGCTCCCCTAAAACCATACAAGCGTTATCTTGATTCAGAACTAGGAAGAGAAGGAAGCACGTAGGTACAACTAGGTGCAACTTGCTCCGATGCATTCAAAGACATCGATACGTGCTGATACCAACTTCCAAGATCCAATGCCGACGAAACTTGTTCGGTGTGCCGCAAGACGAAAGTGGAAGCGGATGTAATATTGACATTTTCGAACATTATAGTATATGAAGTAAATATTATGATGGACAATCCACACAGCATCATCTAGCCTCTAGCTACGCAGAGCTTATGTTATTGGTACGTGATATGTAATGTTATATTTACGCAATATGTAATTTTATTTACTAAAATGTTTTAAAACTTATTTGTGAGGAATAAATGCTCTACTGTATTTGTAAGAAGGTATTGTGAAAATAGAGTTCACTACTTGTTTTTGAATAGTACAAAAATTTACAAATTTAGACAAACCACATCAATAAAAATGCCAGCGTCTTGGGCACGACGTTTCCGACTGGTATTGATACAGTTGAGCTGTCTCTAGACTGATTGCAAATTTCTGCTGTTAGCTTAATTGTTTGAATTGTATATACAATAGTTTTATTTTTTTCGATCGATATCGAATTTGACCAGAGTATAGATGCTTATTCTCCAATTTTATGTTAAGAAGCTTCAGGGCATCACATCTGATTTCGAGGGTTAACATTTAAAACAGAAATCTCTATATGCTTACAACTTAACCCTCAAAGCAATACTAGATGCACTTCTAATTAAACAGAAATGTTAGTTTCACGCCTAATGTCGCCTGAGTTCGGATGTAAATGTACACAAATGTACTATCATACGTGAGAATGTACACAAATGTACACTCCTACTTGCGAATGTGGGTGTCTGTACGTGTGATAAGATGCAAGGAGCTGGTTAAGAGCACTTTAATAGTAATTTGCGGTTAATATCTCTAGTCTGTTCCAATTTCTATTGTTGTTTCGTGTATTGTGTTTGTTTTAGCTTTCTTAAGAGATGCCTAGCTAGTCCCCGTGCTTTTGACGTTTTGTGTTTGGATAGATCATAACACTAATTCTTACTTCACTACATAGTATAAAATAAAGTCGCTTTCTCTGTCCCTATGTCCCTATATCCCTATGTCCCTTTGAATGCTTAAATCTTTAAAACTACGCAACGGATTTTGATGGGGTTTTTTTAATAGATAGAGTGATTCAAGAGAAAGGTTTATATACTTATAAGAAAACCGAGTGAAGCCGGGGCGGGTCGCTAGTATATTATAAACGCGTAGGTTTGTATGGATGGATGTTTGTTACTCTTTCACGTATAAACTACGGAACGGTTATGCTTATACTTAACCAAGAATTAAATTGTGAGTTTGTGTGGTGGACCTCCCGAAGACTCCAGTCTCTTAAGAGTCTGGGCAACGAGATCCTGTGAGTAATAGTGTGTGCGAACTGAACTGAACGTGAACTGATTTTAATGATGTGTCCAGCTTATGATCCAGCTATTGAGCCAATCCTGTCCCCAAGCGGGACGATGGAACAAAATCGTCCCAAACATCTCCCCATCGCTTGTACGCTGACATTTCAGACATTCTGTATCTTTCTCATGTCCACGGTGGACATGAGAAAGATACAGAATGTCTGAAACCTTCCGTTAGCAAGGAAACAGTTGGGCCAATTTCGCCTAGCAGTTTCGATAGGGCAAAAGATTGGATGTTGGCTGTTAATATTAAATAAATAATACAAGACGTTTGGCCCGATTTTGTCCCATCGTCCCATTTGGGGCCAGGATTGGGTGATGTTTAGTAATAGGTAATCCTACTAATATTATAAACGCGAAAGTTTGTAAGGATGGATAGATGAATGGATGTTTGTCATTCTTTCACGCAAAAACTACTGAACGGATCTAGATGAAATTTGGCACAGAGATAGATTATACTCTGTAAAAACACATAAGCTTTTATCCCGGAATTCCCACGGGAACGGGAACTGCGCGGGTGAAACCGCGAGGCGCTGCTAGTCCCCTAAATACCGCCTATTAGGCAGACATTCACTCCACACGAGAATAAAGTATCTGCAGATAAGGTTGAAATCATCTCTTCCTATCAAGCCCACATTTTTATCCGGACAAAGTGGAATTCTGACATTATACCGATAGCGGTATCAGTGTTTTAAATCATACTCAGATTTGGTCCGCACGACCCTCTTATCGTCGAAAGCACTCTGCCTATCAGCGACCGAGCGATCTCGTACACTTGGTACCTTTACGTATCACCACGATTCAAATCACACATACTCTTTCTTGTATACTTGATACTCGCTAAAGCTAAATGCATTTCCATCCGAACCTATGCGAAGAGACGTTGGAATGGAATTGAAACATATGAAATCAAATTTTTTAAAACTTATTTTAATCCTTACTAATGTCTGTGCTAATATTAGGTATATTATACGTGAAATTTTGTATGGATGGATGTTTGTTGCTCTTTCACGCAAAAACTACTGAACGGACTTTTCATCCCATAAATCAGTTCCCAAGGCATAGAAAAAACCTTGATTTTTCTTTTCCATAGAACGCGTGATAAGCCGCGGGTGGTTACTAGTTTATAAAATACTAGCGACCCGCCCCGGCTTCGCACGGTTTTATTATACATATAAACGTTCCTCTTGAATCACTCTATCTATTAAAAAAAACAGCATCAAAATCCGTTGCGTAGTTTTAAAGATTTAAGCAGTCAAAGGGACATAGGGACAGAAAAAGCGACTTTGTTTTATACTATGTAGTGATACGTGACACGGTACCCGAAAGCTTGTGAGTGTCTAGCGCAGCGCATCAGCATTGTCATACGGGCAGCGTCTTGGGGACGCTTCCGATTGATATTGAAATGGATAATTTGAGCCACCTATAAATTGTTTTCAACAGTCTACACCGATTCAATAGTTTTTTCTAATTTGTTTCTATTATTTGATTGTTATAATTATTTTTAGAGTTAATAAGAAATTTGCTAGTTAAGTAGGCAAATAAACTAAAGACGAATTAGAGTAGTTAATCTACTAAGAAGAGATTTGCAAAACATTAGATAAGTGATTAAGCAGATACAGCTTAGTAAGTCAAGGTGATTCATTCGTCGCCTTTCAAAATTCAAAATTCAAAATTCAAAGTGCTTTATTTCCTTAAGACCTTACAGGACACTTGGACACGTCATAAAATACATGTTAAAAATAATTGAAATTATGAAATAAAGTGCTCACTTTGATTATTGTTCACTTCAGTCTATTTAGGTAAAGTAAAGAAGCGAACAAGAAACCTTTACCTTGTTAGGTTGTTAGTTTTAGAGTTGGAGCAAAACTCGTCCCAAGCTTTTTTATCATCTAAATAATCAGATATTTTATAGTAAGCCTTTTTACAAAGAATAGTTTTGATAATTTGTTTGAATTTATTTACCGATAATTTTTGCAACTCACTTGGAGTTTTGTTGTAGAAGCGTATACATTGCCCTTTGAAAGATACATTAACTTTGTTTAATCTAGTTGTGGGCAAAGCGAGTTTATTCTTATTTCTAGTATTAACATTATGTATGTCACTATTTTTAGTGAACCTATTGATATTTTTATGAGTGTACAACAAGTTTTCATATATATATTGACATGGTACTGTCATTATGTTTATTTCTTTGAATTTATTGCGGAGAGATTCTCTGGGACCCATATTATAGATTGCACGAACAGCCCTCTTCTGCAGCACAAATACGGTGTTAATGTCTGCAGCGTTCCCCCACAGTAGTATACCATAAGACATAATACTATGGAAGTAGCTGAAATAAACAAGTCTAGAAGTATCCACGTTTGTAAATTGACGGATTTTTTTGACTGCATATGCTGCAGTACTGAGTCTCTTCGATAGCTTATCTATGTGTGGGCCCCATTGAAGCTTACTATCTAGAGTGATTCCTAAGAATACGGTACTTTCTACAATGTCTAACGTTTCTCCTTTCACGTTTACATCAGCCTTAACTTGTTTCACATTAGGTAGAATAAATCTAATACATTTCGTTTTGGTTTCGTTAAGCAAAAGATTATTGACGCTAAACCAGTGGACAACTTTTGAGATTGCATTATTCACATCGTCGAAATTTGTAGTTTGTCTTTTCATTTTAAAAATTAAAGAAGTATCATCAGCAAATAATACAATCTCGTGATTATTCTTTACAAGATCAGGCAGGTCGTTAATATAAACTAAAAACAGGAAAGGACCGAGGATAGAACCCTGCGGTACACCCATAGTAACTACAGACCCCGAAGACCGTTTCCCATTAATGTCAACTCTTTGTATCCTGTCACTTAAGTAAGATGAAAGAAGATCCAAAGAGGTGTCATTTATTCCATAGTGATGTAGTTTCCTGATTAATGTCTTATGGTGTACACAATCGAATGCTTTTGACAAGTCGCAAAAGACGCCTAAAGCGTCTTGCGACTTCCCCCAAGCATCAAAAATATGTGATACCAACTCTACACCAGCATCAGTAGTTGACCTGCCTCGAGTAAACCCGAATTGCTTACAATGTAGCAGGTCATTGCCATTGAAATGCCTGAGCAATTGATGTAAAATAAGTTTTTCAAAAACTTTGCTGAATGTAGGCAGTACTGATATCGGTCTAAAGTTGGTGGGGTCAGACCTACTACCCGATTTAAACAGTGGAGTTATTTTACTATGTTTCATTAGATCAGGAAATACGCCACAATCAATGGACTCATTGAATATGAAAGCTAAATCTGGTGCAATTATATCAATCAAAGGTTTAATAATTTTAACAGAAATGCCCCAGAGATCTGCAGTTTTCTTAATATTTAAAAGTTTAAAGGCTTTAATTATATATTTGTCATCAACATGATTGAAATTAAATTTATTTTCGCATTTAGGTACATTTTCTTTAAGTAGAGACTCAGCGATTACTTGAGAAGAGTTAAGACACTTAGTAGTAGAGATTGGAATATTAGTAAAAAAGTTTTCAAATGCTTGGGCTACTTCAACATCATTTTTGATTGAAGAGTTATTAATTTTTAAATTGTAATCATTAGTATAGTTACTAACCTTTCCAGTCTCACTATTTATTATTTTCCAAGTTGATTTGATTACATTTTCACTATTTCGAATTTTTTAGCTAATATAATTTGACTTTGCAATTTGACAAACTTTCCAAAACAATTTTGAATAATTTTTAACTTTTTCTTTAAACTCCTCACTAAAATTGTATTGTTTTTCACTATACAGTTCATACAACTTTTGTCTACTTTTATGTATACCTACTGTTGCCCACTCGCTAAAGTTAAGTTTCTCAGAGACCACTATCGACCTGGGTGTAAATATTGAATTGAACGCATAGGTGAATTTGTTGAAAAAACTGCTATACGACTCATTTGGGTTGTTGTATGAGTAGTTAGGTGCTGGTTTAGAGTCCCAATCCAATTTAAACTGATCAAATCGATGTGTGGTTACTGGTATATATTTTATGTTCTTTTTACAATTTTAATTTTTCAATTGAATGTTCATTTTTATGAGTTGACCTAAGTGGTCTGATTTTAAATTGCTGATTATATTTTTACTTACAATTTTATCATTTTGGCAAACAAATATATTATCTATGCATTTTGCTGAGGTTTCAGTAATTCTAGTTGGTTCCATAAATAGTGGACTTAGATTATAAGACTTAAATAAATTAGTTAATCTACTACTGTGGGAGTTAACTTCTAAAAGATTAACATTGAAGTCTCCGCATATTATGAGATTTTTATTTGATTTTGTTATTTTAAATAAGATATCATCCATTATGTTTTCAAATATTTCAAAGGAAGCTGATGGTGGGCTGTATACTAGGGTGGAGCGTCAATGTATGGAAAAAAAATAAAGTTACATAATCGATTTCGAATACCTGCTAAAAGTTGCAAAATGGCAAGACAATAATAAGTATAATTTTACTTTATTTTTTAAATATATTCTTTGGCCCTCTACCGTCGTTTGAAATTTGTCATTTTTTTCATTTACGTAACTTTTTAAAACCTGTCTTCTACAGAAACTAACAATAAATAACTATTTATTTTAGTGGCATAGTGTAAATAAGACGTCAATTTTATAATAACAAAAGTTTCATTTAAAAATACTCTTCTTCAAACAATCAAAAAAATTAATAAAAAATTATAAAATTGTGAGTATTTAGGTTGACTTTTTAGCTTTGATTTTTTCAGTATCGAACGATAGCACGCGATTGTATTTTACCGGGAATGCATCCATCTCTAGTTTTCTTACCAGAAACAGTCATCAGTGCCTCAGTTACCATTTTCACACATTTTCAACAGCTTGATTGTGACAAGGAAAATCCGAAATCCTCAAACCCAGTTCTCTGAAATTATATTGATTTATTGATCGTAAAGCATAGCTTCTAACAGATTTTTTGGATGTGCAAAAAAAAGAGGTTTCTCTGAATAACTCGGTCTGCAATTTTCTGTACATCAGTACTCAAAACATTTTATTTATGCAATCAATCAAAGAACATTCACCGAACGAATAGTTCATTCAAGCAAAATTTCGTATATGATACCAAATAGGAGCATAAGCTTTTAATATAGTATATAATAAGATTTATTAGGCTGGAAGCTCTTAGTTTTATAAGGTTCAAATAAGGCTTGGGTGTCTTAATATAGCTATCAGCTGTTGTCAACCATCGCGAGTGAGCATTTTTTTCATGATTCCTGCGAAACTCGCATGGCGGCTTGTTGACCATTTTTCTGACATTTCTCTGTTTTTTTGATGAACAACACTTGTTTTAATCCATCAGCCTTCGTTAGTAGTATTAATTTACTACTGAAACAAGGATACCCATAAATAGAACAGTTTATTTCACTTCGAGTTCTTATTTTCGACATTATTTTGTCTTTAGCACATTAGGCCACGAAATTAATAGCTTATCGTATTGATTACTGAAAAAAACAACTAAAATAAATTTATAAGACGAAGGTTATTTGAAAAATAGGTAACACCAATGATTCTAACGTCAACAGTTCAATTTGCAAAGCCACGTACCGACTGATACCAATCATTGAATTTTGTTTAAAATCGGCGTCTCTGATATGTATAATTTGACTTCATGACAAGCTTCTAGTGATATAGGAATTATTATTTACCACTCATTTTATATTTAAACATGCAAAAATATGATATTCAACATAAAAAACAGTTAAATGTTTAGTTACGATTTTTGTTAATCACTCCCATTTTTTCATAATTTTGAAATATTCAAAGGGCAGTAGAGGGCTGAAGAAGGGTTGCAATATTTTTATTTTATTTTTTTTCCTTGCCTGTGCAACAAGATGCAACTTTTGAGAGGTATTCAGAAGTGCAAATGTAAAAATACAAATCTCGCTCCACCCTACTGTATACGCTTACTACAATACTTTGCTCCAACTCAACACATGCTACTTCGATGTGGCTTTCAACAGACATACATATTATGTCCTTACGTTCTTTGACTTTAAGTTCTAAGACAAGTCCCATACTGAGAAAACAGCGTTAACAAATATCATCCATTATCAAACATTATCCATTATCATCCATTATCATCCATATCTGCTATTTTGAAATCAATTCAGAATTAGATTTTTTTTATTTCTGTTTGATTTGTTAAGGGAAACCGAGTTTATTTATCTTTTTATGTAGGTACACTAATATTATAAAGAGGAAAGATATGTATGTATGTAACGAATCAATTCAAAAACTACTGGACCCTATATTTATTAGTATAAAAAAGGGATCCCTGCTAAAACTTATACATAAATAAGATATGTAAACCATGGTGCTGAGGTCGCTCTAAAACGAGAGATTTAACAATGTGCAATGTGTGCAACTTAAAGACTACGAAAACGTATTCCTACCAAAACTTAAAAGACGTTTATGGAAATCACAAAAATAATTCAAATGAAAGCTCTCAAATCTTTCGCCAGATAGCGAACGCGGACGTCCATTTGTTTACAGTCCTTGATGTTATCCGTAGATTTAATGCTGTCGGCAAATCTAGCTGATAATGAGCCATTAGGCGATGGTAATTAAATCCTAGTGCCTATAACTTCTCAAATAATAATAGCTTTAAATTCCAAGTTGGGATTATTGTAATTCTCTATTCTGCACGTATTGTGATTTGGCAGTTGGCATATTTTAGAATTATAAATAACTAGCGACCCGCCCCGGCTTCGCACGGTTGTATTATACGTATAAACCTTCCTCTTGAATCACTCTATCTATAAAAAAAAACCGCATCAAAATCTGTTGCGTAGGTTTAAAGATTTAAGCATACATAGGGTCATAGGGACAGAGAAAACGACTTTGTTTTATAGGTAATATGTAGTGATAGTGATCCTAGAAAAAAACCGTCTAGCTCTTCTAAAAGTAAGCAGAGTTTCTTTAATGGTTACCAGATAACTGAATTTTAACATGTTAAAAGATTGTTATTTCATTTACTTATTTTATTAATGTAACAAAATCTACAGAATTTATTCTACATAAACTGTAATATACATGTGTTTTTACGACCAACAACGCATTTTATAGATGATGGAATGGAGCTACCTCTATACTGTTTGCAACCGTCTGCAGTTAGCTCAGTTATTTCAATAGTATATACTAGTTTTAATTTGTTTTTATTCCTTGATTGAAATCTTCGTTATAAATAAAGAACAGTAAAAACAATATCAGTTGGTTGCCTCATGTTTTATGAAAGGCAACATAGGAGCTAAATTAAAAAGTGCGAATTCTAAGTTACCAGAGTCGATGCCGCGCCAGGGCGGGCGGCGACTATCGCTGGGCGGCGCCTTATCTCCGCCACACACACCTAACGTTCGTTTATTTTGAACAGCATACGTTGCGTGTCGCTGAAATACGACTGAAAGAAGAATTACGTTTCAAAATTTCTATTCTCTTGTAATTTTTACTGATTTTCATAATTTAGCTTATTTTTATTTGCATAAGTATACATTCATAATCTAGCTAGGTGAATAGCTGAGTGGTAACTATGTACATATTGTACATGCACCCAGTAAGGAAATAAAGAAAAGTAGGTTATGTTTTATTCCATGCCTAGAATTACCTCTATTAAAAATTTTAGCCCGATTCGTTCAGTTATTTTTGCGTGAAGAGGTAACAAATATCCAAATGTATATATATCCAAACTTTAAAACTATTTACTGAAATGTTAAAAAATATCAACTAAAATAGAAAAAAAATGAGGGAAATTTTAGTCTTTGTTTTACAAGGTGATAAAAAAACAGTAGTATTTTCGAATTTTATGATTGCTTAAAAAATAAATCAAATTATTTAAATCTTTTTCACTAACAAAGTCGAGGGTTCATGAAAAAGTTTTTTATTCTTTTTTTGGTCAAAGAATGAGTATTGCCATAAATTCAAAGTGGTAAAGCTAATAGCATTCCTTTTTTGGTTTGGTCTTTCGGTGGCAGTTTTCTTTTTTAACCTTTAAAAAAGCAGTAGTAAGGTACTCAATTCGAAGAAATCATCAATTCAGGGAATTGATTTAGGTATAAGTGGGTTTTTATTTAAATTTTTATGATCTGTTTATATACTCAGATCTATTCAAACAAATAAATAAATACGATGGACATCACATGAACACAGCATCATTTAAATAATTCATGAACAGTTATTAAGACATAATTTTGCACTTATGTAGCTGTAGAACATATTTTACTTATCTTTAAATTGACCAGATATCATTTTAAAATTTTACAATATGCAAAATGCATTCAGATTAAAATAACTACAAGCTATCTTTAAGACATTGAACTTTCTTGTCGAGAATGTTTTTTTCTATTATGACATTATTTGTCACTATATTATTATATCGTAAAAGTATAAAATAAATAAATAATGCTGGAAAATCCACACAGCACCATAAAGCCCCAAAGTAAGCTACTCAAAGCTTGTGATATGGGTACTGGATAACTGATATTTTTAATACATTATGTATATGTATACATAGACATTTTTATAAAAAAAAGCTCTACTCTTAACATCACTAATCACTTTTTTCACTTTATTTCTTGTCACTTTTTATCTGTGATTAGGAAGATTAGCTCTCACTGCATTTTATATGAATAAAATAAGACATTAATTAGACAAAAATATAGAAAAAATATTATTTAAAAAAATATCGATTGGAGATAATAAATTTGAAGTCATTATTATCTTAATCTGTTGACTTTCGTATAGTCATGCTCCATAAAAATCCAAATACAAATTAAGTTATATAAACTAGGTTTAAAAAAAGCAACTCAGGTTGCCTAATAGTTCTAGGTACAACTTTATCTAGATTGAAATTATGCTAATTTTATTAATATTTCTAGAAACTAGCTTTACCTACTTAATTCCGCTTAGTTAATTTGATTTTTTGTTGATTTGAATGTGTAATAAAAGTAGCTATCTTAACAAATACCAAACATAAATATCGAAGGCAATATCCATGCAACGGAATATTCTTTCTAAAAATAAAAATAGCGGAATTTAGTTTAGTAGTTTAGTTTTTTTTTTAGTAGCGAAAGTTTAGTTTTTTAACGAAAATATTAACTGTAACCTAGTATCTAAAACAAACTTGTGCGGAAAGCTGAAGATAGGGCGCTAAAAGGCTCATTAGAGGCCTTTGTCCAACATTATTAGGCATTGGGTGACCCCGTAATTTTATATGTACTTTTTAATAAAAATAAATACTTTTAAATAAATAAATAAACAGTGGATTAATCTAGGTTGGTAATGTTTATGATCTTCATAACACTTTGATAAAAGTTAGTAATGCAAACTGTACATTACTATCAAGGAATATAAAAATATAAAACTAGTACATACAATTAAAACAATTAAGCTAACTGCAGATGGTTGCAAACAGTCTAGATGTAGCTCAACTGATCCATGTCAATACCAGTCGAAAGCGTCCTCAAGACACTGGCTGCTTTTCGTGGGATAAATTGCATTTTGCCACCTGGCCGTAAGGCGTCCTACAATACGTTTGCCAAGTCGCGGTCTCCATCCAAGAACATGTTTACTCCAACGGTTGTCGGTTCTTCGCGAGATATGGCCGGCCCACTGCCACTTCAGCTTGCTGATTCTTAGCTTTCTTCTAGATACCTAATAGAAGAATTCGATTCGCCCAAAGCATGTAGTCGAATTGAGAACTACTTACCTCACTTTTTTATTATATTTCAGGCTCTTTATCCGGGAACTTCAGAAACTAGTTAATCATAAAGAAAAACTCACATTCTTCAACTGTAACACATTGCCAATAACCAAACTTCGAATAAAACACAAACAAAAGTAAAAAAAAAAACAAATTATGAAAACCAAACTCAAGACGAGTTCATCCGTGTTTACCTTACCGCGTGGTTAAGTCAAGCCTTATCGCAGCAGTGCATCCATCACGCAGGGCGGGCGGAGGGCGGGCGGCGTTATCGCAGCGCCGCACCCGCCCGCCTTGTCGCCTTTTATTTCGCAGGCTACCTATCCTATGGACTGTTTAAACGCAGCCTTTTTATTGAGGTTGTGTCAATAGAGCTCGCCTGGAGGTCGGTGATAGGTTTGCACACTTGTTTTGAATTGTTTCAACATATTTTTGGTGACAGATAAAGAGGTGAAAGGTTTTTGTGAATGAAATCTAAGGTTGCAGAAATTGTGCTAAACTAAAACAACCCGGTAAGGTTAATCTTTGATTCAATTTTTTTTGGCGTACCTCACTCATCACTACATTTTATAAAACAATGTCGCCTCCCGCGTCTGTATGTATGCTAAGATCTTGAAAACTACGCAACGTATTTTGATGCGGTTTATTTTTATTGAGTGATTCAAGAGGAAGGTTTTAACAAATAAAACACCCTGCCAAGCCGGGGTGAGCTATTTTACCATATAAGATAGGTGCATATCTGATCTACCATTTTCAATAACATACTTTGACGGAACCACATATTAGGTAAGTAATTTTAAAACAGCAATAGGAAAGAAACTTAAATGCGTTTTCTCAAATCTTTATAAAATTGCAAACATGACTTTAGGTTCCTATGTTTCCCACAAATATTTTGTCAAGTTTAGGAAAGCATCAAACTTTACTGCATTTCCCGCTTGACCAATAAACTGCAAGTTCAAGTCCAATAAAGTGGTGTGAAGTCAGGTGCGATTGCAAACTGCAGGCCAGCACGATCTGAAGTTATAGTCGTATCGTACGCTGCGACGTGGAGATATGAAATTGAAACGTGTTACATTGCGGGAACATTCAATTTAGCTTGTTGGAGAAGTTATTTATTGACAAGTCTTATATTACCTATTTGTAGGTTAAAATTTTCCTGGACTCCAACAACGCACGCTTTGGAAAAGGACTCGGATTTACTTGAGTGATAAGGTACAGATAGATTGATTTGTTTGCTTTTCTTTTTGTTAAAAAGTATGGAGATACTAGTTATAAAAATTCTCATAGAGTCCACAGGTGATCGGAATGCTGGTTTCTATTTCGAACAACGAATTAGCATTGCCATTCAACGTGGCAATGCTGCAGCATTCGGCGCTTAGGCTACTTGTACGTACGTACGTAAATCTACCAACATTTTTTTTATTAAACCTCATTCGTTGCTTCGTCAACTAGACGGTTATTTTTTAAAATCGATACGATTAGTTTATCAATTTGCTTTAATCGCCCACTTTAAACAAAACCCAGCCATTAATGGCACTGTATATCATCGGTTCTTTCTTTATCCAGCCACTTGCCATTAGCATTAAAATCTGCACTTTATCTTTATCGCCGCAATAAAAGTGATTCGGTTCGCAATGATAGATACACATCAAAAACCGGCCAAGAGCGAGTCAGGCTCGTGCATGGAGGGTTCCGTATCATTAAAAACGGGAAAAAATACCTACTTTTTTTTAAAAATACTCTCCAGCTCTCGGGTCACATTTCTATTACTGATTTCAGCTTTGATCACCTTGTTTCGTGATATATAACAAATAGGCGTGGTAGCCTATTTGTTAATTCTACTCAGAACTTTCTTTGAAAAAAGTTATAGCTATTCCTAAATCACAAATTACAGAGAATATATAATAGAATTATCCAGTAACCTGTGCCAAAAATTTTAATCACATGATTTTCCCAATACGTGGTTGCATTCTAACCGGTTGCTTAGATGTTTTAAACATTAGTTACGTCAAAATAGCTAAGACCGAGGCTCGCTTAATTGCCCGATTATCTTTTTGAGAACTTTGTGTAGTATTTACGAACATAATTTATATTAGTTTTTTTATTATGACAGCGCTGTGTACATTTAAGCTGGAATTACATTACGAAATTAGTGTCATGAAATTAATTTCGTGACATTAGTTTTAACAACAGTTTCACATGTAATTTAATATTTACGTAATGCATGCATTAATTTCATGAATGCAAATGAGTTTCGTGCCCTGCGCCATTTTTAGGTGAAATTAGTGTCATGCATCTAATTTCATAGTGTAGATGCGATGTGAAACTAGTGTCGCGAAAGCATCTCTTTAACTACATTGAATGTAGAAAAATATAGCTTTGATGCTGATGGGGCCATGGTTACTGCGATACTGTGGATTTCACTACACTTTTTATTAATTACGAAATTACTTTCGCATACTTATATCGAAACTACTTTCGTGAAACTGATTTCAACATGCATGACACTAATTTCGTAATGTAATTCCGGCTTTAATAACAAAAATGTCGTCTGTTAAATATCGTCTCGGACGTCAACGAGAACAAACCAAAGATAACAGCATTCAGTTTTAAAACCAGAGATAAGAAGACGCCTGCGAATCGATTAGCTAGATATCTGTCCGTCTGTTTGTCTACAAATAAACCGTCTGGTTACTATCTCGGCTTTTAAGGTCCATCAAAAATAGCCTAGCTAATAACTCTTCGCGATTAAGACGGTTGATTATTTTTTTGATTGGGCAAGATAAATTACATATTCTACCTTTTTAATATCGTTTATTATTATCTTTGGTTTATTCTATAAACTACTTATTAAACAATGATTTGGCGTGTTTTGGAAAACTATAAACCATTTTCAATTTCAAACTCCTCTAAAAATAAGCAACTTGAACTAGTAAATTTTGAACTAACAGAATCTCTGTAAACTTAATTGTATGTGAAAACCCTGTTCTCAAGTGAGTGACATGTTATATTTGTCTTTTTTGAGAATAAATGATTTAAAAAGTAAATAATTAAAAGCAAAAATGAATGTAGTCTAAGTCATTACAATACACATTATTAAGAATAACTTAAAAACTGATCAGATCTTAATCTATACGGGACTTCTTGAGAATCTTTTGAGCTTGCTTTGAGAATCTTCTTATTCGATTCACATAGAAAAAAGTTCTCAGTTCACACACATAAAAAACACAGGTGTAATGTGAACTTCCGCTTTTTTTTGCCTTTAAATGGTTTTTCGTTCTACCATTAGTCACCTACCTAAAGAGGTTCCTTTCTTAAGTTATAGAGGGAAGCATTAGAAATTATACTTTTATGAGTTGTTTTTTTTTCTTTCATTTTATTTATTTATTTTTGGTTAAGGTAGTATATACCGATACCTAGATTTGTTTGTCTATCTATATAGATAGGCGCCAATCAGGTTATTTATATTAGGAACAAGTATTTTCCCACGATTTCGCTTGCGTTCTTTCTACGTGAAGGCGTGAAGGAGTCATCATCATCATCAGCCTATATTAGTCCACTGCTGGACATAGGCCTCCCCTAATGAGCGCCATACCGCCCTGTCTTCAGCTTGACGCATCCAGCATCTGACAGCAGTCTTTCGCATATCGTCATCCCACCTGGCCATGAAGGAGTAACAAACATTTATTACCATCCTTTTCGTGTAATATTATCATTTACTTGAGCATTTACTTGGTTTAAACATAAAAGCAAGATTTCACTTCGCTATCGTAAATTCTATGAATAATGAATGTCGGCTTTCCGATCCAAGTTTCATACTTCAGTATTCATATTCCGAAATCAAATTCCGTCAAGCAGCGCGTGGGCATATCACGGACATCGCCGAGCGGGGCCGAAGTTACCCGACGCGACCCCGCTATCTTCAGCTGTGTAGGGTTGCCAGTTTAGCACAAAGTTTTCCTACCATTTTTTTAATTATTTGTAATGTTTTTGTAAGTCGAGAACTTAGGTCCGTGGGGTACCGAGGCTCTCCGGGTTTGAAAAAATCTCTGAGCGTCTGGTCTATGCGACGCGTGACCCGAGAGCCGGTGAGTATCTGGCTCAGCGCATCAGCATTGCCATACAGCGTGGTAATGCAGCCAGCGTGACAAATATGTCACATACCACGTCGGTCGATACACGTTTCTTAAACCATATCGAATCTGAAGTCTTCAGCCAACCTTGTTCATGTCGCATACGACATTATCATATCGAATGACTCTCGCTCGCCGCGCCACATCCGGTCGTCAATATACCTAAATACGTGGCGGCGCTAGTGAGGCCTTCCCGTGTCGCATACGATATAATATCGAAGGCTGTAGCAACCTTAGTAATCAGGATCCGTGGGTGGTCGATCACTCGCGCTGAGATATAGCCTTCAGCGCAGATTGTGATGATGCCTGCAGTTGCCACGTTTGAGAGTTACTGCCTGAGGTTTACCTTTTAGTACCTACTCTACTATAGGTACCTAAATAAATAATGCTGGACAATCCACACAGCATCATCTAGCCCCAAGCTAAGCAGAGCTTGTGTATGGGTACTAGGTTACTGATATATTCAACACATTACAATTCAAATAGCTTTATTTACATTACAAAATGCAATATTTTTATATCTCGCGAAGAACCGAAAACCGTTGGGGTAAACGTGTTCTTGAGTGAAGACCGCGACTTGGTTAACGTTGTGTAGGACGTCCTCCGGCAGGGATATCCTCAGGTGGGATAACGATCTGCGAAAGACTGCTGGCAGATGCTGGATGCAGCAAGCTGAAGACAGGGCGCTATGGTGCTCATTAGAGAAGGTCTATGTCCAGCAGTGGACTAATATAAGCTTTTTAACAACGAAAATTACAATCAAGGAATAGAGACAAAATAAAACTAGTAACTAGGTATATACAATTGAAACAATTGAGATAACTGCAGACGGTTTCAAACAGTCTATAGATAACTCAACTGATCTATATCAATACCAGTCGGAAGCGTCCCCAAAACACTGGCTACATTACTACGCTCGCTGTATGTCAAGCAAAATCTTAAATTAATCGGCAACTGGACACACCCCTAAGATAGATTTCAAAATCAATACCATTTGGGGGTTAAACGGAAAAACCTGCATTTTTCCAACAGAAATTAGTGTTGCAGTTATCTGGGCTGTAAATTAAGGAGTAGATAGGGTACATAAATCCGGCGTATCGGCCAATACGATCTGATCTACCCCCCCCTCCACCCCCCCTGCTGACACCCCGAACCGAACACTGATTGCTTTATAACAGGATTTATGAGAGCCTGGTGCATCTTTTTGTCGAAGCTAGGTTTCGGCGGCGGTGGGACCTGAATAGATATTGGGTTTCCTTAAAGAAACAGTGGACATGAAATAATAATTCAGGTTATGGCAAGGTCTTATTTTTTTTGCTTAACTTATTGCTAATTTTAACACTAGGTCTCGTGCCTAAAATTAAGAATAAAAGAACTCTCTGTCACATCACTATCACTACATAGTATAAAACAAAGTCGCTTTCTCTGTCCCTATGTCCCTATTTGTATGCTTAAATCTTTAAAACTACGCAACGGATTTTAATGCGGTTTTTTTAATAGATAGAGTGATTCAAGAGGAAGGTTTAGACGTATAATAAAACTGTGCGATGCCGGGGCGGGTCGCTAGTAAAATAATAATTCAGTCCTAAGTAAGGTCTTATTATTGCTTAACTAATTAATCTTTTTTACAGTATGTAGGCCTCGTGCCAAAAATTGAGAAAAAATGAACTTTCTGTGACATTTCAATTAGAATAAAAAGTTTTTTTCGTCAGTTTTTTTTGCACGGATCTGAAATAATATTTTGAATAGACGTAGTTCTAGCCTTGGAATAAAACATAACTTACTTTTCATCTCATCAATCGGTGTCCATGGGACTAAGCCTTGAAATATTTCCAAAACTAAACTATTAATATTATTGCTAAATTAAAGGGAATCACGAAACATTTTAAATAAAAAATTCTTTAATTTTTTGTAATATCACTACTTACATACATAGTAGGTAATAAAACAAAGTCGCTTTCTCTGTCCCTATGTATGCTTAAATCTTTAAAACTACGCAACGGATTTTGAAGATATTGAAGATTTCGGTTTTTTTAATAGGTAGGTAGGTTATTCAAGAGGTAGGTTTATACGTATAATAAAACCGTGCGAAGCCGGGGCGGGTCGCTTGTGATAAAATAAAAATGAAACGCAACTGGCGCCATGGTGTCCAATATTCATGCAAAACAGCTGAACGAAGCCTTAATTTTAACCACTACAACTCCAAAACTTAGCCAGTGCCTGGTAGTCAAATCCATTAAGCCGAAGACCTAACCAAGGCACAATACAGATCCTATCCTCCCCACGCAGACAGGCTTTGAGCCATGTTGTTTCTATGGGAACACGAATTTTCAGAACAATATAGGAACTAGGTTTCTATATTCCTATCTCCTTTATTACAAACCCTTTTAAGAGAAAAAACCTTGAAGTTTTCAAATACCAGGGCCCGAATTCCGCTAAATAAATCGCTTCACCATTTAAATAGTATCGTGTCAAAATGTCAGCGTTAAACTCTTTTTGGTATTCTACCAGCACAAACTTTTTGAGGTTCATTCATAGCTGTGACGATTACCTTTATAAGTAACAATTTGACATTCTTATTATTGAAAGTCTCTTCAAGCGCCGAAAATAGCAGAATACCAAATGCACAAATCTTGATTGAATGGCACTATTGAGACCTTTGTTTATAAATGAGTGGAATTTGGCCCCTGGTATAACGTGGTGTGGTGACGATCGATGTGGCGCGGTGGGCGTAGGTCTGCCTGTAACGCAGGAGGTTGCGGGTTCGATTTCCGCCTTGGGACAAATGTTTTTTCGATACAAATATTTGTTAATATATAATAAATAATATCCATCTATATAATGTATTGTATTAATTATATCAGTCATCTAGTACCCATAACACAAGCTCTACTTAGCGTTGGGCTAGATGATGCTGTGTGGATTGTCCAGCATTATTTATTTATAAGTTTGTACATTTATTATCTACACATCATATCCATACATTTAAATGACGTGCTAAATGCATATTTCACCTTATTTACCCCAATTTCGGGAAATAATTAGGCCTATGCCATCTCACTGTAGAATTATAAATTGTAATCGAAGATATAAATAAATCTCGAACAATCGACATAATTATCGAAGCTGCGAGATTCGCCAACATTTAACCACTCAGAACTATCTCTAGCCGTTCAACAGTAAATTGAAAGGTCCTTTTATCTAAGCTAAAAGCACCTATCGCTTGGATCTAGGTACACGTGTTAGATAAAATGCGCGCGCGCATTACTTAGTGCTGCTTTATCGTTGGTTTATTTATGTTGGCTTTATTGTTTAGTAGCTTTATGCAATATTTGCGGGTTTTCGTTGGAAATAGGCGCCTAAGGTTTTGGTAATCATCATCAGCCTAAATCAGTCCACTGCTGGACATAGGCCTCCCCTAATGAGCGCCAAAGCGCCCTGTCTTCAGCTTACCGCATTCAGCATCTACCAGCAGTCTTTCTTTATGTAATAATATTTAGGCACCTCGTGCTTTTTATAACTTTATTTTTATTTATTTTTAGAAAGCTTTTGTTCTTATAGTGCATTTGTAGCGCTAGCGTAAGCCTCAAGGTAATTTCAGTGTTTCGGGGTTTTTAGTTTGGGCTAGTGATGCAGTGTAGATTACTTAGCATTATCTTTTACTACAAGCTGCCCGCCCCGGCTTCGTATATGTATTTACTTCTAAAAATATTGTGTTCTATAAACAGAACAAAATAAAATTTACCCAATGTAATGCATTCTGAAGATACACATTTCAATGTTTCTTTTTTATTTATATGTGTATATTTTAAATTAAATTACTTGACCGTTACTGGAAGCTTTAATAAGCTTTTAACGAGAAAGCACATCCGTTTCCGTCGAATTTGACTACTTTTTACTGATTTTTCGGTAGTATATCCGGTCCACTGGCGACACCTAGGCGTTTCGCGCCATTTTTAGTTTGCGTAAAATGGACAGCGCCATGTTTTCTCATTGGCGTTTCGTATTCCGTCGAAGCAACTTGTGTACGCAGCAGTTCTGCTCTGGCTCTGTTAAAGTTGCACTACCTATAGTGATAATTATTATAAGGTTATATCGTAAAGTGAATCGCAGAAAAACCTGTAAGTTTCTTAAATTTACTTATTTTCTCGCACTTGAAATCATTTTGAGAATTTTTATCGACCATGTTGTAAAAATCTCTTTGTTATAATATTTGTGTTATTTTTTATAAGAAATAGGGCCTGCTTTCAATTTTAGCCATTACTGTCCCACTGCAGGACAAAGGCCAAAGAACGTTGATTCAGGAAAGCATATTGTGCTCATAATTATTTACCTTACCTAAGGTAGGTAACTAACGGTAAAAATTTAACGGTTTTTCCGTTCGGATCTCGTATTTTATAGAAAGTACTTGATCATTTATTTTAATAATTTACTGGTTGTGTTCGGTTTATTCGGTTCCGGTCTCGAAGTCCATTTATTTAGATAATTTACTTCATTGTGTTGGTTCTGTCATATAAGATCTCACATTTTAAAATGATTTTTTATTTCTACCGGATTGTGTCCGGTATTTTTGGTAAGTTTTGGAAGAAACATTTTTGTAAAAATATTTTGAATAACTGTATTTTAAAATTACAGCCTATTTTTATTAAAGAACCGGAACCGGCGCTACCGCCACCGCCGCCGCCGTGAACGCGCCGTGAGCTTCGATCCCATTTGTAAGCATACCTACTCATCGCGGATACGGGTAAGCTCCAAAGTTATTATAACTGATGCCCTGCCTGACTAATTGAGTCGTTTTTATACTGCTTGCCATGATGGTAAGGCCTCGATAAGTTCATTTTGTAAGCGTCGACGCTTGTACAAACATGTTTAACTTCACTGACAATCAATGTCTTGGCAAGGCCATTATTTCGAACAAATTAGAAGAACAAAATCGCAGGTTCCGAAAACACGCAACTGTTTTTCGAAGACATCTTCTATGTTCGCAAGAAACGACCCAAGAAATAATAACTAGCAAGCACTAGACCTTTTTAGTTAAATCTTCATCGAATACCTACCCTCAAAAGTTTTATTTTTGAGTCTCAACACAACCATTCACGGCTCCTATTGATCATTCAATCAATTAGCATAAAGAGAACTTCAATAGCAATGTAATCTAAATTTGACAGTAAAATAGAAATTTTTGGTAAATATTTACCTATTAAAACTTTGTTGAATTCATTTACGAAAAAGGAGTTAACTAGTGTTGGAAGAACAACATTTAATTTCATCCCTTAACGAAAGAGGGACTTCAGGATGTGCGCGACACTAGTCGCGCGCGTTCTACATAACTACCTGCGAGTTTTTTAATAATAATTTTAGTTTGAGATTTGACTTGCTCGTAACCTGTACTTGTAGCCTAAAGAAATTAAAGTGATCTTGTTGATTGATTGATTGATCTTGTATTTTGTTTTAAAAGGCTGGATAGTAATAAGTGAATCTTTTAACCCTGTTGTGGCAAAACATAATTAAGGACTTAGCTGCCCCTCGCGGGGGAAGAGCTAGTGTGAATCATTAGGTCCATCGTGTGGACCTCCAGGTTCCTTTCAAGGTTAAAGGCAGAATTGTATATCCCTATAAATAAGATATTAATTTATTGGGCCATTTCGAAGTAACATAGGTAAATCTTTTAACACACCAGTAGGCACTCAAAGTTTATTTATCGACATGAACTGCCTACACAGACACACCCTCGCGGGGTGGATGCCGTAATTACCTTTCAGAGGTCAGCTCGGCTGTGACCAATATACGACATCTATAATTACTAGGACAGCGCTCAAATTCACGAGTTTCCTTTTACCACTGCACTGACACTTCCGGCCCGGTCATAAATATGATACAGGACGCTCATATGCTCTTGAACTTAGGTGAAATGCCTACACAAACACCCTCGCGGGGTGGATACCGTTATAACCTCTCTCAAAGAGGTCTCAAAAAGGTCAGCCCAGAAGTGGCCAATATATAATAACTATCACGAGTATTACCACCGAGGCTCCTGGCCCGGTCTTAAATATGGTACAGGATGCTCCAATGCTCCTGGACCTAGGTGAAATACCTACATAAAGACACCCTCGTGGGGTGGATACTATAATAACCTCTCTCAAAGAGGTCAGCCCAGAAGTGGCCAATTTATAACTATAATAACAAGGACCAACCACCGAGGCTCCTGGCCCGGTCTTAAATAAGGTACAGGACGCTCCAATGCTCCTGGACCTAGGTGAAATACCTACATAAAGACACCCTCGCGGGGTGGATACTATAATAACCTCTCTCAACGAGGTCAGCCCAGAAGTGGCCAATATATAACTATAATAACAAGGATCAACCACCGAGGCTCCTGGCCCGGTCTTAAATATGGTACAGGATGCTCCAATGCTCCTGGACCTAGGTGAAATGCCTACATAAAGACACCCTCGCGGGGTGGATACCATAATAACCTCTCTCAAAGAGGTGAGCCCAGAAGTGGCCAATATATAACTATAATAACAAGGACCAGCGCTCAAATTCAAGAGTTTTATTTTACCACCAGGGCTCCTGGCCCAGTCATAGATATAGTACAGGACACTCCAATGCTCCTGGACTCAGGTGAAATGCCTACAAAAACACCATTCGCGAGGTGGATACCATAATAACATCTCACAGAGGTCAGCCCAGAAGTGGTTAGTATACAATTACTATAACATATGACAAGGCTCAAAAACATGAGTTCCCTTTTACCAACAAGGTTCGCAGCACAGTCATAAATATGGTGCAGGGCGCTCTAATGCTCCTGGATACTGCATTTAACAAATATGAACAATTATTTATTTATTTTATATTTCGTTTATTAAGGCATAAACGTTTACAATTTCCTTATCTATCGCATAGATAAATACAATATGCAGGAAGCTCCAATGTTTCTTGACACTTGATACTTAAACAAAAAGGTAACAATATATAATGCTCCTGGATACTGCATTGAACAAATGTGAACAATTATTTATTTATTTTAAATTTTGTTTATTATTGTCATAAACGTTTACAATTTCCTTATCTATCGCATAGATAAATACAATATGCAGGAAGGTCCAATGTTTCTTGACACTTAAACAAAAAGGTAACAATATATATATATATATATATATATATATACATATAGGACGCTCAAATGCTCCTGGAAACATGCTCCTGGACACTAGAATTAACAAAAGTTAACAATAACTCTAGACATTTCAATGAGGTCAGATAGGAAGGTTGCTCTGGTAGGTATACAGACAATAGCAGCTCGCTGGTATCACCACGTTCGATATCCCGAATGTTTATAGTTAAATCTAACTGATCAGGCAGTCCCATTTTCAATATCGAGGCACTAAACGAGTAGGCATGTAATTAATGACCGAAATACGAGTATCCTGTCTCGACGATTTGCTGTAATACATTGCATCAAAGTTTAGATGTGCTTCGCGAGCACTTAATCTTGGTCTTAGCACTTAGGTACCTCGGTCCTCAAACCGCAGAAAGATGTATTTTGAAGGCCGGGAACAGTCCAAAATATATACCCTGCAGAAATGAATAGTTTGTCATTGTGCATGCCTGTTAGAGGTGCACATTCAAAGGAAATACAAAGGATTTTTCTGCTATATTATGCGACTCCAGCCTGACCGTTTCTTGCACCTGGTAACGATAAGAGTTTCTCCTGCACTGCAATCAAAATAAATCTTTTATATATACAAGTTATTGTGTGTGTGCTAGCCAGACATGAAATACATCACATTTCATAGCCGTCATCTTACTGTATGGGCTTATAATCATACTGCAGAAGCATAGAGTTGTACCATAGAGATAACCTATCGAATGTGCTCGACATTCAATACATCTCAGCATACACGATATCCCAGGCAAGCCTAATGATCGGGGGGGTCACCTATATCATTATCGTTTACCCCGAGTGACAACAACTGCTCGCATATATGAACATTAAATAGTTTTTATAAAATGGGGACCCTAGATACTTCTGTCTAATTCATTTATTTGCCTGAAAGGCTGCGCATGTTCTTTGTAATAATGTTACACGAGATCTGAAAGATTATGTTTCATGACGCGTTTAGTATCCCTTGGATGTTTCATAGCGTGTTTAAAATCTGGTATGTATCGATCACTAGCATGGGAATTTCCGTTACCATTTCTAATCCCTAAAGTGTTTCGTCTAAATCACTTAGTGACTGGGGATACCTGATTAGTAGTTCCTCAACTGGGGAATATGTCTGTCACCACCGAAAGTCAAGAACATCGTTCTCATGTTTTTGAAGTGTACGTGTAGAATGGTGGAACAATTGACACAAAATACCTACTAATCAATATTTTCATAAGATCGTCTCACCACGATATAACTGTTGATCTATACACGTAAAAGTTTACACGTCTTAACGTTACTAGACACACCTTGATCTTGTAATTCAGAAATCAGAAATCAAAATCTTTATTTCTTTAGGCTTACAAAATAAGCACTTAGACAAGTCAAATTTAATACTACCTATGGGTACATAGTTATCAAAATAATATAAGATTGTGTACGATAGTAGGTGTTATTTATTTTTTGACGGTTCCAACACTGACAGTGGTTGACTTCTTTCAAACATTAATTATGTTATAAATTAATCCACTAATATGAATGAACTATACTTATTTAATCATAAAATTAGACTGAAAGTCTATAAACGATTTTAATATTACACTAAAAGTGGCTAAGCTGGCGTAACGTACCTATTGGCTGGGATAATAACTCTTTAGATAAACAGATGTTGAAGCAGTTTCAGATAATATACGATCACTGTATCTTTAGACGAGGGAATTGGCTGTTCGCCAATATTTTTTAAAGGATTTGTAGGCGAGAAATAACATATATCTACCTGATAATGTTACGCCGTTATTGTTGAAAACGATTGATACAATATTTACTAATTATTACTTTAGTTTGGTGGCAATTTGAATATTTTAGCTGTTAAAACGGCTAAGTTCAAGTTCAAAGTGGATATATTATAAATTTTAGTAAATTAGTTCTTGGTTACCTACTAAAATCAAGAGTGTCAGAATTATAGAACAAAACTCAAGAGAACATTACTGTATCAGTATTCTTTCAAAAGACTTGTTACACATTCTTTTGTTTAATTTTATCTCATCACATTGGCGTTATTCCCTCAAACTCTACATTTGGCGACACCAGGCGAAAACAAACAGATCTCGTTAAAAGCTTATTAAAGCTTCCAGTAACGGTCAAGTAATTTAATAGAAGCGTTTTACCTGAAATAAAACGCATATTAAAATACTTACCTTACTGGAAGCTTTGCTTTTATTTCTGCCTGGTGTAACTTAACCAATGATAAAACACGGCGCTGTCCATTTTACGCAAACTAAAAATGGCGCGAAACGCCTAGGTGTCGCCAGTGGACCGGATATACTACCGAAAAATCAGTAAAAAGTAGTCAAATTCGACGGAAACGGATGTGCTTTCTCGTTAAAAGCTTATTAAAGCTTCCAGTAAGGTAAGTATTTTAATATGCGTTTTATTTCAGGTAAAACGCTTCTATTAAATATTTTTATCGCTATGAACTTAAATTAAATGAACAAGCCAGACCTACAACCACTACGCTACAGGCGTCTTGTAGAACTTCCTCATATTTCAGTAAAATAGGCTGTATATTAGAGTCCAACTATGTGGCACGATGATATGGCCTTTATGCTAATGATATTACCCGAATCGTCATTACAGTGGTAGCACTAGTGGGCGCGCCCCGCCTCGCCTGGTTATGACGTGCGATGCTAGGAGAGATAAGTTTCTGTCGTTTTAATTATGGGGAAATTCTACGATAGTATTCATGCAGGTTTGTGGAAATAACTAATGGTTTTTGTATTTTTTAAACAGATAAGGGAGCATATTTTGTAATTTTTTTAAAGCTAGTTCATGCAAGGCAATCAGACGAATATAATTTACTTAATACAATACGTATTACTTTAGATATGGTACTCATAATATTATCAGTTATCTAGTACCCATAAACACAAGCTCTGCTGAGCTTGAGGGATAGATGATGATGTGTGGAATGTCCAGCATTATTTATTTGAGAATAACCACATTTCAACGTCACAAAAAGTTTTAAAAATAAAAATATTTTTTTTAAGTTGCAGTTTTTTTTACATTGTTCATCGTTTCTTTGTATATTTTGTTTATTCTGTAATTTTAATGTTAATATTTACAGTGCCTGTGAGAACTATAGATAAGTCAGTCAACGATGACTAAATAAATATAAATTTGCGATGCGTGGCCAACCACGCATTTCGGAAGTTTGTTGGAACCATATGTTTAAAAAGTTTGTCATATACTTTGCGTCCGTAACGCCAACAGGAAAGGTTTTTGGCTGAAAAACAGCACTGAGCGGCCCTCGTTCAGCACATGCTGAGCCAACACCTATTTCGGCACAGAGTCATAGAGGCGAAACTCGATGCGTATCATTTGTGTTACTGTGATTGTAGACCTCCTTATTCACTGTTAGTTTTTGTAATTTATCTAAGTATGTGTCGAAATAAATGTTTTCTATTCTATACTAGCGACCCGCCCGGCTTTGCACGGTTTTATTATACGTATAAACCTTCCTCTTGAATCACTGAATATATAAAAAAAACCGCATCAAAATCCGTTGCGTATTTTTAAAGATTTAAGCAGTCAAAGGGACATAGAGAAATAGGGACAGAAAAAGCGACTTTGTTTTATACTATGTAGTGATGAATACCGTACGAACAAACCTTTCAAACCATAGTCACCCTGTATGCCCTACTTATGCGCTACGCGGCACTTTTCACTTGATACAAGGTTATCACTGCCTGTCATGCGTATCGCTCGCACGCACTGCGTCGCGTGACACCGGCGATGCTTTAAATAACCTATGATGTGGATTTAAAACGCGATTATGGATAAGGGTCTACTCATCTTTTACATAGATATGGAATTTGAACAAATAAATATACCTATGTTATTTGAGTCGTTACGTGCTTAGGTATGGAAAAAGCTATGCTCGGAGTTTCTCTGAAGGATAGGGTTTGTGAAGAATACATTCGACAGAGAAAGAAAGTTATCAACATAGCTCAAAGAATTAGCAAGCTGAAGTGGCAGTTGGCCGGCCACATCTCGCGAAGAACCTACAACCGTTGGGGTAAACGTGTTCCTGAGTGGAGACCGCGATTCGGTAAACGTGGTGTATAACACCCCCCGAATGACGAAAGAAATATATTTTTTTTATTAATTCTTCTAAAATACCCAATCAGCTCAGCGCTATTCATAGAAATTTAACCACCATGTTTGTTAAAGTTTCTATGAAAAGGGGAGGCTTGCATTTGGCTACTCCGTGTTTATTAAATTGTCACGCATAGTTGAAGAAGCGAGGCATAGCTAGTTTTAAAAATGCAAAAATATAGTTAGAATGCAAGCATGCAGGTCTTATCAGCGAATCTTATCGCACTGCCGTTGCACCCTTATCGCGCGTTATCACATGCAATATTATATGCATAGGTGTCGCCACTGAACCCTGATAACGACTGCCGGTGCGGTGAGGGCCACGTTTTACTGTTAATAAAGATACAAAAAAGATAATATAAAATACATAGAAAGAATACCGTCGAAATGAAACTCAAAGTTTTAATTTTTTTCATTTTCATCTTACAGTATTTTTGGATACGTCAGAAAATCCTTATCACTAAATGATGTTTGTAGCTAAATCTTACTTTTTTTCTAAACCGTAGAATTTCTAAAGAAGGATATTTAAAATTTTAGGTATCAAAAAAAAAGGTTTTATACCGTTTTAGATAATTAAAAGTGTACTAAGTACCTACTTAGTTTTGCAGGCCGGTGTATATTATAATATGGAATTTCGATCATATTTTATATCACTTTTTCCCAATTTTTTTATTTGACCGGTCAATTAATACCTAACTAAGGGGAGTGAGGAAAGTTTAGTAGAGAATTTTTGCCAACATATTCATGTTAACTGTAAAATAAATAATAAATAAAAACCTAACCTGAGTTAACACAAACAGAATATTGAATCACCCTACGCCATGACGGTTAATAAAGCGAGATGGTAAACTACAGTGTTGACAAAAACCGTAGATATATTCCGCCATGCGTGCGATATCCTCGAGCTATCTACATCTTGGTGACATGGTGCTTATTTACATGGACGTACTGGTAGGGTAAACTTGGCACTGGCTTGGCCTACTGTGTGATATCAAACTACTGTGATAATAAAAAGCCATGTATATAATATTCTAGCCAAAGTAAATATACAATCGATAGATGAGATGTTTGTAAAATATTATAACCTAAAAATAACATTATTGTGTTCTGTGTTGACTTTTTGAATCAGAATTTGTAGTACTAGTCAAATCATCATCACCATCAACCTATATTAGTCCACTGCTGGACATAGGCCTTCCCCAATGAGCGCCATAGCGCCCTGTTCATCTTGACGCATCCAGCATCTGCCAGCAGTCTTTCGCAGATCGTCATCCCACCTGGCCGGAGGGCGTCCTACACTACGTTTAGCGACTACGTTTACTAGTCAAATAGAGCTTTTGAACTATAAGACATTTTGTACATTGATAATGGCTGGAGGTCGGTAGATAATTCGATCGTGGATGATAAGATACCTAAGTAAAATTAGCTAAGAAGATAACTGTATTTTCAGGGATTATCTACCTTATCAATAACATCATAATCATCAAAAATAATCAATTTTTAGTACTTGTTTATGAATGTAACAAACAAACATACTGCGCTTTCAGCCTTTCTAATGTACCTCTTTCTATTTCAGGTAAGTGTCGACAAATGGCTTCGAGGTGAAAAGGTAAAATGGACACCCTGTAACGACCTCAAATGGATTTTAAATTCACTTCAGCTAGTCTTATTCTTTTTAACCGGATATTTTAAAGAGACTCTCCACATATTTTGTGTTGATCGTTTAAAACTCAAGAATTTTATTCTATGTTCGTATCTACATTCATTTTTTTAAAATGTTTAAAATTATTATTGGTATGGATTCTGTAGGTAGGTACAAATTAAAATGTTTTAGTTTTGAGTTCTTAATAAAAATTTTGTTACTCCATGGTTACGTATCTGACGAAGAGCGAAACGTTTTCTAGCAAGTTTTACGATTATTTAACTGACCGGTAAATTTTATACCTAATCTAAGGGAGTGACAGTTAGTATGGAGTAGCTATGTTGACAAAACTCCTTTAAAATAAAAGAAAAAACCTAACTTGAGTAAAAAACAAATACAAACTGAAAAAACTACCTACTCTAGACTGTTTATAATCGTCTACGGATAGCTCCGTTTATAGATACTAATTCTGATTTACTTCTATTTCTTGATTGTAATTTTCTTTGTTGTTAAACCTAAGTTACCAATATTTACCAATATTTAATATGTATTTAATATGTACCAATATTTTATTTCATACAAAATCAAAGCCACACTTCAAGTAAACAAGTCCAATTAATCAATCAAAGAAAATAATTAATTAATATTTCTTATTGAAACAATTAAGCTACTTATAGACTATTTTAAACGAGTATTATTTGTTTTCTGTTAACTACAATTTCAATTTAGTTACCAAAGTCGGTCGAAATAATAACCAATAAAAATCAAAAATAAAAGACGCCCAAATAAATATCGATTCATGACACAATACAATCTACAATCGAATAAAAAGTAAGGGTGGCCAACTGGCCTCGGCCACACACAAGCTATCGTGTTGCCATCTCCCGGCTGTCTGTATATTGTCATTCGTCGCCAATCGGCGGGCGATCGCGAATTCAACTCGATTCGAAAGCGAGACAGGTCAGCGTGGTCGCAACACTACGATGATACCTTCTGTCAAAATTCAATAAAATAACTGGTAGAGTTGTGTAATGTTATTTATTCTGTGGTATATTTGTGTAATACCTCACTACAATAGTTACTGTAAAATGGCACTTTACAGCATACAAATCATGTATTAAGTATCTACTATAAATTGACGAGTCTTTTTTTTTAATTAGGTACCTATCACAATAAGAACAATATAATTGTATTGTAGCATCTTAGCTTTATTCTTTAAACTCTAGAAAAATGGATATAAAAAAAACCAATTCACACACTAATATTATAATTTCGAATGTTTGGATGGCACGCCAAAATTACTGAAAGGAAAGGACTGAAATTTTGAATAAACCTAGGCCTGGAATAAAATATAGGCTACTCTCATCAATTTTCACACGGGTGAAGCCCCGAGGCGCAAGTAGTATGGACATTATGGAAAAAAGGAAATTCTCAATTCGAGCGTTTTTTTGTCTCATAACTTTTTACTGGTTATACCGATTTTGATGATTTTTTTTGTAAGCTAGTGTTTCTCATATCATTTATAATTTGATCAAGATCACACCTATCCTTTTAAAGTTAATGAAGTTGTAAGAGAAATATTAAATCGGTTTTATAGCTTTTCAAAAAAACAACAAATTATTTATTTCATTAATTATTTGTTAAGTGGTTTCCAACAATTAGCTCTCGATTTCCCTATTGTATGGCTCGTTATCGAAAGTGGTGGGCGTCGAACAATGGCCGTGCTCTTGTCGATCTTTTCGCCGTCGATATCTTTCCGTTTTCGGAGCGTATTTAATTACCCGCGAACTTTTACTGATTTCGACCAATCGGAAGCAATCGTTTAAGGCTAAGGTTATCGTATATCAAATGTCAGTAATCTGTATTTATAAAAGGGAAAACTGGATCTCATCAAGAGATCTCTGTAATTACAAGATGTTGAATTGAATTACCTTTTTGCGAAGAACGGATTTTGGGAAATTAAAATTATAAGGTAAGTAGTTAAAATTAGATCAATGATTAAAATTTAGATCTTCTTCAAAACTAAATGGGACAATACAAGAAGCATCAGCTTTAAAAAAAACATCGTAATAGATCTCTAAAAAAGTTCTGGGGACACATAATAAAAATAATAAAGCGGAATCAATTTGTAACTTAGATTTTTTCGAATATCACGGAACACTGAATCAGTTTATAATTTTGATAGCCGGCAACCCTATACCACAGAGTAAAAGACTGTTACTATAATCGTAGTCCAAGTTTACGCCGACTCGGTTAGATTTATATGTGGTATAAACGCTAAGATATTTATTGAGGAATGTAAGGTTTTGTAGGGAATTTGTAGTCGATTTGTTGCTTTTGTGACTGCGAGTTTGTTCACTTTTATTTATCCTTACTTGTCAATGAGGTCAGAGGTTTTACAAACCAGATTTTATATGATTACTATCTATATAGTTTTCTACTTTTGTTTATGAAGACTCATTTTAATGACAAGTCTATTTAAGGTGCACGTCACAAGATGTTAACAATTTAATGAAACTTAGAGATGAAATATTATAAGAACATAATATTTAAAGCTTCATAAAGCTAAATAAAACTTGCCCGCATTTAAATTAAAATTTCACAACTACGAGTAAGATGGAAAATAAATTAGATTACTTACGTGTTTTGAAAATTTAAGAACCTTCTTCAAATTCTTAAAAGCAATAAAAATTAATACATCATTAATGTAGTCTAATCTAACTCAATAAAAGACTCATTTTAAAAACTACTGGTTTAAGAATTACATTTATATGATGCTAAGTAAGTTGTACAACTTTCAAAAAAAAAACATTTATTCGGTTCATCTAGAAAATTAAAGTTAGGTATAGGTATGGGCACATGAAACAAATACCTACAGTCGAATCAAGTATGTCCTCTTTTTTGAAGTCAGTTGAAATAAGAAAATAAAGAATAAGTCCAGTGTTTACATTATTGATGGGAGGGTTGCGATAAATAAAACTGGCCAAGTGCGAGTCAGACTAGTGCACGAAAGGTTCCGTACCATTATCTATAAAGACGTCAAAAAAATTGTTTTATAGGCGCACAAAAATACAAAGAAAATAAATATTGAAGGGGCGATATTTATTTTCTTGGTATTATTCGTTATAGCGACAACAGATAAACTTAATCTGTGAAAACTCAAAGTGCTTTATTTCCTTACACTTGGACTTGGAAAATACTTATCAACTGTCTAACTATCACCATTAATGAGATACAGACTGGTGGAAGACGGACAGCGAAATCTTTTCTTAGTTAAATGCTCCCGTTTTACCCTTTGCTTATTTTTTTACGGAACCCTAAAAAATAACCAACAAAAAAAGATCGATCGCAAGAACCAAGACGCGCTCGAACAAGTGGATCGATACAATCGCGACTTGTCGATCCAATCCGATTCCACAATTGCACAATTCCCGGCGTATCTCGACAGGGCTAGCTAATGAGAGCGTGGATGCCCGCGCCATTGTATACAGATGCGATCGCCCTTATCTCAGTTATTTTTGCCCGGTAGCCATGTTGTTATCATAGTATTCGATTGTTTCACAGTTTTCGTCATCGTATCGTTATTGTTTTTGCGAGATAACTATCGAGAATGCAACGATAGTATAATTATTTTGATTGTTTAACTGACGCATTGTGTGTAGATCGCGCGATATGTTTACTGTGGGCGTAATGCAATTATTTCGAGTTTATCTTGGATCTGAGTAATAGAAACGGACCAAAATCTGATGTCTGCCAGCGGTTCTAGCAAAAAGTTATCGCAAGTTTTATAAATGGTTCTGATGACTCATGTATTGCGGCTGTTACTACTTACATTAAAATAAATTAAAATTAAATATAAGAATAACTGCCTAAGCCATTTTTTATCATAGAATAAATAACAAAAATTCAACAAATAACAGTAAACATTATAAATTCATTGAACATTATTTTAGTACATAAATACATGAATAAATTAGAATTAAACATTATAGACGAATTCTAAGTAACAATCTTGTACAAAAATCATATTTATGGTTTAAAGTATATTACATAATAGTTCTCACACATACACCATTGTTATTTTAATTAAAGATGAACATTTTTTTTTATCAAAACAGATTCGAAAGCCAACTTTTAAAATTATAACAATAGAAAAAATTCTCTATTCAAATTCAACTAGTGATTTTTTGTTTTATCTATGTACATAATAAGGTAACAAAAGCCAAGTTTTAAAATTAATAACAATTGAAGGAACGTTCTGTATTCAAATTCAACAGGTGGTGAAAGAAGCAAATTAGGGATGTGACGTGACGTGGCCGTGTATCGATGTATCGATAGTGGCGTCGCGTCAGCGACGGGAATCGCGCGCCTCAATCGCGACGATAGCCGTCAATCCACGTAACGAAGTATTGTATGCAAAAGGGCAGTGCAGCCCTTAGATACGAGTTTTTACGATAATAATGCTCGAATGTATTGGAATTGGTTGGCCAATTTGGCTTGTTTATTGGTTGGATGTAAGAGCTTTTTATTTACCTTTTTATTAATGTTAGTATGTACAAAATTGTTTAAACTTCTTTGCCTATTTATCAGATTTTTCAGTTTTTTAGGGGGATAAAGCACTTGACTTATTTGAATGAGGTAACAAGTAAAGTGTCAACTATAAGTACTTCTTAATTAAATATTTGTGCATAAGGTGACCAAAGAACATGAGAAATTCATAAACTTTACAAAGAAGTCCCGATTTCGCGGAGGTATTCATGTTAACAATTTTTCCGCAATCACCCATATTATAACTCCCATTGTATTGCCGAGATAGCCTCGGGCATCGACTTAGCTGATCCTTTCCTAAACCGTCCCTGAAGCCCTGTAATCCGCTCTTTTCAATTCAAATTCAGCTTTGCAGCTTTCATTTTTGCGCTCATAATCGCGCGCTACTTTGTAACTTATATGACGTTTTGTCATTACGCTTCATTGAGCATTTCCCAACAAACGCCAACCTCTGTTGTTGAAATTTGAACTCTGTTAGGAAGTCGTAAAGTTGCTTTCGGAACGTCCGCCCGCGCTGGCATAGGGCGTTCATTCTGCATTGTTACTGGCGCTATCGGCATCACCTTAATGATGTCTCGATGCTGGATAGCCATTGTGTTGGATGTAAATTTGTAGCCGTCGGCGCGGGTAATGATGTGAGAACAAACTGAGATCCCGATAGCCAGATCTGGATCGCTTTCGGCCCACTGTGCACGGATTGTATTCAGCTTTCGGCGCTCGGCCTAAGCCGATATCATTGTTGTTTTATTCGTGAATGCTGAATGAGCATTGTTTTTAATACCCTCCTGTCTTGTAAATCATAAAATGTTAATGTTTTTTGTTTCACTATTTTTGCCATGTCACAAAAACTGTTGTGAAAATTGCGTAAGTATTTGACCTTTTTGGCCAAAACCTCGCCACACAAGTTCATAAACAAACCATTACGCTCAAACGGGTCACGCTTAAATGACGCCAGTGTCATTAGCGTTAGATACGGCACTATTTTGTCGAATAGACGAAATTTCAGTCTTTCAACGTGAATAAAGCGATGTAAATGATGTTTTGAGGAAAACACGATAAATAATAAACCCACTAGAATGAGCTTGATGAAAAACGACGCGCGATGCGGGTTATTAATTTTGGAGGGAAATTAGACCGCCATTTTGTAGGGTAGTGAGGGCTAGTGAGGTGACCTAATAGCGACATGTTAAATCGACCGATAAGTATATTACGACTGCTGAACAAAACGCGACCATAAATCAAAAAGCTATTTCAAAGAGGTTTATCCTCAGTCCAAAAGGTTTACCTATCAATATTCCGTTTAACATGATTATACACTTTGTCTAGTTTTCCTTTCACTCAAAACAAATAAAGCTACACCGGCAATTAACATTTCAACCAAGAATTTATTACACGTTTACATTTATGTAGGAATTTACAATTAACCAACAACATCTTTATCTGAGAGAAATCGATTTTTTCTTTTAATATCAGAATCGGGCATGGCGCCGGCCGATCTGTTTTTATCTGGGGTTTATCGGAGACTAATGCATCGGGAGAGATAACGGACATAAGTGCGGGAGCGTATAAACTCGGTGTGGCCATGTTAAAAATAGTTTACACGCGTAGTTTGTAGGGTCATTGAATATTTTACAGAGCACTAAAATGTTGTGATAATTGCTAAAGCTAGAAAGGTTTTATTTTATTGACGTATTTGACACTGTTACAGTAGCTCGACTAAATACCTTTTTAGTATAGATACTACAGAGTCTACGTTTTAGATAAATGTAGAGAAACGTCTCATTTGAGTATTTTATTATTACTTAGCCTATTCGAGATACCGGATTGTAAATCAATTTGAAATAACGATCGGCACATCCCTACCAATCTTCAAATTCCACTTACAAATTCCTTCTACGAGTAAATTCAAATTTGAACTTATCGAATGCCGAAAGGAATACATCTTCCTTATTTAAATCGTCATTACGAACTCTTTCGGTTGGCGGTTATCGTCCGCGGCCGGCTCGAAGAGATGGCAATAATAAAAATTATCTATACAAATGGGCCAGGATTACTCCACGACATAAATTCAACGCCGGGCCCGATGAGCGCGTCTGGAAAGGGAAAGATAAAGGGTCACAGATTTTTACAGAGCTGCGATTAGCTTTCGTCTAGTTGTCTTTGTTATCGCGCTATGGCGATTAGTTTTTGTTCCGGAATTCAAATTGAGTTCGGTTAGAAGATAAAAACGCCTAATTGTGTTTAAAAATATGCCCCCAAGTCATTCAAGGTTTAAAGTTATATTTTTGATTTTGAACACGTAGTAAACTTTCGCTACTGGTTATCTCTACTTAGGTAACTTTTTTTTGTTAAGTTAAACATGTTTACTCTTTGGAAGTATTTGGGCTACATAAACATTGATTCGCTTTGTATTCCAGGAACAGTTTGCAAACTAGTCCAAGTGGCAGCAATAATTTCAGCTTCAATCCTGTAAAAAGAAAAAATCTCAGATTCGGCCAACTCTTCGGTATCGGGTGCTCAGTGCGACACCTCCCCAGAATTATTCGACAAAAATGCTAATGAAAATTAGCATTTTTGTCGAACTCTCGAACTCTCCGCCCCCGCCACAGTCGAAACGACACCTTTTTATTTGAAGCAACAGTCAGATTTTATACGACATTGCAGGCAACTCTATCGCCGCTTTCTTATTTTAAGTGGCAATTTTAAAAAAATAATATGACGTACGCACCGATAAAAGTCACGTTATTCGATTAATATCGTAAGCATCGATTGGTATCGGGGCACTTTTCTTTAATTATATAATTTACATTGTGGAGGCTGCGTATCGCGTTCATCTCGGCCCACGCTAGTAATTTGGAAGATAACGGATACCGATTAGCGATCGAGTGCGAATTTATTAAATACGCGTTCAACTGAGCTCTCCCGCGTTTATGGACGGCAAAAAAGGTCACCGGACATGGCGAGATTTATTTATGAATTCGATTGATTTCTTACGAAGACTATCGCGATGGTATTAAACCAGACATGCATGATATGTTAAACAATTTTATATCTAGTAACACTTGGTCTGGTCGCAAGTATCCCGGCCGTTCGATCCATCAACGGCTTGTTAACACGTTCACGTCGCGTCGCGTTCTTTTTTTGAAACCAGTCGGGACTAGTGTTGGGCTGGTTTTTGTTAGTCGATCGATTGTCGGTAGTAATTGGTATGGGAGTAGCCGATGTTAAACATCGTGTTTGACGGTGAGTAAAGTTAATTATTTTCGTGTTGTAGGCGTGCTGAGATGATATCTCGTGAAGATTGTATAAGGAAATGGATCAGTTTGTAACGTTGTTGCTTTGTTTCTTATCAATTTATTGACTGTAGCAACTATTGAATCTGATATTTTGTTCTTAAAATATTATCGATACCAAAGGATGATGATGCTAAAACAAATACCTATTTATCTAGCCACCTACGCATATCTAAGCACCCATTTGATTACTTGCAAGATATAAATCGCGTGACAGAGAAATAATAAGAAATCGTTATTATTTTACAGCCGCTTACGCAGAAATCACTTTGATGAAAGTAAATGTGAACGCACAACGAAATGCAAATTAACTTAATCAAGATCACAACACTAGCTGGGCGTAATGTTTTTTCTTAGTAGAGACTATCAACAATCTTTTGCGGAAGGCCGTTATCGAATTGATCTGCACTGCAAAAACGTGCATCTTATCAACTTTGTAGATCAATCGGTACCTAAAGCTCAATGCTATTCGAAAACGATTAATTTAAAAAAAAAATGTCGATAGTAGGTAATAACGGCGATGGCAGAACACCGTATGGCAACATTTCGAGGAATGTCTCCCAGCAAATCAAATTACGCATAACAAATTTGTAATTCGAACGAGTAGGCCTGCCGCCGCATCGGTCGAAAAGACCGCCTGTTATCGATACGTTTGCAATCGACATATTAATATTCGATCTATAGACGTCTTGATGTTTTCGATTCGTATAATTAAAATCGAGATCGATCCGATTGGACGCCAGATTCCGTCACGTTATTCATCACAAGTACCGCCCACTTTTGACGCCTCCAGCGATGCGTGTACGCAACTTTTACACTGTTTATTTATTATTACATTTTTATCACTTTATCGATTCCGCGCCATTATGTCGGCCATCTTGACATAACAAAACTCGAAAGCGAATCGAATTATTGAAAGATGTATGATATCAGACGGAAACATTGCTGTTTTCTTATCGTGGTAGGTAACAATGGCAATTAAAACCTCGTAAGGGTTATTCAAATTAGTTTTTAATCGGGTCCCGTTGATCCCTAGCTATTAATCAAACCTCACGTAAGGTAGGTACATACGAGAGGGGGGACTATTATGAAATCGCATGTGTTTTTTCGCGGCGCGCGGGGGGACTCGTGAGCCCGTGCAACGTATCGTCGCGTTTTGCATAGATTTAAAAACTCGATAGTTATGCAAATGTCCCCGCTGCCGTGTTTACTTGTTTCTGAGTTACGGCGTGCCTCCGTAATAGACCCCGCGCCTATCAGAATTACACTTTTTTGAGAATGTCGGCTTTTTCTCGCGACCCCAGGTTTGTGTTATTAGAGATTGCATGTTCCGAGGTCATCTGGATCGCAAATCTGATTGTTGTGGCACGAATGTTAGTATTTACATACGGAACACATTATGCTTCGATGGTGGGATGATGGGCGAAGCTACAAAAATACAAAATACAAAAACCTTTATTGGGAACAGAACTTATGTCTACGGTACAATTGAGGGCTGACTACCGCAAAAGTTTAAAAAAAGTTTAAAGCTTAACGCTGGGTTTCCAGCATAGACGTAAAAACCGACTGTTGAACCTCATATTTCTATAGGATTCTATCATTTTCTATATTCTCATATTTCATATTTCTCCAAGAGGCTCTATCTTCTGATAGAGCCTCTTGGTTTGGAGACAATGGGGAAACTGAAAACTGATGGGAAGGCCTCAAATTAGAAGAACGAGATCAAAGATAGCGGCCAACTGTACCCTTGCTTCCCGAAGTAGAAGAAAATAGAAAAATTTGAAAGAAGCCTATACTTAGGTCTACTGAAGAAAAAAGGAGACTCTCGAATGTATTGCATAAATTGCATTGTAGGATGACTATTGATTTCAGACGCTTTGACACCATACGACTGACTATTTTTACATATATACGAACCACTTTGGTAAAACCTAACCTTAGCTTTATCCTAACATCATCCAATTCTTAAAACTCATCAGAGACATAGGAAAAATATTTTAAAAAAATATGTACCTTAATCATAAACAACATAAATACCTATAATAAAATATATGTAACGTACACTATGTAATTATATATGAAATTAGATGTTAGTCATTACGATTTAAATGAGCAATTATAACCAAGTTATTCAACTCTTTCAAATCACCCACAAACCGTTGTTAAAGGCTTGATTACTTTTTCACAACTTAAATACTGACTGCTAACGTCATTTTTATAATCAACCAGGTACAAGCGATTTACACCTTTTATACGTTTCTGTAACCTTTTAAGCTCGGTATAAAAGTTTTTTTAGATTAAAACATGCAGTGCTAAGAAAAATGTTATTTCAGTCTGTCTCGAACATAAATACTGAAATGATTAGGTATTTCGTTGAAACGATAATTGCTATTAATTAGCACCTACTTATTAAAACAAAGAAAATACTAAATCAAACTAAAAAATGAATCCCACATCAATTACATCCGCGAAAACCTTCAATAAGCAAACTGTGATTTACCGATGTAAGTCTGTTAATTAAAAGCCTGTGATTTCCTTTAAATAAATATATAAATAATCTTACAACAACAACAACATAAAAAACAAATTATCATTTACATATTTCCATAAGGACAAACCTCCATTACCAGACTTAGTGAAACATTTTTGATAAGACTTATTACATGGAAAACGGGGTAATTTCCTGAAAGTATTTATCTTTCGATCTCATACTCAAGTTTGTTTTTAATTACGAATACGCACAAAGTATAAGGTGGAATAATGCCACCAAGTTTGTAACGCACCTTACAAAGATACATTCATAAAAAAGGTTGGATGCGGCAGTATAAAAACTCTTTGCACTACGCCTCTACGGCGTAGACGTGCTACGAAACGCTACGAGATAAGTACGGGATTTAACTTTCTATTTTATATTAGCTGCGCCCCGCGGCTTCGCCTGCTTGACAATTTATAAAAGCCGATGTTGTATTCCAGGCTTAGAACTACGTCCATTCAAAATGTTTGCACGAACCGTTCAGTAGTTTTGGCGGGTAACAAACATCCATGCTTCCATCAATTCAAACTTTCACATTTAAAATATTAGTGTGAAGTTGAATGCGCTGTATTTTTCGTATACATTTCTTGGGTATGAAATACAAAAATAAAATAGCAGGCACTAACGTTTGACATCGAGTGTCATCCAAGCCCTGAGTTTGGGTACACGATAATATCGAGGTGGTAATGGTACGGAAATTATTCTAAGGTACGGAACTTTTCGTGCGCGAGCCTGACTTGCTAGTCAGGCTTGGCTTGGCCGGTTTTTTTAGTTAGTCTAAAAATCGCGACCATGATTCATTCATAACCGGATTATTTTCAGTTCTGAGAAAACTTTGTTCACCTCATTTTTATACCATATCCAAAAATATTCACAACTCTACGGAACTACACTTCAGGAATATCAACCAAACAAGTACCTACACTCATGAATACCCCCTCACCCCTTCCATCAATCATAGCACATACTCGTCAGCGATTCTAAGATTACCCCATACCCACTTTGTAAACGGGGTGGGTATTTACCACCCCAAGTGGGTTAATTGGGTGCATAATTAATTTCTTGAGGAAAGTGTACACGACTTGTAAAATGTCGAGATATGAAATTGGTATGTGTTTTTCGATGGATAGATATTCTGAAAGTTATTTTTATTTATTTATAGATCTATTACTTACAGAAAAACACTTACAATAACAGGAATTACATTAAAATTGTTACAATTCAAAAAGGTTCAATAAACTATAAATTATTTACTATATAAATGACAAAATAATTGATTAAAATTATCTGCCTTTCCTTTTACATGTAAAACATGTTAACACTTATCTTCAGCATAATAACATAATAGGTGAACTCGGACCGAGAAAAAAAAGTTATTTCCTCTTTTGGTTGATTTGTTTCAACATGGCATAGATTAGACATCAACGCGCTCCTAATACGGAGTAAAACCTGTTTTGTAATCAAATTAATTGCGTTCAAAGTCTGAAGTTTCGCTAACATAGGTTCATGGCCAACATAATAAACAAAACCATCATGACAAAAAGTAAAAGCAGATCTTATTTTCTATATGTTATGTGTTCCATGTTTGAAAAAAACAGCCAGATCACGCCGAAGGCCGTAAGTTGCAAAGCAAACTGAGACACGTCAGTATTACGGCATTTAAAAGTAGAAAGAGTTCGAAATAGGTTCCATGTTAAAAAACACTCCAGCTCACGCAAAATACCTTCTGTTGAAATTCTGGACATAACTATAAGTCTCACTTCAGCGTAAAAATTTATTAAATGAACCTGCACTATGTTTCAATCTAGTCCTAGAACCAAGTCTATTCAGAATGTATTCCCAATCCGTTCAGTAGTTTTGGTAGGTTGCAAACATCCATCTCTCCAAACGTTCGCATTTATAATATTAGTTTGAAAAGAATTCTAACCGAAAATCTATTGCTTAAAGTGCTTCGTCTCCTCGCTCTAATTAAAAAGCTTGTGTAATCACGAGAACTCTACCTTGGCGAACCCAGAGAGTGGATGTTAAGTACATCAAGTAGTTGGTACATAGCAAAGAAATTAACCAAACATACAAAAAATAATTAGCAACATAATATGGCTAGCAACACTAAATGTATGACCGCTTATATAACATGAGCTTAAAAATATAAAAACCTCTTTTTATATTATTTTTTCAAATGTGTTCCACATTTGAAACCGGCCAGTTCACGCAAAAGGCCGTAAGTTAGAAATCCTAGATAGCAAACTGAGGCGACATTATCACGGCATTCATAGTCGCACTGTACGTTCCGCTATCTCAGTCGGAGACATCAAGATTTATTCGTCATGAGGCAGGACGTGGACACTATAAGGAAATGTTTATCTAGTACTTCGCTTACGAGTTTTTGTTGGGCGCGTGTCCATTGTACAACGGGTTGCTTGTGGCTTGTGATAGATGACGTGGGGCATTTCTCTAGTAGACAAAGTATTTTTCAGTATTTTTTCTTTATTTAAGTGTAAGAACTGAGGGATGAGTCCGATTGGCGATGGTATCGATAGGTACATTTTCGTGCGTCGTATCGTGTGGACAGTGAACAACGAAAATCCCATGAAAGCAACGTTAACCGGATTCTAGCTTCGGAACCGGCTCTGTTCATAGGGAAATCGATTCATAGTTGGAGTTTAGATCATGCTTAAACTTAATTATGTATGTCATTTTTTATTTACGATTTTCTTTCACAGCAATTTTATAATGGTCTCTCAAATAAAAAAGGCTAAAGTGAATAAAACGTTATCGAAGCTATATTATTGTGCGACAATGGAAACAAGCTTACCGCGTTTAGCAAAAACTTGACGTACGATTAAGTGACACTTCGTTCAATATATCTAAAAGCGTTTATCTTTTCTGGTTACATTATTAGACGAGCCTTTGTCCCAGGCTTATTTGTTATTGGACTTGTTAAATACATTACACAACTGTGTCCTAAAATTTTAACTTATTCTAACTTTTTAAAAGTATTTACACAAGTGTGTCCTTAAATTTAAGGACTACTTTTTCTAAGTTAAGCTCTCTTTTTGATACATTTTTTTTAAGTTGTTGTAGGTACTAGGTATACTTGTATAAAGATATTATTTCCGATTAGAAGTAGATATCGCGATCGCAACAGTTTTATCAGGTACCTATCCAATATACCAGGCTTTTATCATTAAGATGCCCAGTTTATATTTAACCAAGTACAACTTATAATGCAATATGTACATTGATAAGTTGTAGATACATTTATCTCAATAGGTAAGCAGTTTTACGCGCCCACTTTTTTATCGCCCAACCTCCATCGAGACTGCCAACTATAAAACCTCCTCATTTCCATAAAAATAAAAAGTCGTGTGACGTGTAACAACGCACTCGCAACGTGATAGCGAATCAACGCGATATGTTAATGCGCGTCCGATCGTGACGCACGACCGACACTTCCAGTCGATGATAGGTCAGTGGAAATAGTTTATTTTTGTTCAGTTGGACAGTTGGTACCTCTGTGGTTATACTGAGAAGACAAGATTTTTGAATAAGGAATAGGGGAATTTCAATGATCGAATGCTCGGTAACATCGCTTTTTATTGTTGGTATTACTTCGATAGGATTTTAAATAAAGAACGCGGGTTCATTGAAGGAAAGTTTATGCGTATAAAAATGTAAAAAGGCTTGAATGTTTTAGAAATAATTCAAGCTAGATTTATCTAACGAAACTCATCGAAATGTCAAACTCCGATTAATCAAGATGGTTTTTAAGATATCTAATGAGCTTCGACTTTTTGGAACACACAACGTGACATCTGTACCACATACAAAACCTTGGAATAGATTAAAATCTTGTTATATGTACCTACTTACGATTGAATTTAACTTAGTTTTATCATGGGTTCATATTAAATGGTTAACAATAATGGCCGCAAAACGACTTCTGATATTACCTACTTGTAAGTACCCGTACAGAAAATAGGTTTTTTTTGTTTCTCGTGCCGGCCGATCCACTTTAATATGTAATTATCTATTTCTAGCAAGAAGCACTTTTACCTACTATTTAGGTATCCGTTATAAAACCACATATTTTTTAAGTAATCTCTTTTTAATTTGGTCCATGCTCTACATGTAGAGCAAGATCTTTAATTCATTCAAATCCAGCTTTATTTTTTGTCGCATCGAGTCCGATATCAGTGCATCAATGGTCCTAGGTGATCGGTCAAAAGCGTCAACAGATATGATCTTCGATCGTGACGGACCGATGGCCGAGCATTTTAATTGGCTACCGATCTCACATCCGATAACGCACCGGCTTTGTTTATCATGCGCACGCGTTTACCCCTGTCTGGTCTTGTTACAACATTAGATGTGGTTAAAAGGTACTTAGACATGACGTTTTAAACAGGTGCATTGTTCACCTGCTCTACAAGTCTCAAAGGTTGAATACACCTAACAAACGGATTGTCAAGTTTCTATCTTATGCGGGTAGCTTTGAACCGCATGAAGTTGTATGAAAATGTTTCTCTTGCAAGCTCAATGACATGTTTATAAAGACAAAGGGCACAGATGGGTATCATTTAACGAATCGACGCTCAGTTTCGCAAAGCTGCATAAACGACGCGGAGTCACGCCATCTATCTGATTGAGCGTACCTACAACCTTTCGCCAGCGATCACTGGCTTATAACTTACTTAGCGAAAACAGAAGCTGAATGCGACTAACGAACGGCGATAAGCGCGCCCGGTATGACGCTAGCGTTGAGCTGGCAGATAGAGGCAGCATTAGCGAGCCAATCGCGCGTCACCCACCAATCGTAATGACCAATCGGAACAGTGCGCACACTAGGATAGCGTGACCCGAACGCAATCCGATTCGAGTGGTATTCGTTACCGCGAGATGTCGGTCGCTCGCGGGCGCACCAATCGTCGCGTCCATCTCGCTGTCGTGCCCATATAATGATCTTCACAGACTCGGGAGAATGAAGTTGAGCCTCTCATTAATTGGCGTTTTGAGTCGAGATCGCAGCGCAAAAGATAGGTTAATTCCTCGCTCGGGAGAGATCCTTGTCGCTCAAAAAGGAAGGTGAGCGCGCGTTTTCTGGAAATCAGATCCAATTACAACGGGGCCCGTTAAGGTTTTGTTCTGTTTGGGAGCGGCCGGCTCACGATATTGATGGACGAGCGTCGCGGACGGCCGCGGACTTAATCCGCACTGAGCAGCCCCCACCCACGCGGCGCATTTACATAGCGCGGCCACGTCTCAATTAGGAGCGCTAATGTATGCCTCGACTGCGAACTCAGCCTTCATCTCCGACGTCGACAGATACGCGAAACGTGACGAGTGACGGCTATCGCGGCTCCCAGCGCGCCCCGCCGCCTGCGCATCCCTCCCGACACCACTAATAGGAGCCGATACGGCTACCTCTTTTTGTTGCACTAGCATTCCAATGGGTCTGTTTTAAATCCGACTGCCTCATCGACGTTCCGACCCCTGCTATGTATGATCTTTTCTGAAATGTAACTGGAGCATTTGTAACCTTTCAAACTTTTGGAATCTAATCGGTGCGTTTTATTGTTCCAGGTGAGGACGAGGAATGGGGAAACGAGAGCGAGGCGATGCCGGGAGAACCTCGTACGCCGAGCTCGGGCGCCACGTCGCCCGCGTCCGGCGCGTCGCCCGCCGCGTCCGCGAGCGCGTCGCCGCCGCGCCTGCGCCTCAACACTAGCCTGGCCACCGACCCGGCGCTCGCTCCGACAGCGACGGTCCTCAAACGAGAGCTACCGTCGCCGTCCCCGCCGCCCGCCCCGCCCGTGGCCTCCAACACCCCTCAGCCGAGGGACTACCTGGCCGTCGCGGCGGCGGCTTTCCCCGGCCTGTTCCCCGCGGCCGGTCCGCCCGGCTACATCTGCAAGCCGTGCGGCATTCGCTACTCTTCGCTCAGTACGCTACAAGCGCACCAGGAGCACTATTGCTCCAATCGCCGGCCTAAAGAAGGAACCGACTCCCCGGCGGATGCGGCCGACGAGTCGAGCGGAGACTCGAAGACACCGCGCCCGCCAAACAAGCAGTACCAGTGCACGTACTGCTCTTACAGCGCGGATAAGAAAGTCAGCCTGAACCGTCACATGCGCATGCACTCGTCTTCGCCCGTCAGCAGCGGCACCCCGGCCCCCGCGCCCACTTCCAACGGCGAGACGGCGGACAGTCCTCCTGCGCCGGACCGCTACTGCACGGACTGCGACATACGCTTCAGCTCGATCAAAACGTTCCGCGCGCATAAATCCCACTACTGCAGTACGAGGCAGGTCGTGAAGAACACACCGGCCGTCACGAGGGGAAGCTCGGCGTCAGGGTCGGCGCCGCCCTCGCCGGGCCCCACCCCGCCGGCTGCGAGCGGCTATGCCCTCGCGCTGCCCACGACACCGATCCTGATATTACCGATAGGGCTGCTCAGCAAAGCGAGCACGCTCCCTGGCGCCACCCTACCCGACCCCGACACCCCCTGCTTTCTCCTACCCAATGGAACTTTCCAACCCTTCTCCCACGCGCTGCCGACCTTACCCACAGATGGGAAAGCAGCTGAGGTACTCAAATCTGCAAACAGACCTCGAGAAAACTCAAGAGATGGCGGGCAGACGCCGTTGGATCTGAGCATGAGGCGAACCCCAGAATCTGTGACGATAGATGAACATGAAAAAGAGAACAGGATGAGGTCGACGACCCCGGAACAGATAGTGTGCGCGCCGTCGCTTCCCGGGTCTCCTGGAACACCATCGCCTTCTCCACGACGATCGTCTTCCCCGAGCGGAGAGAGTTCGCCAAAACGACGACGACGAAATAGCTCCCGAGGGCCGACTCCGAAACCGCCGAGCGTACCCTCACCACCCGAAGAAAAGTTCAACCCTGGCCCGCCTGTGATCCTCCCCCCGGGCCTAGCCATGCGCCTCGCAGCAGAACTGCCGGTAACCGGCGTCTCTCCACAAATGCTGGTAAAGCAGGGCGTATCTAAATGCAAAGAGTGCAACATAGTCTTCTGCAAGTACGAGAACTACAAAATCCATAAGAGGTTCTATTGTTCAGCCGGGGGAGGCGAGGAGCGGTCTAGCCCGGCGCCTGAAGCCGGCCCACCGCAGCAGTACCGGCAACTGATCTGCCTAGCTTGCGGGATACACTTCAGCTCGCTGGACAATCTGACAACGCATCAGAGTTACTACTGCACGAAGAGAGAAACTCGTTCGCCGCGCGCCGCTGTGGCCGCGACCCCGGTTGTCGAAGCCAGAGTGACAACTGGGGCTGAAGGAGGCTGGAAGTGTCCCTGCTGTGAGGTGGTGTCCCCTACGGCGGCAGCGGCCCAGCGGCATATGGAGGCCCATGCGGGCGTGAAGGCCTTCCGCTGCACTATATGCCAGTATCGCGGGAACACGCTCCGGGGAATGAGGACTCATATACGCATGCACTTCAATAATAAGAAACCCGCTGAAATGCAGGTAAGGAACTTTTGAAACTCATCCTATCTTAGAATATGTCCAACAGTTATTCAAGGCCGAAATAATTGCCTTTCTATCTTAGCAACCCCCAAAAATACTACGATTAATTACTTGGGCACAGAAATATGTATATCTAATAACCAGTTGATCCTCCAACATCCTTCAATAACCCCATCCAAAACTACTAAACTAGCCCACCAGTTCCTCACAACCATCTCTTCTATTCCAGGAGGAAAGCTACATAGCCTGCGTGCTAGAAGACGACAACCGCGAGGCGACATCCCCGAGCCCAGCGGCGGCCGGCGAACGCATCCACCGCTGCAGCCACTGCGCTTACACATCCACCTACCGAGGCAACGTCGTCCGACACGCAAGACTTGTCCACGCAACCGACGAACCAGAAGAAGAACGACCCGATCCCTCACCCCCTGCAGTACCAATAACAGTCGTCGACATAAAAAAGGAACCAGGCACGGAGGAAGAAACCCCAAATTACTGCAAAACCTGCCACATATCCTTTAAGTACGTGAACACTTATAAAGCTCATAAGCAGTTTTATTGTAAGGCGACTCAGGATGCTGTGGCCAACAATAATGTGCCGGCGCCTAGGGTGAGCGATGCGGCAGTGCTATAGGACACATTTTCATTGGCTTATATGACGTTCTTTCAACAATATCTCTTGCAAAGAAGGCTGACTTGATTGGGCTTTGTTGACATTGGGTGTTTAGGTCAAAGGACTTTTGCAGGGGAAAAGTGTTTTGGCTGTATACTGGTAACTTTAAAGTAATACGTTGTTCTAAAGAATTATTTATGTATTAAATCTCATATTGGCCAATGAGAAGTATATGAGATGAAATATTGCTAAGTTAAAAGCTTCTGTTGATAATTAGGCGTAAATGTATCCATTTGGATTTATTATTAAAATCATGTGCAATAATTGACGATTATTAATATTTAAACTGCATATCAATGCCAAATCAATGTTTCGAAATTTCAATTGTGTAGTAAATGAACAGGCTGACAAACTTATGCATGGTGACCTCAACTTCAGTCTCCACGAGGACATGTTCACAGAAAATGCAAACCTAAATTATGACAGATATATTGGAAAAGGGTTGCCGTTGTAAAAAATATTTTTTAATCCATCAAGTGATTCTTAAAGTTCACTTGATTGATGAGGTCTTATAGGTTCTTTAGGTGAGGTTTGTTAGTCTGTTCAGTTTAGTGTAAATAAAATAAGTCTTCAATCTAGAATTTTGTTATATTGTTATGTATATTAATAGTTAAACTTCCTCTGTATTAGTATACGTTATTATTACCAAAACTGTAAATATATGTAAAGATATTATTACAATTGTAACTAAATGTTTATTACCATTTGTTTTAAGATTGTTCTTTCTTTGTTGTTTTGTTTAATTATTGATTGTGAATTTTATTGACTCAATGCGAAGTATGCTCATTGTTAGTTTAGTATACCTATCATACTAAACACTGAAAGGAATACAGGGGTATGTCAAAATAATTGTTTAAATAAAAAAAACAATACCATTTGAAATATGCTTCAGTCTACATCTGTATGGTGAGAATACAGTCATGGATTTGTATTACGATTTTTTTTGCAATTATTTTAACATAACCCTGTATAAGATATCTTTGAATGCGATGAGTTCTAGTTTTCAGTAAATTTTCATGTGATTATAGGATTTTTGGTTTCAAATTGCTGCTTGGATAATTAAAGGCAAAACCTACTGAGTTCCGATTTAGTTTAATCTTTATGACTATTTTATAAACTAACTACCTAACTTAAATTCGTTTGTTATAAATGTCTTAGAATCCTATATTCACAACTTGGAAAATGTCGGAAGATTGGAATCGAAGGTTTTGCCCAGCACTGGGACTATTCTACGCCGTTTAATATTCGCTCATGATCGGATCATGGTCGCTTCAATTCTGAAAATTATGATATTAACTCGCTGTTTAACTAAAATTTTATTAAACAAAATTTAAAATTTACCACGTTTTGTCATGCCAAAGCATCGCTAGATTTAATCATAATGCATTTATAGGTATCTCACTAATCGTAAAATAGTATGTAAGTGAATAAAAGACTTATTCCGTAGATATACCTACGTATTTTGTGTTTGTCTGTCCTTAGGAATGAGTCTCGATTTGCGATTTGTATATCGCTCTTCCGATTTTGTGATGTTAATAATTTGGTAGAATCGTTGGTAAATTTGCCCGTGGACATTCGTAAAATTGGCAATATAGTGACCATTATTTGGTAACACCATACTTAATGTAACTTCAATTTGTTCTAGTATCTGGGATATTGCACTTTCTTGATGGAAGTCAAAGCAATAAAGTCAACATAATTTTGTCAACGATTCTGCCAGTAATAGTTTGTAGACGTAACGTTTTCCTAAACAACATGACATTTTTGTAAAAAACAATCACTTGCACAGAAATTTTATGAAAATTTTAGATAGAAAATTCTTAAATGTTGTCTAATTTGGATTTCTGAGTCACTAGAACCATATAATTTTACGTGCGTATGATTTTTAGACCATACAGTCCTGGTAAACCTAAATATAGGTTGCTACATACATTAAATTATCAGTGTGGTATATAAATTATTATAAATATTTATGTACGGGTATTTATCGCGTTCATTTACCTATTTTTCCCAAGTAAACCAGCAGTGTGTAAACCTGTCGAAACGTCGGGAAAAATAGGTAAATGAACGCGATAAATACCCGTACATAAATATTTATAATAATGTGTTCTGATCGCGTAAGTTTAAAAAACTTAATTGGTATATAAATGACCATGAAAAGGTTTTTTTTATTAAATTTCTGTGTTAGCGACGACATCTGAGGATACGTGCCATAATTTTTGTTCCGTTCAACATGTGTATGAATAAGACGCAATCTCGAATAAGGCAGACGTTATTTTGCCGTTAATGTTTTGGAAATTTGGTACTTATTATAATTTGCTATTAGTTGCTTATCAATCAACAAGAAATGGATCGCATATTACAAATTAACTATGTAGTAGTTACGTTTGTAATAATGTTCTTTTTCAATTTATAATTCCATTTTTCTTTATTCCCATTTTTTTAATAATTATTTCCATCAAGAATATATGAATGCATTCTTTAAATATCTTTTATGAATATCAAGTCAGAAGTATTAACTTTTTGTTTTTCAAAGGTTTTTAAAATATTAAAGGCAAAGTAACAATACCAACACGTATTCAAAATCACGTTAAGCATTGTATAATCATAATTAACTATTTGATTATAAAATCAACTGAAGTAGGCATACAATGATATTGTAAAAATACCGCCAGACAATAAATTATTTATCACATATTATAAAATGTTTTTTATTTATTTTTATTTCTACTAAGTTTCAAGTTTCCTATCAAATCGAACCATAGAAGTAGAAGTAATGTATATCACTACATACATAGTATAAAACAAAGTCACTTTCTCTGTCCTTATATCCCTATGTAAGCTTAAATTTTTAAAACTACGCAACGGATTTTGATGCGTTTTTTTAAAGATAGAGTGATTCAAGAGGAAGGTTTATACGTATAATAAAACCATGCGAAGCCGGGGCGGTTCGCTAGTTATTTTATAAAGAGTAAAATGGGCGACTCATCAAGAGATCTCTTTAACTACAAGAGGTATGCAGCTGAAATTTTGAATGGAGGTTCATTTGTGTGGACTGTCCGGAATTATTTATTATTATTTATTTATTATTATTTATTATTTCAGTACGAAGGCACCCGCTAGGAACAGATTGACGACCGATGTGGCGCGGTGGGCGAAGGTCCGCCTGCGACGCAGGAGGTTGCGGGTTCGATTCCCGCCTCGGAACAAATTTGTGCACGATCTGCAGAAATTTGTTTCGTTGGTCTGGGTGTTTAATATGTATAATAAAAAATATCTATCTATGTAGTATATTGTATTAAGTATATCAGTCATCTAGTACCCATAACACAAGCTCTGCTTAGCTTGGGGCTAGATGATGCTGTGTAAAAAAAAAAAAAAAAAAAAAAAAAAAAAAAAAAAAAAAAAAAAAGATTTTTGTAATTTCATATTGTAAGGTAGTTAAAATGGGATCAATGGTCAAATATAAAAGCCCGCTCGAAAGAAATCGGGCACGGGCAACTAGTCTTATGAAAAACCTCACTACGGCCTTTCATCATCATTATCAGCCTTAATTAGTCCACAGCTGGACATAGACCTCCCCTAATGAGCGCTATAGCTATAGCTATGGACAAAAAACTGAGGCGAACTGAACATCAATTATCACTTTATTTCTTATATTATTTTGATAACTATGTACCTATAGGTAGTATTAAATTTGACTTGTCTAAGTGCTTATTTTGTAAGCCTAAAGAAATAAAAATTTTGATTTCTGATTTCTTTGCTACATGCTAAATAGAGTATTCGTCAATCAAAAACTGAATTATCAAAAAGAGTTTTATTCCGAAAATATATATTAGAATTAGTGCTTAAATTTAACAATTCGTGTAGCCTTAATTTGAATTACCTTAAACGTAAAACTTGATAAAACTTTGGAAACTATTTTGGTTATTAACACTGCAAATATTTAACATGCTTTCGATTGAATTCTTGTTTTAGTGAACTAATCATAAAAATATGTACTAAAAATATTGAAAAAACCTCAAATTTTGTTGAAATATATAAATTACTTTGACTTACAATTTAAAATTAACCCTTAGAGCTATTATATACTTAAAAACAGCCTAAATACCTCCTCATTCCTGCTTTACGAAAATAGACTTTAGAGTGTTGTACCCTAAGTTCAATCCGGCCTGTAGTCATCGTCGCTGGCGCTCGCATATTGGTCTTTGAACTGGTCCGTGTCTTCTTCTTGGCCGTAATAGAAGAAGCCTTCATCTTCACTGTCGCCTTTATATCCTGGAGATAAGGTTGCTTTTAGAACATTATATTACATCAGCTAATTTAATCAATTTTATGAATTACTAATATTTTGAACGCAAAAGTTTGTATAGAGGTTAGATGTATGGATGGATGGTTTCTTACTCTTTCACGCAAAAACTGCTGAACGAATCGTGCTGAAATTATGAATAGTCGTAGTTCTAGATGTGAAATAACACATAGCCTACTTTTCATTCCATAACCCATGGGATAGTAAACTCCTTTAAATAAGCCTTGTTCCCACGGAATAGAAATACTTACTTGAAACTTTTCCATAGAATCAACGCGTGCGAAGTCATGGGAAAATACACACGTAAATGATAAAAAATTTAGCGTTACAATACTTTTTACTTTTTGTGAAGACTTTTTTGAGAGTGTGTGAGTTATATTAAATAAATAAATAATCCCGGACAGTCCACACAACAGCCCCTAGCTAAGCAGAGCTTGTGTTATGGGTACCAGATGACTGATATACTTAATCACTACATAGTATAAAACAAAGTCGCTTTTTCTGTCCCTATGTCCCTATATCCCTATGTCCCTTTGAATGCTTAAATCTTTAAAACTACGCAACGGATTTTGATGCGGTATTTTTTAATAGATAGAGTGATTCAAGAGGAAGGTTTATACGTATAATAAAACCGTGCGAAGTCGGGGCGGGTCGCTAGTTATTATTATATTGAGTGTAAGAGTGTGTGATAAATGAGTTTGTGTGATTTTGTGATGAAAAATAGACATAGGTAATAAAGTATTGCTAACCCTCTACAGATTCTTCATCCATCTCCTTATTTGGCACGCAGTGCACAAATCCCCGGCTATCTTCTAAGCCAGTATCCCCAACAACCCTAGCTTTGTACTTCGCATACGCTTCACCGTAGCGCTTCACGTCGTCCGAATACAGCGGGTCGTTGTAGATTTGATCCTCGCCGTCGTCGCTTGAAAGGTTATCTTCTGCAAATATTATTTAAAAAATATCATGGATGTTATATTACTTCTTCCACTAGTGGACAAAAGATTGAAGCGAAGGGAAAATCAATTATTACTTTATTTCTTATATCATTTTGATAATTATGTTTAAAAAAAATTAACATTCATTTTTTCGATTATTTTTCGAAAAATGTATTCAGAATCATTGTCTGATAACGACCCTTCATTTTTCGATGTAGAATTTTACACCCTCTATAGAAGAGAGATTTTATTAGTGTGATGCGACGATATTTTCGGGACTTCTTTACGAGACACATGCTTCGAGCAATATGATAAGTACCATGTATAGAGCAAGAGAACACTTTCAGCTTTTATAAAATAATGTAGGTCTGGCAGTCCTCGGCTCTTAGGCTAATAAGGGAAATCGCGGGCAGAAGCCAGTAAAGTCATAGACTCACCAATATCCACCCTCTCCATGGCCTGTACCATAGCATCCTCATCGATACTACTGGCTTCGGAGTCAGGGTACTCATTCCTCCAGTTGTTCTCATCATTGGAGTCATCGTCATCATCGGCTTCGTCTGAAGAGCTTCCGGCGCCATTCTGGTTGGAAACAAGGTCTGTTTCGTAATTTTCTATCCTGTAAGTTGATTAGGTAAGCTTAGTAAGGCGTAGTAACTTTTTTGATATTGTTTGACGACCTCGGTGGCGCGGCGGGCGAAAGTCTGCGGCCTGCTGTGAGGTTGCGGGTTCGATTCCCGCCTTGGATATTTTTTTTGTATGATCTGCTGAAATTTGTTCCGATGGTCTGGGTGTTTTCTAAGTATAATAAAATATATCTATCTATGTGTACATAATGTATCAAATATATCAGTAATCTATTAGGTTTAAAGAATTTTATTTCTCATAAAAACATTACAGTTCACTTAAAATGAGATAAATCTAAAACAGTAAGTACTTAATCTAATTTAAAGTAGGTATATAAATAGCTCCTGGGCTCTGAGGCTTATTTTAAATTCTTATGTAGGTATACTTAACTAATCTAGTGTTAGTCTAGGGTTGTACTTATATTTATTATGTAGTTATATTATTCTTTTGACAAGACATGTGCTTTCAACATGTTTTTTATCACACTCTTTTATGCTATTTGGTAAATTATTAAAGATACGTGCTCCGTCTGAGAGAATCGTCTTTTTTCCGTAGTTCGTGCGTGTATTTGGTAATTTTAGTTTAATTTTATTTCTGAAACTATATTTACTTTCTTTTATTTGTAGTTTTAAATTTGATTGTATGGACTTTGAAGTTATATTTTTTATTAGAAGACAGGTATTATAAATGTGCAATTGTTTTAAATTTAGTATTTTTGTATTTTTATATAATTCTTTTGTGGGTGTATGATACGAATAGTGATATAAAACTTTAATAATTTTATTTTGGATTCTCTGAAGGGGTTGAATATGTGAGTCAGCGGCCGATCCCCATATTTCAATTAAGTAGGTACTCTAGATGAGATTTTACTAAGGAATTGTCAATTGTATTTCTGACTTTTGCAGGAACACATTTTACAACTTTGCGCAATGCTCCTAGAAATGATGTAAGTTTTATTTTTACTTCTTCAATGTGTGACTTCCAGGACAGTTTATCGTCGACCCATAATCCTTGGTATTTTTCTAAATGTGATTGTTTAATTATGTCATTGTTTATCGACAGTGGTGTAAAATTGGGTATCGGCTTGTTTTTTGTACAAAATATCATGAATGAGGTTTTTGACGTATTAATTGTTAACAAATTGTATTTTAACCATTCATTGAGGGCGTTAAGATCTTTTTGAGCGTCTTCGATAATGTTATGGAGATTTTTGTCAAAATAAAAGAGGCAGGTGTCGTCTGCATATAGAGTTAGTTGGCCTGTTAATCCTATTGTGTTTATATTATTATCTATTCTATATCTATTACCCATAACACAAGCTTTGAGTAGCTTACTTTGGGGCTAGATGGTGCTGTGTGGATTGTCCAGTATTATTTATTTTGTAACATGCCACAAAATAAGTTACAATGCTTGAGAACCTTAAAGACTTTTGACTTCAACAACCAGTGTGGCGCGGCGGGCGAAGGCCGGTTTCGGCGATAATGATGCATTTTTGTATGAACAACATTTTTGTACATTGTGAATGCAAAAGTTGTCATTAGTGTCTAGCATTATTTATTTACTACTCGCAGCGCCCCGCGGTTTCACCCGCGTAATTCCCGTTTCCGTGCTAATTCCGAGATAAAATTGAATTTTCTCACCATTTTAACCTTCCTTAGACCTCCACGAACATTACAAGTCCAAGATAAGATAATTAAGTTCAGCCGTTCTGAAGTTATAGCATATAACAAACAGCAATTGATTTATATTTGGGAAACTACGTCAAGTCTTCTCTTCATCCATACCGCAATGTTTGAAAACGAAAGTTTTCAATCAGTGCGTCCTACCCGTAATGACCTACGGAGCTGAGATGTGGACACTCACGGTAGGGCTGGTCCACCAGTTCAAAGTCGCCCAGCGAGCTATGGAAAGAGCTATGCTCGGAGGCTCTCTGAACGATAGAATTCGTAACGAATACATCCGACAGAGAACCAAAGTTATCGACATAGCTCAAAGAATTAGCAAGCTGAAGTGGCAATGGGCCGGCCATATCTCGCGAAGTACCGACAACCGTTGGGGTAAACGTGTTCTTGGTGGAGACCGCGACTCGGTAAACGTAGCGTAGGACGCCCTCCGGCCAGGTGGGATGACGATCTGCGAAAGACTGCTGGCAGATGCTGGATGCGTCAAGCTGAAGACAGGGCGCTATGTCGCTCATTGAGGGAGGCCTATGTCCAGCAGTGGACTAATATAGGTTGATGATGATGATGATGATGATGAGGCTTACTATAAAGTATCTGATTATTTAGATGATAAAAAAGCTTGGGACGAGTTTTGCTCCAACTCGAAAAATAACAACCTAACAAGGTAAAGGTTTTTGTTCGCTTCTTTACTTTAAAAAGATTGAAGTGAACAAAAATCAAAGTGAGCACTTTATTTCCTAGTTTTAATTATTAATAACATGAATTTTATGACGTGTCCAAGTGTCCTGTAAGGTCTTAAGGAAATAAAGCACTTTGAGTTTGAGTTTGAGTTTGAGTTTGATGATGATGAATTGATTTATATATAGATTGTAAATTACTAGTATCTGACCGCGGCTCCGCACGCGTTGTTTCTATGGAAAAACTTCAAGACAAAATTTCTATCACATGGGAACTGATTTACGGGATGAAATAGCCTAAATGTTATTCCAGGGCTAGAACTACCTCTATTCCAAATATAAGCCCGATCCGTTCAGTAGTTTTTGTGTGAAAGAAAAACAAACATTCTTATAAACTTTCGTATTAATACTACGAGATTAAGGTAAATCCTTAATCTCGTAGTATTAATGCGAAAGTTTACAAGTTATAATTAACTTGAGGTATAAAACACTTACTTGTTACTTGTTTCTGGACCGGTTTCCGCAACTAGGCCGCAGATGGGCCCTTTTTGCGTGTCGTAGTATAAAACACTTAAAAAAGAATAAACAACTGAGCAAAGACAACAAACCTCACGAGTTGGTCCAACATAGAGACATCAAAGTCCCGAGTCGCAGCCATGTACAGGTCATAGGCATACTGCACATCTCCCTCATCGTCCTTCCTCTGAAGGTCCACCAGATGAAACTCCTCACTCCCTTCGTTGTCATCTTTCAAGCCTCGACTGAGATTTACTATCTGGTTGTAGAAACATGGCATTTCAGTAAGGTTCACTTTGAACTTTACATATTATTTTTGATATTCTACAATCTGCTAGGAGTACAAGACGTAATTCAGTCAGTCTTTTACTGTGTCACCATGTTTATGGTAGGTTAGTTTTAACCTAATAAAATTTGGCAGGGAGAGACTGTCACAGAGAGAAGAACAGGCAACTTTTTAAGGTGCACATGAATGCACGAAACTGCAGGCTGAATTTATTATTATTCTATAACATGGTAAAGGTTAATCCTCCTCTAAGGCCTATGTCCAGCAGTGGAGTAGTATGGGTTGATGATGATGATGAGAAAGGTGATTAAATTTGATTGAAAGTTAATTTATCTTATGATATTTCTTACCTCATAGCGGCTTTCGATGGCCTGTTCTTTTCTCTCATTCCTGAGTTTCTGAATAATATCCTTTACTTTCGTAGATGACTGTTGCTTCAAGTCAGTCTTGGGTACTATATTTCTGACGTTTTGAGTTTCCTGAAACATAACATATGAAGACGATTATGTTTGGTTAGGTTAGGATCTTCTGGCAGGTCAACAAAAATTTGTCATGGTATGTCTTATTTTTTAAGGTCTTATATAGCCAGGAGCACAAAACCATATTTTAGACTTCCAAGAACATTAATTTTACCTGGTTTTCCACGGTTCCTCGAAACACGAAGAGTGCTGGCGATATCTCATCCTTGTCGGTTTTCATACGCTTACACATGAGCACCAAAGCATCCTGAGGATTATCCTCTAGCCGACGCTTAACCCTTAGCAAAGTAGACGTCGCCATAGGTCATAAATTTTGTCAAAATATAGAAAACCACGACAAAAACGGCAAATCAAAACAAATGAAATAATTTGGATTGGATTGGAAAGAAAATCGAACGCGGGAGGAAGAAAGGAAGAGAAACGACCAGAAACGACAACAAAACAAACAAATACGCAGCTGCTATGCCAATGCCAAATGTCAAAGTATCTGCTGTCTGCTGTCATCAATCTGTTTTTTTTCCAAATTTGGTTTCTTTGCTGCCAACTTGCAATTTTATGCTAGATCTGCCAATTTATCTCAATTTATCCATATTGTCATAGTTTGGACGCTTACAAATACGGGATTTTGCAATGTCCCGTGTTCTGTGCATCAGGGACACATGATATTCTTGCGCACACGATGACATGATAACCATGGTGTGGTAGGTAGATACTGCCCAAACATTTCCGACGTACTGCTGAACTGAACCCTACACTCGGCTCCCTTTCAAATAGTTTCAACATTAATAATTTTACTATCTTAATCTTTATGGTTAGCGGCAACTATACTGTCCAATTAATGTGCGAGCCATTTAGGCTAATCTTAGTGCATTATCGGGACATTAATTACGGCCTGACTACCATGCATGTGGTTTGTTAATATTGTCTATGACATTGTACCTACCTACCTATACCTGGTCAACATTAGGTCTTAGTTAAAATACCTGACCAGACACACCGTCACCGCAAGGCACACGTACATAAGCAAGGCATATTTCCTGTAGAGCACTTCATAAAAACTTAAAATTTAGAACATTACCTATACCTACCGTAAATTACAACCTCAGCTGACGACGTGATCGTGCGCCGTGCGTTGCTCATCGATTAATAATAATTAACATGATCAGACTCATCCAGCCATATAAGGTACTTGTAATTTGTGGCAAAATAAATAAGTAGCTCAGTTGGCAACATCGTAAAGCAAGCAAAGCGGGCGGGCGCTAATAAAAAAAAATTCGTTGGGTTTGGTTGGGACTTGGTTTGGGAATTCCTGAGACTGTATTATTGTGCAGTTTTCCTGTTTATAACCAAAATTAGTTATTGTATTAATCTTTCACACAAACAATGGCGGGCACTGAAGATAACTGGAGAACGCAAACGTTCCGCCAAAGTGTAGTTTCAAAAATGTGAGTGTACCAATTTTTCTTTTGTCGCACCTCTCGGCAATCAAACAGATCCATCCAGCATCTTTTTCAAGGACCGCATCACCTACAAAAGTTTTACAGAAACTAGTAGACTGTCTATGAAGTGGCTCAACCGTTCCATAATAATACCTGTTGTAAGCGTCCATATGACACTGGCTGCATTGCTTCGTTTTAAAGCAATACTGTTCCGTTGTATACAAAATAGTCACCAGCTCTTGGGACACGCTTCGCTTCAACCAGACGTTTAGATAAATGTTTTAACCAGGTTTTTTTTCGTGATGTCGCGACTCCAAGGAGTGCAAGGGTTTCGATAGAACGCGAAGGCTTTGTCAAGACCCTAATACCTAGTTAGAAAATTTGCTTTTACAAAGATCAGATAGTTATCAACAATCTGTTTCTGTAACATGGAACTATTAACTATAATAGCTTTGTCTGGGTTGGCCACAACTCCTAGAATTGCTAGCTGTTAATCCACTTAAAATATAATTAGAATTTACTTTCCAGAGTTAATACCCACTTCTTTTTTTTATTTTTATTTATTTATCATCTCTGGTAGATTTAACAAAGTTTTTTTACCCACAAATAAAACTTAAAAAAGTAGCAAGGTGTCCACATACGACCTTAAAAAAATATATTATATGTAACTTACAGTGAGGAAGTGATCCAAAGATCAGGCATGCAGGTGGCACGAAACAGCAGTGAGATGGAAAACCACGTGTTCATGAAGGCAAAGACACGGGAAGAGTACATGAACATGGTCGCTAAACTCATACTACATGTGAGAGAGATGTGTAAGTTATATGCGAATTTTATAAATAAACTGGCTATCATATTTGTTTGGTTATCAATGTTTTCGGCTTGCCTCTCAAAAATTTTCCAAGGCTCAGGATTTTAGACAGTAACCTATTATGGTTAATAATATTATAAATGCGTAAGTTTGTATGGATGGATGTATGATCGTTTTTCACTCAAAAACGACTGAACAGATTGGGCTGAAATTTTGAATAGATATAGTTGTAGCCCTGGAATACTGCCCTGGACACATATGCCACTTTTCTTTCCATAAATCAGTTCCATAGGATAGAAATAGAAGAAGCTAGTACAAGAAATATTAGCAACTACCATTGGGAATACTCAAGAACAAAATCAAATCAAAGAAGTTTATTTGTAACTTACTTAAACTTATGAAATATTAATTACAAGGAAATGTGACAAGATATGTTCATTTTATAAATATTCTAAATTTGTAAATATGAAATATTATTAACGAGGAAATGTTACAAGATATAAATAAAATAAATAAATAATGCTGGACAATCCACACAGCATCATCTAGCCCCAAAGTAAGCTACTCAAAGCTTGTGTTATGGGTACTAGATAACTGATATATTTAATACATTATATACATAGATAGATAATTTTTTTTATTATACATATTAAACACCCAGACCATCGGAACAAATTTCTGCAGATTGTACACAAATTTCTTCCGAGGCGGGAATCGAACCCGCAACCTCCTGCGTCGCAGGCGGACCTTCGCCCACCCCCCCACATTGGTCTTTATAATGTTCATTTTATAAATATTCTAAATTTGTAAATTACAGCACAACCAAAACAAAACAACCAATCAGGCCAGGGCATGCAGGGTCCTAACCAAGGCCAAGGCCCGCCGTCCCAAGGACAGAACCCTCAAGGACAGCCTCCCCAAGGACCCAACAGTCAATCGAATCTCGCTCCTGATCCTATCAATGCTCTACAAACACTTGCGTCACAGGGTTCTAGGTAAGTCATTTTGTCTGTTTAGATTTTCCTTAACTATCTACCTTCGCCCAAATTTCTCAAGTAAAATTTGGAAACATTTAGCTTGGAATACTTATAATACCCCTTATAGTACTTTTATCAGTCATCTAGTAACCATAACGTAAGCTCTGCTAACCTTGGGGCTAGATGATGCTGTTTGGATTGTTCAGCATTAATTATTTATATAGGTATTTACTAGCAACCCGCCCCGGCTTCGCATGGTTTAATTATATGTATAAACCTTCCTCTTGAATCACTCTATCTATTAAAAAAACCGCATCGAAATCCGTTGCGTAGTTTTAAAGATTTAAGCATACATAGGGACAGAGAAAGCGACTTTGTTTTATACTATGTAGTGATAATACTTAGGAGTAAGACTATTTCAGTTCATATTTTGTTAGACCTGAGTACAATTGTTTGCTGTCATGATAAATTAAAATCTTTTTACTGAATAATTTTACGTTACAAATACCAGTTTAAAGTAAATAATTTACTTCCAGAAACCAAATGATGAATATGGGTCCTCAAGGTCAAATGCAGCAGCAAATGGGAGGAAATCCTGGGATGGGAGGAAACCCTGGAATGGGGGGTAACTCGGGAATGGTCGGCAACCCTGGCATGGGAGGCAATCAAGGTTAAAAATACATTATATTCTATTCAGATACATAGTGTACTTAAAAAAGGCAGTTTGGTACAACATAGAACTGTAATGTCACACATATTAAAAATAGTTAGTTATGCATAGTTATAATGATGCCATATATGGCGCTCATTAGGAGAGGCCTATGTCCAGCAGTGGACTATTATAGGCTGGTGATGATGATGATGATGCATAGATGTATGTAAAAAAGATGGATGGATTGTGTGAAAAAGGATATGCTTAAGGAAAGTGTGAATACGGAGATGACGAATAACAGAGCAGAATGGAAGAAGAATTCATGTTGTGCCGACCCCACTTAGCGTGGGATAAGGCCCGGAAGAAGAAGAAGAAGCATAGATGTATGTAGGTTTGTTTGGTACTTGTTAACACCAGAACTGCTGATTGGATTGGGCTGATTTTTTTTCTGCATTGCTAGTTTATAACGTAAATGAGTTCCCCTGGGAAATAAATAAACTTGAAATGTTACCATCACAGTAATAATAGTGTAAACTTGTTGTATTGAACAGTTTGTACTAAATTTTTTTAATAAAACACAGGCTACTTTTCTTCAATTTTCACATGTATGAAGCCCCGAGACACAGCTAGTTTAACAAAAATTATACCTAAGATTTGGAAAACCTACTGAAAATAACTTTTTAATGTGGAAACAACGCGTGCAAAGCTGCAGACAGAAAGTTGTACTGAAATAAAAAAACAACCCTAATAATTACTTGTTACTTGTACTTATTCCTGGACCTAACAGTTCACAACATAAGCATTAAACCCATCATCAATTTCAGGGATGGGTGTTAATCCTGGTATGGGAGGTAATCCTGGTATGGGGGGGAATCCTGGCATGGGCGGTAACCCTATGGGCGGTAATCCTGGGATGGGGGGCATGCAGATGGGACAACAAGGGCCTATTCCCTCGCAGGGACCTCAAGTACAGCCTGCCACTAATCTACTGCAAACCTTGAATCAACGACCACAGATGAATATGCAGGTAGATATCATTCTTTTCCACTCCAAAAATCTTCTCACTCGGATGAAACATAGGTAAATACTTACTATGTATGTTTATTAACTAGAGCCTTATCCAAAGAAAAGCTTTCTTTCCGCAAATGTAATCTACGAAATTTCTGTCTTCTGTATTTCCTTTTATTTAATTAATAGCAGTATGTAGCTTTGGGAGGAAATTAATAGATAGAAAATTATTTGTTACTACAGTTGCTACTATTTTAAACTATAATAATATGCACTATAAATAATCAATCATGGAACAAAATTTTGAAATTTTTCACTAATTATTTTAAAAATGTCAAAAAGAAGACTTAAATCTGTAGTTAAAAAAACATACAGGTATATTTAAGTCGCTAAGCTAAAGTACCTTACAAACTTTTAAGAAATCAGAAAATTATTTATTTTTATTTCTTTAGGCTTACAAAATAATCACTTACACAAGTCAAATTTAAAACTATAAGTACATAATTATCAAAATAAAATAAGAAATAAAGTGTTAATTGATTTTCCCTTCACTCTAATCTTTTGAGTAAAATTTTTAAGGGCTATGATAAAGCCAACTTTCATTTGCTTTATCTTCCAAGCTTTCAAAGTTCTGACGTGTCTGTGATATTTCAGCTCCAGAAACAACTCGGCGGAGGCGTGATGGGCATGTCCCCAGGCATGGGCATGCAGGGCGGCATGGGCATGGGCATGGGCGGGCAGCTACAGAGCCAGCTCGCGACCAACATGCAAGGACAGATGATGCCCATGCAGAGTAACATGCAGGTAAACAACTAGGCGGAGGCGTGATGGGCATGTGCCAGGCATGGGCATGCAGGACGGCATGGGCATGGGCATGGGCGGGCAGCTACAGAGCCAGCTATAACGGCAGCCCTTAAATCTTGATTCTTAATGAAATATTGTGCCACCATCAATCCACTCTTGGCAGATTGTCTGACTGACCGTTTAGAAATCCTTCTTCCATACTACAGTTACACTACAGTTTCTAATTTTTTTCTGAATTTGCTTTATAGAATTACTAGATGCGCCCCGCGGCTTCGCCCGCGAACCAGAGTTTTTTATTCGCACAAATTTCAGAAATTTATTGCACACCCCCTAGGGGTTATTGTGTAAAAATAATAAACACCTTTTTAATTAGGTACTCACTCCATAGTTTATTTATACCGAGTTTTGAGTGAATCGAACCAAGGAAAAAATATTTTCCATACAAACTTCACCAGCCTATTTAACCCCCTCAGAGGTTAAAATTTCCATTATTAATAGCCTATGTCCTATTCTAGGTCCTAAACTATATAAATACCAAATTTCATTTAAATTACTTAAGTAGTTACATGGTAGATGGTGCTGTGTGGATTGTCAAGCATTATTTATTATTTATTTATAGTTACAAAGATTACTTATAACAAACATTCACACTGACTTTCGCATTTATTATAATTGTAAGATAAGTCATTTTATAGGTTTTTAAAACATGCCAATTTATTTATATTTCACTTATATTACAGTCAATGGGCGGTTCGAACTCCATGGGGCAAATGCCTTGTAACCAAATGGGGCAAATGACGCAGAATTCCATGCAAGGCCAAATGGGTAAGTCAATTTAATTTTTATTTTTTTACTTTTCACGTAGAGTTTAATTACCATAAGCTATTCTTTTACATTCTCATTTTATTTGGCTTTTTTTCTACGGTTTTCGCGTGTTTTCTCGTGAATCGGTTTTATTAATAATTTAAGTTTGTGAATTGTTTTTACAGTATTTGTTTATGATTCAAATCAGTGCGCGTTTTATAGTCTTCCATGACTGTCTCTGCTTAGAGCAAAAAGAAAAGCTTTCGGTGAACAGGTAAATATCATAATATAGTTGTAGTTCAGATTTCATTAAATAAGTATGTCGGTAGCTAATTAATGTTACTAAAAGTTAGTGTCATTCTCTTTTCTTCTTGGTAAAATGGCTATATGTTATCTTTATCTGAAATTTCAAAAAATCCTTCCTAACATTGCATAAATATTAGTCTAATGCACTAGTTAAGTTTCGTTATTCAATCTAGAAGGCGCTACTAACAAGTTTCGTGATCCTTAAAATATGTTTTTAGTAAAGGAAGAGAAAGAAAATGATTGCGAAATCTCTGAAATATTCGACGAGCAGTCGCCGCCGCGCCCTAGACGCCGTAAAATGAAGGCAAATAAGGCCAAAGGGGATACGAAACCTCAAACTGTGTTCTGCAAAGGTAAGTTAGATGTATTAGTCTAAGATCCGACTGCAAGATTAGCCCGCTCATCGTTTATTTCTAGCTTAAAAAAATAGCGGCAATTTGATTAATTTGTTTTCTCATGTTTTTATTTATATTTCCTTGTATTTGTAATGAAAAGCACAGTGTCTTCACCTCGGGTGAAGTAACTTATTTAGTCCCTCGAACTATTGGCGCTAAACCCCGTCTCGGGACTAAATAAGTTACTTTCAACCCCTGGGTAACAATGTACTATTTCATTACTCATACTCGGAAAGTAGGTCTAAACATGCCTGAAGAGCGGGTTGAAAGTGATACTTTTCCGCCCTAGGGAGAATCGTTTTCAACTGACAGCTAACGTTACTATTGAACCATGATAATGGCAGAATAAATGCTGAAGGTAAAAAAAAAAATCATCATCATCATCATCATCATCAACCTATATTAGTCCACTGCTGGACATAGGCCTCCCCCAATGAGCGCCATTGCGCCCTGTCTTCAGCTTGACGCATCCAGCATCTGCCAGCCATCATGGACTAATAAATAAAATAAAAAATTAGCGGCAATTTGATTAATTTGTTTTATCATGTTTTTATTTATATTTCCTTGTATTCGTAATGAAAAGCACAGTGTTTACCTCGGGTGAAGTAACTTATTTAGTCCCTCGAACTATTGGCGCTCGGGACTAAATAAGTTACTTTCAACCCTTGGGTAACAATGTACTATTGTCTCATTCTTTTTATTTAGTGTAAGTGAGTGAGAAGTTAAAATCCATCAAGCTCTTTAAATCCTTTTTAGTAAGCAAATTGTACATACTAAACGTACAGAAAGTTTGATTCTCGTTTTCCAAGAAGGCCCCCTGTATTATTTATTGTATTTTACTAGCGACCCGTCCCGGCTTCGCACGGTTTTATTATACGTATAAACCATACTCTTAAATCACACTATCTATTAAAAAAAACGCATCAAAATCCGTTGCGTGGTTTTAAAGTTTAAAGCATACATAGGGACATAGGGACCGAGAAAGCGACTTTATTATATACTATTATATACTATGTATGAATATATTTAATAATATTTAATGTACCTCGTGTGTTCATAAGTCTTGAGACACAGTAAAACTAAAATATTTTTGGAGCTAAGTTGAGTATTCATTTATTGGATATTAAATTTATAACTACTGACATCTAGATCTGTATTTAAAAATAAATCATTCAAAATGGCCGCCTTTGAATTCAATGCAGGCCTTCAAACGCGTGCGCCATTCATTTGAAGAGACACGATCCAAAAAATATCCTGTTTACCGATGAAAAGATCTTCACGGTGGAAGAAAAGTTTAACCGGCAGAACAATAAGGTTTACGCCAGAAGTTCAAAGGACGTCCAGCTATCTGTACGCAATGTCCAGCGCACTCATCATCCAGCAAGTGTGATGGTTTGGTGGGGTGTATCCTACGAGGGGGTCACTTCGCTTCATTTTTGCCAGCAAGGCGTCAAGGCGAGGGCACAAAATTACCAAACCGACATATTGGAAGCGGTGGTTAAACCATTAAATGATACGCTATTCGCTGGAAAATACTGGGTTTTCCAACAGGACTCTGCTCCCTCCCATAAAGCTAAGACTACCCACCGTTGGCTGGAGGCCAATTTGCCAGGCTTCATTCGGAGCGAAGATTGGCCCTCGTCAAGCCCTGACTTGAATCCTTTGGATTATTCTTTATGGACGGAATTGGAGCTGAGGGCATGCAGAAAGTCTCACCCAAACCTGGATTCTCTCAAGCGAGCCCCTAATAAAGAATCGAAACGGATTCCCATTGAAAAGATTCGTGCCGCCATAGATGAATGGCGCACGCGTTTGAAGGCCTGCATTGAATGCAAAGGCGGCCATTTTGAATGATTTATTTTTAAATACAGATCTAGATGTCAGTAGTTTTAATTTTAATATCCAATAAATGAATACTCAACTTAGCTCCAAAAACATTTTAGTTTTACTGTGTCTCAAGACTTATGAACACACGAGGTAATTTATGTTATCATATTTACAGATATAAACTGTTTAACTGAGAATCGTGCATCAGTGACGCCGTCTCCGACCATTGACGATGATATGGGTTCCTTTGAAGAATATGATTTTAATGATTTGGAATCCCCAAGTGAAAATAATGATCTGGTATGTTTTAACTAAAAAACTCAACCAACATTGAAATTCTAACTACATACTGATTAATATAATATAACAGCTGATATTTGTTCTGGGTCCACTTGGTGTTTTCTATGAAATACTTATCTAAATTGTGAAACATATTTAAGTATATCAGTTATTTAGTACCCATAAAACAAGATCTGCTTAGCTTAGGCCTAGATGATGCTGTCTGCATTGCCCAGTATTATCATTAAATTGGCTGTCAATCTTTTCTATTTTTTTATTAAAACATTAGTAAATTTATAAAACTAACTCGCTAGGCTGCTTATTCAATTACTGTTCAAATGTTCTTAAATAATTTTTAAGATATTATAATTATAATAAATTATAAAAAATCTCATTCTTTTATAGGATTCAGACTTCCAATCCATCGGAATATGGCTCCCTCAAACATATTCACTTCCACTTTGCTCCAACGAGGTATCCAATAGCAACGATAAGGGATCCCAAGCTGACGTCACCAAGAAATCATCCAAACACACCAAAACAAAGACCAAAGATAAATCCTCCGATGCACTAAAAGAGTTAAAAAACAAGGAAGCTTTAGAATACAAGAAAGCAAAGCATGATATCAAACTGCAAAGAAAGAAGGAAAAGCTTGAACAAGATAAGATACTGACAAGTTATTTTAAAGCGAAGTCTGAAGCTAAGATTAACTTTGAGAAGATAAAAACTAGGATGTTGATGATTGAACTAGAGCTGAAAGAGAAAGAGGCAGATAGGCGTTAACTCGTTGGAATAGAGTTCATTTTAGTTATTAAATTTGTTGTTATGGATGAAATCCACTGATTAAATACCGGATAGGGTGTTCCAACAGAAATGTGTAAAATTTTATGAAAATTCAGCTGTTATTGTGAGTGTATTACTCAATGTATTCGCCGCTCATTGGTTTGTTGTATTTAGATTTTTATTAATAATCAAAACGCAGCTAAAAGCGGCGTAAAGTTTATTATACAGGGTTACTTATTATCATCATCATCATCATCAGCCTACATTAGTCCACTGCTGGACATTACTTATTATAATTCAATGTATATTTTTTAGGAGCTGAAAGGGCCAAATTTTTTTATGACAATGTATAATAGTGAAGTAACACCTAATAATCAAGTACCTTCAACTTAGAAAGTTTTTTGATGCGCTATTTCTTTTTAATTTTATGTTTTTTATATCTTTTTTTAAAATGTACATGGTGTTTCAGTGATTTAAAGCAAAATTATATAGTTCATTCTTTTATTCAATAGTTTTATTTACTGGTATAATCTGAAGATTATCTAGAACTTTCTATGGTTTGTAGATAATTTAAATTAACCAACTAGACCATAGGTGATCTAGATAGCTCTGCCAAGAAGGCATTTGTCAAATAAAGTAGAAAATATAATAGAATACGTAATTATCATTGGGTATTTGAAATCACTGGAGAAAGAAAATACAGTTGATGCACAATATTTTATTGGACTCCTAAAACAGGTAATATTTATATTATTATATCAGTAACTTTTTTTTAAAATTATAATCAGGTTACTTTATTAACAACGAAAATTACAAGCAAGGAGTAGAAATATTACAACTAGTATGAAACCATTGAGCTAACTGCAGACGGTTGCAAACAGTCTAAAGGTCTCAATTGATCCATGTCAATACCAGTCGGAAGCATCCCCAAGACACTGGCTGCATTACCACGCTGTATGGCAATGCTGATGCGCTGAGCCAACTTTTAAATTTGGAAAGAGATTGAGGATACTCATCTTGAAAGTTTCACAAAAGATAAAACCCGGATAGATTCAATGCGTTTCAAGTCACGCATACAAATCTGTGAATTATTAATCGCTTCTTCCACTTGTAGAGAAAAAATTAAGGAAAAAAAAACAATTAACACCTTATTTCTTTTGATCACAATAAAGGTATTATTATGTGACTACTTTTACATGTAGTATACATGCTTTTTTTTTAAGCCTAAAGAAATAAAGTTATTAATTGATTTCTGTGAAAAAAAATAATGTTTAATTTCTTTATTTACAGTATCTAGTATAGAGTAGTTTTCTGATGTTGAATTTTTTTTTATTTTCTTTCATTTACAATATCATAAAACGTCAAAATCTCAACTGACATTTTAATGCGCGAGGACATTATAATGGCGAAGAGTTATTTTTAAGTTTAATTATTACTTTTTGTACATCATCATCATCATCAGCCTACATTATTCCACAGCTGGACATAGGCCTCTCCTAATTAGCGCCATAGCGCCCTGTCTTCAGCTTGACGCATCCAGCATCTGCCAGCAGTCTTTCGCAGATCGTCATCCCACCTAGCCGGAAGGCGTCCTACACTACGTTTGTCAAGTCGCGGTCTCCACCCAAGAACACGTTTACCCCAACGGTGGTCGGTTCTTCGCGAAAAATGGCCGGCCCACTGCCACTTCAGTTTGCTAATTCTTTGAGCTATGTCGATAACTTTGGTTCTCTGTCGGATGTATTCATTACAAATCCTATCCTTCCATTTACAATATCATAAACCGTCAAAATCTCATTTTAACTGACAATAATTTTCAGTAGGCATGCCCTCCAACCAGATGGTAGGCATGAACATGCTGCACATGCAACAGAGGGGCGTCAAGCAGGAGGGGGGGCTCGGCATGATGTACGCGGGGGGGAGCCGCGCGCCGCCCCCCGCGCAGTTCCTGCGGCAGAGTCCCTCGCCGTCCGCTCCCTCGCCGGGAATGGGGGGGCCCAGTCCCGTGCCTATGGGTAAGGAACACTTACCTTTTTATCCGATGAAACAGAGCTGTGGGGTATTTTAATTCACTCGAATTCTATTCCATTTCCATCAGATCTTTAGAACGCTATTTGGATTTCATATCTAAACTCGTGAATTCGTTAGGGATCCAAATTCAAATGGCAAAAGTTTTTCCGTCGGATGTTTAGAGCGCTATTTTGATTTCATATCTAAACCAAGGAACTAAGGGTCCAAATTCAAATGACAATGTTTTCGAATTAGCTTGTTTAAAAGAACGTTCATCGTCAAAAGTTTCCGATATCGAATGGCTAGGCAGGCTAGAAGGCTGGCAAAGGCTTTTCCGATGAATTAAAATACCCCTGCAGGATCCTGATAATTGGAAACCTTCTCAGTCGGTTGGTTTTGGTCCATGTATTCTGCTGAGGCAGGGACCCTTTTTTACTCTATTTATTGTTGGCTTTTATTACTATTTATTTAATTTTTATTTATAATGTATTATTTTTTTAGTGTAAGTTAGGTACTTAGTCTGTAAGTTTTAAATGGGTAAAAATTTCTTTCTATCCTCGTATGTTCTCGGTATTTGTTTCAGGAGTGATGGGGGGGACGATAGCCTCGCCCATGGGAGGGCTGGGGGGGATGGGAGCTTGCCCCTCCCCCGGCCAACCGCCGCACATGTCGCACCACGTGCCCCCGCCGCCGCGGTAACTATCTTATTTTATATTTTACTAGCGACCCGCCCCGGCGGTTTTTCCTATGGCACCGCGCTGCCACCGCCTGCGGTGTGTGTGTAGGCTTTCATATGATTCAATAGAATACAACTCGCACGCCTTCGCCTCCGCTCCGCCTCCGGTTTCAGCTTCCTCTTGAATCACTCTATCTATTAAAAAAACCGTATCAAAATCCGTTGCGTAGTTTTAAAGATTTAAGCAGTCAAAGGGAAAAAGGGACAGAAAAAGCGACTTTGTTTTATACTATGTAGTGATGATAGTGATAGTGATGTGAAAGTCTGTGAGTGTTTGTTATAAATTATCTCAGTAACTACTTAAGTTTATAGATGAAATTTGGTAATTAGATAGTTTAAGACCTAAAATTACACATAGCATAGTAAAATTTTGAAAAATTACCTCTGAAGGGGTTAAATAGCGTAAAGTTTGTATGAAAAAATATTATTCTAAAACTCAGTAAGTATAAATAACGCGCCCCCATCATATGGAGAATCAAACGCCTTATTCTCAGTCTTTGACACCCACATTGTTCTCCATTTGACAAATAAATATACACACGGTCGAAGACGTGAGGCTCAGCCAGGAAGTTAATAAAACAGAAAGGCAAGAAATGAATGAATTATATTTACTTTTGATGATGATTTTGTATTTTCAATGCTTAACTCAAAGTTCAAATTCCAGTAACGTCGGCATGGGCATGGTGGCCTCCCCCTCCTCGTCCCTCAACACCCCCCTGGGCGGGGGCGTGGCGTCCCCCGGGGGGGACGAGGCAGCCTATAGAGAGAAAGTTCGACAGTTGTCAAAGTACATCGAGCCACTCAGGAGAATGGTGCATCGGATGGTCAGCGAAGGGGAGAGTAAGTGTTTTTAACTCGACCTACAAAACGCCCTCGCCTAATTGTCAGTAAAATAAGTTAATAAGTTATGCTTTTTATCAAGCTCTCGATATATTAAATGCCGTAGTCTTTCTCTCAGTCTAATAATTCAAACTCTCAACCTACTAAATGCCGTCCTCTATCTGTCAGTTGCTTTTTATCAAGCTCTCGACCTATTAAATGCCGTCCTTTATCTGTCAGGATTTATTATACTGACAGTTAGACGTAGGCATTTTGTATGTTATGTTATACCTACTTTTCATCAAGCTCGACCTATTAAATTCCGTTCTCTACCTATCAGTCAAATAAGTCAAACCTACAAAATGCTGTCGTCTATCTCTCAGTCTAATAAGTCAAACTCTCAACCTGCAAAATGCCGTCTTGTATCTCACAGTCTCATAAGTCAAGATTTTAATCATCATCATCACCTATATCAGTCCAATGCTGGACATAGGAATCACCGGGCTACGATAGGATACTACACGCTTACCAAAATGACCCTGGCAACGTTTAACGGACGCAATCTAAAGTCAAGCTCTCGACCTATTAAATGCCGTCGTCTGTCAGTCTTAAACTTTTTTCGTCGCAGACGTGGAGAAGCTGACAAAGATGAAGAACCTTCTAGACATCCTGTCGAACCCGAGCAAGCGCATGCCGTTGGAGACGCTCATCAAGTGTGAGGTGGTGCTGGAGAAACTGGACTTTAAGTCGGGGGGAGTCGGTCTTCCTGCTGGCAAGGTACTTATTTATCTAGTACCCATAGAACCTTCTAGATATAGACTAAAAGGGGTACTCCCTTTTGTCCCAGTCTCATCATCATTAGCCCATATTAGTCCACTTCTGGACATAGGCCTCCCTAATGAGCGCCATAGCGCCCTGTCTTCAGCTTGACGCATTCAGCATCTGCCATCAGTCTTTCGCAGATCGTCATCCCACCTGGCCGGAAGGCGTCCTACACTACGTTTGCCAAGTCGCAGTCACCACTCAAGAACACGGCTACCCCAAAGGTTGTCGGTTCTTCGCGAGATATGGCCGGCCCACTGCCACTTAAGCTTGCTAATTCTTTGAGCTATGTCGATAACTTTGATATTCCAGTCTCGTCTAGCAATAAATACATTAATGAATAAGTTACAAATATATGTTTATATAATAATATAAACGAATATGTTAATATACAGGAACAGATCTTCAACCCTTTGCTGGAGGTAGTAAACAACTGCCTTCAGTCTCCACTCGCGAACCACACGCTCAAGAGGACCTTTGGTTCTACGCTCGACTCACTCAATGGACCGGAGATCAAGTTAGTAACTACCCACATCCAGGCTCAGGTTAAGAGATCCAACAACAACAATATTTTTCAACAACCGTATAAGTAAAAAAGTTATAATTACTTTTTTACTTATACGGTTGTTGAAAAATATAGGGGAGGTTAGATCTAGGTATTTCTAGGAAATGCATCATGACCAAGGAACATATACTGATCCTGACGTTTTTGATGTGACTTTAGTCACACTTTTTTTTTTTTGATGGTTTCTATTACTTTTTGGCCAAGGCAGACTTCAGGGGTATGAATGTTCCGCTTTGAGGGCCCCTAGGTCTCGGCATTTACAATGTTACGCACACGAGTAGTCATATTTTGACTAACAAATCAGGGCACATTCCCAATAGTCAGTCTATTGCGCTGTTTCAATCAAATTTCGATACATTTTTCCAAATTCAACCAAATTCGTCCAAATTCAACAGATGAGCCAGAGACAGATTTTGCTTTGTGAAAGGACAAACAACTTTGATCTTTGTCATTGTAACAAACGTTATTAATAAAAAATCTGAATCTGATCTTCAAAGTCGTTTATAGAAAGAGAGGCTCCGTTAGACTCACTGGCTATAGATAAATAATTAATACTGTACAATCCATACAGTATTATCCAGCCCCAAGCTAAGCAGAGCTTGTGTTTTCACTACTAGATGAGTGATATACTCAATACAATACATTACAACATAGATATTTTTTATTATACATAGAAAATACCTTAACCCTGGGAGTGTATTTGTAGATCGTTCAAAAATTTGGGCGGGAAGGCGGGAATCGATGTGAAACGAATTTTTGAATTAAGAGTTCTAAATGCGCTTTCAGAAATTTGCCGCCGCCGCAGAAAATGCCTAAATTCGATGAGCCAGAGATGGAGATCCCAGACGTGCTTCAGGGGGAAATAGCCAGATTAGATTCCAGATTCAAGGTAAATTATTTTTTTCACTTTTTAGAAATAAAAAAAAGGTAAATCGTTACTCTATAATATTGAAAATACCGTCGTTTGGTTTAAATAACATCTAATAATAGGTCACAATTTATCAAAGTTATCGACATAACTCAAAGAATTAGTGGGTCAGTCACATTTCTCAAAAAAACAAAAATCGGTGAGGTATACGTGTTCTTGACCGAAGAAAGCGCGATTAGGCAAACCTAGTGAAAAAAAAGGAGCAAATAATTTGTATAAGCCGATTCAATAAAGAAACGAATCTTAAATGGCGGCGCTTATCATGGCCTCTCGCTTGCACACTAGTGCCGTCTATACTCACTCACGCGCGTACAGTATGCAGAAAAAAAGCAGTCTTGATTTGTTTTCACGCTGTCTTGATGCGCCTGGTGATCTGAACTGTTACGAATTCGTTGTTATAATTTTCTGTTATTTTTCCGTTGTTACTTGTTTGTTATTGTTATTCTGTTGAGTTTTGTTTTATTGTTAAGTTTCTTTGTTAGACGTGTGGCTACGCTAGCGTGGTACACAAAAAATAGCTTATATTAATCGAAGTCACAAACTATGTATAAGTATTCCAAGTTTCATCAAAATTGGTTCAGTTTTTGCATGAAGATTGACTAACATCCATCCATCTTTAATGTGAAAGCTTTTGAAGCAGGGTAGATATATATCTTCACAATCTTTCATATACATATTATTAGTAGGATAAGCAGTTAGGTATGTATGAAGTCTTCCAAAAATGAATGTTTGGACTGAGGTAGGTGTAGGTAGATGTTGTGTAGATTAGATATATGAATGTGCATACGACTTTAGTCACCTTTTGATGAAGCTGTATTATTTGAAATAAATACGACCCGGTCTTGTTTTTATTACTTATAACTTGAAAAAATCTTTGATCTGAAATTTTGGATGCTAACTGTACTATCTGTCAACGCAAGTACAAGTCGCCATTTAAGATTCATTTCTTTATTGAACCGGCTTATACGGTGAAACCGCACCATTCTCTCGCGTCAGTATTTTTTTTTACCCCATTACAACATAATCATAGAGCGCGCTCGCTTCACTTCATGTCAGCCACTCAAACCGGGCGCGTCCTCATTATCATTATCATCATACAGGACTCTTGGACACGTAATAAAATACAATTAAAAAAAAATTAAGTTATGAAATAAAGTGCTCACTTTGATATTTGTTCGCTTCAGTCTTTAAGGTAAAGTAAAGAAGTGAACAAGAAACCTTTAGGCTTTATTTTAAAAAAAATTTAACCTTGTTAGTTTGTTAGTTTTACATCCTTCACTCATACTGGGTTTCGGAATGAAATTTATGTATCAAATCAAAATCATAAGATTTTAATGATAATAATTAAGATTTTTTTTATTTATCAAATCAAAATCATAAGATTTTGATTTGATACATAAATTTCATTTTAAAGGTCTAAGACCTTACATAATCTAACATACCCCATGTTATCCAGGTATCTCTAGAACCGATGCAACTGAGCAGCGGCAAGGGCGCCATCTCTCTGATCGCACAGCTGGACGACGCGCGTCTGCCGTGCGTGCCCAGCGTGCACGTGGTGGTGCCCCGGGACTACCCGCTGGCGCCCCCCGCGCGCCCGCGCCCCAAGCACGCGCCCTCCTCGCCCTTCCTACACACGGTGCTGGCTGCTATGGACGCTAGGTGTGCCAGGTTAGTGCATTACAACGGCAGCAAGGGCGCCATCTCTAGGCTAGCGTGCACGTGGTGGTGCCCCGGGACTACCCGCTGGCGCCCCCCGCGCGCCCGCGCCCCAAGCACGCGCCCTCCTCGCCCTTCCTACACACGGTGCTGGCTGCTATGGACGCAAGGTGTGCCAGGTTAGTGCATTACAACGGCAGCAAGGGCGCCATCTCTAGGCTAGCGTGCACGTGGTGGTGCCCCGGGACTACCCGCTGGCGCCCCCCGCGCGCCCGCGCCCCAAGCACGCGCCCTCCTCGCCCTTCCTACACACGGTGCTGGCTGCTATGGACGCTAGGTGTGCCAGGTTAGTGCATTACAACGGCAGCAAGGGCGCCATCTCTAGGCTAGCGTGCACGTGGTGGTGCCCCGGGACTACCCGCTGGCGCCCCCCGCGCGCCCGCGCCCCAAGCACGCGCCCTCCTCGCCCTTCCTACACACGGTGCTGGCTGCTATGGACGCAAGGTGTGCCAGGTTAGTGCATTACAACGGCAGCAAGGGCGCCATCTCTAGGCTAGCGTGCACGTGGTGGTGCCCCGGGACTACCCGCTGGCGCCCCCCGCGCGCCCGCGCCCCAAGCACGCGCCCTCCTCGCCCTTCCTACACACGGTGCTGGCTGCTATGGACGCAAGGTGTGCCAGGTTAGTGCATTACAACGGCAGCAAGGGCGCCATCTCTAGGCTAGCGTGCACGTGGTGGTGCCCCGGGACTACCCGCTGGCGCCCCCCGCGCGCCCGCGCCCCAAGCACGCGCCCTCCTCGCCCTTCCTACACACGGTGCTGGCTGCTATGGACGCAAGGTGTGCCAGGTTAGTGCATTACAACGGCAGCAAGGGCGCCATCTCTAGGCTAGCGTGCACGTGGTGGTGCCCCGGGACTACCCGCTGGCGCCCCCCGCGCGCCCGCGCCCCAAGCACGCGCCCTCCTCGCCCTTCCTACACACGGTGCTGGCTGCTATGGACGCTAGGTGTGCCAGGTTAGTGCATTACAACGGCAGCAAGGGCGCCATCTCTAGGCTAGCGTGCACGTGGTGGTGCCCCGGGACTACCCGCTGGCGCCCCCCGCGCGCCCGCGCCCCAAGCACGCGCCCTCCTCGCCCTTCCTACACACGGTGCTGGCTGCTATGGACGCTAGGTGTGCCAGGTTAGTGCATTACAACGGCAGCAAGGGCGCCATCTCTAGGCTAGCGTGCACGTGGTGGTGCCCCGGGACTACCCGCTGGCGCCCCCCGCGCGCCCGCGCCCCAAGCACGCGCCCTCCTCGCCCTTCCTACACACGGTGCTGGCTGCTATGGACGCTAGGTGTGCCAGGTTAGTGCATTACAACGGCAGCAAGGGCGCCATCTCTAGGCTAGCGTGCACGTGGTGGTGCCCCGGGACTACCCGCTGGCGCCCCCCGCGCGCCCGCGCCCCAAGCACGCGCCCTCCTCGCCCTTCCTACACACGGTGCTGGCTGCTATGGACGCTAGGTGTGCCAGGTTAGTGCATTACAACGGCAGCAAGGGCGCCATCTCTAGGCTAGCGTGCACGTGGTGGTGCCCCGGGACTACCCGCTGGCGCCCCCCGCGCGCCCGCGCCCCAAGCACGCGCCCTCCTCGCCCTTCCTACACACGGTGCTGGCTGCTATGGACGCTAGGTGTGCCAGGTTAGTGCATTACAACGGCAGCAAGGGCGCCATCTCTAGGCTAGCGTGCACGTGGTGGTGCCCCGGGACTACCCGCTGGCGCCCCCCGCGCGCCCGCGCCCCAAGCACGCGCCCTCCTCGCCCTTCCTACACACGGTGCTGGCTGCTATGGACGCTAGGTGTGCCAGGTTAGTGCATTACAACGGCAGCAAGGGCGCCATCTCTAGGCTAGCGTGCACGTGGTGGTGCCCCGGGACTACCCGCTGGCGCCCCCCGCGCGCCCGCGCCCCAAGCACGCGCCCTCCTCGCCCTTCCTACACACGGTGCTGGCTGCTATGGACGCTAGGTGTGCCAGGTTAGTGCATTACAACGGCAGCAAGGGCGCCATCTCTAGGCTAGCGTGCACGTGGTGGTGCCCCGGGACTACCCGCTGGCGCCCCCCGCGCGCCCGCGCCCCAAGCACGCGCCCTCCTCGCCCTTCCTACACACGGTGCTGGCTGCTATGGACGCTAGGTGTGCCAGGTTAGTGCATTACAACGGCAGCAAGGGCGCCATCTCTAGGCTAGCGTGCACGTGGTGGTGCCCCGGGACTACCCGCTGGCGCCCCCCGCGCGCCCGCGCCCCAAGCACGCGCCCTCCTCGCCCTTCCTACACACGGTGCTGGCTGCTATGGACGCTAGGTGTGCCAGGTTAGTGCATTACAACGGCAGCAAGGGCGCCATCTCTAGGCTAGCGTGCACGTGGTGGTGCCCCGGGACTACCCGCTGGCGCCCCCCGCGCGCCCGCGCCCCAAGCACGCGCCCTCCTCGCCCTTCCTACACACGGTGCTGGCTGCTATGGACGCTAGGTGTGCCAGGTTAGTGCATTACAACGGCAGCAAGGGCGCCATCTCTAGGCTAGCGTGCACGTGGTGGTGCCCCGGGACTACCCGCTGGCGCCCCCCGCGCGCCCGCGCCCCAAGCACGCGCCCTCCTCGCCCTTCCTACACACGGTGCTGGCTGCTATGGACGCTAGGTGTGCCAGGTTAGTGCATTACAACGGCAGCAAGGGCGCCACGGCTTCCGACTGGTATTGACATGGATCAATTTATTTATTTATTTATTTAAAACTTTATTGCACTAAAGTACAAAGGGTGGGCTTAATGCCGAGGCATTTTCTACCTGCCAACCAAAAACACATGTTGAGACACAGGGTTGGCGTGCTAATATTAGTTTTACAACTTATAAATAATATACAATAGTTAACCTACAGTAATAAATATATCTATATATATATATATATTTCTATAAAAACATATTTTATGAAACCAAAGAAAGTAAATAGGTATAGTTTTATAATGTATATAAATCAAAATCAATATCAATATAACCTCTTGAGAAAGTGCCTACGCACCATCTGCTTAAAAGCGTCGTGTGTCTTTGCCTTTAAAGGAGGTGTTATGCACTGGTATTGATAGGAGAAGATTATCAGAGGAACGAAGGTTTCTACTATGATCATCGGCTAGGAAATTAAAGCGGTTCTTTAAGTAAATGGGGCCCGAAGGATCTGTTATGATTGAATACAGTAAACAAAGGATCCTAAGATTTCTTCGTTCGCGGATAGGTAACCATTTAAGCATAGCTCGATATTTGCTAACATGATCGTACTTGCGGAGATTGTAGATGAAACGGATACCTGTATTTAAAAGACGATCTAGTTTATTGAGGAGATTCTCGTTTAGATCAATGAACACAGCGTCGGCATAATCGATAATTGGAATGAGAAGAGAGTTTACTAGAGTGATTTTGGTAGTAGTCGGAAGGAAGTTTTTAAGACGTAGAAGTGAGTGAATAGAGGCATAGAATTTTCTGGAGATTTCTTTGATGTGGGGAATCCAACTGAGTTTTCTATCAAAAATGACACCTAGATTTTTAACAGTGGGGGAGAGAGGAATATCAATCCCGTTATATTGTAGAGGGGATAAGTTTTGATCATCTATCTTTGCCAATCGACGTGAGCTACCTATTAAAATGGCCTGGCATTTGTTAGGGTTAACCTTAATGCCAAACTGAGTGGACCAAGTTGAGAGTTTATCCAGTTCACCATTGAGGAACTTAATGGCATTATCTAAATCGTCTACAGAAGAGGAGTGGTAGAGCAATTGTAGACTACCTGTAGATTATTTGCAACGGCCTGCAGTTAGCCAATTATTTGACTACTATATCTACCGTTTTTTTATTCCTTGATTGTAATTGACAATAATATGATCGAAATTATTTCTCTGCACAGATTACCAAAAAGCTGCTCCGTGGGTCAACTCCTAGACGCGTGGGAGATGAGCGTGCGTCAGGCCTCCGCACCCAGCCCGGTGCCCTACACGCCTGTCCCAGCGCTGGGACTCTGAACGACTGGCGCAGCCGGTCGGATCCCTACGCCAGTCTGGCATCATTGCATTTACGACTCTATGCAAGGCACACTAGACATATGAGAGTGTACTGGCGCAGCCGGTTGGAACCCTACGCCAGTCTGGGATTATTGAATGTATGTAGCATTTACGACTTTGCAAAATACACTAGACATAATATGTAAAGTGACTATGTCAGTCTTTTTGGCAATAACTTAGCAATAACCAACCATAATTCGTTTTAGCTTTTGTTATGTTTGTTTAGTACAGGTCAGTAAACTGACCTGGATCGAGACTAATAGACCTTTTTAATACATCGTCAACTAATTATTCTAAATGGGACTCCATTTAGAATAATTAGTTGACGTATATACGATAAGTCGATATTGTAAGGTCTGAAATATCCATAATTAAACAAACAGATCATGAAATAAGATGGAAAATTAATGTTTGCGCTTTGCCTACCTTACATGGTTATTTATTTTAAAGGCATTTGGTTATAATAAATGCGAATGTATGATTAGCTTAATTACATGACAGCCTTCCTATATTGTATTATAGTTAATTTAAAATAGTTATACTCCGTTCACGATCTTATATTCTTTTTGGTTCATTATGACTATGAAGTTACCTAATTGTTGAAAGGTGAATGAATGATAGAATGAAATATTACATAGATAACGCTCCTTTTAACAAAGAGAGATGCAAAATGTCACTTTAAAATATCGGGACTTACGAAAGTAAGGATTTTTAAAAAACTGTCTAAAGGATGTAATGTAGATAGATTGTCCTAAATATTTTTTCTATGAAAATGTATTGGAAATTGTAAAATAATTACATATAGTTTATCTTAGTAACTCATCCAAAGTACATTACATCTTTATGAACTAAATCGACTTGGAGAATCGAATATCATAAAAACATGACAATTTGTTGTCAATCAAACTATCAAAAATAAAATAAGATCGTGGAATGAGTATAGAATATTTATCACTCTTCCTATCACAATAGTTCTTTGTAAATTGTTCGGGTTATACCTTTACTAGGACTTATTTATGTTTTAATATTTTATGAATTCGCAATTGTTTAAATACTGAGAATGTTTCTTCCATTAGAACTTTGTAAATAAGTCGGATTATACCGTTTAATTCATTGTCTGTAAGGAAATGTAATTGCATCTATTTATTAGACTGTTTAGTAGATTGTTTTAGATGAATTTTAATAGAGATAGTTATTATTTAATGTTAGTAAATTTGAAATCTTAGAAGGTAGTGTCACAAGTAAACATTTTGCAGGTGTGATACGAATCTGTGATAATTTTATTATTAGTAATTACTAATCTACAAATTAGGGTACTTACCTACATATATGGCGTTGCAGCATTGGGGCATCCATTAATTAAGGCGATTTTAGCTATTTTTTGAACCCCTAACTAATTTTTCGCCCCTTTTTGAGATGTCGTGAGATTTTGTTTATCTCACGTCAGAGTTTGTAAAAATTGTGTTCTGGTAAGTTAATCTGTGCTATGCTGTATTAAGCATCACACAGAAAACAACAATCAAAAAATAGAAAAAAAATGAAACTAGTTATTACAGTTGAATTTTTTTTTTTACTGTAGACGGATGGAAAGTTTATAGGTAGCTCAATTATTATTTATATCAATATCAGTCGTCGCGTCCCCAAGACACTGGCTGCATTACCACGCTGTATGGCAACGCTGATGCGCTGAGCCAGATACTCAGCAGCTAGAGGGACAAGTGTATTTCATCTATGCTTGATTTATTAAAAAAACACTATTTGCAATATTGATTTTTAATAAAAATTATTCTAGATAGTTAATTGTATGAGACTTAAAGAACATCAAGCATAAAAATCGTGTAAAAAACCTTGAAATTTGGCGAGAAACGTGAAATTAAGTAAAGTTTGGCTCAACCCCTCCCTTTCCCCCAAAACGCCTCACGTAATTAATGAATACCCCTTTATGGCAACGGAGTTAGGTTCAAATTTACTTGAATAAAAGTCTAGAAAATTCCGGCCGATCATATTCTTACAATACTTCGTTTTTTAATTATCAGTGCTATGAATTAGGGAATATGAATACAAATTTTAAACTAAAACAATTTTATACAAATTCCTGTAAGAAATAAGTGTTCGAAATATTCGCAATATCCCTTTTATAGATTTTATTATAATACATCTGAATGTTGTGACTGTAATTTAGATAAGCAATAATTGAATATAAGTTATATCAGTACTTTCTTGTTTTTATTTCCTAAATTTCTATCCACATATTTAAGAGAATGTAGAAACAGTTTGACTAGATTTCTAATTTCTAACCTAACCTCATATCTAAGGTAGAATAGAATAGAAAAGAAAACTAAAAAACTTTAAGACATAGGAAACTGTGGAGTTGGTTCCATAAACATGGAAGTACGCTGCCAGCATTACTGTGTGGTACTCTGCCTTCTGGTGACGGCTAGACTTTTAGGAGTTTGTTATTTATGTAAATACTAGCTGCAATTGGTCGTTTTGTTATTGTTCCATTTAATAAGTACTAGCGACCCGCCCCGGCTTCGCACGGTTATTATACGTATAAACCTTCCTCTTGAATCACTATCTATTAAAAAAACCGCATCAAAATCCGTTGCGTAGCTTTAAAGATTTAAGCATTCAAAGGGACATAGGGACAGAAGAATCGACTTTGTTTTATACTATGTAGTGATAATAACTTAAATATTTTAGTTGAAATGCCGATGAAAAGAAAAAGCATGGTAGTAGGTAGAGATTGGATGACCTTCAGAAGTATATTTTCCTGCAGTCCATTTCAAGCCTAGACCAAAAAACAGCCATATTTTCAAGACTATTCTAACAGCAGTTTGAGGACTACCAAACCATCTAGATATCGGCTTAGACCAACCCTTAGATACATTGAAATAGATATTTGTTGCGCAAAATAATAAAAAACAGCATTCAAAATAAAACTTTATTCTATAACCAGTGAGATTAGTTTACAATGAGAATTGGTACAGCTTAGCTCTAGTTTGTTCCTTGGGTCGCGGCTTGCAAGCTGACTTGCGGTCAGTGTTGCCACAACAGGACCAGTGGCGCGTCCCGGGCCAGCCGGGGTGGCCGTGCCCGCAACCTGGAAATTATTTATTTATTTATTTATTTATTAAAAAATATTGTACCAAAAATAATAATAAATAATGCTGGACAATCCACACACCATCTAGCCCCAAGCTAAGCAAAGCTTGTGTTATGGGTACTATATGACTGATATACTTAATACAATATACTACATCGATACCTTTATACCCCCCCGGCATGGTAGCCCCGCAGCCGCAGGTCGCATCGCGTTTGCCCCCGGAGGAGCAAAACGCGCAGCAGTGGTACTGTCCGGAATGCGTCTTCGCAGTGCGGGCGCAGCAGGGGAATGGGCTACCCTGAAGGGAAAACTAAAACAGTGAGTTTTGAAAGTTCGTTGCGGTTTATTTAGATAGGTAAGTCAGAGAAAGAAAAAGATGTATAAAAAATGCCCGATTGATATTTTTAAAATTCCTTTGTGTAACGTAATCTATATGTCGCAGACGTATTGTATAATCCGCCGTATTACATCACGGCTAGCTGTTTTGAAAAACAGCGCCGTTTTTTAATGCGGCGGTTCAACGATAAGCTGGATTGAATAAGGCTGAATAAAAAAACGCCGTATTGTATTCGGCGCCAAACGTTATTCAATACGGCTAGACATAATGTAATAAAGCGAGAGATTAGCCGCCTCTTTGACTGTTTTAGTTCCGATTCTTAACACCCGTGGCGCTGCCTGACATAACAACAACAATGGCGTTGGGTAAAGAAAGTATGTTGCTAAATTGCGGAGTTACAGAAAATGTGTTAAATATGTCGGTAAAAAATGACTTTAAGAACAATTTTGAGGTGCAATTAAATAATTTCTATTCTTTTAATGTGGAACTGTAAACAAACCATGGACAAAGGAAGTTTTATTTATCTATACTTACTTACTTTATATAAGAATTAGCTCTTTTTATTTACAGATATTAAAATTTATAATATCATGTACTTACACATACACAAAATAAAAGCATTCCTTAAACAGTTAATCGAACGCCGCGGCGTTCGATTAACTGTTTAAGGAATAGTTAAACTGTTTAAGTCAAGTCGAGAAAAATCAACACGACAATCACGACTTGCCTTTTTGGTTGAAATAATATTTTTAACCATAATTATATTTTGTACTGATAACTAGTGATCGGATATTCGCACACTTTTTTACCTAAAGTTGGAGTGAAGATAAAACAAGGAGCTGTAAAAAACACCTTTTTCAGAAATTTCTAAAATGACGTTTTTCTTATTTATGTAATATTATCATAGTTACATAATTAATATTAAGTAACTATGATAATAATTCTTGATTAGTAAGGAATAACGTAAGAAGAAATCTCTTAGCTTTTCCCGATTAATAAAATTGATTATCATTTTTAACTTTGTTTTTTTTTTGTTAGTATGGTCACCCTATACAATTAAGTAGTTTATCAATGCGGCTAAACGTGGGCCGACATATTGAAGAACGTATCGCAATGACAATACAGCTACTCGTTGAACCGCCGCATTAGAAAACGGCGCTGTTTTTCAAAATAGCTAGCCGTAATGTAAAACGGCGGATTATACAATACGTCTGCGACATAAAAGAAAGTCGTGTTTGTTACAACACTTATAACTCGAGAACGGCTGGACCGATTTTTATGATTTTTGTGTTTTTGGATTTGTCTTCGTTGGGAATAGCATATTATGTATAAAATATGATATTTGACAAATAAATAAATTTCCCCGCGGGCGACGCTGCGGGGGGGCGCAGTTAGTAATAAGATAAAAAAGGTGGCGGTCGGGATACCGCCTCGATTTAGTAAGATTTTTTATCATCAGATCTGATAGAGAGAGAGAGAGAGAGAGAGAGAGAGAGAGAGAGAGATAAATGTTTGTATTTGCTTAAAAACTACTAGGTACACAACAACTTAGGACTAATAAGATAAATAAACTAGGGACATTAACAGTTTTATTGTGCGCAGCAGAATTTACGGCAAATATGGCCTCAACTCAGCATCGTGCTGGATGAATACTGCAGTGTGTCCACCCAGCGCTGTTTTCAGTGAAGGCCAAGGGCATGTACCGTCACGACCAGCAGGATAGAAGCTATCAATATCTGCTTCATCTTTGTTAGAATTTTGCGTCAAAAAGTAAGTTTTAATTATAATGGCGTCGATGACGTCGCATTCCAGCGAGGTCTCGAGATAATGTGACCGTACTATCCTTATTCTTCTTATCCTAATTCTTCTTATCCTTATTCTTCTTATCCTTATTCTTCTTACTATCCTTATTCTTCTAACTATCCTTATTCTTCTTATCCTAATTCTTCTTATCCTTATTCTCCTTACTATCCTTATTCTTCTTACTTTCCTTATTCTTATTATCCTTATTCTTCTTACTATCCTTATTCTTCTTACTATCCTTATTCTTCTTATCCTAATTCTTCTTATCCTTATTCTTCTTACTATCCTTATTCTTCTTACTATCCTTATTCTTCTTACTATCCTTATTCTTCTTACTATCCTTATTCTTCTTATCCTAATTCTTCTTTTCCTTATTCTTCTTATCCTTATTCTTCTTACTATCCTTATTCTTCTTATCCTTATTCTTCTTATCCTTATTCTTCTTACTATCCTTATTCTTCTTACTATCCTTATTCTTCTTATCCTTATTCTTCTTACTATCCTTATTCTTCTTACTATCCTTATTCTTCTTACTATCCTTATTCTTCTTACTATCCTTATTCTTCTTACTATCCTTATTCTTCTTATCCTAATTCTTCTTATCCTTATTCTTCTTATCCTTATTCTTCTTACTATCCTTATTCTTCTTATCCTAATTCTTCTTATCCTTTTTCTTCTTACTATCCTTATTCTTCTTACTACCCTTATTCTTCTTACTATCCTTATTCTTCTTATCCTTATTCTTCTTACTATCCTTATTCTTCATACTATCCTTATTCTTTTTATCCTAATTCTTCTTATCCTTATTCTTCTTACTATCCTTATTCTTCTTATCCTTATTCTTCTTACTATCCTTATTCTTCATACTATCCTTATTCTTCTTATCCTAATTCTTCTTATCCTTATTCTTCATACTATCCTTATTCTTCTTATCCTTATTCTTCTTACTATCCTTATTCTTCATACTATCCTTATTCTTCTTATCCTTATTCTTCTTATCCTTATTCTTCTTACTATCCTTATTCTTCTTACTATCCTTATTCTTCTTACTATCCTTATTCTTACTATCCTTATTCTTCTTATCCTAATTCTTCTTATCCTTATTCTTCTTATCCTTATTCTTTTTACTATCCTTATTCTTCTTACTACCCTTATTCTTCTTACTATCCTTATTCTTCTTATCCTTATTCTTCTTATCCTAATTCTTCTTATCCTAATTCTTACTATCCTTATTCTTCTTATCCTTATTCTTCTTATCCTAATTCTTCTTATCCTAATTCTTCTTATCCTTATTCTTACCCTTATTCTTCTTACTATCCTTATTCTTCTTACTATCCTTATTCTTCTTACTATCCTTATTCTTCTTACTATCCTTATTCTTCTTATCCTAATTCTTCTTTTCCTTATTATTCTTATCCTTATTCTTCGTATCCTTATTCTTCTTATCCTTATTCTTCTTACTATCTTTATTCTTCTTATCCTAATTCTTATCCTTATTCTTCTTATCCTTATTCTTCTTACTACCCTTATTTTTCTTACTATCCTTATTCTTCTTATCCTTATTCTTCTTATCCTCATTCTTCTTCTCCTTATTCTCCTTACTATCCTTATTCTTCTTACTATCCTTATTCTTTTTACTATCCTTATTCTTCTTATCCTAATTCTTCTTATCCTTATTCATATCCTTATTCTTCTTACTATCCTTATTCTTCTTATCCTTATTCTTCTTTTCCTTATTCTTCTTATCCTTATTCTTCTTACTATGCTTATTCTTCTTAGTATCCTTATTCTTCTTACTATCCTTAGTCTTCTTATCCTTATTCATCTTATCCTTCTTCTTACTATACTTATTCTTCTTACTATCCTTATTCTTCTTATCTTTATTCTTCTTATCCTTATTCTTCTTATTTTCCTTATTCTTACTATCCTTATTCTTCTTATCCTTATTCTTCTTATCCTTATTCTTCTTACTATCCTTATTCTTCTTACTATCCTTATTCTTACTATCCTTATTCTTCTTATCCTTATTCTTCTTATCCTTATTCTTCGTATCCTTATTCTTCTTATCCTTATTCTTCTTACTATCCTTATTCTTCTTATCCTAATTCTTCTTATCCTTTTTCTTCTTACTATCCTTATTCTTCTTATCTTTATTCTTACTATCCTTATTCTTCTTACTATCCTTATTCTTCTTACGATCCTTATTCTTCTTATCCTTATTCTTACTATCCTTATTCTTACTTTCCTTATTCTTCTTATCCTTATTCTTCTTACTATCCTTATTCTTCTTACTATCCTTATTCTTCTTACTATCCTTATTCTTACTATCCTTATTCTTCTTATCCTTATTCTTCTTATCCTTATCCTCCTTATCCCTATTCTTCTTACTATCCTTATTCTTCTTATCCTTATTCTTCTTACTATCCTTATTCTTCTTATCCTTATTCTTCTTATCCTTATCCTCCTTATCCCTATTCTTCTTACTATCCTTATTCTTCTTATCCTTATTCTTCTTACTATCCTTATTCTTCTTATCCTGTAACAAGTAAATCTATTTGGTGACGTTTAGGGCCATCTACCGATGCATAGATACACAAATCAATAACGTGCTGGAACCATAATTTCAAGTTCAGAATAAGGTCAGCGCCATCTGTCGTCGAGTGGTGTATAAAAATGACGGACGTTGAGTTGTTTAGCGAAAGCGCAGTTAGAAAATTAATTCTGTCTGTTGGAAAGGGAAGACACGCAAGAATCCTGCATCCTTACGAAAGAAGAAGTAAGGAGGCACTCGTAACGTCGCAGGAGAATTTTAGGTATCACAGACCGGTTACCGCGCCATCTATTAGTAACTGGAGATACCACTAGCGGCTAACTTGTACAGGATGATGCAGCAAGTGCACTAATAAATTCGTGAAGGACAGGTCAGGGTCAAGAAGAATTGCAAAGTGATTTTTGAGTTTTAGGATTTTCAACAGGATCGAAAGGGATAAGAAACGGTTTTTTTATTGGTATTGATTTCGAGAGGGAGCCAAAATACGTTATTATTTTAGCATTTATAAAAAAAAAAGAACGTATAATTTCTTTATAGAAAAAATATGATCACTAAATTCGGGATCGGGAATTAAACTCGGGAAAGGATTTTATCGATGGTTAGTTGACTTGAGGTCAGACGAATAAATGGTGACCTCAGAGAAAAAATAGAACACCCTGCCTCGGGTTTAAGGTCGCCCTAGCGTCGAGTAGCGGAACGAAAGGAGACGTTGTTTCTAGAACATTCTTTTGAAATTTAGTATAAATAGGGCCACGCCCGAAGATCCTGGCATTCTGGAAAAATTATTGCGAGGGGTAACTTTGCCTGTGTGGAGTCAGTAGTTTGTCGAATCAGTGCTGCGTGATCCCTGCCGTCGCTGCCGTTTTGGAGCCGCCTATCCCGAAAAATCTCTGCCGTACGAATAACAGCGAATCGACACGATCTTTTGCAAAATAGCGGGAAGGCGAGGGATTCAAGGAGTGACGAGCATCGGTGATCCTGGAACGTTTGGCTGCCAGCGCGGGACCCCCAAATCCAAAATAAGCGACGGGAATATAAAATTCAGGTACCAAGCGATTGAGAGAGGGGTTTTTCTCGGTGGAAGGGGGGTTTCACGGCAAGTTCCAATTCGGGAACACCGCCAGGATATAATGAACTAATGGGATTTCTTTTCGGGGAATTTCAGGATTCCAAAGGGGATAAAAATCCCAAGAACTCGAGCGCCGATAGACGGCGAGGCCAACTCTCAAGCGGGGCTAGCTGCGTGAGAGGAGTCCACCCCGGTCGAAGAGCGAGCGCCGGGTTCGGGAGCACCGAGCGACAGGAGCGGTTCCAGGACTCGAGGGGCGAACGTGTTCGGCGACCGTTGAATACGGCGCGGCGACACGTCTTTCTAGAACAAGGTGTGTTCTTTCTAGTTGTTCGGGGGTCGGTTCCCCCCTTTCCTTTTTCCAGAATCCTAGGGTGTGTTTGTATTGGTCGGTCATATTTCTTTTGTGTCTTTTGAGTCTATAAATCGGAAGTTTCACAATATCGTGTTAGGGAAGTTACGGTTTAGGGAATTATACGGAAGGATTAGGCGAATAGGTTGGCAACTAGTTAGGGTTACAATTTTACATACATATAACTAATTTATATCTTTGTCGATAACGGCAATTACATTCTAGGTAACTGACTAGTAAACTAAGCTACAGCAATTCTCTGCAAAACTCTAGCCTAAACGCCACCGTCAGACATTTTAATCTAAGTAAATTTAACTTTACCTATTTTCAGTACCTTTTGTAATGCATCTTTCGTCCAGTGGTTTTCCCCGTTGAATTCTAGTATTTATTATTGAAGAGTAAGAAACTTTAATCAAAAGATCAGAACTGAGAAAGCCATTGAGAGGTCGGTGACATAAGTAATAATTTTGAATATTTAGTTAAGGTGATTGAAGTTACAAGGTAACTCGTAAATTACAGGGTATTGAAGAATTTGTTAGTTGATAATCTAAACATTAAGTTGGTTTCAAAATATAAGGTATATATAAATGAAACTTTTCTCTTTTTATTTATTAGCGTTAATTCCCTGTTAGCGAGATAGGAGTAACTTATCACGGTTTCCCGTTTTCTCAATTTGCTGGCCTGGCTGAGCGGGAACCCGTGACAATGGCGCCCAACGGTAAATTTTAGGTATTTTGTTCAGTTTTTTTTTTTTGCAGAGGAACTAACGCTAAATTTTTTTTGTTGTTTTGGATTTGTAATTTTTTTTTCTGACTCTTCCGATTTTGACTCCAATACAAACACACTCTAGCTAGTTTTTAAGTTTATTTTTATTTGCCTGGTATTGTACTTCTTTGATGTTGAACATTTCTCGTGTATTTTTTTTTTTTGTATGTTGTGATACATAGTATTTAAGGGTATATACTTCGTTATCGTTAGGTACAACTGAACCTTTGTATTATTAGTTTGTTGTAACCGGTGGTGCCTAGGCACATTATTTCTCTTTGGTTTGGGAAAGCGTGCTCCACCTCATAGGTGGAAGTTCAGAAAATTTTTTTTCTTTATTAGTTTGGTTTACCAGGTCTGGAGCTTGGCCGCTTACGCATAGATATTAAATTATTTTCATAATTGTTTATACTATCAATTCATAATGGAATCGAAATCTTACTCGTTGCCAATACATTCGCTGTCCAAAGATGAACTGCAATACGAGGTTTTCATTAGGTCAGAGACACCGGAGTCCACGGTGGAGAAACTGAGGACTCAGTTGAAGAGACTTATTTTAGAGGTGCCGTCAGAAGAAATTTTGGAAGTTCCTTTATTTTCAGTGAACGAGATAGAGTTTATGCAGGGTAAGGTAGCGGAGCTGCAAAAGAAATGGACTGAGTTCGAGGCAACAAGAGAAAAACGTCACATGGCTCGGGCCAAAGCGTTGGCAATCCATCTTTTCTTTCGATTATCGAGACCGATTGAAGGGGAAGAACTGGATGTGAAGGCTTTAAGGGAAGCTGATTTACAGGTTGTCTGTTCTTTTCTAGAGAAGTTATTGGGGAAAGATGAGTCCGTTGTAAACATCCCACTGGTCGAAAATAGGTTGTTGTCAGGGGAAAAAGGTAGTCCAGCTTCCTCTTTAGAGAATAGAGATGCGGGAAATATCACGGTGATTGAATGCGGAGGTCCAAAAATCCCAATTTCGAGATGGGGAATTAAATTTGATGGGTTATCGGATGTCCAAGCCTTTATAGAAAGATTACAGGAGCTGGCAGAAGCAAACAACGTCAAGGAGGATAAACTCTTTAATGCGGCGGCTGAATTATTTGTAGACCAGGGTCTTTTATGGTTTAGAGGGATTAGGGACTCGGTAGAAACATGGGATGAGCTGAAAAAGCTGCTATTGGAGGAGTTTAGCCCTATAGACTACAATTACAGACTGATAGGGGAGATCAGGGCGAGGACGCAGGGTATAGATGAGCCGACACATATTTATTTTTCAGTCATGAGAAACATGTTTGCTAGGTTGAAGGTGGTCCCAACAGAACAGGAACAGCTGGAGATATTGATGCACAACATTCGCCCGGTTTTCGCGGAACGTTTGGCTTTAGTGGAGGTTAAGTCAGTCTCGGCATTAAAGGATTTCTGTAGGAAATTAGAGGCGGCTCACCAGAGATCACAGTACTTTGAGGAACCAGCGAAAATAAACCAAAGAACGCTTCACCCCAATTTAGCTTACAAGCCAGCTAAGCCAAAAAACCAAGCAGCAGCAGCAGTGTCGAAACCACCTTCTCCACAGTCTACATCGGAGACAGCAGTGGCTGTACAGGCAGTTGCTACGCCTCCTTCCACAGCAGTCCAAACGTGTTACAGGTGCGGTAACAAAGGGCATTTCGTTAGAGATTGTAAGGCACAAGTACCAAATCAGTCCCAGGTTCCAATACAGCAGAGGGTTATGCGTTGCTTCAGTTGCGGCAAGGAGGGTCATTTTTCGAGGAATTGTAGGAGCCGTAGCAATAAACGGGTAGAGTGTTTTGTCTGTGGTGAAATTGGTTACACATCCAGGTCCTGCCCGAAGGATCATAAAGAGTTGGTATCACCTTCGCCAAAACAGGAGTCAAAGTCACAGCCAAAAAACGAATGAGGGACCGAGGTTGTTTTACGTCAAAGTCGGAGTGGGCAGCCTGGCTGGAATCTATCAGGAATTATTGGAATTCTTGTAAGAGCCAAAAGGGTGTGGCCTCGGTCCTTTTTTCGCCAGGGTCGGATGACTCACGCCCATTTTTAAAAGTAAGATTATTAGATTTAGAATTTTGCGGTTTATTAGATTCAGGAGCTTCAGTTTCGCTACTAGGGAATAATTCACATAGGAAACTCATTGAGTTAGGTTACACTTATCAGCCACTCGACAAGGTGGTCGAAGCGGCAAATGGAGGTGGCATGAAGATTACAGGGATCATGAGTTTACCTATAACCTTTCAGGATAAGACAAGGGTGTTGTCTTTTTATATAGTACCAGGTGCTACAAATGAGGTCATTTTTGAGGTAGATTTTTGGAGAGGTTTTGGTATAGCTCCAGAAATTTTTGATTGGAGCGTGACTTCGGCAGTTAAACCAAGGTGTTTTGTAAATAGTTTGTCGGAAAAACCGGTACACACAATTCAGTCTTACCAAACACTATCGTCATCGCAGAAGGTGTTGGCAGACGCTGTGATAAAAAGATTTGAGGAAATTTCCTCGGAGGTAGCGGGTTTAGGTAGGACTACATTGATAAAACACACTATTGACACAGGGGATGCTAACCCTGTCAGAACAAAACAATACCAGTTATCACCGGAGAAGAGAGAGGCTCTGCAAAAAGAATTAGACAAGATGTTACAACTAGGCGTGGTCGCACCCAGCGAAAGCCCATGGAACAACCCAGTCCTATTAGTTCCGAAAGCAGAAGGAGAATGGCGGTTTTGTCTAGATTCCAGAAAATTGAACGCGGTGTCGAAAGGAGATGCTTACGCAGTGCCGTATATTCCTCAAATCTTAGACAGTTTGAAAGAAGCAAGATTTTTATCGTCCATAGACTTAGCATCGTCGTTTTGGCAGATTCCGTTGGATGAGGCGTCTAAGGAGAAAACGAGCTTTTCAGTACCAGGGCGGGGCTTATTTCGCTTCGAGGTTATGCCGTTTGGTCTGAGTGGGGCTTCTGCCAGGCAACAAAGGTTGATGGATTTATTGTTTAATACTGGTTTTGCTGATGATATCATTGATGGGATGGTTTTTGTTTATATAGACGACATCGTCGTAGTGAGTTCAAGCTTAGAGTCACATCTTAATCTGTTAAATAGGGTAGTAGATAAGCTCAGGTATGCCAATCTTACGGTCAATTTCAAAAAATGTCAATTCTTCAGGAAATCATTAAAGTACTTAGGGTATGTGGTGGACGAATTTGGTCTTAGGACAGATCCAGACAAAGTCAAGGCGATCTTAGATTTTCCAGTACCGGATACGGCAAAACAGGTGAAAATGTTTTTAGGAACGGCATCGTGGTATAGACGTTTTATTAGGGACTTTGCATCAATAGCAGCACCATTAAATGCACTAACGTCAACTTCGAAAAAGGCCCCAAAATTCACTTGGACAGATGAAGCAAACAGCGCGTTCACAAAATTAAAGGAAAGTTTGGTCACAGCTCCGGTATTAGCGTGTCCAGATTTCGATAGGCCATTTATTGTTCATTGTGATGCATCGTCGTTTGGTTTAGGGGGAATGTTGACACAGAAGTTCGACGACGCAGAACACCCGATAGCCTACGTGAGCAGGTCGTTATCCAAGGCAGAACGAAATTACAGCGCTACCGAACGAGAAGCTTTGGCGGTAATCTTTGCGATTGAGAAATTTCAGGCATACTTAGGGTCTAGACATTTTACAGTCATAACTGACCATGCATCACTGAAATGGTTCATGAATTTGGAAAATCCAACAGGTAGACTGGTACGTTGGGGATGCAGGTTATCACAGTTCGATTTCCACATAGAACACAGGAAAGGGTCAGATAATGTGGTCCCAGATGCCTTGTCTAGGTTGTTAAAGGTTGAGGTTTTAGGTAACATTTCAGACACGCAGGTGTTAGACCCGTGGTACGATGGCATCGTGGAGGGGTTAAGGTTACATCCAAATAACTACCCCAATTTCACCATGAAAGGCGATAAACTGATGAGATTTTCCAAGGCAAAGTACACACTTAGTGAGGAATTCGAGTGGAAAGAGGTCGTTAGATGTGACCAGAAAGAAGCGGTTTTAAAGGCAAACCATGTGGATCCGACAGCTGCACATTTAGGGACTTTTAAGACACACAGAAGAGTAAGTTTGTTTTATTATTGGCCAAAGATGTTTAAGGACATAAAGGAGTTTGTAGAGAAATGTGATGTCTGTGCGGCTTATAAATCAAGTAATCGCACAATCCCAGGTTTAATGGGGAGACCTAAAGTTTGTCATCGCCCATTCCAGGTGATCTCGATTGACTTGGTGGGTCCTTTACCGAGATCTAGAGCAGGTCATACATTTCTGTTAGTAGTTACTTGTTGTTTCTCGAAATATACAATTCTGTTCCCACTCAGAAGGGCAACCAGCGCAAGGGTCGCAACGGAAATAGAAAAAGGCGTTTTCTTGACTCACGGGGTTCCAGAGACCGTAATTGCAGACAATGGAGTGCAATTTACGGGATCGGAATTCCGTAAACTACTAGAAAGCTACAAGGTTCCTAAAATTCATTATACTCCGCGTTACGCACCTCAGGTGAATTTAGTAGAAAGATACAATAAAACGGTGATGACGGCGGTGTCAGCCTATGTAAAGGAAGACCACAGATCATGGGACCTAAATTTACCAAAAATCCAGTTCGCGATTAACAGTGCTATAAATGAGTCTACACAGTTCTCAGCGTTTTTCCTAGTACACGGTAGAGAACCGGTGGTGGATGGTTCACTCTATAAGGCAGAAGACGGGGACTACGAACCAGGGATTCCGAGAGAAGAATATGCCGGTAATTTGGGACAGTTACGTGGTATTTTCGACGAAGTCCGACAACACATGCTAAAGGCGCATAAAACGAATGCAAAGTTTTATAACCTGAGAAGAAGAGAAGCGAGCGTAAAGGTGGGGGATGTTGTATGGAAGAAGACTTATCCGTTGAGTGATGCAGCTAAGTTTAAGGCCGCAAAACTATGTCCCAAGTACGAAAAAGTTAGAGTGAAAGAAATTTTATCACCGTTGGTTGTTGAATTGGAAAGTATGCAGGGGAAAGTATTAGGCTCATGGCATATCAAGGATTTAAAGATTTAAATAAATAAATTATATTGGTTTTAATTTTGGTAGTAACCTTTAAGCATAATAAGTTTAGTATAGATGATATATTTTTTTTTCTACCTAATTTGTTCGCAAGGTTTCGCAAATATAAGATGTGGTTTTAACTTTGAAAATGTATTTTTTTTTTTTGTTGATTTGGTGTATGTTATAGGGCAATGTTTAGTTTTTTTTTAGCTGTTTATTTTTTTTTTGATGATTTTGGTGGATTTGTATTTTTTGTTTTTGTTGTTGAATAGTACCTGATATTATTTTTCTCCTTCTCTCGTTTTGCTCCAATTCTTGACAACGATACCGCTGAGGGCAGCGTAGTTTCAACCTGGGGTTGAAACTTTGAATAGGAGGGAGGGTATTGTAACAAGTAAATCTATTTGGTGACGTTTAGGGCCATCTACCGATGCATAGATACACAAATCAATAACGTGCTGGAACCATAATTTCAAGTTCAGAATAAGGTCAGCGCCATCTGTCGTCGAGTGGTGTATAAAAATGACGGACGTTGAGTTGTTTAGCGAAAGCGCAGTTAGAAAATTAATTCTGTCTGTTGGAAAGGGAAGACACGCAAGAATCCTGCATCCTTACGAAAGAAGAAGTAAGGAGGCACTCGTAACGTCGCAGGAGAATTTTAGGTATCACAGACCGGTTACCGCGCCATCTATTAGTAACTGGAGATACCACTAGCGGCTAACTTGTACAGGATGATGCAGCAAGTGCACTAATAAATTCGTGAAGGACAGGTCAGGGTCAAGAAGAATTGCAAAGTGATTTTTGAGTTTTAGGATTTTCAACAGGATCGAAAGGGATAAGAAACGGTTTTTTTATTGGTATTGATTTCGAGAGGGAGCCAAAATACGTTATTATTTTAGCATTTATAAAAAAAAAAGAACGTATAATTTCTTTATAGAAAAAATATGATCACTAAATTCGGGATCGGGAATTAAACTCGGGAAAGGATTTTATCGATGGTTAGTTGACTTGAGGTCAGACGAATAAATGGTGACCTCAGAGAAAAAATAGAACACCCTGCCTCGGGTTTAAGGTCGCCCTAGCGTCGAGTAGCGGAACGAAAGGAGACGTTGTTTCTAGAACATTCTTTTGAAATTTAGTATAAATAGGGCCACGCCCGAAGATCCTGGCATTCTGGAAAAATTATTGCGAGGGGTAACTTTGCCTGTGTGGAGTCAGTAGTTTGTCGAATCAGTGCTGCGTGATCCCTGCCGTCGCTGCCGTTTTGGAGCCGCCTATCCCGAAAAATCTCTGCCGTACGAATAACAGCGAATCGACACGATCTTTTGCAAAATAGCGGGAAGGCGAGGGATTCAAGGAGTGACGAGCATCGGTGATCCTGGAACGTTTGGCTGCCAGCGCGGGACCCCCAAATCCAAAATAAGCGACGGGAATATAAAATTCAGGTACCAAGCGATTGAGAGAGGGGTTTTTCTCGGTGGAAGGGGGGTTTCACGGCAAGTTCCAATTCGGGAACACCGCCAGGATATAATGAACTAATGGGATTTCTTTTCGGGGAATTTCAGGATTCCAAAGGGGATAAAAATCCCAAGAACTCGAGCGCCGATAGACGGCGAGGCCAACTCTCAAGCGGGGCTAGCTGCGTGAGAGGAGTCCACCCCGGTCGAAGAGCGAGCGCCGGGTTCGGGAGCACCGAGCGACAGGAGCGGTTCCAGGACTCGAGGGGCGAACGTGTTCGGCGACCGTTGAATACGGCGCGGCGACACGTCTTTCTAGAACAAGGTGTGTTCTTTCTAGTTGTTCGGGGGTCGGTTCCCCCCTTTCCTTTTTCCAGAATCCTAGGGTGTGTTTGTATTGGTCGGTCATATTTCTTTTGTGTCTTTTGAGTCTATAAATCGGAAGTTTCACAATATCGTGTTAGGGAAGTTACGGTTTAGGGAATTATACGGAAGGATTAGGCGAATAGGTTGGCAACTAGTTAGGGTTACAATTTTACATACATATAACTAATTTATATCTTTGTCGATAACGGCAATTACATTCTAGGTAACTGACTAGTAAACTAAGCTACAGCAATTCTCTGCAAAACTCTAGCCTAAACGCCACCGTCAGACATTTTAATCTAAGTAAATTTAACTTTACCTATTTTCAGTACCTTTTGTAATGCATCTTTCGTCCAGTGGTTTTCCCCGTTGAATTCTAGTATTTATTATTGAAGAGTAAGAAACTTTAATCAAAAGATCAGAACTGAGAAAGCCATTGAGAGGTCGGTGACATAAGTAATAATTTTGAATATTTAGTTAAGGTGATTGAAGTTACAAGGTAACTCGTAAATTACAGGGTATTGAAGAATTTGTTAGTTGATAATCTAAACATTAAGTTGGTTTCAAAATATAAGGTATATATAAATGAAACTTTTCTCTTTTTATTTATTAGCGTTAATTCCCTGTTAGCGAGATAGGAGTAACTTATCACGGTTTCCCGTTTTCTCAATTTGCTGGCCTGGCTGAGCGGGAACCCGTGACAATCCTTATTCTTCTTATCCTTATTCTTCTTACTATCGATAAAACAGTTTCAGTCAACAGTATTTCATCAACAGAGTATTGGCGCATTGGAGAATTCACACAAACATTTAGGTAACTAGAGGTATTTACGAATACAAACGGAAAATCATTCTGATGCGTGGAGCACATGGCTTCCTTTTTGGTGTTTCTCGTATAATACATCGGTACACACTGAGACGAAATTCACACCATTTGATCGTGTTTTCGGTAAAAAGAGTAATTTACTTACCATCAAACTGAAATTCAACAAAAATAGATCCACTTTACAATTATGATAACTATCCCTTAGAATTACGTTACAGAATTCAAACTTCGCAGAAAGAAGCAAGAAATAATCTTATTTCAAGTAAAATCACTAGTAAAATAAAATATGATCAGAATATTTATCCAATAACATATAAGCCAAATGATTTAATTCTAACTATAAATAGGACTGGAAATAAATTCAAAAGCATTTATTCAGGACCATATTTAGTTATTAGAGATTGTTCACCAAATGTTGAAATTATGAAAGATAATCTAAAATGTATTTAATACATAAGAACAGGACTAAGCGTTATATACCACCTGATTCTTGATTTATTAGGTATTATTTAAAATTAAGTTATTACGTATATTTATCAGTAAGATATTTCATAAGTTTATTGTAAACAAAAATAATAGCATTAACTATATTTAATCAAATAATTTCTTTTTTAATTTATTCGTAAGAAGTATATTAATTAATGTATGTTTAATTATGAGTATACGACTTTTTTAAGTAAATGTCATCATCATCATCATCATCAGCCTATATTAGTCCACTGCTGGACATAGGCCTCCCCTAATGAGCGCCATAGCGCCCTGTCTTCAGCTTGCCGCATCCAGCATCTGCCAGCAGTCCTTCGCAGATCGTCATCCCACCTGGCCGGAGGGCGTCCTACACTACGTTTGCCGAGTCGCGGTCTCCACTCTAGAACACGTTTACCCCAACGGTTGTCGGTTCTTCGCGCGATATGGCCGGCCCACTGCCACTTCAACTTGCTAATTCTTTGAGCTATGTCGATAACTTTGGTTCTCTGTCGGATGTATTCATTACGAATCCTATCCTTCAGAGAAACTCCGAGCATAGCTCTTTCCATAGCTCGCTGAGCGACTTTAAACTGGTAACTTTAAGCCCTACCGTGAGTGTCCACGTCTCAGCTCCGTAGGTCATTACGGGTAGGACGCACTGATTGAAAACTTTTGTTTTCAAACATTGCGGTATGGATGACGAGAAGACTCGACGTAGTTTTCCAAACGCTGCCCAGCCCAGCTGAATCCTCTTCTTGGCCTCCTTCTCAAAATTGTTTTTACCTAACTGCACAATCTGCCCAAGGTAAGTGTACTCGGAAACAATTTCGAGAAGGTGGCCTTCTACGATGACCGGTCCTGGATTAATGTGGTTATTGGTCATGACTTTGGTTTTATCCAAATTCATGCCAAGACCGATGCGTCGTGAGGCTGAGGCTAGGCCGTCCAGCATGTGAGTCAGCTCCTCTAGCGACTCCGCCATTAAGACTATGTCATCAGCGAATCGTAGGTGTGAGATGTAATTGCCGTTTATGTTTATGCCCTTACCTTTCCAGTCCAGCGTCTTAAACATATCTTCCAATGCGCTCGTGAACAGTTTCGGGGATATGACATCCCCCTGTCTCACTCTGCGCAATTGGATGGGTTTAGACTGCTGGTCCTGTACTTGGACACTCATAGTGGCGGCATCGTAGAGACATCTCAGCACCTCGATATAACGATAGTCTACTTGGCATCGCTGTAAGGATTCCAGAACAGCCCAGGTTTCGACAGAGTCAAAGGCTTTCTCATAGTCCACAAAGGCGAGACACAGGGGCTGATTATACTCTTCGGACTTCTGTATAATCTGCCGCACTCTGTGAATGTGGTCTATGGTGCCATATCCTCCGCGGAACCCGGCCTGTTCCGGTGGCTGAAACTCGTCGAGTCTCCTGGCGAGACGATTCGTGACCACTCGCGAGAACAGCTTATAGACGTGGCTCAGGAGTGTGATGGGTCTATAGTTTTTAAGGAGCGTTTTATCGCCCTTCTTAAAAAAGAGCACCACCAAACCCCCGCTCCACGCCTTAGGAGTTCTCCCACTGTGAAGGACGGTATTAAAGAGGCTCTGTAGCTCCTGTATAACGGGGGCTCCTCCTGCCTTCAGAAGCTCTGAAGTAATACCGTCCTCACCCGGGGCTTTTCCATTTTTAAGCTGCCTCAGAGCTAACACGATTTCATCTTGACTGATATCTGGCAGTTCGTCGGTATAGTGGCGTGTCAGGGTGGCTCTAGAATCATGGTCATCTCGCCGGGAACGAGGGGCATGTGCAGTGTACAAACGGCCATAGAAATCCTCTATCTCGGCCAAGATCTCAGGCTTCGACAAAGCGGTCCTCCCATCGTGCGTTTTAAGCTTCGTCAGGTGGCTCCTGCCAAGCTGCTGAGTGAATACTTTGGACCCTCGGTTGCGCTCTATCGCCTCTTCAATGAGGCGTGTGTTGGAGCTCCGAAGGTCGCGCCGTACCATCTTCGCGATTCGCTTGTTCAGGTCTGACCTCTCTGACGAAGTCGCTTGGGTGGTTTCCCGTCTTCTTGTCATCAGATCCAGAGTCTCAGTCGAGAGTTTGGACTTCCTGCCAGTACCTTGTTTTCTGCAGAATTGAATGCCCTCGTCCCTCAACGTTTCGACCAGATTGTGTAGGTTCTCGTCAGCGTCATCAGTGGGTTCCAAAGCAACAAATCTATCCCCGAGAAGCTGCTGAAACTTCTCGGTGCCCGCCATGATTTGGATTGGATTTGGTCGGAGCGTGGACTTCATCAGACGGTTTCTTTCGAGCTTTAAGTTGATATTCAGAGTGCCTCGGAGCATTCGATGATCAGATCCGGTATTGAACCTGTTGATCACTGAGACATCTCTGAATATGTGCTTGCTATCCGTCATGATGAAGTCGATCTCATTTTTAGTCACAGAGTCGGGACTTCGCCATGTCCACTTCCTTTGGGGCTGCTTCTTAAAGAAGGAGTTCATTAAGAACAACCCCTCTTTCTCAAGGAAGTTGACAAGCATTTGCCCCCTGTGATTCCTAACTCCATAACCATGCGGGCCTATTCGGGATTCGTTGCCAGTTTGGATTCCCACCTTGCCGTTAAAGTCCCCCATAACCAGTGTTGCCATATGGATAAGGCATGGATGCCGTATTTTCGTTCCAAAAGTCCGTACAAAATCCGTATTACAAATCTGAGTGAAATTCCGTATAAATTCCGTATAAAAATGAAACAACTCCTTAATAATTATTTTATTTATACATATCTTTATTTATCATCTTTAGCATATTAACATCGATATTTAAATCATAACAGGGTGATTTACCTAAAAGTTGCTTAGTAAGTAACAAGCCTGTTATCGTATCTGTGCCTAATTCAGTGTTGCCATATGGATAAGGCATGGATGCCGTATTTTCGTTCCAAAAGTCCGTACAAAATCCGTATTACAATTCCGAGTGAAATTCCGTATACATTCCGTATAAAAATGAAACAACTACTTAATAATTATTTTCTTTATACATTTCTTTATTATCTTTAGCATATTTATATCGATATTTAAATCATAACAGTGATTTACCTATAAGTTGCATATTATGTAACAAGCCTGTTATCTTATCTGTGCCTAATTTATTTCTTTGCTTTGTCTTTAAAAGATTTACGGCGGAGAAAATTCGCTCTACCGCCGCACTCGAGTGTGGCAAACTCATCAACCGCGAGTTGAATATAGTCAAAATCGGGTAATAGATGTCATCATTGGGATTTCTTCCATGTCTTCAGAATCCGTGGAGTGTAACTCTGTGTTGTTCCGTAGATGTCGCCATTCTGTGTCTAGGGCTTGTATATTTTCAACTTCAATTAAATTGGGAAACAGTAGAGCTACATTAACCGATGTATTCTGCGTGATTGCACGACGTCTGGACTTAGAAATTCCAGTTTTTTGGAATATTATCATCAAACTTGTACCCAAAAGAGTCTGTGTAAAGTTTAATCTGCCTGTAGTATAAATCCGTTTAAAAATCCGTATGTCTAAATCATCCGTATTGGGCTTCCGAAATCCGTACAAATACGGACAAATCCGTATATATGGCAACGCTGCCCATAACAACGTTGAAGTGAGCCTTAGTGGTGTTGTGTAAGGCTTTGGATATGTCTTCATACATATCCTCCACTTCATCATCCGAGTGTGCCGAGGTCGGTGCGTAAACCTGAATTACCTTCATGCTATACCGCTTGGACAGCCGAAGGATCAGGTACGCTACCCTGGTCGATACACTGGAGATTTCTTGAACGTTGCTAGAGAGGGCCTTATTGACGAGGAAACCTACGCCACCCTGGGATGTTTTATCACCCTCGCGAAAGTAGAGAAGATGGCCCGAGTCTAGGGTTACGGTGTCCTCCCCCTCTCTACGGACTTCACATAACCCGAGAACATGACATTTAATGTTCTCTAACTCCACTTCCAACTGCGCTAGATGATGGTCAAGCCTCAGAGTGCGTCCATTAAACGTTGCCAGGGTCATTTTATTAAGCGTGTGGTAGCCTGATGTAGCCCGGTGATTCCTAGCACCCCCTGCCCCGCCGTTACCATGGCCGCTACCGTGGCCAGGAATAGCGAGGCGGCCGGGAACTGGGGGCCGTTTTTTAGCTTTGTCCATCATGAAGGGGTAATGCCCATAATCCCCACGCTGGGCATGCGGGTTGGGGATCGCAGTTTGGTGGTGGGGTTGTTCTAGAGGGGTGCTGCTGCCCACCCCCCGGTATATCCCTTAGTCGCCTCTTACGACACCCACACGGGAGGAGTTGGGGTTTGTTTGCCCTGTGCTCCGGCGCGAGGCGCGCAAGCGGGGAATCGCCTTTCCCCCCCCCGCCCCCAACCAACCTGCAGCTCCAACAGGGCGGGCAGGCTCGCCCGCCCCTCCAGCCGGAGGGCGCTCAGCGGCGCCCAGCCGCCGCCCTCCTGCGCCGACCCCGCAACCTACTGCCACCGATACAGTGGCCAATGAGGCCACCAATCGGGGCAACCCCGTCCCGTCCCGACGTAGAAGGAGGCCACGAGGAGGGAGGAAGAGAAGGAAACCCGTGGCTTCCTCAACTCCACACCAGCCCGCAGGCACCGCCATGAGTACCGCGGCCCCCGCCCCCCGCTGGGAGGCTCCGCCCACCCGCTGGGAGGCTCCGCCCACCACCGAGCGACGCCTAGCACCGGCCCCGGCATACACCTTGCCGGGCCCCGCGCCGCCGCCGACACTGGCAAGTACAACTTGCCCCCGCACAGCCTCAGCTCAGACAGCACCGCAACCCCAGCGCGACCGCAGGGCCCCTCGAGCCCGCCCTCGCCCCGCCAGAGGCACCTCCGACTCTGCTCCAGGCGCCGGTGCGCCCGCCGCACCCGCGGCCGGGAATCCCACGGACATCCTACTGGGGGTCCTGTTGGAGTTCCTGGCCGCCATCGCAGCCGGAGTCGACCTCCGGAGCGCAGCGGAGCGTGGACTGACCGTACTCGGGATCACCCGACCCGGTCAGGTCCCCCGAACTGCGCCTCCCACACCGGTCCCACGGAGGAGCGCAGAGCCAACAACGCAGCCTTCACACCCATCAAACGCCCCGCCCGCGGAGCCTCACCCCGGCGGTGCTACGCAGAGTCCTTGGGTTCTTTAAAAAAAAAAGAACTCAATCAAAAAAAAAAAAAAAAAAAAAAAAAAAAAGAATTACTCATTAATGCAGCCCAAAAAAAAAAAAAATATAAAGGAAAGCGAAAAAAGAGCTTTTCGCAGAACCCAAGGACCGAGGGGTAGTCACCCCTCGAGATGACGCCGGGGTAATGAGGCCCAGCCTCGAGGCCCCCCTCCGTGCCCCCACAAAGGGCCGGAATGAACGCGATATAGAGGAGTTGGGGTGGTGCAATTCTAAGCCGGCACCACACGGCCGTAAGTAAATGTAATTAGATTTAAATAAAATTAACTTTCATTTATTTTATTTCCTTATTGCGGTGGAAATGAGATATAGTAACTATTATGTAATCATCGTATAGAGTGTAAATGTAATATCGTATCCTAATAAACAGTATAGTCATCATACAGATCTTTTTGATTTCACTCGCCTCCAAGTCCATTCTTACAGGGACTCCGAAGGTAGCGCCGTACCATCATTGCGATTCGCTTGTTCTCTGACGAAGTGACTTGGGTGTGGTTTCCCGTTTTATTTGTCATCAGATGAATATCCGAGAGTTTGGACTTCCTGCCAGTACCTTATATTTGTGCATGACAGTTATACGTTGTGTAAAGACGTGTTTAATTCTAACATTTGTAAGCATACTATACCTACCTACGCGCTGAGTTCACGCCGAAATCACGCCGCCGCCGCCGATTTCAGGCCGGCGTCCGCCGCCGATTATTTCGACGTCGGCGCACATGTCTACTCCACATACATAGTTTCAATTAACAGGGCGGGGTTATATCTCACCTGAACAGGGATGTTATTCAACGTCACAGCTAGTAGATAGGCCCTTGGGGCGGGCGGAGAGAAGCAGACACTGTAGGAGCCGTCTCCGCGGTCTGTGACCGAGGCTGATGCTGGGCGGGGTTATATCTCACCTGAATAGGGATGTTATTCAACGTGACAGCAAGGAGATAGGCCCCTGGGGCGGGCGGAGAGAAGCAGACACTGTAGGAGCCGTCTCCGCGGTCTGTGACCGAGCCTGATGCAGGGCGGGGTTATATCTCACCTGAATAGGGATGTTATTCAACGTGACAGCCAGTAGATAGGCCCCTGGGGCGGGCGGAGAGAAGCAGACACTGTAGGAGCCGTCTCCGCGGTCTGTGACCGAGGCTGATGCTGGGCGGGCGCTCGAGTCTTGACGCCGGAAGAAACCGCACACCTGGAAGGGCGGGGATGAGTCATAAATAATGCTGGACAATCCACACAGCATCATCTATATCAGCGCGGTCGGCAAACTGCGGCGTGCAAGCCACATGCGGCCCTTTCGTTGTAAAGTTGCGGTATTTCATTTCAATATGGAAAAACTGATGATTTATTATTTTAAAAGCGGTTTATAGGTATATAAATATTTGAAAACAGTCTGAACCTGAGTAAAGTTTGACTGTAAGTAATCTTGGCTCTTCCGTTGGTTTCGGTTCGGTTGCCGACCAAGATAAGCAGAGCTTGTGTTATGAGTACTGTATGTCTGACATCCATTACATAGATAGATTTTTTATTATACATAAAAAAACATCCAGAACCCCGTTACAAATATTTGTAGAACACACAAACATTGTCCCAAGGTGGGAATCGAACCCGCAACCTCCTACATCGCCCACCGCGCCATATCGATCGTCATGTCTAAAAGATTTTCAATTAAAGTAGGTAAGAGGATAGGGAACGTAGTGTAGGACGCTCCGGCGAGGTGGAATGATGATCTGCGAAAGACCGCAAGATGCTGGATGCGGCAAGCTGAAGACAGGGCGCTATGGCGCTCATTAGGGGAGGCCTATGTCCAGCTGTGGACTGATATAAATTGATAATGATGATGAAGAGGATTGGGATGCTAGCCTTTCGGAATGTTTCTGGAGTAAAATTTGGCAAACTGGGGGACTTAAAGACCTAAATAATTTTCGGATTTAAAGTCCTAAATAATTTAAAGTTAGTAATAGTACCTGTTCTCCGCCGCACCAGATTCTTTCTCCGCTGCTGTCTCGAAGCTCCATAGTCACTTCATGTTGGCTGTTCACTCGTAGATCTTGGAGACCTGGTAACAAAATAACATAAAGAATCATAACACAAGCTTTGAGTAGCTTACTTTGGGGCTAGATGGTGCTGTGTGGACTGGACTGCCCAACATTATTTATTTACTAGCGACCCGCCCGGCTTCGCACGGTTTTATAATACGTATAAACCTTCCTCTTGAATCACACTATCTATTAAAAAAAACCGCATCAAAATCCGTAGTTTTAAAGATTTAAGCAGTCAAAGGGACATAGGGAAATTGGGTCAGAAAAAGCGACTTTGTTTTATACTACTATGAAGTGATTAAAGTTACCATCAGTCCCAAGCACACAGCAGGCACTGGCCCGCTGAGGGACAGGACAAACTCATTGAAAACAAATTTTCAATGAGAGCCTCCTACCCGTAATGACCTACGTCCTACGGAGCTGAGACGTGGACACTCTCGGTAGCGCTGGTCCACCAGTTCAAAGACGCTCAGCGAGCTATGAAAAGAGTTATGCTCGGAGTTTCTCTGAAGGATAGGATTCGTAATGAATACATCCGACAGAGAACCAAGGTTATCGACATAGCTCAAAGAATTTTAATATTAGCATGCTGAAGTGGCAGTGGGCCGGCCATATCTCGCAAAGAACCGACCACCATTGGGGTAGACGTGTTCTTGAGTGGAGACCGCGACTCGGCAAACGTAGTTTAGGACGCCAGGTGGGATGACGATCTGCTAAAGACTGCTGTCAGATGCTGGATGCGGCAAGCTCACGACAGGGCGCTATAGCGCTCATTAGGGGAGGCCTATGTCCAGAAGTGGATTAATATAGGCTGATGACGTAAACTCATTTGATGATCAAGTAAACTCATTTTATATACTAGAGCACCATTTTGGCAAACAAAACTAAGCCTTAGCTTATACCTTGGTTGGTAGTCAAAAACTATGTTAAAAATTATGCTTTCGGGTTCGGCCTTAATATTATTAACAAATTAAATAAACATAATTTACAAGTAGAACCCAAATTGTCTTACTATTACAAAGAAAATCAGCAAAACTAAACAGGCGATTACTTTTGCCCCACCTTGTATTGTGCTCTTTTGGACGAGAAATGACGATGAGCACATGACGATGATGATGATGAAATAGAAGAAGGAATGAAGGTTACCACTGGCACTCATTGAAAACTGTTTTCAATTAGTGCGACTTACCCGTAATGACCTACGGAGCTGAGACGTGGACACTCACGGTAGGGCTGGTCCACCAGTTCAAAGTCGCTGAGCGATGGAAAGAGCTATGCTCGAAGTTTCTCTGAAGGATAGAATTCGAAATGAATACATCCGACAGAGAACCAAAGTTACCGACTTAGCTCAAAGAATTAGCAAGCTGATATGGCAGTTGGCCAGCCATATCTCGCAAAGACCGACAACCGTTGGGGTAAACGTATTCTTGAGTGGAGACTGCGACTCGGCAAACGTAGTGTAGGACGGTGGGAAGACGATCTAAGAAAGACTGCTTGGAAGATGCTGAAGACAGGGTGCTATGGCGCTCATTACGGGAGGCTTATGGACCAATAGCCACCAATATGGTGACGACGAGGATGATGATAAAATAGAAGAAGGAATGAAAGTTACCATCAGTCCTGAGCAGGCAGCGGGCGGGATCAGGCGCTTGCGTTAGCAGCCGGCCCACGAGCGTGGAGTCCAGCGCGGCGGGGGCTTCGGGCGCGAAGCGGAGCTCCAGCCGGGGGGCGGCGCCGGCGGGAGTCTCCGTGAGAAGCTCCAAGCGGCGGAGCACGGGCCCGCTCAGGGACAGGACTTCGGATTCCTTTCCAGTGGCGAGGAGCTGGAAGAGAAATCGTGCGATTGAATAACTAAGAAAAGTGATGTTACTGAAAAATTATAAATAATAATTTGAAATAATGTTGGACAATCCACACCACAGCCAAAGTAAGCTACTAAAAGCTTGGGTTATGATGGGTAAGCCATTGAAAACACCCAGACCAACGGAACAAATTTCTGCACATCTTACACAAATTTGTTCCGAAGCGAGAATCGTATCTACCCGCAATCTCCTGCAGGCGGACCTTCGCCCATCGCGCCACATCGGTTGTCTTATTAAAATGTTATTTAGACTAGTTAAGACCTCTGTTCGAAAATTACGAATACTTTCCCCAATCAAGATGACCGTCGGAATCCATCATCACAATGTATGCTGGTTCACTGGTGGTTCATGACAATTTTTATCACTTTAAAAATAGAGCGCATGTTTTTTGTCAAGAAAATTTTAAATAAAAAATTCTTATTCTTATCAGTTGTATACCTCTTCAGCGAACAGCACGGCCTCCCTAGCGTGCCTCGCTCTGTCCTCCAGCTGGCGATGCGTCTCCTCGACTCGCTGGTGATGCTTCTGCCGCGCCCTGGCAGATAAATGATTCTTATTCCTATCAGTTGTTTACCTCTTCAGCGAACAGCACGGCCTCCCTAGCGTGCCTCGCTCTGTCCTCCAGCTGGCGATTCGTCTCCTCGACCCGCTGTGCTATTACGCTAAAACCGCCCATCCAAATTGATATTCTTGCGCCATTTCAATGGCCATCGCGCGCGTCCTTTCCATACAATTTCAAATTACAAAAGCCATAAAAAGGGCTTTCTTAGGTCAGTTTTGAAAAAAAAAAGACTTATGAAACAAAACTGACATAAGAAAGCCCTTTTAATGGCCTTCGTAATTTGAAATCGTATGGAAAGGACGCGCGCGATGGCCATTGAAATGGCGCAAGAATATCAATTTGGATGGGCGGTTTTAGCGTAATAGCACAGCCGTTGCCGATGCTTCTGCCGCGCCCTGACAGATAAATGATTCTTATTCCTATCAGTTGTATACCTCTTCAGCGAACAGCACGGCCTCCCTAGCGTGCCTCGCTCTGTCCTCCAGCTGGCGATGCGTCTCCTCGACTCGCTGGCAATGCTTCTGCCGCGCCCTGGCAGATAAATGATTCTTATTCCTATCAGTTGTATACCTCTTCAGCGAACAGCACGGCCTCCCTAGCGTGCCTCGCTCTGTCCTCCAGCTGGCGATGCGTCTCCTCGACCCGCTGGCGATGCTTCTGCCGCGCCCTGGTGGCGGCAGATAAATGATTCTTATTCCTATCAGTTGTATACCTCTTCAGCGAACAGCACGGCCTCCCTAGCGTGCCTCGCTCTGTCCTCCAGCTGGCGATGCGTCTCCTCGACCCGCTGGCGATGCTTCTGCCGCGCCCTGGTGGCGGCAGATAATTGATTCTTATTCTTATCAGTTGTATACCTCTTCAGCGAACAGCACGGCCTCCCTAGCGTGCCTCGCTCTGTCCTCCAGCTGGCGATGCGTCTCCTCGACCCGCTGGCGATGCTTCTGCCGCGCCCTGGTGGCGGCAGATAAATGATTCTTATTCCTATCAGTTGTATACCTCTTCAGCGAACAGCACGGCCTCCCTAGCGTGCCTCGCTCTGTCCTCCAGCTGGCGATGCGTCTCCTCGACCCGCTGGCGATGCTTCTGCCGCGCCCTGGTGGCGGCAGATAAATGATTCTTATTCCTATCAGTTGTATACCTCTTCAGCGAACAGCACGGCCTCCCTAGCGTGCCTCGCTCTGTCCTCCAGCTGGCGATGCGTCTCCTCGACTCGCTGGCGATGCTTCTGCCGCGCCCTGGTAGCCGCGGCGTGCAGCGCCCGCCCGTGCGCCTCCACGGCGCGCCGGTACTGCTCCGACCACGCTTGGATCTCTGCCTCCACTTTGGCTGCTTCAGACTGGAAATACGGGAAAGGGGAACTAAATAACCACTGTCTATTCCAAACACACAAAGTAAACCACACAGGTTTGTAAAGGAGTGTTATTAGCGAGTCAGCCAAGTACCTATCGACAGGTTTGATAACTTTGACAATGATGATAGATAATAATATTAACTTAATTTCTAGGTGTACCTAAGTGTGATTTGCTAGGCACCTACTAACAACATGTCGAATGGTTTCATCAAAAAAATACTTTCGAAGCATTATTTAGTGTTTAAGTTGAGGCGTTGACTAAGCCATATTCCCCGACCACTTGGATTGGAACCGTCCAAAAATACATGAAGACGATGGGCGTAAAATAAACGCTGAGCTAGCAAAAAAGCACCCAGAGTGGCGCACGAGGACTAGGAGGGCTGACCCCAAAAGAAATAAGACATATGGCCAAGGCAAAGAAGAAGAAGTTGACTAAGCCACATTACATTGGCCATCTGCCTGTCAATAAATCTGTAGCCTTACGTCAATCTCGTAGGCCTGCGTGTGTAACGCGCGCGTAGCCAGCGCGACGTGTTCCGGCACGTGCTGCGCGCGCTGCGCGGCGTCGCGGATCCGCCGCACGCGCTCCGCCGTCGCGCGCGCCGCGCCGCACGCCGCGTGCCCGCTGTGCGAGATCACGCAGCAATCTCGGCAGATTACCTGAATCAACACAGTGCACTAGTAGGTGATAGTTATCTACAGTCTCAGATTTTATAAAACTACTTTACTTACAAATTCTACTAACTATACCTAGCAAAAAACCCAGCTATAAACTTGCAAAAGAATTTGCAAACTGGGTTATTAATACAAGGGTTTCAAACAAAAAATTATGTCCCTTGAAGAAGTCTTCACATCTGCTGACAAGTAGCGCAGTTAGGGTTGCCCACAGAAGTCTGAATAAAATAAGTCACTACTATTCAGACTTCTGTGGGCAACCCCAACTGCGCTGCTTGTTTTCCAAATGGCCGGGATTTCCGGGAATGTCCAGGAGGTCCCGGCTCATAAACCTGGATATTACTTAGACCACTCGCATATGGCGGTCCTTGTTTTTTTAGGAGGTAAACGCTGGTCTTCCAAGTAATTGTTCCTGACATGGTAAATTTCGATCTGGTAACCAAATAACCAGGGGCTGGCTCTAACGGCTGCAAGCTGTGGCGGGATGTAGCTATATCCCATTCATGGGACTCAAGGTCTACTACTGACCTGCTGACAAGTAGCGCAGTAGATGCTCAGCTCGGCTCGCGGGTGCTGGCTGCAGTAGCTGGGCGGGGCTGGCTCTAACGGCTGCAAGCTGTGGCGGGATGTAGCTTTCTGCCGTCCGTGGGTCTCGCCACATGATGAGCAGATGCTGACCAGGCATTGGTTGCATCTACTCTCTGCCTGGAATATTAAAATTGTATGCTTGAATCTCGCATCGTAACGTACCGGAATTATAACTCTTTTATTTGTACATATCTACACTGTCTGGGTCGCTCATCTCAATGTTTTCTCGTATTTTTATTAGAAATTAGGAGTGGCTACTTGCCGCCTTTTTGGCATATTTAAAAGTAAACTGTTTAATTTTTAATTAATTATTAGGTACTTCCAACACCGACCGCTGTTATTATAATTAATAATTAATGATAAAAAATTGCTGACGTAAAAAGAAGCTACGCGAAAGTACAAATGGCGAAAACAAAAATACCTTCTCGTATACGGAAACCTATAATTTGACGATGGCCCGACGGTATGACACTAGTCCCATGGGAGTTGGGGAGGCCCATTGTGTGGGACGCTACATGCGTCGACACACTTGAACCTTCCCATCTTTCAAGGACATCCACTAGGGCTGGTGCGGCGGCAGATCTGGCCGAGGATCTCAAGAGGCGCAAATATGCAGGTCTCGACAGAACCTACGCATTTGCTCCCCTTGGATTCGAGACCCTAGATCCGTGGGGTACCGAGGCTCTCCGGGTTTTCAAAAAAATATCTGAGCGTCTGGTCGATGCGACGCGTGACCCGAGAGCTGGTGAATATCTGGCTCAGCGCATCAGCATTGCCATACAGCGTGGTAATGCAGCCAGTGTCTTGGGGACGCTTCCGACTGGTATTGACATGGATCAATTGAGCTACCTTTAGACTGTTTGCAACCGTCTGCAGTTAGCTCAATGGTTTCAATTGTAAATACTAGTTGAAATTTTTCTATTCCTTTGCTTGTAATTTTCGTTGTTAATAAAGATATAATTTGATAAAGATGGAACTGTTAAGTAAATAATAATAAATTAATAATGCTGGAACGTGATACAGCATCATCTAGAACCAAGCTAAGCACAGCCAAAATGACGTTCAAAAGGTAGGTAGGTACTCAAACAATAAACCAAAGATCCACACATGCTTGCAATCATTCGGAACCTGATGGATATCCCTGAAAATACCACAAGCAATATTTAACGTAGCGTAACACTAAAATGGTGATTTGTGGAAATAGTTCGTGTTTCGGGCGAATTCGTACGGATGAATGAATCCCCACGTGTGAGGCTTAAAATAAATGGTAACAGTAGTAACGTACATACTTATTTGAGTGGAGTTTGGTCATTGCGTGAATATTATTGCCCATTTGCTGCGGAAGTAAGTTTTAGGGTGATAATCACTTCACTACATAGTATAAAATAAAGACGCTTTCTCTGTCCCTATGTCATTATGTCCCTTTGAACGCTTAAATCTTTAAAACTACGCAACGGATTTTGATGCGGTTTTTTTAATAGATAGAGTGATTCAAGGAAGGTTTTTACGTATATTAAAACCGTACGAAGCCGGGGCGGGTCGCTAGTGATTATATAAATAAATAATGCTGGACAACTAATACAGAATCCTCTGGCCCCAACCTAAGTAGAGCTTGTGTTATTGGTAGTAGCTACTATTTGCTAATCATACAAATGTCCTGAGGCGGGAATCGAAACCGCAACCGCTTGCTTCGCTGATGAATCTTCGCCCGCTGCGCCATGAGTTAGTCGATAGCAAGAAACCGCAACCGCTTGCTTCGCAGGTGAATCTTTGCCCGCTGCGCCATGAGTTAGTCGATCGCAACCGCTTGCTTCGCAGGTGAATCTTCGCCCGCTGCGCCATGAGTTAGTCGAATGTTATTGACCATTATTAGTTGGTTGGATGGATTGGATCTTATAGACCACTTGGGAAAAGTCTTTTTTTAAAATCTATGATGCTTTAAAGCAGGCGAATGGAAGCAGTTATTAACTAGGCGCTACACAAAAAAATGCTGGATGCGTCAAGCTGAAGACACAGCGCTATGGCGCTCATTAGGGGAGGCCTATGTCCAGCAGTGGACTGATATAGACTGATAATGATGATGAAACAAAAAAGACTCAACTTTTTCTGTCAACCATAAACCACGTCCTCTTAGATTCGGATACCTTATTATCATTACTGCAGTGTCATCCCTCCGAGTGGCAGGAGGGTCTCGTGGCGGCATGTCCTTCCTCCTTGCTCCTGCCATAGAACCTTTTACCTTGTTATCATTACTGCAGAGGTCACACAGCACGTTGAGCCCGTCCTCCCGCGCTGTCATCTTCCTCAGTAGCACGTAGTTCAGCGGCAGCGCGGCTATCCCTCCGAGTGGTAGGAGGGTCTCGGTCGCATGTCCTTCCTCCTTGCTCCTGCAATAGAACCTTGTACCTTATTATCATTACTGCAGAGGTCACACAGCACGTTGAGCCCGTCCTCCCGCACTGTCATCTTCCTCAGTAGCACGTAGTTCAGCGGCAGCGCGGCTATCCCTCCGAGTGGTAGGAGGGTCTCGTGGCCGCATGTCCTTCCTCCTTTCTCCCTGCCATAGAACCTTGTACCTTGTTATCATTACTGCAGAGATCACACAGCACGTTGACCCCGTCCTCCTGCGCTGCCGTCATCTTCCTCACCAGCACGTAGTTCAGCGGCAGCGCGGCTATCCCTCCGAGTGGCAGGAGGGTCTCTTGGCCGCATGTCCTTCCTCCTTGCTCCTGCCATAGAACCTTGTACCTTATTATCATTACTGCAGAGGTCACACAGCACGTTGAGCCCGTCCTCCCGCGCTGTCATCTTCCTCAGCAGCACGTAGTTCAGCGGCAGCGCGGCTATCCCTCCGAGTGGCAGGAGGGTCTCGTGGCCGCATGTCGGGCAGAGGATGTAGGATGCGCTCTTTCCTGACACCTAGGAAAAAAACAATGTAAAATCTGTACTTTAAACAAACAAATAGAAGGTGCAGTCTACAAATATTGCCAATCTTTTAAAACATTTATAGTTTTTAAAGAGCCATTATTTAATTGATTGATTATAACATATTTGATTACTATTTACAGTGAAAGCTTACTAAATTTTGACTGTTATCAAAAATGCATAACCAGCACCAACAAATAATTCCAAAAGGTACAATAAAGACCTCATTTACATCTGTGACGAAGTCATTCGTATCAAAAGTTGCTTATATATAAATGTAGGTAAGGTATGAATGTTTGTTCCTCTTTCACGCAAAAACTGAACGGCTCGGAAATTTTGAATGGAAGTAGTTCTAGCCCTGAATAACACAAAGGCTATTTTCATCCCATAAATCAGTTCATATGGGATGAATAACCTTCAATCGTTTCCATACAAATAACACTTGCGAGCTGGTAGATGCTAATACTTGATACCTAACTGAATGAATACATCATTATCATCAGCTCACTTTAGTGGCATCTTCTATAGGCATAGGCCTATCTATGTTTGCCATAAGAGTAAGAATAAGAAACATTTATTTACCTATTTACCAGTTCAAAGTCGCCCAGCGAGCTATGGAAAGAGCTATGCTCGGAGTCTCTCTTAAGGATAGAATTCGTAACGAATACATCCGACAGAGAACCAAAGTTATCGACATAGCTCAAAGAATTAGCTAGCTGAAGTGGCAATGGGCCGGCCATATCTCGCGAAGAACCGACAACCGTTGGGGTAAACGTGTTCTTGAGTGGAGACCGCGACTCGGTAAACGTAGCGTAGGACGCCCTCCGGCCAGGTGGGATGACGATCTGCGAAAGACTGCTGGCAGATGCTGGATGCGTCAAGCTGAAGACAGGGCGCTATGGCGCTCATTGGGGGAGGCCTATGTCCAGCAGTGGACTAATATAGGTTGATGATGATTTACCTATTTGCATAAAACATGAGTATTAACTTAGAGTACCTGACTTTATTCTAAGAGTATTAACATTTAAATAAGACCTGCATGTTTTACCACTACAGGCGTGCAAATAGGAGACAAAAGCAATGCTGAGTTAAATCGCAGAGTGCCCCTGCGATTTAACTCAGCATTGCTTTTGTCTGGTCTTTAGAGTGTTAGTTATAGGTACCTTTCTCGTAAAGATGCCATATTTCCTCGGCTTGGGGTCCCAGCTGCCGTCGGAGCCCGAGTGCCGCAGGCTCTCGTATCCTGAACCCGCAGAGCCCGCGCCAGATCCCGACCTGGACTCTCCGGGATCCAACTGGATTGATGCTGAAACGATATTATATTATTATTATACTAGCGACCCGCCCCGGCTTCGCACGGTTTTATTATGCGTATAAACCTTCCTCTTGAATCACTCTATCTATTAAAAAAATCGCGTCAAAATCCGTTGCGTAACTTTAAAGATTTAAGCATTCAAAGGGACATCGGGATATAGAGACATAGGGACAGAAAAAGCGACTTTGTTTTATACTATGTAGTGATTAATAGGACAATCCACACAGCACCATCTAGCCCCAAAGTAAGCTACTCAAAGCTTGTGTTATGGGTGCTAGATAACTATTAAAAAATTATCTGAGCGTCTGGTCGATGCGACGCATGACCCGAGAACTGGTGAGTATCTGGCTCAGCGCATCAGCATTGCCATACATGATACAGCGTGGTAATGCAGCCAGTGTATTGGGGACTGTTCACGCCTAGCAAGAAAATAATAGCAACCTCCAGTGGGCTTCTGTATTATTTGACATTTCTTCACTTCGATTCCAACTCGCGAGGCTAATACATTGTTCCTCTGCCCTTTTTCCCTAAACACTGTAAATTACTGAATACAAGTTATTTTGTGCATTTCGGGAGTTTCATTCGGGTACGATTGTGCCTGAACATCTGGCGACCGTGTCAATACGAGCTTGCGTAAGGAGAAATACGCAAAAATACCGAACGAGTACGCGCCGGCAGACGCCGCCATTGACGTCGGACTTTGCCGGGCTATTGCGGCCGTTCCCATCTACAATTTCAAGATCCATTTGTTCAACGGAACACCTGAAGGTCCAGCCATTGGAGCCATTTGCAGTCCATCGGTCCAGCGAAAGCGTCGAGCTGCATTCATGCCAATGAAGCTAAGTGTCCCTTCCTAACTTTCCCCATTCAATTTCCATATCTAAATTCCCGAAATTATCCTATTTACATACATCAATCGGTCAATATTTGTGCAATCTTTCTATTTACAGTGTTTCTAAGGTTCAATTATAAATCTATTTATAGTAATTTCAATCAAAAGGTTCCCCTAATCAATTAATGTTTTGCTACCCTAAAGTTAAGAAAAAATAATAGTCACCTAACTACCTGCAAAAGTTCCGTTCAAGATTTGATACGGGTTTCTATGTCATTGACCTGCTTTTGTTTACAATTACGATAGTCAATTTTAGATAGGTAAATTATCCTCAGACTTGCCCCTGATTGGTGCCTAATTATCCTGTACGGTGTATTCACCCATCTCGCCGAATATTCCAGGTTCAAGTTGCGTTATCGCACTTCCCTGCCAGCTTCTTTCGAGAGTTCGGCCAGCAGCGGCCCGCGCGTAGCAAGCGCTGCCCACGCGTGGAGTTTGGTGGACGAGTACCGGCTCACAGGTGACGCCTAAGTCGAGGAGCGTGAGATAATTTTCATTACCTTATCTAAAATCGTTTATTAACATAGTAGTTTTTTGCACTCAGTTTTTATTTGTTGTAACCTAAAGTCTATTTCTACTATTTTGCTGTATAATTTGTTACGATGGGAGGTGAAACTAGTGCAAGGGACTCTCAAACTTTATTTGATCTTTGTACAAGGCGTAGTTCAATTAAGGGCCAAATTACCAAGTTTAAAAACTTTATTCAACATGCTTGTACTAAGGAAAGGCTAACGCCCGATGAGTTAGCTGAATTGTCTCTTAGACTTGGTAAGTTTGAGTCACTTTCGGGTCGATTTGACGATTTGCAAAGTCAGATAGAGGTATTAAATTCTAATAATTTGAGCTCCGAGTTGGACGAGCGAGATGAGATTGAGCAGCTCTTCATCACTAACATTGCTTTGGCCCAAAGTTTAGTACAAAAACAGAACGCACAGTTGCGCCAAGATGAAAGCCTCAATTCAAGTCACTTGTCCTCGGCTCAAAGCCATATAGACCAAGAGTCTTTCGGTTTTAAATTACCGCAAATACAAATTGCTAAATTTGACGGATCATTCTTTCGCTGGCTTGAGTTTCGTGATACATTTTTATCAATCGTGCACAACAATGAGCGCATCTCATCAATTCATAAATTTCATTATCTAATTTCTTATCTAACGGGTGATGCGGCACGTATTATTTCTAATATTGAAGTTTCAAGCGCAAATTATAAAAATGCTTGGAAATTATTATGCGAACGTTATGACAATAAGCGTCAGTTGATAAATCATCATTTAAATTCGCTATTTAATCTCGAATCAGTTACACGCGACTTCGATAAATCGTTGAAAGGTCTAGTAGACAACGTCAGTAAGAACTTACGCGCGCTTCGCAGCGCAGCTTAGGGCTGCCCACGGACCAGTGGGATGTTTTGATTGTCCACATGATGGCTTCTAAGCTCGATAATAATACTCGCGTGAAATGGGAAGAATGGCGTGGTACGCTAGATGAATATCCTACTTTAAAACAATTTAATAAATTTTTAATCGATCGCGCTGACGTCCTCGCATCTATTCATCAGAACTCCAATGCTAAGCCAACTCCGTCGACTTCTAAGGCTTCTTCTAAGCAACAAAGTAAATCTTTTGCCTGCGCTAGTGAAGATAAGCCAAACACAGCTAAGTCTGTCCCTGTTATGCAGTGCGTCATCTGCCATGAAGGGCATCGTATCTACGACTGTCCTACCTTCATGGCCAAGAGTGTAGAAGAGCGCATTGTCGAAGTGCGTAGGTTGAAGTTGTGCTTCAACTGTCTTCGCCCCGGACATTTTCCACGAATGTGCCCACGGGGCCCGTGTCGCGTTTGCAAAGGAAGACACAATAGTCTTATTCATAAAGTGGATAAGGTGTCCACTAACAATGCTTCTATTTCCAGCGCTGATGAGGCCACTCCTGATAGCGCTGACGATACTTCTGTCAATTTTACGAATCAAGGTTCTAACCAAGTTTTACTGTCCACTGCATTCATTGAGGTAGCCAATCCGCGGACGAAACAAGCCGAAAGGATTCGGTGCCTCTTAGACTGTGGCAGTCAATCGTCATTCATCACACAATCTCTCAAGGATAAGTTAGGCTTACCTTCTAATTCAAATCGCCTCGTCAATGTCTTCGTCATTGGCAATAAGAACTCTGGACAGGTCACGGAGTCCTGTGTGGCTCAATTGAAGTCTCTAGTTACCGGCTTCAAGGTCACATCAGGGTTCTTAGTTCTACCGCAAATCACCGGTGATTTGCCCAGATTTCCTATCGATGCTTCGAAGCTTCAAATAGCTAACCACATTAAACTTGCAGACCCCAAGTTTCACCAGCCAGCGCCGACTGATGTCCTCATCGGCGCCGATATTTTCTGGGACATTCTCGGCCGCGAGCAGCAGTCTCTCGGTCCTAACAATCCAAAGCTCGTGAATTCCCAGTTTGGTTGGATTATATCTGGTCCTATTTCAGCAAGTATGCAAGAAACCCATATTCGATGCAATCATTCCATCATTTCAAGCACATTGAATGATGACGATATTCAAATGAATCGTGATCTCGCGAAGTTTTGGGAACTCGAAGAGGTCCCTCTAAGGTCGAAACATAACGAGAGCGAGAAGGCATGTGAGGCTCATTTTATGGCTCACACTTTTCGCCTTGATACAGGTAGATTCTCTGTAGCTCTTCCACTCAAAGATTCTGCCGATTGTCTTGGACAATCCTATAATACAGCTAAAAAACGATTACTCAATTTAGAAAAACGATTTCGCAAACAACCCGATGTTAAATCGCAATACATTAAATTTATGCGCGAGTACTCTGACTTAGGTCATCTGTCAGAGTCTCCTATTGCTATTCCGCATACTTCTTATTTTCTATGCCATCACGCTGTCTTTAAGGACAGCAGTGAGTCCACGAAGATTAGAGTCGTGTTCGACGGTTCCTCTCCCACGTCATCTGGCTATTCCGTCAACGATATTCTATGGGTAGGACCCAACATGCAGGACTCGCTCTTCTCGATACTCATACGAGCTCGGTTTCACAAGTACCTCTTGACCGGCGACGTGGAGAAAATGTACCGCCAGGTCCTAATTCACGAGAAGGACCGAGACCTCCAGCTGGTGTTGTTTAGAGAAGATGAGTCACTGCCCATTAAAACTTATAGATTGAATACTATTACGTACGGAATGGCTAGTAGTAGCTACTTAAGCACACGATGCCTATGGCAGCTAGGTGATGAGTGCGAGGACCCAGCCATCAAGGATATAATCCAGCATGATTTCTATATCGACGATCTAATCACCGGCTCCGAAAACGAAGCGGAGCTACGATACATCCATCAAACAGTTTCCGCAGCTCTTCACAAAGGCTGCTTCAATCTCCGTAAGTTTAAAACTAATGTACCCGCGATTTTAGATTCTGCACTAAACTCTAATGACAATTTAATCATCAGCGAGTCTTCCTCTACGTTGGGAATGGGTTGGAACCCATCTACTGATCAACTGCATTTTCCTTTCAACGTTCCGCCCCTATCTGATGGTCAAATTGTAACTAAAAGATTAATTCTTTCGTCGCTATTTAAAATATTCGATCCTTTAGGATTGCTCAGTCCCTGTGTCATAAACGCGAAAATGCTACTGCAGCAGTTATGGTTGCAGAAACTAGGCTGGGACGATCCAATCCCTATTGCTATTCAAAAGGATTGGAATAAGTTTGCAAAGACTATACCAGCGTTGTTAGACCTAGAGGTTTCTAGACGAGTTCTATGCGATAATCCAGTTTCAATAGAACTGCATTCCTTCAGTGATGCGTCACAGAACGCTTATGGCGCCTGTATCTACTTGCGCACCGAAGACTCTGAAGGTAATGTGACTGTCAATCTTCTTTGTTCCAAATCAAAGGTTAGTCCTCTCAAGTCCACCACTATTCCCCGTCTTGAGCTTTCAGCCGCTGTTCTGGCAGCTAAACTATGTAAGGCTGTCAGAGAATCTATTCGATTCAAAATAAAAACACAAGTACATTGGTGCGATTCAACTATTGTACTTTGTTGGCTACGAAGCAGTTTCCAACACTTAAAAATGTTTGTTGCTAATCGTGTCTCCGAGATATGTGAACTAACTAACTATGCTGCGTGGCGTTACGTTCATAAGTCAGCTAACCCAGCTGATCTCATATCTCGCGGGATCAATCCCGATCTTTTAAACACCACTACGCTGTGGTGGTCAGGTCCGTCGTACCTAGCTCAGCCTGAAACTGAATGGCCCATTCTTAATTTCAATAAAATTGACACACAAAATCTACCGGAATTAAAAACTAATCTACAGACAGATTTTATTACGACTAACCTTACAACGAATAATGACGATACAATAATACATTTTAAAAACTATTCTAGTTTTCCTAAACTCAAACGAATATTTGCTTACATGTTGCGATTCATTCATAACTCAAGACACAAGCAAAACAAAAGAACCGGCTCGTTATCAGTCTACGAGCTTGATGCGTCATTCATTAATTTATGTCGCCTATCGCAACGTGAATCGTTTACACTTGAATTTAACTTGCTCACAAGTAAAAGATGTCTAAGCCCCAAATCTACGATTTTATCGTTGTCTCCGTTTGTGGATAACGATTGTGTAATACGTGTAGGAGGTCGCATTCAGGCTTCTGATTTTAATTACGGCAAAAAACATCCTATTCTGCTAAAGGCTACGCATCATTTTACAAAGATTTTATTCGAGTATGAGCATAAACGCAATCTACACGCCGGCCCACAGCTGCTTCTATCTATAGTTCGTGAGTACGTGTGGCCAGTCAACGGAAGGCACTTAGCCAGACGTACTGTCAGTAATTGTTTTAAATGTAGACGGCTGCAGGGTAAAACTATGAAACCTATGCAAGGTAATTTACCTTCTCAGCGCATAACGCCAAGCTTTCCATTTCAAGCTGTAGGCCTCGACTTTGGAGGTCCCTTTTTTATTGTTAATAAAAAAGGCCGAGGTGCTACGCTTTTAAAATGCTATCTTTGCCTTTTCGTATGTTTGCGCTACAAATGCGTGCATCTTGAATTAGTAAGTGATCTTTCAAAAGATGCCTTTGTTATGACGTTTCGCCGGTTTGTGTCACGAAGAGGCAAGCCAGCCGAAGTTTTTTGTGATAACGGCCGTAATTTTGTTGCGGGTGCTAAAGAAATCAATACATTTTTAAAGACAAACGCTCCTTCTTTATCTGAGTTTGCAAGCGAAGAAGGAATAAACTTTTTATTTTCTCCACCTTACGCTCCTCACTTCGGCGGCATTTTTGAAGCTGGCATAAAATCCGCCAAGTTCCATTTAAAACGCGTTATGGGAAGTTCGCACTTAACGTTTGAAGAACTTTCTACACTATTCGCTCAAGTAGAGGCCGTATTGAACAGCCATCCACTCTGTCATCTATCGTCCTCTCCCGATGACTTTCTTTGCCTTACCCCTGGGAACTTTCTCATTGGTCGGGCACTCAACGCGCTGCCTTCGCCTACTTTGGAGGACTGTAGCCCTAACTCTCTGAATCGCTACGAAAGGCTGCAGCAAATTCACCAACACTTTTGGCGCCGATGGCAACGAGAGTATATTGCTGAGCTTCAGCAACGCTATAAGTGGAAAACCAAGTCCGCTAATCCAAAGATTGGAGACTTGGTACTCATTCAAGAAGATGACGCTCCCCCGCTCTGCTGGAAACTCGGGCGAATCAGCAAGCTATTTTATGGTCCTGCCGACAACGTGGCACGAGTTGCTGATATAACTACAAGAGGAGGATGCATACGCCGTCCCTTGGTCCGCCTGTGCCCCCTTCCAACTGCTGAAGAACTAGAAGATTGAAAACTGAGTTTTTCAATGGGGGGAGGATGTTCACGCCTAGCAAGAAAATAATAGCAACCTCCAGTGGGCTTCTGTATTATTTGACATTTCTTCACTTCGATTCCAACTCGCGAGGCTAATACATTGTTCCTCTGCCCTTTTTCCCTAAACACTGTAAATTACTGAATACAAGTTATTTTGTGCATTTCGGGAGTTTCATTCGGGTACGATTGTGCCTGAACAGGGACGCTTCCGACTGGTATTAACATGGATCAATTGAGCTACCTTTAGACTGTTTGCAACCGTCTGCAGTTAGCTCAATGGTTGCAATTGTATTTACTAGTTGTTATTTTTTCTGTTCCTTAATTGTAATTTTGTTGATATGAGGGGAAGGAAGTCACTAGGTGTCAATTTAAATGAAGTAGGTAAATAAAGTCTTTTCATTGGAAGAAGTTTACAGAGGACTAAGAAATAAGTGCTTGAACAAAACTAACTAGGTAGGTACAGGAGGTATCCTGGAATTGGCGGTCTTATCCCTTACAAGGATTTCTTCCAGACTACCTATCATTTTTTCATCTAACAACTGCCTAGTCATCTATCGCCACGCAGCATCGAGCGCGCGTCTAGCAATAGAATAGCTTAGTTTTCGGTCTGCAACCGGCATGATGATATGGTTTCTATCAACTACATCGTTGAAATAAAAACTTCTACCAATAAAGCTTTTTTGAGGTCTTCATACTTAATTGTCTTTGTTCACATAAATGTTGGGTTCTCGAACGGAGTATAATTAAATCACCTCACTAATTCAGAACGCTGTAGGTATATTTAATTTAAAATGACGACTTTCATTACTCTACGGAGGGCGGACGATGTTAGAAATAACAGAAAAATGTAAACAAACAACACATTTCATAATATACAGTGATTGATATTCCCTCGATATAAATAGAACCGTGACAAATCGCTGAGTCGACTTGGCAATGAAAGTATTCCCGTTCCGGAACACTCCCGTTTAGCAACGTCCTTGGGTGTGAATCATTGGCTAAAATCAGTAGTTATGTAGGTATGTAGATGAAGTACAAGATCGATTTTTTGAAATACTTACGGCAAATTATCAAACTTTTATAACTGGTTTCAAAAAGAAACTCACAACATTTCTCCAAGGGAA